>CAWUFW010008721.1:0-600000 GCA_963921515.1 Calotriton arnoldi | reverse complement strand
AAAGAAGCAAAAGAGGTGTAGAAAGTAGCAAGAGAAGTGCAGAAAGAGGCAAGTGAGGTGCAGAAAGAAGCAAGAGCAGTGCAGAGAGAAGGAAGAGAAGTGCAGAAAGAGGCAAGAGAATTGCTGAAAGAAGCAAAAGAGGTGTAGAAAGTAGCAAGAGAAGTGCAGAAAGAGGCAAGTGAGGTGCATAAAAAGGCAAGAGAGGTGCAGAAAATGGCAAGAGAACAGCAGAAAGAGGCAAGAGGGATGCAAAAAAGGGAAGAAGGGTGCAGAAAGAAGCAAGAGAGGTGCAGAAAGAAGCAAGAGAAGCACAGAAAGAAGCAAGAGAGGTACAGAAAGAGGGAAGACGAGTGCAGAAAGAGACAACAGGGGTGCAGAAAGAGACAACGGGTGCAGAAAGAAGAATGAGAGGGACAGAAAGAGGCAATAGAAGTGCATAAAGAGGCAAGTGAGGTGCAGAAGGAGGCAAGCGAGCTGCAGAAAGAGGCAGGAGAGTTGCAGAAACAGGCAAAAGAGGTGTAGAAAGAGGGAACAGGAGTGAAGACAGAGGCAAGAGAGGTGCGGAAAGAGGGAAGATGGGTACAGAAAGAAGAGAGTGAGGTTCTGAAAGAGGTAAGAGAGGTGCAGAAAAAGGCAATAGAAGTGCAGAAAGAGGCAAGTGAGGTACAGAAGGAGGCAAGAGAACTGCAGAAAGAGGCAAGAGAGATGCAGGAAGAAGCAAGAGCAGTACAGAAAGAACCAACAGAGGTGCAAACAGAGGCAAGAGGGGTGCAGAAAGAGATAGGAGAGATGCACAAAGAGGCAAGAGAGGTACAGAAAGAGGCAGGAGGGGTGCAGAGAGAAGGAAGAGAAGTGCAGAAAGAGGCAAGAGAATTGCTGAAAGAAGCAAAAGAGGTGTAGAAAGTAGCAAGAGAAGTGCAGAAAGAGGCAAGTGAGGTGCAGAAAGAAGCAAGAGCAGTGCAGAAAGAACCAACAGAGGTGCTGAAAGAGGCGCAAATTGTGCAGAAAGAGCAAGAGAAGTGCAGAAAGAGGCAACAGAGGTACAGGAAGAGGCAAGAGATGTGCAGAAACAGGCAGGAAAGGTGCAGAAACAGGGAACAGGGGTGCAGAAAGAGGCATGAGAGGTGCAGAAAGAGAAAAGAGGGGTGCAGAAAGAGGCAAGAGATCTGCAGAAAAAAGCAACAAAGGTGCTGAAAGAAGCAAGTGAGGTGCAGAAAGAAGCAAGAGAGGCGCAGAAAGAGGCAATTGAAGTGCAGAAAGAAGCAACAGAGGTGCAGAAAGAGGCAAGAGGGGTGCAGAAAGAAGGAAGAGGAGTGCAGAAAGAAGCAACAGAGGTGCTGAAAGAGGCACAAAGGGTGCATAAAGAGGCAAGAGATGTGCAGAAAGAAGCAAAAGAGGTGCTCAAAGAGGCAAGAGGGATGCAGAAAGAGGCAAGAGCAATGCAGAAAGAACCAAGAGAAGTGCAGAAAGAAGCAACAGAGGTGCAGAAGGAGGCACGAGGGGTGCAGAAAGAAGGAAGAGGAATGCAGAAAGAAGCAACAGAGGTGCTGAAAGAGGCACGAAGGGTGCAGAAAGAGGCAAGAGAAGTGCAGAAAGAAGCAACAGGGGTACAGAAAGAGGCAAGAGTGGTGCAGAAAGAGGGAAGAGAGGTGTAGAAAAAGGCAAGAGAGTTGGACAATTAGGGAAGAGGGATACAGAAAGAGGCAGGAGGGGTGCAGAAAGAAGCAACAGAGGTGCCGAAAGAGGCAAGAGAGGTGCAGAAAGAAGCAAGTGAAGTGCAGAAAGAGGCAGCAGAGGTGCAGAAAGACGCAAGAGAGGTGCAGAAACAAGCAAGAGAAGTACAGAAGGAGGCAAGAGAATTGCTAAAAGAAGCAACAGAGGTTTAGAAAGAAGCAAGAGAAGTGCAGAAAGAGGCAAGTGAGGTGCAGAAAGAAGCAAGAGCAGTGCAGAAAGAACCAACAGAGGTGCAAAAGAGGCAAGAGGGGTGCGGAAAGAGGTAGGAGAGGTGCACAAAGAGGCAAGAGAGGTACAGAAAGAGGCAGGAGGGGTGCAGAGAGAAGGAAGAGAAGTGCAGAAAGAGGCAAGAGAATTGCTGAAAGAAGCAAAAGAGGTGTAGAAAGTAGCAAGAGAAGTGCAGAAAGAGGCAAGTGAGGTGCAGAAAGAAGCAAGAGCAGTGCAGAGAGAAGGAAGAGAAGTGCAGAAAGAGGCAAGAGAATTGCTGAAAGAAGCAAAAGAGGTGTAGAAAGTAGCAAGAGAAGTGCAGAAAGAGGCAAGTGAGGTGCAGAAAAAGGCAAGAGAGGTGCAGAAAATGGCAAGAGAACAGCAGAAAGAGGCAAGAGGGATGCAAAAAAGGGAAGAAGGGTGCAGAAAGAAGCAAGAGAGGTGCAGAAAGAAGCAAGAGAAGCACAGAAAGAAGCAAGAGGGGTACAGAAAGAGGGAAGACGAGTGCAGAAAGAGACAACAGGGGTGCAGAAAGAGACAACAGGGGTGCAGAAAGAAGAATGAGAGGGACAGAAAGAGGCAATAGAAGTGCATAAAGAGGCAAGTGAGGTGCAGAAGGAGGCAAGCGAGCTGCAGAAAGAGGCAGGAGAGTTGCAGAAACAGGCAAAAGGGGTATAGAAAGAGGGAACAGGTGTGAAGACAGAGGCAAGAGAGGTGCGGAAAGAGGGAAGATGGGTACAGAAAGAAGAGAGTGAGGTTCTGAAAGAGGCAAGAGAGGTGCAGAAAACGGCAATAGAAGTGCAGAAAGAGGCAAGTGAGGTACAGAAGGAGGCAAGAGAACTGCAGAAAGAGGCAAGAGAGATGCAGGAAGAAGCAAGAGCAGTACAGAAAGAACCAACAGAGGTGCAAACAGAGGCAAGAGGGGTGCAGAAAGAGATAGGAGAGATGCACAAAGAGGCAAGAGAGGTACAGAAAGAGGCAGGAGGGGTGCAGAGAGAAGGAAGAGAAGTGCAGAAAGAGGCAAGAGAATTGCTGAAAGAAGCAAAAGAGGTGTAGAAAGTAGCAAGAGAAGTGCAGAAAGAGGCAAGTGAGGTGCAGAAAGAAGCAAGAGCAGTGCAGAAAGAACCAACAGAGGTGCTGAAAGAGGCGCAAATTGTGCAGAAAGAGCAAGAGAAGTGCAGAAAGAGGCAACAGAGGTACAGGAAGAGGCAAGAGATGTGCAGAAACAGGCAGGAAAGGTGCAGAAACAGGGAACAGGGGTGCAGAAAGAGGCATGAGAGGTGCAGAATGAGAAAAGAGGGGTGCAAAAAGAGGCAAGAGATCTGCAGAAAAAAGCAACAGAGGTGCTGAAAGAAGCAAGTGAGGTGCAGAAAGAAGCAAGAGAGGCGCAGAAAGAGGCAATTGAAGTGCAGAAAGAAGCAACAGAGGTGCAGAAAGAGGCAAGAGGGGTGCAGAAAGAAGGAAGAGGAGTGCAGAAAGAAGCAACAGAGGTGCTGAAAGAGGCACAAAGGGTGCATAAAGAGGCACGAGATGTGCAGAAAGAAGCAAAAGAGGTGCTCAAAGAGGCAAGAGGGATGCAGAAAGAGGCAAGAGCAATGCAGAAAGAACCAAGAGAAGTGCAGAAAGAAGCAACAGAGGTGCAGAAGGAGGCACGAGTGGTGCAGAAAGAATGAAGAGGAATGCAGAAAGAAGCAACAGAGGTGCTGAAAGAGGCACGAAGGGTGCAGAAAGAGGCAAGAGAAGTGCAGAAAGAAGCAACAGGGGTACAGAAAGAGGCAAGAGTGGTGCAGAAAGAGGGAAGAGAGGTGTAGAAAAAGGCAAGAGAGTTGGACAAATAGGGAAGAGGGATACAGAAAGAGGCAGGAGGGGTGCAGAAAGAAGCAACAGAGGTGCCGAAAGAGGCAAGAGAGGTGCAGAAAAAAGCAAGTGAAGTGCAGAAAGAGGCAGCAGAGGTGCAGAAAGACGCAAGAGAGGTGCAGAAACAAGCAAGAGAAGTACAGAAGGAGGCAAGAGAATTGCTAAAAGAAGCAACAGAGGTTTAGAAAGAAGCAAGAGAAGTGCAGAAAGAGGCAAGTGAGGTGCAGAAAGAAGC
Source organism: Calotriton arnoldi (assembly GCA_963921515.1). NCBI lineage: Eukaryota > Metazoa > Chordata > Amphibia > Caudata > Salamandridae > Calotriton > Calotriton arnoldi. The sequence goes on along the minus strand of CAWUFW010008721.1, from coordinate 595,967 downwards.
AAGAGCAGTGCAGTAAGAACCAACAGAGGTGCGAAAGAGGCAAGAGGGGTGCGGAAAGAGGTAGGAGAGGTGCACAAAGAGGCAAGAGAGGTACAGAAAGAGGCAGGAGGGGTGCAGGAAGAAGGAAGAGAAGTGCAGAAAGAGGCAAGAGAATTGCTGAAAGAAGCAACAGAGGTGTGGAAAGAAGCAAGAGAAGTGCAGAAAGAGGCAAGTGAGGAGCAAAAAAAGCAAGAGCAGTGCAGAAAGAACCAACAGAGGTGCAAAAAGAGGCAAGAGGGGTGCAGAAAAGGGTAGGAGGGGTGCACAAAGAGGCCAGAGAGTTACAGAAAGAGGCAGGAGGGGTGCAGAAAGATGGAAGAGAAGTGCAGAAAGAGGCAATAGAATTTTTTGAAAGAAGCAACAGAGGTGCCGAAAGAGGCAAGAGAGGTGCAGAAAAAAGCAAGTGAAGTGCAGAAAGAGGCAGCAGAGGTGCAGAAAGACGCAAGAGAGGTGCAGAAACAAGCAAGAGAAGTACAGAAGGAGGCAAGAGAATTGCTAAAAGAAGCAACAGAGGTTTAGAAAGAAGCAAGAGAAGTGCAGAAAGAGGCAAGTGAGGTGCAGAAAGAAGCAAGAGCAGTGCAGTAAGAACCAACAGAGGTGCGAAAGAGGCAAGAGGGGTGCGGAAAGAGGTAGGAGAGGTGCACAAAGAGGCAAGAGAGGTACAGAAAGAGGCAGGAGGGGTGCAGGAAGAAGGAAGAGAAGTGCAGAAAGAGGCAAGAGAATTGCTGAAAGAAGCAACAGAGGTGTGGAAAGAAGCAAGAGAAGTGCAGAAAGAGGCAAGTGAGGAGCAAAAAAAAGCAAGAGCAGTGCAGAAAGAACCAACAGAGGTGCAAAAAGAGGCAAGAGGGGTGCAGAAAAGGGTAGGAGGGGTGCACAAAGAGGCCAGAGAGTTACAGAAAGAGGCAGGAGGGGTGCAGAAAGATGGAAGAGAAGTGCAGAAAGAGGCAATAGAATTTTTTGAAAGAAGCAACAGAGGTATAGAAAGAAGCAAGAGAAGTGCACAAAGAGGCAAGTGAGGTGCAGAAAGAAGCAGGAGCAGTGCAGAAAGAACCAACAGAGGTGCTGAAAGAGGCGCGAGGGGTGCAGAAAGAAGCAATAGAAGTGCAGATAGAAGCAACAGAGGTGCAGAAAGAGGCAAGAGGGATGCAGAAAAAAGCAACAGAGGTACTGAAAGAGGCAAGTGAGGTGCAGAAAGAGGCAATAGAAGTGCAGAAAAAAGCAACAGAGGTGCTGAAAGAAGCAAGAGAGGTGCAGAAAGAAGCAATAGAAGTGCAGATAGAAGCAACAGAGGTGCAGAAAGAGGCAAGAGGGATGCAGAAAGAAGGAGGAGAAGTGCAGAAAGAAGCAACAAAGGTGCTGAAAGAGGCACAACGTGTAAAGAAAGAGGCAAAAGGTGTGCAGTAAGAAGCAAAAGAGGTGCTCAAAGATGCAAGAGGGATGCAGAAAGAGGCAAGAGCAGTGCAGAAAGAACCAAGAGAAGTGCAGAAGGAGGCATGAGGGGTGCAGAAAGAAGGAAGAGGAGTGCAGAAAGAAGCAACAGAGGTGCTGAAAGAGGCACAAAGGGTGCAGAAAGAGGCAAGAGAAGTGCAGAAAGAAGCAACAAAGGTACAGAAAGAGGCAAGTGTGGTACAGAAAGAGGGAAGAGAGGTGCAGAAAGAGGCAATAGAAGTGCAGAAAGAAGCAATAGAGAAGCAGAAAGAGGCAGGAGGGGTGCAGAAAGAAGGAAGAGAAGTGCAGAAAAAAGCAACAGAGGTGCTGAAAGAGGCACAAAGGGTGCAGAAAGAGGCAAGAGATGTGCAGAAAGAAGCAAAAGAGGTGTTCAAAGAGGCAAGACGGATGCAGAAAGAGGCAGGAGCAGTACAGAAAGAACCAAGAGAAGTGCAGAAGGAAGCACGAGGGGTGCAGAAAGAAGAAAGAGGAGTGCATAAAGAAGCAACAGAGGTGCTGAAAGAGGCACGAAGGGTGCAGAAAGAGGGAAGAGAAGTGCAGAAAGAAGCAACAGAGGTACAGAAAGAGTCAAGAATGGTGCAGAAAGATGGAAGAGAGGTGTAGAAAGAGGCAAGAGAGTTGCACAGATAGGGAAGAGGGATGCAGAAAGAGGCAGCAGGGGTGCAGAAAGAAGCAACAGAGGTACAGAAAGAGGCAAGAGAGGTACAGAAACAGGCAGGAAAGTTGCAGAAAGAGGGAGCAGGGGTGTAGAAAGAGGCAAGAGAGGTGCAGAAAGAGTAAAGAGGGGTGCAGAAAGAGGCAAGAGATCTGCAGAAAAAAGGAACAGAGGTGCTGAAAGAGGCAAGTGAGGTGCAGAAAGAGGCAAGAGATCTGCAGAAAAAAGCAACAGAGGTGCTGAAAGAGGCAAATGAGGTGCAGAAAGAAGCAAGAGAGGTGCAGAAAGAAGGAAGAGAAGTGCAGAAAGAAGTAACAGAGGTGCTGAAAGAGGCAAAAAGGGTGCAGAAAGACGTAAGAGGGGTACAGAAAAATGCAAGAGAGGTGCAGAAAGAGGGAAAAAGGGTGCAGAAAGAGGCAAGAGGGGTACAGAAAGAAACAAATGAGGTGCAGAAAGAGGCAACAGACGTGCAGAAAGAGGGAAGAGAGGTGCAGAAAGTAGAAAAGATTTGCAGAAAGAGGCAAGAGAAGTGCAGAAAAAGAAAGAAATGTGCAGAAAGAAGCAACAGAAATGCAGAAAGATGCAAGAGAGGCGCAGAAGGAAGCAAGAGTGGCTTGCACACCATTAGTACCAATTTAACACCCACAATTAGCAATAAGTAACAGGTGACCATTCTAGGTTTGCAAAGGGCCTTCCACCATGCTGTAACACTTGTCGCTGCATTTTTGGTAACGTTTGAGCCGTTTGAGCTAGAAACAAGGCTTTTTTTGTTCAAATCTGCAGATTAGGGAGCAGATGATGAATTATGTGGCTAGTGCAGAAAATGTATAATTGTGCGAAAGTCGGTGCAGCCAAACAGTCGCATAATTCCAGTGGCCCTGCTCATACCTCTGACTAGGTCCACAAGTGCTCCTCAGTGATTCCTTCTTTTTTTGTCTCACTGAGTTCATAGTTGAGCCTCTATGGAAACGAGGAAGACTAAACCTGAGGTTACCACTCCACAACACAGACTACCATACCACATAATTACTCTCCATAACACATAATCCCACTCTACATAATTCCTATACACTAAATACCACATCATTTCTATCCACATAATTTCACTGCACAACATACCACATAATTCCACTACTTACAAAGTACATACACTCCACTCCAAAAAACATTAGTAAAAAACTTTTACATTTACAACGCCAATAGCTCTAACTCTCGCAAATGCGAAACCTATTACATTGCAAACACTTCTTTAACTAGTAGTTGCGTTTTCAGAGTGGTGGAGAAAGGGTGCTGGGCCTCTGACCAGCGCTCAGGAATTCCGCTGCATAGGATTTACAGAAAGTACCAGAAGGGCTTCTTGGCCCCCAAAGTCCCTCAGGAGTAAATTGGACTTCATCCCCCATCCCGTAGTCTGCCAGAAGGCGCGTTTGCAGAGTGGTGGAGAAAGGGGGGCATGGCCTCCGAAGACCTCTTAGCAATCCCACTGTGTGGGACGTACTGGAGGTAACAAGAGTGGTAGTTTGCCCCCAAGGACATCCTTGGGGGCCAACTACCCCTCCTATTACCTCCAGTAAGTCCCACACAGCAGGATTGCTAAATTCTCATAGCAGGCCACGCCCCCTTTGCCCACCACTCTGCAAACACGCTCCCTGGCGCGCTCTTGGATGGGGATTGAAGTCCCCTTTGCTGCGGGGGGTCCTTTAGGGGCCAACTAGTAAACCTCTTACCTCCAGTAAGCCCCACACAGTGGGATTGCTGAGAGGTGGACACAGGCCACGCCCCCTTTCTCCACCACTCTGCAAACACGCCTCCTGGCGTGCTCTTGGTTGGGGGATGAAGTCCCCTTGCCTCCTGAGGGTCCCTAAGGGCTAACTAGCCCACCAGGTACCTCCAGTACGCTCCTTAAGCTGGATTGGTGAGAGTGGTCCGAGGCCCCACCCCCTTTTTACACGACTCTGCAAACGCGACTCGTGGTGCACTGCTGCTCGGGGGATGAAGTCCACTTGTGTCCTCAGGTCACAAGAGGACATCATCGCCCCACCAGCATTGCGCCAAGAGGCATGTTTGCAGAGTGGTGTAAAAAGCGGCGTGGCCTCGGACCACCTCTCTGCAATCCAGCTGTGTGGCGCTTACTGGAGGTACCTGGTGGGCTAGTTAGCCCCCAGGGACCCTCAGTATTTAAGGGGACTTAATTCCCCAACTTAGAACTCGCCAGGGGGCACGTTTGCAGAGTGCTGCAGGGAGGAGGCGGGACCTCTGGCAAGATGCCAGCTTTTTTTTATATATATTTTTAGAAGGGGGGCTGTGTGGCCCCCCTTCTTTTAGTATTTTTGGGGCCCTGGGGACCCCATCCCCCAGGGCCTGACCCTTTTTAAAAAAAAATGTAAAAAAAACCAGGAAGGGGGCCGATTTTGGCCCCGGGGACCCCATCCCCCGGGGCATGGCCTCCTTTTTTGTATATATATTTATAGGGAAGTAGGGCCACGTGGCCCCCCATCCCTGGGCCACTTTTGGCCCTGGGGACCCCATCCCCCGAGGCATGATCTCTTTTAAAAAAAAATATTTATAGGGAAGGGGGGCCGCATGGCCAACCTTACCTGGGCCACTATTGGCCCTGGGGACCCCATCCCCTGGGGTTTGGCCATTTAAAAAAAAAAATTACAGTGAGGAGGGGGGCCGCACTGCCCCCCTCCCCAGGCCAATTTTGGCCCCCGGGACCCCATCCGCCGATGCCCGGCCATTTTTTTTTTTTTAGAGAAAGGGAGGGGGCCGCATGGCCCTCCTCCCGGGCCACTTCTGGCCCCGGGGACCCCATCCCCCAGGGCTGGCCCTTAGTGTTAGGGACTGTGGGGGGAGCCCCAATGCCCCCATGGTCCCAGCCGGCTCCCCGCCTCCTGCGGGAGCCAGCATTGCTTTTGGGCAAGGGGAGCTGCTAACATGTAGCTCCCCTTGCCCAAAAGCAATACTTCTTTTCTTCGTTGAAGCGAGAGCAGGTTTCCTGCTCTTGCTTCCAAGAAGCAAAGCAGTGTTTGCTATGAGAGGGCGGGAGCTGTGCTCCCGCCCTGCCATAGCAAGCAGCAATGTCCCGGGGGTGGGCACCCCGGGACATTGCAGGAGCCAGCCCTGGGGGGTGGTGGTCCCCAGGGCCATTAAAGGCTCCAGGAGGGGGGCTGCATGGCCCCCCTCCCAACAACTTTAAAGCTCCGGGGAGGTGGTGGTCCACGGGTCCCGGGGGTTCGCAACGGAGCCCATATGTAAATAAAGTTTGCCCCGGGGAGGTGGTGGTCCCCGGGGCAGTGTGGGGAGGGGCAGGAGCCCCCCACACAAATTTTAATTATTGAAGCCCCGGGGAGGTGACGGTCCCCGGGGCTTGAGGGGGCCCGTGAGGACCCCCACCCTTAAATAAAATGTGTGCCCCAATGAGGTGGTGGTCCCCGGGGCAGTGTGGGGAGGGCCAGGAGTCCCCCCACACTTTAATTTATTTCAAGCCCCGGGTAGGTGGTGGTCCCTGGGGCTTAGGGGGGCCCGTGAGGACCCCCCACCCCTAGATGGCAGACCCCGGGGCAGCATGGGGGCAGGAGCCCCCCCACATGCGTTTTATAAAAAAAGCCCCAGGGCGGTGGCGGTCCCCGGGGCTGCGGGGGCCCCCGTGGGCCCCCGCTAATTACCTGGGCATTGCCCCCGGGACCTGCCCCACCCGGGAGCTTATTAAAATGGAGCGCGGGAGCCTGCGCTTTGTTTTCTTTATGTTTGCCCGGATTCACACACCCAGCTCTGCGGATCCTCTTTTTCGGCCCTAGAGGGTGCTTGAGGGACCCCCTGAGCAGGCCTAGGGGGTCTGGGTGTTTCTATCATGCCCCCTTTTCTTGTTTTTCATCTTTTTTTCACCCTTTTTCTTGTGACTCAGTTACCGAGTCACAAGATGGCTGCCAACAGTTACTGGTTTGGAGTGTTGACAGCAAATCAGATTGAAGCTCATGCCCGGGAGGGTTCGCGAATCCTCCTCGGTGCTCAGATATTGATATTTTTATTTTTTTAATTTCTCTGGAACTAATGAACGGATTTACACCATTTAAAAAAAAGGTCGCTTTCTGAACCAAGAGCTACCTTTTTGCCAAATTTGGTGTAATTCCGTTCAGCAGTTCGGGCTGTAGCCTGTTCCAAAATTCCTATGGAAATTACCATGGGGAAAATGCGTTTTGGGACCCCCCTTTTTTCTTGCCTCCCGCTTGACAAATCACCCCGAAACTTTCAAGACATGAGCTGACTGGAGCGGGCTATTAGTTTTGAAAATTTCACGAAGATTTGTCTACCGGCGCCAAAGATATTGGCAAATCAAAAAACGCTTTTCCTATGGATAATAGGTCCTACCTATAACTACGTACTGGCAACCGCCAGTACATAATATATGTATATATATATATATATATATATATATATATATATATATATATATATATATATATATATATATATATATATACATATCCCACACTGGCAACATATAAATTAGATTGCCCACCCATGCTCAGTATTCGCTATTCAATTTTTTTTCCAGAGGTACATAATCCATCAAAATCAATTGCCGCCATCGATTCATCATCCTTCGAGCACTAAAGGTTACGCTTCTCCACTTCATAGGTTGAGTCAACTTCAGTTTGTAACTTGTACTAGGCTATCCCTGCCACCATTATGTTTTTTATTTTACTTTAGCATTGCTTATCATCATAATTTCTTGTTTGGCAGTCTTCTTCTTGTGTACTGTACTGCTACTACTCGTTCCCTAGTCTCCCTCAGGTGACTGTCTCATTTTCTTTTTTTGCAAATGCTTCTGTCTACTACTGCTACCACCACCCACCATGGCACCTTGGGAAACCAAACCATCACCATGCAGCCATCGCTTCGCCTAAAATCAATTACAGGTAAGGGAAGAAGTGTGGAGAAGACAATATTGTATATACTATAAAAATTAATTAATTCACACATCCACATCCTTCCGAGTACATAGGGGTTTTAGTTGCAGACTGCATAGACTAGGAGGAGAGACTGACAGTAGTAGGACAAGTGAGGGTACCGCATCTATCTCTTGGTGTGTTACACTATTGGCAGCTTTCAAAAACTGGCTGCGGGCCTGCAGCAAAGGAGGAAACAAGGCGAAGTAAAAGAGTAACCCCCCAGAAAAGATTTACATCATATGTATTGTAAAACTATAAATAATTTATTACCCTAACAAATAAACTAGAATAAACCCACAAAACCTGACCCACCCCTATCCCTAACCCCAACCAATGTCCAGTAAATGTCCATGATTGTCCGCTCCAAGTCCAAATGTCCATAAAAAAAAGAACAACACCCACATTTTCCCCAACTCCCAATATCCCACCCACCAAAAAAAGATTAAAAAAGGGGAAAGGGTCAAGAAGACTGAGGTCTAGCAGTGGGCGTGCCGGCTAGTGTGCGCCAGGACCTCCTCCAGCCTGGCCTCCAGGCGCGCCATCCGGAGGAGCATGCAGCGCCGAAAGTTCTGGCAGGAACAACAGGAGTGGGCAGCAATGGTTGAGGATGAGTTGCGGCGGGTGGCTGCCAGAACACGGCCCCGTACCACCGGAGGCACAGGGGGGCCTGGCTGGGGCCTAGGGCAATGGAGAAAGCTGCAGCTGCCGCTTCCTCCTCCTCTGCCAGGACAACCAGCCGGCGATATATATATATTTTTTTTTAGAGTTTTATATAGCGCGAACTAGACCAGAGAAATCGGGTATCAGAGCGCTTTACATGATCACCAGTTTCATTTCAAATGGACACATTCATTTTTGTTAGACACGGGGAGATTAAGTGATTTGCCAAGAATCACAGGATGTTGAGCGTCATTGCCGAGATTTGAACCCGGTTCCCCAGCTTCGAGGGCGACCGCTCTAGCCATAAGGCTACATCCTCTCCCCTTATTCAGCCCAGATGGCCTCCAGCTTCCGTTGCCGTGTCCTTGCTGCTAATTCCTGCCTGTTGGGTTGGGAAGGAGTATCTATATCAAGAAAGAAAAAAGACAATTGTAACCAATACTCTTAGCAAAACAGTAACACAAAATTATACAAATAAAATTATAGTGGCACAATAGCACTAGCAGTACATAACATTTGTGGTATCCTCACTTCCTCAGCCCCTAAGATTTGGATGTGATGATGATTAGACTTTCAGGCATTAGGCACTATGGAGTAGACAATTATTCTTCTTCTCTCTCTTGTTTAGCTCAATTAATCTTCTAGGTATGCCAGCTCAGTCAGCTTGTGCCCTAGACAGACATACTCCTGTCGCAGACTCACGTTACTTTACTACCGTCTGCAGGTGGGGCAGCTGTACTACACAATTAGCTATTTTTCCATTACGACCATACTCTGTTAAATCAATGGCAAATGCTGAATTTCACTTTCACCCTGACTACTACAACAAGGCACATGATATGCTTAATATGAATGATGATGATATATGGCACAACGGCACATCACGTGATGATGACATGACATACTACTATCGATTGATTGTAAGTTAACCATGCAGCCAATAGGCCACCCATGGCTGACACGGTCGAAATTACATCGGTAGGGAACGGGAGTGGGCCTCGGAGTCGGAGGGAGGCGATTGATGATGGGTGAGTACATATACATAGTCATACACAATATATAAGTTGTGCTTGCAAACTACTGTGAGTCAAGGGAGTATTCCATTCTGGAATACAACCTCAAACCTTTGAATCAAAAACCTTGAGAAAAAACAGTCCTTGTTTAATCTTCCCAGGATTTTTTCATTTATCATTGCATTCCTCTTCTAGCATTATTTTATTTTTCATCCTTGGCTTTGGTACTCTGGCATTGTTTAATTTTCTTTTACAGTCTCTTCATCCAGTTTGACTCTTCACCTACTAAGATACCATCCAGGCATCCATCCATCCAAACATGGCTATCATTCTCAATCTCAACAAACCTTTCACCAACAACATACTTTTGTTATTTAACCACCACCCATGCGTCCTTGCTTGCCTTTGAGTTTGATCCACCAAACCCCCCGGAGGATTCCTTTCACCCATAGTTTCATCCACCCAGGCAGGCATCCTTTCTGCTTTCTTTTACCTTTCACCCATCGTTCAACCATCCATGCATCCTATCAGCCACCTATATGCATCCCGGGGCCCCTTCTTTCACCCACGCATCCTTCTCTGCCATATATTACATGTTGTCTGACACTTTGTCTTCGTCATAAAACTTTCTCGGCTGAGTTGAAGATAGAATAGAATAGCCCATTAGTTACTTAACTCCCGCTAATGCTAATGTTAAGTAAAGGGTGTCTTCTTCAACTGTTCACAACTACTTAGTCTCAGCAACAGTACAGTGTACTGAGTGTACACCCTTGCAGCGAGTGTATTCATCATTCTCAATAAGTAAGGAATATGACTTACCACTGCCCGCCACTGCTGCTGGCTCACCCCCTGCAGCTGTGGCATCCGCTCACTCCGGAGTGGCGTGGCCCTCGCCGCTGGCCCTGGCACTGGTGGTCGGTACGCCTGGAAAAAACATTTCAAATTTTTTCGATGCCAATAACGCCTCCCCTATTAATTTTTTCTATTAGCAAGATTGAAAATACATAATAATGCTTACACCACATAAATCACTATCTACAATTCGGATACTAGAGTAGAGTAGACAGTATGTCCTATCAAAAATAACAAAATATCCAGTTGGGCATTTTGTTGGTGGCAATTTTTTAAAAACCTCTCAAGAAGAGGACAACCCAAAGGACTGGACTCAGTGGCTAGAGCTATTGGTGCATCTGATTTTTTTAAAAGAAGAAAAAGAGTGGCCAACTGGGCGGACAATTGGACATGAGGTCTCTCTTGGTTGAAAAATAATGGTGCCGTCCTCCTCCTCATACTTCCTTCCAGCCATGGTGCACGGTAATCAGTTGTTCAGTGTTCACCATCAACTGCTGCTAATAAAACAAGCATTTTCAATGCAAATTCGCCTCGCATTTGTGAGAGTTAGAGTTATTGGAGTTGTAAATGACAATGTCTTTTACCTTTGTGTATTGGAGTGGAGTGGATGTATGTGGCCTGGAGTGGAATTATGTGTGTTGTATTGGAGTTGTTAGTTGTTGAATTGTGTGTAGGGTGGAATGGATTTATGTAGTGGAATTATGTGGCTAGGTGTGCAGTGGAAATTTGTGGATAGTAATTATTTGGTATTGAGTGTACTGGAATAATGTGGAGTGGGATTGTGTGTCTGACTGTAATTATGTGGAATGTCATTTTGTGTTGTGGGGTGGTATGTTGTGAAGTTTAATTATGTGGTGTGTTGTTGAATTTTGTGGCATGATGTGGAATTCTGTGGTGTGGATTGGATGTATGTTGTGTGTTGTGCAATTGAGTTGAAATATGTGATTCATTGTTGAATTATGTGGTATGGAATGGAAATGTGTAAAGTTGAATTGTATGGCATGGAAGTGTGTGGTGTTGAGTGCAATTATGCTGAATGGAATTATGTGGCATGGTGTGGAGTGTATATGTGTAGATTGTGTTACCAAGTTTAAAAATTATGAAACATAAGTACAAAAAAAGGCAGCCTTTCATTGCGTACAAATTTACAAAACCTTATAATATGTAAAGACTTGTCCAAATTTCAAAATGAAAACATGCAGAGTCAACCCCTAGTGACATTTGTGCTCATGAAATGAAGGGATACAGCATGGATCCTCATAAAATGGTAGCCCTTAAGTACTGGTGGCCCCTGTCCTACTGTGACTTCAAAAGACAAACTCAGGGGGGTTCCCTGAGCTTACATAGGTAGGGGGCAGATTATGGGGAGAAGGCTCTGCCCAGAGAGGATTCTTTAGCTACTTTAAGAAGGAATAGATGGAGTCTAAGCACAAAAAAGGAGGAAGACACGTTGGCACACAGAGAGGTCTGATAAGAGAGACTAAAAAGACAGCTTGGCGCTTAAACTTCAGCCCCAGACCAGCGGGTCGAAAACACAGCACTGGCTGAAGGTGTGGGTGCTGGAGTGAGATGAAAGGTGTGGGCTGGGTGCCTTCTCCCGTACAGCAGTCTAAGCCTGTGCACACAGTCCCAACCGGTGAAACGCGTATTCACAACCCAGAGGAAATTATCTCTGCCCCTGCCCGACAGCGAGGAGAGAGCAGCTTTCCCCCGGCTAATATGTTTGAGACAGCTTTTATTTGGAGGGGGTGCTTAAAATTAAGCAAGCATTTGTAAATGAGAAGTTACTCGACGTGCAATGCCTACATGCACCTACATGTTATTGTGTTTGTCGATGAGCACGGACAAGCAGCCGCACATAGCAGCAGGACGGCGGTACATAGGACTTCTTGGCTGTGTTTGGAAACATGGAGGCGGTGAAAGGCTAGATGGATGATGCACAGGACAATACACACATTCACGCAAACATTAATGTGCGTTATGTCATGACAATAGCACACATGAGCTCCGTGATAAGTGGTGCTGCACTAAAATTAAGTCAAACGCCTCGCTTCTTTTGCACGCCCCAATCTAACCTTGTAATAAACTGCTGAAATGTCGATTTTGGGGTGCCAGGTTCTCCTCTTCACAGCTGCATTCATGCGTTCTTATCTGCGATTTACAGCCTGTTTTTTTCGTTTTTTCCCCAAGACCACTTTTGTTTGCACGCCATCCGTTTTCATCAGCTAGCTAATTGTAATACCATTACAGCAGACATAATTTTATTAGTAATCAAGCAGTTCATCAAATGAGGCGGAAATAACTTTAATGTTAAGTTCTGCAAATGCCAAAAGGGTAATATCTATGTAAGATGAAAATACAGGGTTGCATTTTAAAATACGTGACTGCAAAACCACCCTTTGCAAAAACATAGACTTTCTAATATGGAAAGCCAAAATCTGGACCTTTCAGAAATACCGGCCTGCAAACAAAAAAAAATCTAAATTTGGACGGATTCACTACTGACACATTTGAGACTGCGCTGCTTTACTGTTCTAAAACTGCAACCATGCAATATCTGTGGCCAAGTCCTTGATTGTGGTCTTAGGCGAATGTCCTAGTGAGATATTTATGTAAACTTGAGTCTATGGTATTTTCCCAAAGATGTTTTTGCAGTCCATGTTTTCATAAACTACCAGTGAGTGTGTAAACATTGATGAAAGGCGCGATATATGTGCATGGTTTAAAATACATCAACACATAAACAAGAAGGACAAGAAAAACATGCAAACACCGGCCCCGGATCCACCGGTCAGGAATTTTCCCCGAGGCAAAAAAGGCATGCTGGTCGCGGGTAAAACACAACACTATGCACATTCTTGGGTTCGGAATGCAAATGTTGTTTTATATCCTCCTGGCCTTTGCCATTTTTTTCATGACTAAGCGTCTGGTGAACTTTATAACCTGTCGATTACGTGTGTATGCTTAGACCACGGTGCACTCATAAACTTACGCATCGATTTTCGGAACCACATAAGTACTCCCTCTTCCGGGCACCTCACCTTGTTTGTTTTCATTAAGTTGCCACTCAAACTCGTCGAATTCGGGCGAGTTGGCCAGGGTGATGATGGCGGCGGCGCCGCTGCCGGGGGCTTCTTGCGACCCCTCCCGCCGTAGCCAAGGAAAGAGAAGACGGCGACCCGAACGGATATCTTCTGCAAAAAAAAGAGGAATATGAGGGCGAGTCCGCCCGCCCCGCAAATCTTAACAGCCAATCATCTACCGCTACTGAAGAAGACAACCACTGAGGATAAGCTGTAACATTTGTGGCCAATCAGAAACAAAGTTTTTCGAGAAAATAAAACTAATCAACGGAGCAGTCTTCTTTCCACGCCACTGGGACTGACGATTCATTTTACGCGCTAGTTACGTAGAGGCTGTCGTGAGACTATACAGCAAACATAGGCACATATATATATTTTAAATATAAATAGACATTAATTTACATCTAAACAAAATATAACAAAAATTATTCTGGACGTGAAAAAACGCCCCCGGTGGTGGGAAAAATATAGTGAAAAATAAATTGCCAATAAAACAAGGCGCTCATGTGCGCAGTTGCTGCTCTTATTTCAGACGGGAGGGAGGAGAGAGGAGAGGCCATCACACCCTGTACAGTGTGATGGCCAAACAAAGCGACCTCTTAGTGAAATCGCCAGCGAGGGAGCTAAGCCCACAAAGGAGGGACATTTAAGCAAATGCACCAATAACAAGCCAGCATTTGTAAATGACCCAGATAACAGCCAATGGCAATTGGTGGGTGTGCCAAACCCCACAGAACAGAGATAACAGGTCGATCGGAGCTCGACCTAAAAAGTACTAGGCCTGGATGAGAAAAAGTAAAATACACCACTTTGGGGTGTCCAGCGTGAGTGACAACCATTTACTGATTGAGCATGAGACAGTAAAAGAAAGCCTTCTCATCTCAACAAACATGTGTAGAATACCTTACCTGGGCATGCAATCTGCACAGCAGATTAGTGCTACTAGTACTAGTAGTAGTAAGGAGTCCTTACTACTAGTACTAGTAGTAGGATCAATGGGTTCTCTGAGTCTTTCAGTACCACCACTAGGCAATGCACAAAATATATAAGGGGAGAGGGAACGCTGAGTGGAAAACCAGAAGAAAGAAAGCTACAGACAGACTAGTACAGAGTCAGAGGCTGTTTGATTTAATGTAAAAAAAAAAACAGACACTAGAAATATAAATAACAATGTTAGTAGTTAATGGAGCAATAACAAGAATTTAGAAACAGATAGATCGAAGAGGATTTGGGAAATTTTTTAATTAGGAAATGGAAATAATAGAGCGGTAAAAGTTATGGAAATATATATTAATATAACACCAGGAGTACTTACTGGGGCCAGCAGAGCCATCTGCGTCTGAGGCCACTTCCTGCCCCTGGGAGGCTCCTCCGGCTCCCGCACCCACCTCAGCAGACCCAGTCTTCTTGTTCTTGCCCCTGGATGCTGATCATGTAAGACATAATTAAAGAGAGAAAAAATGATTAGTGTTAAATAAATAAATATTAAATAATCGCTCCAAAAAGATTTTTAGACAGGAAACAGCAATTGCAATAACATTGACCTATCCTAAATCAGATCGACTAGTAGTAGACTAGTATCGCAGTCGCGGACAATCCTATCTTTATTATTCCACAGTTCCATTCCAATTCCTGAATCCTAAACCTACCTAGCCCGCCTATGCCAAAGACTTTGGAATGTATTGCAAAAAAAACATATTTGCTTCTAAGTTCCGATCGAATTCCCAATCATCTCTCAGTCTGAGTCCCCTTTGACAGGCCAATTCACTAAGGGGTCGATTACGATGGCGGTCGGTGTCAGTACCGCGGTGCCGGCGGTGCGGAAAAATGCCTTTTACCGCCCGCCAGCAGCGGTCCTCACGGCCGCCATATTATGAAGGGCAAATATGCCCCATTTCGCGACCTCCGCGGTGCAACGCCGACAGCCATGAAATTGCGCCCGCCACTGCGCCAGTGGTAGCCAATGGAGACTCACCGCCGTGCGGAATGACGTCCCGTCCGCTCAACAAATTAGGATGCGCCAAACAACCAGTCGAACCGCAGGGGAGAAACCGCCCTTCTAGACACGGCGGAATCTCGACAGCGGAGCGTGAAACGAGACTCCCGGAGCCCTCCACCCGGAGCCGAACGCCATGGATCCAGCACTACACGTCCTCCCGGTGCTGTACGTGATACATCACCAGGTAAACATCGCCCGCCGCGGACGCCGCCGCAGGTACGTAATAAAACACAATACAACACAAAACAGAACACAAATTCCACGGGCTGAAACAGGGCACCTGGCCACACCAGACACACTGTTGTGGACAGAAACACATCCATCAGTGTACCCACACATGTCTCATCTGGCACCAATTCACACCCTGCATCAAGCCCACCAAATTACCACGATCATAATGTAATGTGTTGCTGACGACACCGTAGCGGTGAGTATGCGGGAAATCCATCGCACAAAGCAGAATGCTTGTACAGCAACGGTCAGGCCAGAAAGACCACAGGCCACCACCAGCACCCACCACCCACAGCTCCGCCGCACACAGCAAGAAACATGCCAATCCCCCCCCCCTGTGCACCCCCATGTCCAACACCAAGCGAGCTAAATCCACACCCAGCAGCACACAACTAACACCTAGGGAGACAGACACAGCAGCATTGGGTGTAGATTAACACACAGCACAGAAGCACAGGCCCAGGGCAACACACACACACACCACAACACCACATACATGGTAAGAAAGCTGAATACAAGCACAAAATTAACATCCACACACACAAGGAACATACAGACTACTGGACACACACCCTGCCAACTCACACAGACATACCCCACACCGACACACAGCCACATAAACAGACTACATGCCACCAGCAATGGAGCACAACATAGAGGAAAGCAAAAATGATGTGCACACAAATGGGAGGGCAAGGAGACAACCAACAACCAGGTGAACAGACACATGCAGGACAAGGAACCTAGAACAACATCCACACCCCATCCAAGCACATGGCTGGCACAGTGAGTGAAGTCAAACAACAGTCACCTCAGTGCAACAACTCAGGGAGACAGCAAGGTAACCCATGTATAGGGACAGGGATGAAAGGAAGGACCTCAAGTCAAACAGTGAACAGCAAGTACACATGAGTATGCCAGCACCACAACACACAGGGCACATTGGCACACTCAATGACTGTCAAACACAAGTAGGAGTCCCCAAACATACCCCCTCATATCTGCAGCACACAACCCCAATGCCAGACACACAGAAGGGCCTACATAATGTCCAGACAAGAGACAGACAAACAATCAAACCCCCTGGGGGCATCCACAAACATCACACACACACAGGGATGCCAGTACCAACGTCTGCACCAAAACAAAAATGGCAAACAGAATTCAAAACAGAAACACATACAGAACCACAAAAATAACACACATCACCTGTGCAGCCAAACTAGGGGAAGGCAATGGGAGCACACACACAACAGGAGTGCACCACCTCATCAGTCAGGAAAAATGCATAGGCTATATACCACAACACAGACAAGAAGTGCACCATCACAGAACAACACAGACACATCAAACACACATCAGATGCACAACACCACAAAGCACATAGCAAACACAGCAGTACATCAGGGGATGTACACTAGGACAGCACAAGGCAACATACACCCACAGCACTGAATGCACAACAAGCAGTGTGTGCACACAAACACACAACAGTCCCACACAGCCATGAGTCACACGCCATCAACACACACATCAACACACACGACAAAGCCACAACCAACACACCGTACAACCCTTGACCACCCAAATGCACACCTTGTAAGTAACCGTTGTGACTAGGATGACTGCCCATCACAACATGACTACACATCTACACTGCTAGGCATACATGAAAGCAAGAACGCACATACATGTTGAGCCTGGTCAGCCTGCCTGCAATCCCGTGTATATGACCCCTCTATGTGTTTGCAGTGCCCACATACCAGGATTCAGTAAAACATAGCCAACAGCAACAAGGAAGGAACATGAGTCTGGTATGTCACCGAAAACAACATCACTGACCCCACAAGTATCCGAGTCATGAAGAACTGAAGTCCCCGTCACCCCTGTAAAAAAATTATAAGTTAAACAAGCCAGTGGCACAGTTGAAGTGGCACACAGAGCATGTGGCCCAGTAAATGTTAGACATACAGGAAAAGCCTTATTCAGTAAGGACAATGACACAACTGACAACATGAGCAACTGTTTTTATTCACAAATAGCACTGATAGGCAACAATATCAGACAAGACCAAGGCACAAGATGCAGAGCCTGAACATGAGAAGCTGCACAGGCATGGGGCAAACTGCAAGGCCAGTGGCCAGTCCAAGGTGCTGACAGAGTCAATGAGAAGCTGCACAGGCAGGGGGCAAACTGCAAGGGCAGTGGCCAGTCCAAGGTGCTGACAGAGTCAATGAGAAGCTGCACAGGCAGGGGGCAAACTGCAAGGCCAGTGGCCAGTCCAAGGTGCTGACAGAGTCAATGAGAAGCTGCACAGGCAGGGGGCAAACTGCAAGGCCAGTGGCCAGTCCAAGGTGCTGACAGAGTCAATGAGAAGCTGCACAGGCAGGGGGCAAACTGCAAGGCCAGTGGCCAGTCCAAGGTGCTGACAGAGTCAATGAGAAGCTGCACAGGCAGGGGGCAAACTGCAAGGCCAGTGGCCAGTCCGAGGTGCTGACAGAGTCAATGAGAAGCTGCACAGGCAGGGGGCAAACTGCAAGGCCAGTGGCCAGTCCAAGGTGCTGACAGAGTCAATGAGAAGCTGCACAGGGAATGTGTGTCACCAAACTCCGCCATGGTCAGCAACACAGTCTGGTGTGTCACGATGGGCAGCACAGGTACCGGTGTGGGAGAGATAGGTCTGTGACGTTGATCAACATTCATACCTGGCTGTCAGTCTGACTGGGAGCTGACTGTGTGTCGGGCACAGTTGGACCACTTGACTGGGGAGTGAGATGCCCAGCTGAGGAAGAGCTATCAGTGGCCTTGGACACTGGAGGGCTGCTTGGACCAGGTGGTGTAGTGGCACGTGGAGGTGGACTCAGGCCGACGTGGGACACAGTGTGGGAGGGAGATAGTGGAGGGGTGCCTTTCCACTTCTTGGGGATTCTAAATGGCTTGCCTGTCTTGGTATCAATGGGAAGTGGTGTGGACACAAACGGCACACTCATCACCAAGGCTGCCGCAGGTGCACACACTGGACCTCCCTCTGGGGATGTGCTGGATCCAGAAGGACGCTTAGCCTGGCATTGCCTCTGCCCCTCCATCCCCTCCTTACCCTGTGTGCCCCCTACAGTGCCCTCCTGTCCCTGTTTCACTGGTCTTGGAATGGGAGTAGAGGTAGTTGGTGAAACAGCCTTGGATACCTTACTATGTGTAGCCTTGCCAGGCCCCACCTTCACAGTGGGCATGGAGAGTGTCTGCATGCCTTTGCGAGACGTTTTGGGACCACAGAGTCTGTGGCCGGGGATTGCTCTGAGGCTTGTGACCCTGAGTACTTCCTCCTTGAATCATGTGCCTTTGCAACGCCTGACGGGCTCTTCCCTTTGCGCTCTGGGGTTGTTTTTTTCTTCATAGGGGAAGGTGTCTGTGACCTTGACCGCTTGGGCTGCTGCTGCTGTGTGCTACGTGTGCAGTATCGTGACGTTGAGGTGTGTGAAGCGTGGTCACCGTCGTCAGACGTCGCCACTGGCATGGGGGTGGACAAAGGGACTGGAATTGGACTACGAGATTGAGCCAGTTGAAGTGCAGCCGCCACTGTGGAGGACATTGTCTGGACAGTGCGGTGCAGCCCACCCACGTCTGAATGTATGCCCTCCATGAAAGCTAACACCTGTGCCAATTTGCGGTCGTGGTCTGACAATGCATTGAGGAGCCCTGTCTGCCCCACACACAGCTGGCGCATAAGGTCCACACACTCTGCACTGATGGCAGCAGGGGGCACAGGGGCAGGGGCAGCGGTGCCTGGAATGAAGGACACTCTTCCCCTCTTTGTGGTGCGAACACGGGCAGCAACAGAGGAAGTGGCTGGGAGGGTGGGCACTGCACGCTGTGTGCTGGAAGATGTAGTAGACTCTCCGTTCCATGTGTCCTCCAAGATGTCTGCACCACCGCCGTCATCAGATGATGTTGAACTTTGCGTCTCGGGCTGTGATTCCTCCAGCATACTCCTATCCCCCTCCGAGGCGCTGGTCACATCTGTGTCACTGGGATCCTGTGCAGCTGTTGTGCTTGTCTCACCACCACTGGTGTCCGTCCCCTGTCCCTCCGTGCCCACGGGAGATGCTGCATAACAGAGAGACATGTAGGGTCAGCAAAGTGACAGCAACAGGACAAACATATTCAAGCAAAGCAACACTGAGGATGACAAAGTCTACATGTTGCAGGCCACCCCGTGCATTCTCACCATGCAGACACACTTCACTACCTCAAACAGTGCGTACAAACATCTAAACACGGCATAGCTGAGCCATGTGATGGGCAGACAGCACAATATCATGCATGTTGGGGCGTACAAACACTAACACCAATGGACCAGGCCTGCAGCACACCACCCACAATGCCATTGAAATTCCCAGGATTGGAAAAACATCAGTAAGTGCATGTATGTAAAATCCGTAACTGCCACACCCAGCACAGGGGCCACTTACAACCCACTGCATCACAGTAACCACATCACGTACACCAGCGCAGGTACAGGCTTGGTACACATGCAGCCACTCACAGACAAAATCAACCTTCACAGAATACTCACCCCTAGCTTGCTGTTGATGCTCCTTCAAACGTGCGTCCAGCTCAGGCAGTGTCACAGCCAAGATGCGGCACATCAGTGGTGTCAAGCTGCGTCGTGACAACCTGCCACTGCGAGGGAGTATCCCCAGTGTCATCTCGGCAACGTTCTTTGCCAGTCGTGATATGTCGTCCCACCTCTTGTGGCAGTGGATGCGCCGGCGGTTTGACACTCCCAGAGCCCGCACCTTGGTTGCAATGGACCTCCACACGGCCTTACGCTGGTGTACCTTGAGCTGCAGGTGTGGGAGACAAGAGGGGGAAACATCAGTGACACACTCTCATGGTAAAACCTCTCTCTCTGAACAGTGGCATGACACAGACTCATCCCAACACAGCAGATATGTCCCGCAGATACACCACAACATCTCACAGGGTACATCGTCATGTGTGAAGTCCACGTCAATGCATGCATGTTTGAGGAGGGACACTGTATCCGCACATCTCACATACAAACTGGATGCTAGCACAGAAAGCCATGTGTAATGTGCCCACATCTACTGACTATTACCAGGTAGAGCAAGACATATGTCACATTGCAACATGTGTATGGGGTGAGAGTCACTGTGTCCACCACTGCGCACGCCTAAACAACCTTGCTCTGTGAATAGCTCACTGTGTCATGTTTGTAGCATTGAGGGACATGATCTCACATAACCACTGACTGATCAGAGGGCCAGTCATGTGCAGTCCACATGGCAGACATGGGTCATTGATGTACACTCCTGCCAACCACACACGTATCACACTCTGTACAGTCAGTGATGTGTCCTTGTCACATTGGACGTGGACAGTCCATGCCAGGTAGAATCACACAGAGATGGACAACGAGTCACATGAACAATAACTGTCCCGAAACATGCATCACCAGATAGCTGTCACACCATATGGATGTGTACACAACACATGTCCATCCACCCTTCATGTCCATGCATTTAATGTGTGGGTTGCATACACCCCCTTAACAACTAGGAAACAGCATGTCAGCCAGTGCATGACACAACCCCACACTCTCAGGCACATACACCATCTGATCGACTACATGTGTGCCCCCCTTGCACTCACACCCCCACTGTTGGAGACTTACCACAACATTTGGGCCACCATATAGCCGTGGGTACTGTGTCAGCACCTCGTCCACCAGGATATCCAGCTCCTCGCTTGTAAATGGACTGGCACTGATCTTCTCTGTCCTAGCCATCACTGTGGACATGAGATGTCAGTGGCGGCAGTGGGCAGTGAGGGGTCCCAGGCAGCAGTCCCTGGAGGCAGCAGCAGGTGAGGGGTCTCAGGCAGCAGTCCCTGGAGGCAGCAGCAGGTGAGGGGTCTCAGGCAGCAGTCCCTGGAGGCAGCAGCAGGTGAGGGGTCCCAGGCAGCAGTCCCTGGAGGCAGCAGCAGGGGAGGGGTCTCAGGCAGCAGTCCCTGGAGGCAGCAGCAGGGGAGGGGTCCCAGGCAGCAGGCTCTGTGAGCAGTGGAATTGTGGTGCTCCCTTCCACACATATATAGGGCCCTGGACTCGTTTCAGTGGTCATAATCTTCTGCCATTGGTGTTCCAGGTCAGCCTTCTTCAAAAGCACCCAATGACCGCCTCCGCGGGGGCGGAGCACGCCTACCACGATTTTTGAATGTGCATCATGTCACCGCGATAGCGGTCCCCATTGGCTGCAAGGGCATGGTTCATCGCGGTGACACACCGCGGGGTCCTGGCCGGTGCTACCGCGGTGGTGCATCTTACAATTGCATCCACTCTCCGCATCCGCTGGGGGCGGAGCACGCCTACCGCGATTTTTGAATGTGCATCATGCCACCGCGATAGCGGTCCCCATTGGCTGCAAGGGCATGGTTCATGGCGGTGACACACCGCGGGGTCCTGGCCGGCGCTACCGCGGTGGTGCATCCTACAATTGCATCCACTCTCCGCATCCGCTGGGGGCGGAGCACGCCTACCGCGATTTTTGAATGTGCATCATGCCACCGCGATATCGGTCCCCATTGGCTGCAAGGGCATGGTTCATGGCGGTGACACACCGTGGGGTCCTGGCCGGCGCTACCGCTGTTTGATTGCCATAGAGTGACATGGGTGACCGGGATGTGGCTGGTGGAGCATGACAAATGCCATCTGCAGCTATGTAGAGGGCCATCACTAACACCAATGTGTCATGTGCAGCACATGACACACTTGCGTCAGTGGTGGGCATCGACAAAGGTTCAAATGGTGGTTGGCATGCTCCGCCACCCAATTCACGGACAGTATGTGCGTCCGCTATGGGGAATATGCAGCATCACATCGTACACTCTGTGCGTCATTGTGTTTATGGGGCACGTTTAAGGCACCTACGGACAGTTCTTGTTGTGTGTGGATCAATGGTCATTACTGTACTACGCACAGTGGATACGTACAGTGGCACATGGCACTGGATAACATTGATATGGTCTCCTGTTACAAATGTCAGCCAATGTGTAACGTCTCACACCAAATGGAACACTGTACTCCATTATGTTGAACAATATTTACACACAATGTCGTATCTGCCACCCATGCTGACCACTATCTCACACCTGAGCCCATGTGTTACACTGAAAACCCAGATGAACTCATTTATTCAGCATGACTGTCATCATTGGAAACAGATGTCACCCTGTTGTGTTATTGCTAAGACCAATTACATGCCGCATGTAATGTCTTTGTACACACTGGCAACTCCTGCAGTGTATGTCCACATGTACAGGGGGGGGCTCGACCTGCTAAAGGATGACGAGTACTTCAGCACCACACCTGGCATCCGTTGCATTATAATTGTTTGTCACTTGGGTAGACGGCCAGAGCAGATGTCTTTGCTACATGTCTGCCACCTGTAACCACAGGGACCTATGTGGTAGTGTCAGGTCTGTGCTCATGTTGTTTGGACTGTTGTATGTGAATCAGTGACATGTACATTTCAACAATGGTGCTTAGCTAAACTATGTTTTTGAGTGTTGTGCTGTGTTCCGGTGCTACCCACCTGCCACCAGTGCATGTCCATTGTTCACATCAGGAATGTTGCGTTGGCAGATGGACTGCATGCACGGTTCTGGATTGTGCTAACTGTATGGAATATAGTATGCGACATTTGTCCACAGGCTATGGGTGTCCAGTATTGCCTGTGCAATGTGGGTGCACTGATTTGCGGGAATTGTCTGCAATGTTGGATGGTCAGCACAAGTGGCACACGTGTGCAGTGTGTTGCCACCAACACTAGTGTATGTGCATGCTATGGGGTGCTAGCCATCCTTGCTCACCATCTATTCCAGCACTGTGTGGGTGGATCACATCTGCTGGTGTATCAGGATGGAGTGGGCACCCAAGACAGGTGAGATGTACCTTGATTGTTGTGCCTGTGACACTCATCCAACTACGACATTTGGTCAATGTGAGGTACCAGTGTCCCACTACTCATGCACAGCCAGCATGTTTGTTAGATGTGGGATATTGATTGTATGCTGTGTTGGGCCTGACAGCCTGTGTGGAATGAGGGTCAGGATGCATGTCCTTTGGGACATGTGGTGTAAAATTACATCCACTGGTGTCAGGTGTCTGAGCCAGTTGTCCATATGTAATGCATACAGTCTGTTCATGCGTAGACTTGTTGGCATACTAACTTGGCATTGTCCATGTAGTGTTGTATGTTTGTGTTGTGGCACTGTTGTGTCTTGAAACAGCTGGATGTGTATCACCATGGTATGTGTTGTGGTGCACATGTGTCCTTGGGCAGTCCCTCCTTGATGCT
Organism: Calotriton arnoldi; assembly: GCA_963921515.1. Classification (NCBI taxonomy): domain Eukaryota; kingdom Metazoa; phylum Chordata; class Amphibia; order Caudata; family Salamandridae; genus Calotriton; species Calotriton arnoldi. The sequence continues at coordinate 572,656 of CAWUFW010008721.1, read as the reverse complement.
GCATGTAAATGTCCAAAATGGGGGAAGATTAAGGGTGCATACAGGCCCTGCTGATCACGTCCCTCATCTATTGTTAATGTGTGCCACATTGGCTATCTGTGTGCTTGTAGAGAGTATTGGGCAGTGGGGTAATGGTGGCCTGTTACAGTGGTACACATACTCTGCACAGGCGTGACATCATCTGTCACTGTCCGACTTTGTATTCAAGTCAGCAGCAGATATGGCCTGTGTACTGATGACATTGGCACATGTATGGGTTTGGGATGTGAATGTCATTGAATTTGAGTGTGTTCGAAGTGGCACTGAGTACAAAGACAATCCCAATGATCTATCCACATTGTGTTGTTGATGTGTCCCCTGCAATTATTGGCCAAGGAGGTGTGGCAGGTGCAGCAGCAACGTGGAAGCCAGCAGTGTCTCTGCTTCACACATGTCCTGTGTCATGTACACCCAAGGCTGAGTCCACCTCAGCTCGATATGTGACTCTTGGCATTCACATAGACAGTGTTCGTATGGTGTCTACTGACTGTGCAAATCCATGACAGTTGTACAATTAATCTGTCTCGTGTTGGGACAACACTGAATTGCACTGTGTGCTTTCAGGGATGACAGTCAATGTTAGCGCCGTGACAGGACGGACTTTATGAATTTGTGCACATCCTAATTTATGTTGCTATGACGTGTCCCCTTTCATCTCACCTAGGAGGCGACCTAATGTGTTTCGTACCTTCACCCTGCTGGCTAACATGGAGGATACCGACATCATCAGGCGATTCCGTCTGGATCGGACAAACCTCCTGGAACTTTGTGCAATATTGGAGCCACACCTGCTTCCACGCAGGACATACCCAACAGCACTCACGGCAACGGCAAAGGTGATGGCATTCCTACATTTCGTGGCTACGGGATCCTTCCAGCAAACTGTGGGCATTGCAGGGGGGATGTCCCAACCAACATTCAGCATGGTGCTACGTGATGTCCTGTTGGTTGTGATGCAACACAGGGACCAATTCATACATTTCCCCAGGCGGCAGGAGTTGGCGGATGTGAAGGGCGAATTTTATGCACTTGGACACGTTCCTAATGTAGTTGGTGCAATAGATGGCACACATGTTTCCCTGATTCCACCCCAAGCACGGGAGCATATTTACCGAAATAGGAAACATTATCATTCCATCAATGTGCAGGTGGTGTGCCAGGCAGATATGGTCATCTCACACGTTTGTGCAAAGTTTCCAGGATCAGCCCACAATTCACACATAATGCGCAACAGCATTTTACCACAGCTGATGGCCAATCTGGCGCCGGAGCGGGCATGGATTGTGGGTGAGTACAAAGGGTCGAGTCGTGTGCTGTTTGCGTGCCATGCTGTCCTCGGACACATGTCAGACACTCAATCTGTATGTGTCTTTCACACTTAGGTGACTTTGCATATCCCAACGGACCTTGGTTGCTGAGTCCAATTCGCAATCCCAGGACACCAGCTGAAGTGCGCTACAACAATGCCCATGGGAGGACACGTCGGGTCATTGAGAGAACATTTGGACTCCTGAAATCGCGTTTTCGATGCCTCGACAAGACCGGAGGGGCTCTGCAGTACTCACCCGTCAAGGTGTGTCAGATAGTGGTAGCATGCTGCATGCTACACAACCTGGCGGTGCGGAAGGGGATCCCCTTAATCCAGGATGATCATGACCAGCCACAGCCCACACCTGCGAACACCCAAATGTCAAGTGACGAGGATAGTGGAGAGGAGGAAGGTGTTGGACAGCGTCAGCAGCTCATCAACAACTACTTCACTTGATGGTCAGTGGCAATGTCAAAACTGGCTGTTGTCTGATGATGTTGTGCTTGGTGAATATGTGTATGTGAGCTTTGTGACTACAGCATGTTGCAGAGTCAGTGCTGGCTGCAAATGTGTATGGTAAGGGATCTTTTGACACAGCTACTTGATGTCTATGTTGGTACAGTTGCTCCTTGTGACATGTGCAGATTGTCGTACCTTGATGTGCTGTGTTGTGTGATGGTTGTTAGTCCACCACCTGAGTAGCAACTGATGTTCTGTTGTGTTTTCCTAGGTCCCTTCAGCCTCTACTTGCCTGCGGAGTATCCCTGCTCCTGTGACATTGTAATCATGGGTGTGAGTTAACATACTGTGATGAACATGGAACGGTGACAACTACATTGGTGCGTTATTAGTGTTTATTTACAGTGGATACATGTGATGTAGATGTGGATATTTACAGATTTGTGAATGGTGAATAACAGATTTGTCAGTGATGGTAGATGAGACAATAGAGTATACACAAGATAAGTATGGTAACACAGTCCAACAGTCATTTTCCATTCCCACGGCATTGTGGGTGGGGACAGTCTGCAGGGTACACAGCAGGGTGAAGAGGGGTGCCATCATGGCTGGCTACTTGACTGGCTTTTGCCAGGTGCTTTGCCATGGGATGCTCCCAATGATTTTTTCGGGCGGCCCCTTGCTCTTTTGGCAGGGGGGGACACAGGTGCATGGCCAGTGGTGTCTGATGAGTCCCCATGGTCGCTGAACGCAGGGGAGGATGGGGGTCTGTCATCCTGCGGCACAACGGAGGGAGCTGTAGGTGTTGGCGGTGCCGCATGCCTGTCCCTGAGGACCCCCACTAGCTGGCCCAGGAGGTCCCTGATTTGGCCCATGCAGGCCACGAGTTGGCCCATGCGGTTGTCAATTGAGCGCAGCATCTGTTGTTGCTCACGGGCATCCTGCTGAGCCTGCCTCAACTGTCCCTGGGCGTGTTCATAGGCCCCCACAACTCTGTCAATGTGTGCCAGTGATTCAGTGCCAGGGTCTTGTTCCCTTTGGGTCAGCCTTGTCCTCACACCTAGCCTGCTGTCACGGCCCTGTTGCCTCCCTCCTGTGGGCACCGGCCTACTCTCCCGTACCTCCGCAGTTGTTGTGGTCTGGTTGGCCTCTGGAGCAGGGCGAGTGTTGCAGGCAGCAGTGGTAGTGGTAGTGGTGGTGGAGGTGGTGGTGGCACAGGTCGTTGCAGCAGGGCTCTGCGTTGATGTTGTTGCTGAGGGTGGTGGGCTGTGGGGTCCTGGAACACATTACGCCCTGCCACACCAGATGGTCCGGGTTGGTCCTCCTCCTCCTCATTATCCAGGGAGTCTGCATCCGAGGGGAGATGTTCGGGAGCTGGTGACTGGCTGTGCTGGTTGAGGTTGTCGTCCTCTGCAGTCAGTTGTTGGTCACCTGTGGGACAGGAAGTAGATGGTAATTGCCTTACACACCTCAGGGTTGCTGTGTTTGATGTCTCTTATTTACATGTTATGCTACACACAGTTGCCTTTTTCACACATTGTATGTCTGCACAGTGATGTGCCTCATGCCATGAAGTGGAGTTACATTCATCATTTCACAATCGTGTGACCTGTGATTGGTTACCATGCCACACGTCTAGTATTGGTGATTTCAATGTGAGGTTGTCATCTGACAACTGACATGACTACAAGTTGATGTTCAGCATCTTTGCTGATCACTCTGCCTGGCAGACATTACCTGTGTGCATGGACTAGCCATTGTCATCACATGCATACCGTTGACATGTCCTGTGCTTGTATTTCTTTATACAGCAGACCATGCTAGTTTGTTTTTCCCATGGTCCTTCATGATCAGCACCCATGTACGCTACAGAGGGAAGTCTGGGTGATGCATGTCAGAGGCCCGTTTGCTTGGACATATTTGTTGAGAGTCACAGTTCTGTTTCTGTCACAGTTACGTACGCTGAGCTGTCTGCATCCTGTCAATGGCTGTGCTTTTCTTTTCTATTTTTGTGTGAAGTAGAGCCTCGTGTTGTCATGTCTCTCAATGCTTTTGTTGAGTGATGGTGGGGTGCATGCACTGTCTGATTACCTGTGCAGTGTCACTTTGGTTTTTACTGTCAGACACATGCTTCTGGGTGGGGTGCTCCATCCTGCTGAGGGGTGGGAGAGGGGGGCCTGTTGAGAGTTGTTGTGCTGCCTCCAGATACACATTCCCCATCCCTGTGAAGATGGCTACCTACCTGTTAGGTGGTGGGGGAGCGTTCAATGGCTGACACATGCTTCTGGGTGGGGTGCTCCATCCTGCTGAGGGGTGGGAGAGGGGGCCTGTTGGGAGTTGTTGTGCTGCCTCCAGATACACATTCCCCATCCCTGTGAAGATGGCTACCTACCTGTTAGGTGGTGGGGGAGCGTTCAATGGCTGACACATGCTTCTGGGTGGGGTGCTCCATCCTGCTGAGGGGGTGGGAGAGGGGGCCTGTTGGGAGTTGTTGTGCTGCCTCCAGATACACATTCCCCATCCCTGTGAAGATGGCTACCTACCTGTTAGGTGGTGGGGGAGCGTTCAATGGCTGACACATGCTTCTGGGTGGGGTGCTCCATCCTGCTGAGGGGTGTGAGAGGGGGCCTGTTGGGAGTTGTTGTGCTGCCTCCAGATACACATTCCCCATCCCTGTGAAGATGGCTACCTACCTGTTAGGTGGTGGGGGAGCGTTCAATGGCTGACACATGCTTCTGGGTGGGGTGCTCCATCCTGCTGAGGGGTGGGAGAGGGGGCCTGTTGGGAGTTGTTGGGCTGCCTCCAGATACACATTCCCCATCCCTGTGAAGATGGCTACCTACCTGTTAGGTGGTGGGGGAGCGTTCAATGGCTGACACATGCTTCTGGGTGGGGTGCTCCATCCTGCTGAGGGGTGTGAGAGGGGGCCTGTTGGGAGTTGTTGTGCTGCCTCCAGATACACATTCCCCATCCCTGTGAAGATGGCTACCTACCTGTTAGGTGGTGGGGGAGCGTTCAAGGCTGACACATGCTTCTGGGTGGGGTGCTCCATCCTGCTGAGGGGTGGGAGAGGGGGCCTGGTGTGTGTTGTAGTGCTTTTTGTCTGTACACATGCAACCCAGTTGATTTTGTTTAGCTTTGTGCTTTATCAGGTTGAGTGGTGGTTACATCTGTGTGACCTGTTTTGGGTATTGTGGGTCAGACGAATGTCCTTTGGCCTAGGGGTTGTAGGTTTGAAGTTGTGCAAGACGGTACATGGCAATGTGATGATATACATTGGTTTGTACTTACCAGCTTCCAGTCCCCCGCGGATTCCTTCAAGACTCTCTGGATGTAGGATTCCAAGGACCTTCTCCTCCCACGGACTGTATGGTTTGGGTGGGATGGGAGTGCCTCCACCAGTCCCGTCAGCCAGCTGATGGTTCTTGGCCCTCTTCCTCTTCACCACAGTCTTCAGGTCATGCCACCGCTTCTGTATTTCCTGCTTGTTGCGGGGGGTGGTCCCTACTGCATTGACCTTATTGACTATCCTCACCCACATTTGGGTTCTTGTGGCTAATGGGGTGTGTTGGACCATGTTGCCATAGAGTTGTGGTTCAACTCTTATTATCTCATCTCCCATGACTGCAAGCTCTGAATCAGTGAATTTTGGCATTTTGTGTGGTGCCATGGTGTGTGCTGTGCAGATGTTCTGTGGTGCAGTTGTGTGGGTGTTGTGGGTGTTGTGGGTGTTGTGGGTGGTGTAGGTGGTGTGTGTGTTGTGGTGGTGATGTGTGCAGGTTTGCCTCTCCTTTGTTCTCTGGGGTTGGGACCTTCAGTTGTGGAGTGTAGCAAAGGATTGTGGTCAGGGAGGGGCTGGTTTTATGCTCGGCTATGGGGGGTGTGGCAAGCTGGTATGTTGCTGTCAGGTGTGTTGTGTGTGTTGTCCTGTGATTGGTTATTTTGAAATTTCTGGGGCTGTTGTCATTGGGCACTTTTGGTTTGTATTGGGACAGGTCAACTTCACTGTGTGCATTGTTTGTATTTTTTTTCGTGTTTTTTATACGTCCGCCATTTTTTTTGCGGATCCTCCGCAGCGGTTCCTCGGCAGCGGTGGCTATGCTGCAGCCCTTCCGCCGCCTATCGGATTCATCACTGTTCGCGCACGATGCGGTCGGATTCATAGGTAGGTACCATGGTGGTAACAGGGATGTCATAATGTCACGGGCGGTTACTCCGTGTGCATGGCGGCGGTTCTTGGCTTTTCTGCTGCGTATCCGACCGTTGCGGTCGGATTTTCAGCTGGTCCGGCGAGTGCGGGCGGTTTTTCGTTGACTCCCGCCGCCGCGGACGGATTATTCTGCCGGTTCATCATAATGTATCCGGCGTTTTTCCCGTTGGCCATGCGGGCGTTTTTTTGCCGCTACCATGGCGGTCGGTATACTTTTCCGACCGCCATCGTAATCGGCCCCTAAGTCTACATTTAGCCTTTTTAAATCGTGCATAGATGGACATATGCATATTGCATACACGAAACTGGTTGGTTGCTATTGACTCACTATACGAACTACAAAAGGTTCTACTTGGACTGAAGTCACATGAGAGGACGCGTCATGCAGGCCACTAAATTAGCAAATAATACTAAATAACTAACTAACTAACTACTACCACTATCTTAGTGACAGGACAGCCTGACAGGACAAAGGAAATACTGGAGTCTTTCCTATCTGCATTACCTAACTTAAATTCTCTAACCTCTCTTACATAACCAGCCCAAGCGAGCGCAAAGTTGCAAACAATTACGCTTAGTAGCGCCGAGCACCTGTCTAGAAGAATAACAATCACATAATATAAGATTTTTAAACATAAGTCTCCTGCATGTAAGCAGCAGCAGCAGCATTCTTGCTATTTAGGAAAAATATAATATTCGCAATAACACAGAACAGAAGAACACAATAGTAATATAATTAGCTACTCACCAAGCCCCGGGACCTCAACACCTAGCAGGTCCAGCGGGTCCTGCTCCCGGTCCAGGATGTCAGACCACGGGTGCGTCAGTTGGTTATGGAGGCGCCGGACCCCAGAGCAGCGAAACACAGCCCGGCGCACCCTCGGCCACTGCCGATGACGCTCCCAGAGCCCGTACCCGGATCCAGGCCTGCCGCCTGCTGCGAGGGTTAAGGGGAGGTGGCGCTGGACAAAGAAAACGAGTGCGGCCACCTCTACCTTGGAAAATAAGGCTCGGGCCTGCACCCCTTCCGGGTGACGCCTTCTGCAAGGAAGGTGGCCGCGGCTCTTGCTTCTCCTCTTCCCCTGCTTACTAGTCTTCTTCACCATGGTTCCGGGGGAGCGGGGGCAGAAAAGAAAATGTAGAGAGTAAAGAAAGGAAGTAAAAAAAATAGAAAGCAAGGAATAGAAAAACAGTAAAAAAATGCACTAAAAACACACAAAAAGTAGAAGAAAATGCAAAATATACACTCCGGAATAGAGAGGGAAAGATAATAAATAAAAAAGATCAGAAAAAAGGTTTTAGAAACAAAGGATTGAAAAGATATAGGGAGGATAGAAAAACAGACCCAGAACCATAGCAAACATGAAAAACAAGATGGCCGTGCCCATGGGCGACCGCGTGGTGAAGGTTGCACGATATTCCTCCCGAACACGCAATACGTGTTCCCGAACATGCAATACGCGTTTCCAAACGTTAAAAATGCATCGTGAACGGGTGGAGCAAGCAGTTTTGCATGATCGCGGAACTCCGCGTAGCTCGCTGAGTTTTTTTACAACTTCACAGAATTATGCGTAGTGCTGCTACGCGAACTCCGCCCAGGCTTAGTTCTGACTTAGTCAGAACTCCAGCTCAGGCTGTTCTAGTCTGTGATAGTGGCATTGACCTTGCCACCTTACTGGTAAGTCCCACTAACTTGGGCAAGTACAGACAACAGCCTTTGATCAATGGAAAAGAAGCAATGGCTTACAGGGACACAGGGGCCAGTGTCACTATGGTGACAGAGAAACTTGTGTCCCCTGATCATATCATACTTGGACAAATGTACCAAGTCATCAAAGCTAGAAATTTCAGGACTGACTATTCTTTGGCAGTTGTGAACTCCAGCTGGGGAGGACTAACTGGACCTAAAAAGGTTGTGACATTTCTAGACCTACCTGACATTGTCTGTTGGGCAATGATCTAGAAACTTCAGCCTGGGCTTAAGTAGATTTCAGGACTCATGCAGAGATGATGGGCATCTCTGCCAGTGTGTTTGCTGTCACCAGGGCTCAGGCCAAACAGCTCAGCACTGGCATGGCACTGGGTCCTGGATAAATGGACCAGGTGCCTCCCAAGAAAAGGAGCAGGAAGGGTAAGGCTTTATCCTCTTCACAAACTCCCACTGAAGGTCAGCTTCCTGAGGGAGATCATCTCAGCCCCTGTGAAGGTACTGTCCCAGAGGAACTTGGGCCTGACCAGGCAGAGTTCTTGGGGGCAGGGGGCCCTTCCAGAGCAGACTTGAGTTTGGAGCAGCAGACCTGTCCCTCTCTTGAACCCCTCAGACAGCAAGCTGCTACTGAGGAAGCAGGGAGTATCAGCGGGTCCCATAGGATCTATTGGGAAGATGGGCTTTTGTACTCAGAAGGTAGAGACCACAAGCCTGGTGCCACCAGGAGGTTGGTAATCCCTCAGAGGTTCAGAGGCTTCCTTCTCTGCCTAGCACATGATATTCCTCTTGCAGCACACTTAGGGCAAAGCAAGACGTGGGACAGGCTTGTCCCTCACTTTCACTGGCCCCATATGTCTGAAGACACCACAGAGTTTTGCCGCTCTTTGACACTTGCCAAGCCAGTGATAAGTCAGGTAGCACCACAAAGGCCCCCTTATGTCCACTTCCAGTGGTTGGGATCCCCTTTGAAAGGGTAGGGATTTACATTGTTGGTCCCTTGAACTCTCCAACTGCATCTGGGCGTAGTTACATCCTAGTGGTGGTGGACCATGCCACTAGGTACCCAGGAGCTATCCCCCTTAGAGCCACTACAGCTCCTGTAGTGGCCAGGGCCCTCCTGGGAATCTTTTCCAGAGTTGGCTTCCCTAATGGTATCTTAACAGACAGAGGTACAAACCTCATGTCTAGTTACATTACTGTCATGTGGAAAGAGTGTGGAGTGAACTACAAGTTTACCACACCCTACCATCCACAGTGTAATGGGCTTGTTGAAAGGTTCAACAAGACCCCAAAGGGTATGATTATGGGACTCCCAGAAAAGCTTAGGCGAAAATGGGATGTCTTACTACCCTACCTTCTCTTTGTCTACAGAGAGGTTTCTCAGAAGGGGGTGGGCTACAGCCCATTTGAACTTCTGTTTGGACATCCAGTTAGGGGTCCATTGTGTCTAGTGAAGGAAGGCTGGGAGCAACCTCTCAAACCTCCTAAACAGGACATTGTGGACTATGTCCTTGGCCTGCGTTTACGCATGGCTGAGTACATGAAGAAGGCTTGCAAAAACCTGGAGGCCAGCCAAGAACTTCAAAAAGATTGGCATGACCAAAAGGCTGTCTAGACTGTTTACCAGCCAGGCCAGAAAGTGTGGGTGTTAGAGCCTGTGGCCCCAGCAACTCTCCAAGACAAGTGGAGTAGGCCCCACACTATCCTTGAACAAAAAGGTGAGGTCACCTACTTGGTGGACCTAGGTACTCCCAGAAGTCCCCATAGGGTACTTCATGTAAACCGCCTGAAACCTTTTGTAGACAGGGCTGACATGGGCTTACTCATGGCAATTGATGAGGGACAGGAAGATAGTGACCCTTTCCCTGATCTCCTCACTCAGAACCCTGATATTGGGTCAGTGGATGGAGTAGCCTTGGCAGGCAGCCTCACTGACCAACAGCTGGTTGTAGGCAAGTCCTCAATCAGTACAGACATATGTTCTCCCTGACATCCAGTCAGACTGCCTGGTGTACCCATGAAGTGGACACAGGTGACAGCCTGCCTGTCCAGAGTAAAATCCACAGACAGCCTGACCATATCCGGTATTGCATCAGGGCAGATGTCTAAAAGATGCTGGAATTGGGGGTCATTGAACCTTCAGATAGCCCCTGGGCTAGTCCAGTAGTCCTTGTGCCAAATCCTCACACCAAGGGTGGAAAAAGAGAGATTCGGTTTTGTGTGGACTACAGCGGCCTGAATGCAGTCACTAGGACTGGTGCTCACCCTATTCCAAGGGCAGATGAACTCATAGATACTTTGGCCTCAGCCAAGTTTCTGAGTACATTTGACCTGAGTGCTGGCTACTGGCAAATCCTACTAGCTGAGGATGCCAAGCCAAAACAGATTTTTCAACCCCTAGTGGGCAATATCAATTTATTGTGATGCCCTTTGGTCTGAAGAATGCACTTGCCACATTTCAGAGGTTGGTGAACAAAGTCCTAACAGGTCTGGAAGCCAATAGTGCAGCATATCTTGATGATATCGCTGTCTTTTGCTCCACCTGGGAGGATCACCTGGTCCACCTCAGGAATGTTATGGAGGCCCTGCAGAAGGCAGGCCTCACCATCAAGGCCATCAAGTGCCAGATAGGGCAGAGTAAGGTAGTGTACTTGGGCCACCTGGTAGGTGAAGGCCAGGTTCAAACATTGGAGAGCAAAATCCAGACCATTGTGGACTGGATTGCTCCCTCTACCCAGACTCAGGCCAGAGCTTTCGTGGGCCTGACTGGGTACTACAGAAGATTTGTCAAGGGATATGGGTCCATAGTGACTCCCCTGAATGATCTTACATCTAAGAAAATGCCCAAGAAAGTTCAGTGGACAGTAAGCTGTCAAAAGGCATTTGATGACCTGAAGCAGGCCATGTGCACTGCTCCCATTCTGCAAAGTCCTGACTACTCTAAAACTTACATTATCCAGACAGATGCATCTGAGATAGGGGTAGGGGCTGTGTTATCACAACTAAATGCAGAGGGCCAGGATCAACCAGCAGCTTTTATCAGCAGAAGGTTGACCCCCAGGGAGAAGACGCTGGTCAGTCATTGAGAGGGAAGCCTTTGCTGTCTTCTGGGCCTTGAAGAAGCTGAGGCCATACCTGTCTGGCACTCACTTTATTGTTCATACAAACCACAGCCCCTCTTATGGCTTAAACAGACGAAGGGTGAAAACCCCAAACGTTTGAGGTGGTCCATTTCCCTACAGGGGATGGACTATAAAAAGGAACATAGACCTGGGAGTAACCATGCCAATGCAGATGGGCTCTCCAGATATTTCCACTTAGAAAATTAAGACTCAACTGGGCATGGTTAGTCTCATCTCCTTACGTTTGGGGGTTGTGTAGGAAAGTAGGATCTGCTTTTATGGTTACCCCCACTTTTTACCTGTTGCTATGCAGTTTCTGACTAGTCTGACTGGAATCCTGCTAACCAGGACCCCATTCTCTGTGCTTTCTCCCCTAAATTGATTATGGTAAGTACTTAGGTACATCCCAGCTTGGATACTAGTGTACCCTTATAAGTCCCTAGTATATGGTACTGAGGTACCCAGGGCATAGGCACATCAGGGGTCCCCCATGGGCTGAAGCATGTATTATGCCACCCATGGGAGACCACTCAAACTATAACTACAGGCTGCCATTGCAGCTTGTGTAAGCTGGTGCTAGCACCACTTACAATAGATATAGGTTTCCCTATATCTAAGGTCACTGCACTTATAACCTATAAGTCACCCCTGAAGCAGGCCTTTCAATCCTGAAGGAAGGGTGCTCGGTTCTAAGTGTGAGGGTGCCCCTACATGAGCAGGACACACCTACAACCTTCGGAGGCCATTCTCCCAGGTTGTAAGTTCATCAGCTATTACGATACATAGAGTGGCCATGCGTCATGAAATGAAATGAAATGAAAATGGCTTTTATATAGCGCATGGCTACCCGGGAGCATCCCCGCGCTGGTAGAGTAACTAGAGGATTGGTGCCCATTACGTGATGACCATCTCTAAACTGGTTGTAATGAACCCTGTCATGTTTGGTATCAAGCATGTTGGAATCATACCTCCCACACCATAGACGGTGTGGGAGGTATGATTCCATGCACTGTAAAGCTCCTCCGGTAGGCCCTCAGTGCTCCCAGTACCAGTATTCTAGACCCGGACAGCACAACATGGCTGCTGCCGATCAGAGACACAATTCTGCCCTCCTGCTGCTGAGCCAAGCTCGAGCAGGGGAAGGCAGAACAATAGGTATCCTGTCACAGCGAGGTGTGACCACCTCCCAGACATGGGTTTAGTGTATTGGGGCCGGGTGGGGGTGCTTGCCCGGGCCACTCAGTCTGCTTGAGGGGCTCTGGCATGAAACTATACAAAGGACATGGGAGTATCCTCCCTACTGTCCAACCCCTCCCCTAGGAGGGAACCCTGAATCGTCCCAACCCTTTCCTTAGGGTACTTAAGCGCTTATCTGTAGGTGGTCCCTAGATTCTTTGTGGGACAAGATTCATTTCAAGACACCACTTCTTCTTAGACCATCTGGGCACTCTGGACTTTATTGGACCTTGCGCTGAGACTGCAACTGGGAAAACTCCTGCTGCTCCTGGTCTCGTCGTCCTGCAAGTCTGCTGCAACATCTGTGCCCATGCTCCATACAGGAACCTTCCAAGGCCTGTGGACATCCAAGACACCTGAAGGAATCTCCATTTAAGTGAAGGAGTCACTTCCCTGTGTCTGCAGGCACTGCAACAAAGCTGACCGGTCACCTTATCCTGAGCTCCCACGGACTCCGAAAGGCTCAGCAACACAGGTGGTGATTCTTCACATCCCTCGACTCTGCCCTGTCCTCTCACTAAGTTTGAGGCCAGTATCACTCGTCTGAGCCGCAGGAACTGAACACCTGTGCACTTCGTCGACTTGCCATTGCAAAGGCTTGAAGTTTCCTACCTACAGATCTTTGGGCTCCAAGTAGCCCCAACCTCAAGCATCACCTGTGACCAAGATCACTGACCTCACTGCTTCATTTGCACCATTGGCCTGCATCTCTGGTGAGCTACTCGAGGTCCTCTTGTGACTCCAGTGCCTCTGGCCTGTGGGTCATCTTGAGGGTCTTCTTTGATTTCAGTGGACTCCCCTGATTGCTCTGAATCCCTTGCTTGTGGTGAGTAACCCTGGGCGTAGTTCGCGTAGTCGCGCTACGCAAAGCTACGCGAAGACGTCGAAGCGCTACGCGAGCTTCGCGAGCGTGCGTAGCTGCTTGGCGCGCCCGTTCGCGATGCGTTTTTCTTGCTCGGGAACGCGTTGTTCGTGTTCGGGACGCTGTTTGCGTGCTCGGGGGCGCGAACTTACCCATGCGGTCGCCTATGGGCGCGGCCATTTTGGTTTTCACTTGTCCCGCCCGTTCGCGATCCCTTATTTCCTGTTCCGGGTCGCGTACAGCGTGCTCGCGATGCGCATTCCATGTTCGGGAACGCGTTGTACGTGTTTGCGACGTTTTTGCGTGCTCGGGGAGAAATATCGCGCGAACTTACCCATGCGGTCGCGATGGGCGCGGCCATCTTGTTTTACCACTCTATGCTATGGTTCTGGGCCTGCTTTTCTATCCTCCCTCAATCTTTGCAATCCTTAGTTTTTTACACTGTTTTTCAATTTTTCTTTATTTCTTACCTATCTCTCTCTCTGCCTAAGTCTATATTTTGCATTTTTTTCTACTTTTTACTGTGTTTTTTACTTTTCAACTGTTTTATATAACTTTCTTCTTTAAGCTCCTACTTCTTCCCCTAACTTTATTTTTCCCTTCTAACTTTTCTTTTTCACCTCCTCCCACCCCAGAACCATGGCGAAGGGTAGCAGCAGCGGGTCAAAGGGCAAGGCGCGTGCGCCCAATCGCCGCCTGCCTTGCGGCAGACTGCGCCCCGCAGGGGTGCAAGCCCGCCAGCTGTTTACGGAGGAGGAGGTGGCCGCCCTTGTTTTTTTATTCAGCGCCACCTCCCCTTGACCTTGGCAGCAGGCGGCAGGCCAGGCTCCGGTTACCCGACCCAGGAGCGTCACCGCCGGTGGGCGAAGGTGCGTCGGGCAGTGTTTCGCTGCTCCGCGGTCCGGCGCACCCATAACCAGCTGGCCCACCGGTGGTCAGACATTCTTGACCGGGAGCAGGACCTGTTGGACCTGCTAGGTGTCGAGGTCGTGGGGCTTGGTGAGTAGCCAATATATATAGTAGTATAAGTATTGTGATTTGTGTATACAATTTTTACAAATAACAAGAATAATGCTGCTTACATTGCAGGTAAATTACGTTTCAAAATCTTCTGTGATTGTAGGACACAGGTGCTGGGCGGTACTCTTACTTTTTGCAACTTTGCGCTCGCTTGTCATTATTATGTAAGAGTTTACTTTAGAGAACTTCAGTTAGGTAATGCTATTGCTAGAGAGACTGTAGTCCTTCCTTTGTCCTCCTGTCAAATAGTGGTGGATGGATTTGATACTAGGTTTAGTTACTATTAGTTGATAATTTTTGAGCGGTCTGCGTGACGCATCCTCTGTCACTGAGTGCTGCTTACCCCAGTCCTTAGTAGAACCTTTTGTAGTTTGTTTAGTGAGTGGTACTGGTAAGCTTAGCTTAGCAGTGTCAGTCAGCTGCAGAACATCAGACGCAACCAACCAACAATTTGGTGTATGCATTATGCACTGACTTTATGCATGTGTCCTCCTTCTCATCTATGCATTTTTGATGGAAAAAAAAGATGGAAATGCAGGCTTAATGAACAATTGGCCCGCCTGGAATAGGTGGGCTAGGTCAGGTGGTACTTAGGCTTAGTTAGTGTTCTGGATTTTATTTGAATCAATCAGAATGGAACACTGAATTAGTGTTCCCAAATAAGTAGACTGTCCATGAATCCCGCAAGCCAGTAGTCGATCGGATTAGATAGGTCAATTTTATTGCAATTTTTGTTTCCTAAAACGTTTTTTGAGCGTTTTTTTTTAGATAATTTATTTGTTTCACAGCAATCATTAATGTTTGTGTCTTTCTTTTTCTTTATTATATCTTACATGATCACTGATCTGCAGCACCCAGGGGCAAGAAGACGGGGTCCGAGTCGGCGGGACAACCACCAGAGGACCGCTCCTCTACCGAGGGCCCTGCTGCTGGTCCCAGTAAGTCCTCCAGTGGTTATATTAACAATTATATTGCCCTAACTTTTACTGGACCTTATTTTTTCAGAACTATTAATTCTGGCTCCACTCCCTAATTATATTTTTTACAAAAGATTCTTTGATCTTGACTTGACTATCTGTTTCTAAATTCTGGTTATCCCTGCCTCTAAGTTGTAACTGCCTCTGCTATGAATGTCTGTACTCTGTACTACTACTATTAGTCTGTCGCTAAGCTTGCCCAGTTTGCATTGCCACTCTTTATTGTACGGTTTTGAATAAAACTCAGATTGACCAATACTAATAGCTCTAGCCACTGAGTCCAGTCCTTTCGGTTGTCCTCTTCTAGGCTTCTTAATCTTGAGGCTTTGACAATTACCACAAACAAAATGCACAACCAGATATTTGACTATTTTTGATAGGATATAGTACATACTACTTGGATTCTGCACAGCCCCATGCAGAACTATGCACAATGAAATAGGATGTTGGTGATGAGAGCTTGGAACTTGGACGTTCCTCACACCTCAGTCAGAAGTGAACCCACAATCCCCTGAACGACTAGCTAGTGTCTCATTAGGTCCCCGAACCCCCACCCGAAGATACCCAATGATTATGATTCCACAACCCAGAACATAACACACTTTCGCTCACTCACTCGTGTAAGTCCACCACCACCACCACACCAAATACCAATTAGTCTATGTGTAAGTTCAAAAGGTTTATTTTCAAATGACAACCTCTGTATGTTGTTGTTCTATAAAATTCAGTGTACTCCAGCCAGCTCCAACAGCAAAATGCATAAGATTAAAACAATAAAAATTGTTGCAACAAGTGCATGATGATATAAGACAAAAGATCTGTGTGAATTCTGGGCGACTCCTCACCGTAGAACGTAGAATTAATGGTTACATGCATCATTCATAAGCTCTGCAAATCTCTGGTTCGTAGAAGGGAATCCTCTGCCTGAGAAAAATGGTGCGTGTTAATGCAAGCATTTGTCAGTCCTGCCAAAAAACTGTAACATGTTACCTATGGCTAAGTAATACGGACTAACGGAACTCCATAACAAAGTGGCTTGTTTTCCGACCTCTTGTACGCAACGCTCAGACAGTAGCTGTATGTGCTCATGTTGGCTCAAAAAGGCGTCTTACTGTTACTGCACAACAAGCTGCGAGGTAACATGCGCAAAAGACATGAAGCGAAAAAGGGTTGCATGGCTCAGGCTAACTTTGCAAAGAGTAGAGTATAGTATAATAATGACCCTAGGGACCATAATAACACTACTAGTGTCTGTCTACTGACTGTACTCTAGTACCCGATTTGGACTATTGAATGTGATTTATAATAATAATATGTATTAACTTTTTTTCAATTTTGCTAGTGAAAAAGAATAAATAGGGGGAGGTGTACAGGCATCTAAAAATGTGTCATGTTTTTTCTAGGCGTACTACCGACCACCAGTGCCGGTGGGGCCAGCGGCGATGGCGTTGCGGCCATTCCGGAGGGGGCAGGAGATGCAGCACCTGCAGGAGATACAGGGGGTGAGCCAGCAGCAGTGGCGGGCGGTGGTAAGTTATATTCATGACTTATTGACATTGCACTAGCTGGAAGGGTGTGTGGAGTGGACTTCACTCACTGTACTGTTGTTGAGACTTATTAGGTATGAAGTTGTAGTGAACATTATACAATGGTTAATAAAGAAGACACCCTTTACTTAGCATGAGCAATGCAGTAGCAATAGCATTACCAGCGTGACTTCATTAACCAATGGCCTCTTATATCTGACTCCAACTCAGCTGTGAAAGTTTTATGGAGGAGACTAAAAGTCAGATCAGATGACCTTGATGGATGTGTTGAACAAAAAGGGAAAGAAGGGTGGAAGGAGGAAGGGCGGGCGAGATTTAATATGACGACTGGCAGAGAAGGATACGTTGGAAGCATGGATAGGTGGCTGATAGGAATCAGATGCATGTGTTGTTGAAGGATGGGTGGGAGGTGAAAGAAGAATGGATGCCTGCCTGGGTGGAAGACACAGTATGGGTGGATACTGTGGATAGCAAGAATCATCAGCGGTGTTTGGGTGAAACTCAAAGCCAAGGCAAGCAACGGAGTGAGTGGACGCATGCGTTGTTGTTGGTGAAACAAAGTAACGTTTGTGGAGAGATTAAGAAGAATGATTGACATTTACTTAGAATGGATGGATGCCTGTATGTATTCATCATAGACAGCATAGGTGGAGACTGTCACGGGATGCACAGTTTTAGGGAATGTTAAAGAAACCGCGCCAGCGTACCAAAGCCGATGTGGGGAGGGGCAGGGTGGGGGTAGTAGTAAACAATGTATTACGCAGGCAAATACAGGTAACTTTACTGTAACATACAAATAAATAAAGTGAATTTCATTGTGCGCACTGCACCGCCAAATGCGATGCAGTGTGCGCAACAAAATTAGTTTCATTTATTTATATGTTTACTTACCTGTAATTGGCCGTAATCCATAGTTTACTACCCCCATCCTGCCCCTACCCACGTCACCGCCCGGCCAAACTCCCAGAGTCCCACCAACGACCGCTACTGACCTTATGTCGTTGTCCCATATAAAAGCAACGATCATTGGATCAGATATATAATCTGCCTTTTTGTAGTAGCCAAGGCACTGTGAAATTGAGCAATTGCCCTCCATGTAACAGAGAGAGTATGGCCAGTGCCACCCGTAATAGAAAAATACGAGCTTCCCCACCTGCAAACAGTAGTAAATCAAACTAATGTGACTCTGCGTCATGACTCGTATGTTTGTCTTGGGTTCAAGCATAGATGACCGAGCTGGCAATGCCGGCTACAACCAGGTTATGTCATTTCCCTAAACTAGAGATAAGAAGAACACTGGTGTACTGTGTACTGGTTGGAGTCCATAGTGCTAGTATAATGCCTGAAACTCCCACAAATGTTAGAGGCCGAGGAAGTGGGAGGATAGATAGATTATTACCACAAATGTTATGTACTGTGCTTCTTGCTAGTGCTACTGTGCCATTATGTGTTGAATTAATTTTGTGTTACTGTTTAGGTAAGAGTACTGGTTACAACAATATTTTTTTTCTTTCTTTTCCCAAGACAAACCATCGCGGAAGGAGTTGGCAGTCAGGGCCCGGCGCCGGAAACTGGAGGCCATATGCCGGGAGTACCGGCGGCTGGTGGCTCTGGCGGAGGAGGAGGAGGAGGCGGCAGCAGCTGCAGCCTCGTCCGATGCCCCGGGCCCCAGCCAGGCCCCAACTCCAGCGGTACGGCGCCGCGGTCTGATAGCCACCCGCCGCAATTCATTAGCAGCCAGCACTGCTGTCCCCCATTGTGGATGCCACTGCAGGGCATTCCGCAGGAAGATTCTCCTCCGGATGGCACGGCAAGAGGAGCAAATGGAGGAGCGGGTGAAAATCCTGGTGGACAAACACCTCAAAGCCCGCCGATTATAACATCGAGGACCCTGTTGCTTTGCCCCTTTTTATTCCTTGTTTTGGTGGGTGGGAATTGGGCGTTGGGGTTTCGGGACATTCTTTGGACTTTTTTCATTTTGGACATTGGTTGGGGTTAGGGAGATGGGTGGGTCAGGTGTGGGATAGTTTATTTTTGTTAGGGTAATAAATTATATTTATACTTAAACATACAATGTTAATGTTTTGTGGGGGGTTACTGTTTTACGAATTAACGTCACATTGGTTTCCTTGCTGCTGCAGGGCTGCAGCCAGTGTTTGATTTAAATAATCTGCCGATGATGTATAACAAACAGATAGATGCGGTACCCCTCACTGAGTTATTTGTCCTACTAGTATTCTACCTCCCACCAAACTTATCTTACCTGTGATTGATGATGACTACGTTCGGCACAGCGATGGCTGCATGGTTTCCATAGAGAATGTAGAAGATGCCATGGTTGTGGTGGTAGTAGTAGAGTAGACACTGGCAGTAGCATTTGCTAAAAAAATAAAAAAAGAGACAGTCACTTGCCTGAGAAAAACTGTGGGAGGAGTAGTCGAACGAAGTAAAATACAGTACAGAAGACGACTGCCAAACAAACAATATTGCAGTTGCAACTGCTAAAGTCAAATTAAACATAATGGTGGCGGGGACAGCCTAGTACAAGAAGTTATAAACTGCAGTTGTGCTGTCGAGTGAGTCACTTAACTTAACACAATCGTAATTCGTAACCTTTACTGCTGTGTGGTAGGAGTTTGATGATTAATCCAATCAATGACGGCAATTAATTATGATGTACTACTATTAGCCGGTGACGGCTTGCACAATGCACATAGACTGAGCATGGGTGGCCAAGCAGAAGAAGCTCCTCGCCCTGCCTTGCAATTGAATTAGTGTTGCTTTCACCACATCTGCCCCAGCAAGCGTGTGATCAATTGGTGTACATTTTATGTAGTCACATCACACCTCAATATAAATCACAGCCCGGGGGAAGAGGGTTAGGGTTTGATGAATGGATGGGAAGGGGGTTTGGGGAAAGGTTTGAAAATGAAAAACAGTACGCATGGACAACAAAAGCAAAGCGCAATCTTGGCAGACAACCATGATCTTATCCAAAAAATCAATAAAGCGAGAAAAGGGAAATGCATGCGTTAATGATGATGAAGATTAGATAACTTGATGGTTAATGAGTAGTACTTAATAACTCCTACTAGACAATTAGACAGTACAGGGCACCAGTATATTCTATGCAATTTGCCTTGCCTGTAATATGCCCTCAGAGACCCAAATTCCATGTTGTACTGGGCTTACTTGTAAAGATAGCAAAGACAATTAAAAAACATTTGTAGGGATCAATTAGCAAACAAACACACAACACACAGTCCTAATGATTGCAGAGAAAAAAGGATTCAAATTAATTAAAAGATGAAAATGATGAATGATACTAAAGTTACTGTATTATCATGCTAAAATTGTGGAGTTGAATCTCGTCCTTCCTCTTGGTCCTATCTTCCATGGACGCTCCGCACATCAATCTTGGTGGCCTTCCTGATGCCGATTGGTAAGGTAAATGTGAGTTGTGTCTCCCAGTATAGCAAGCACAGGGTAAAGGCCGGCCTGTAACGTCTAGATGGAAAAACAAAAGGGGTATTGAGAAATCAATGAATAAAAAAAAAACATCATTTACGGTGGAGTCCAAGAAGAGAAGAGAGAACACTTTCAGAGTGAGGCGGCTTGGATATATCGTGTAGATTCTGTTTACAGCATTAAGCTACAACAACAACAGGACAGAACAGGCCCACCACAGCACCAGCCCGTGACCCAACCTCCATTTACCTTAATTTTTGACATAGCCAGACAAAAGGCATACACAGCAACTTAGCATTTTCCTAATTAAGTGACAAAATCAATGCGCCGCTGTCAGTCATCACTACACTCGACTAGACCACTACATGGACATGTAGGTCTGCTGTGTTTACTACTTTCTTGTTGAATTGTTGTGTTTATGTTTACCTTATGCCACTTCATGAAATGCAGTTAGTCCTTGAATCATCTCCGATCCAACTGAATGACTGCGCGCGAAAAGATAGTATGGTCATCATCATGGTGTGGTACGTGTTGTCCAACTACAACTCAGTCTGTATTGACTCCGATTAAGTCCATATTCCATATTAAAAAATTGCAACAGATATTGGCCTGCACCTGCAGTAGTAGGAGTACAATTTGGTTATTAAACAACAAGAAGGGAAACATTGACTGTCACTGACTTACTTGAGTCACTTTGTAGATTAACTAGTAGAGTAGAGTTCGACTTCATGCACAACATCAACAACAAACAACAGCAATCGCTCAGAGTCTGCAAACATCCAATGCATTCCATCATTACCTGTCTTGCTCTTCTCTTTGGCTGTCAGATCATCAGATGCCTAGTTCTGACATTTTTTTTTTTTTTTTGCGGGGCAGTGGCCTCATCATTACTCCAGTCCACATTCATTTTGAGTGTTAGGCGCTGTTTCGGTTTTCGTCTTATTCATCTGTGGCACTTCTTTGTCACAGTTTAAGTTGCTTCCCATGGTCAGCACTGTGATGATGGGCCGCGGCCTGTGTAGTGCTCATTGCTGGTCATTTGAGTTTGCACAAATGTCAGCAAGTTTCTTCGAAGAGTCTCTTGTCTTTCTCTGCCAAGTACCTTCTGTCCTGACAGTGAGGACCTTTGGATGCCTGCTGAGGCTGTAGCCTTCGGACACTGATGAGTTTCGGCTCAAAAACAAAACGGAGGATAGCTATAGTAGTCACGTTTCACTTCTAATGGAGGCGGGACTGGTAAAGGCAACATTTCTTGTACTAATGTCTGGCTTGATGGAAATGTACTTGTGCGAGACAGGAAGATGAAGCAGGACTCTGAAGAGTGGACAGTTAAATGCACAGACGTGCAACTCCAATAGGGAAATAAAAAGAAGACGGTGGTGATGGTTTTGTTGTGATTTGATTTGAACCAGAAAGACAGATACACAGACACATAAAGGAAGGAAGAAAGCAACAATTTGAAAGCCTAGTTGTCAGGGAAGAGGAGCTCGTCCTCAAACTCTGGTGGTTCGGACAGAAGTAGGTCCTGTAACGCACTATTTACGTCATCCAAGTCGCTCTGCTCTTCCTGCTGTGATTCACGTATTTTGTAATCCGGTGGTATAAAGTGCTGTTTCATTTTGATCATGGTTAACCTCTCCACGCTTTGGGCCGAGAGACTGGTCCTTTTCCAAAGTTACAATGGCACCAGCAGCACTGAAAACACGCTCAGAAGAGACACTTGCGACAGGGGAAGCGAGATACTTTATCGCCAGCCTGCTGAGCACTGTCCATTGGCTTCTTTTCCCATACCAATACACCAATGGGTTTCCATCCATGAAGACCTCTGTTGGGTCATCCAGATAGGCCTGGACCATCCGCTCAATGTTAAGGGGTGCTCGGATGTGCTCGGCAGGTTTTGCCTTTGCATCAGCACTGGACTTACCATACCCCTGCTGTAGAAACCAATCAGTTGCACATTGTGCTGTGGATGATCCTGTTCTTGATGTTATTGTTGGTGTAGGTGACTGCTGGGAGGCAAATGCACTGCCCTCAGGCTCCGAAGTATAACTTGACTCTGGATGCCCTGTAGTACTGGTTATGGCCTGGGGTGGGGGGCCTGTAATTAACAGCTGTTCGCTTTCGAAAATAGTTGCTTCCTTAGCTATCATAGTTTTGTAGTTGGCAACATCCACTTCCGAAAAAGGAATTACTGCCTTGCTGTTCAGAAATACTTTGTACCGTTGATCCAAAATGGTGGCACTAATGTAATGTGGTTGTGACAAAATTTTATTTTTAATCCTTGTATTTTCCGATAAGCGAGCGGCTAAGGTCTCCGCCAAATGATATGCGTCTTGTTTGTTATCCACACCTGCGTACGTTTCAGACACATCCTTCAGCTGTTGCTCTAGCATGTGCAACAATGGGATAGCTTGGCCCATAGTACAGTCCTCCCTGCTGACTTCACGTGTGAAGATCTCAAAAGGAAGTAGCATCTCAGTCAGGCATTTAATGAGGTCCCATTGAGCCATCTCAACGGTCATGCCTCTCACAGTAGGTTCCCCTATTCTTTGCATGACATAAGCATTGAGTGGTATGTACAGTTCAAACATACGATCAAGCATGTAATAAGTTGATTTCCAACGTGTTGGCACCTCCTGGATGAGCGCTTTGACTGGCAGTTTATGCTCACGTTGAATGACCCTCAGCTGCTTCCAGGCTTTAAAAGAATGGCTGAAATGTGTGCATATTCTTCTGCAGGTGACCAGTAAGTTGCTGACTTTTGATTCATTTTTCAAAAAGTCTTGAACAACAATGTTAATGCAGTGTGCCAAACACGGGACCCTGAAATAGCCACCATTGCGCATGGCCAAAACTACATTACTGCCGTTGTCCGTGGCAACAAAACCAATCGTAAGCCCTCTTGGGCGCAGCCACTCAAAGACCTTGGTGTTAAACTCTTCCAAAATGTTTGCAGCAGTATGAGATTTCTCCATGGCAAACATGGCTACAGTTGCATGTTTGCGAGTGGCATGAAAAATCTCTGCAGTATCAACACCAGCAGATAGCTGTTCTCTAACACCCACAAAACTGATCCAGTGTGCAGTGATGCACATGTAATCTGTGGCTTGGCAACTGGTCCACATGTCTGTAGTCAGGTGGATACTGTGAACAGCACTCTGCTTCAAGGCCTTTCCTAGCAATTCCAGCACGTCGTGATGTAGTGCTGGAACTGCAACTCTGGCAAAATAGTAGCGGCTGGGAACATGCCATTTTGGGCAGATGGTTGACACAAATTCCACAAAACCCAACCCTTCAACAAAAGAAAAAGGGAGAAGGTCCAGTGCTAACATTTTAGCCAGCTTCGCATTGTACAAACGTGCTATTGGGTGGTTGCGTTCGTACTGCCCCTCACCCCCAAACATGCTGATAATGGTAGGCTGCATGGTTTTCCTTTCTCTTAGGCTCAACGCACTTTTTGGTAGTGCGGACCTGGTACTTCTTGGTGTCTCCGGCTGACTCTTACTCTTGTGCCACTGAGATGTTGCTGAAGATGTGTGCAACGTTAAGACTGCACTGCTGGGGTCAGGGACACCTTGTGTACCACTACCAGAGAGAATGTCTCCCTGTCCTTCCTCTTCCACCGTGATGGGATCTTCTTCTTCTACTCCTTTATCCCCACCAACACCAATGGTTGCAGTTTTTTTTCTGTCGCGAAGGTGGTCCTCCCAGCTGATCAAGTGGTGTTTTTTCAGATGGGTCATTTGGCCTCCGGTACCATAGTTTGTACCAAGCTTACCACGACTAACAGAGGTATTACAAATGGAGCATATAGCAATGTTCTCCTCCTTTTCGCTAACCGTAAAGAAGTCCCAAACTGGGGAGCTTAACTTTGGCCTCCTGCTGGAGGTGCCACTTCCAATGCCGGATGATCTGTAGGGTGTGTGTTGAATTTGACTCAGTGCTGCTGTACCACTACCTACTCCTACAGAGGTGGTGGTTGTGCTGGATGTAGGTCGCTGCCGGGCCTTTGCTAATGCAAATATGGAAGCTGTAGGTCGTGTTGGTGTTACCTGTGGAGGTATGCGTGCTACATCCCTCGCAGCGATTTTGGATAGAGTAAGAATGTTGGTCTCCATCTCCTCGGGGCCGGGAGTGATGTTCGTGATGACTGGCTCGTCGTCATCATCATCATCATCTTGCTGTTCTACATCGACCTCCATAAGTGTAAGGCTTTCTGGAACCTTCCTTTTCCCTAGCTTGGTCTTGGAACGTGGCTCCCTCTCAGACTCAGTTTGTGGCTTCCAAGTGGCATCTAGATCATCAGAAGGGGGGCTTGGCGAAGAACTCGATGGACTACCCCTCCTTTTCCTTGCTGGGGATTTGGAAGACAATGGATCTTCTGAATGAGTGGCTTCTTCTTCTACCTCTGCTAGAGGCTCAATTTCCTGAACTGCCCCTACTTCAGGAGGAACAACAACTACTATTGCGGGCGGTGGTTGCGGCTGTTGTTGTTGACCACTTATCTGCTGTGTTTCCTCCTGCGTTGATTGGGTACTACTTTGAGATAGCGATAAGTTTATCTCCGGCTCAGCATCACTGCTTTCCACCATTAGGCTGGCTACCTCTTCCCCACTCATGTGCTTGGCCCTGGGTTGGTGGGTTGGGTCCACTGATGCGGATGTGCTGCCCCCAGCTTGCCCCCGGACACCGCTGCTGCAGGCGCAATTTTTTTCCCAAAAAGGTACTGGCCGGCACACCAGACTTCAGTGTCACTTGCTTCTTCTGTTCCTTCTTCTTCTCAATAGCAACTTTCTTGGTACTGGAGGACCTGGTACCTGCTTTCTTTGGGCCCATCTTCTTCAGATGTCAGCAGCACTCAGTTGCAGAGATGTCTGGTCAGGTCACACGTCACGTTGTGTGTCCAGCAGCAGGATGTCTGTCTGGAAGTGCAACAGGCAATGATGAGAGACACACCTCCTCCTCAGTCTTTGTGCACCTAAAAGCAAAAAAGCCAGAACATCAGTCAAACATAGCACAAATCAAACAAATAGAATATAGAACTTAGTGTGTGGTGGCCTCAATTATTAAATTTCAGAAACTCTGCCAACAACAACACACAGTGTAGCCATTTATGAGACGTTGACAACAAGGCCAGGGCTTTCCTGGCTACTGTACACTCTGGAAGAATAAGAATATTAAAGAACAAAAACTAAAATGTACTGGAGCATGTTTGGCCTAAATTTGTGCATCACGTGGGATGTATTATATAGCAGCATCAGGGAGCTGCAGCTGGCAATGGGGATGGATTTGGAAGCAGTAAAACAAGAGGAAAAATGGAAAGACACGCAGGCCTATGTGGCAAAAACAGCACACTAATAACTACCACAACAAAATGGCCCCCAGAAACATGGTGACTCACAGGCACAAGGCACGGCAAACAATGAACTCAAGCAGGCCTATATATGGGCAGACAAAGGATGCCTTATAAAACACACACAGCTTTAATGCAAAAACTAAAATCCACATGGCTAAAAACACTTTGGAAAGTTAGACAACCACTACAACAACACAATTATAATGACACAGTACACACGCAAAAAAGGCATTTATTTACCACACCCAATAAGTGAAATAGTCAGACCCTCCAAAAAAAACACATTTCGCAATTCAATTGAATCTATTTAATGCCATCCATGGCCTAAATGATGCCAAAATTCCACAGACTACACAGAAACAGTTTTATGCACCCATGGTGACTACCTCTGGGCCTACTGGCATACTGGGCCGCAAGCTTGGAGGCCTATGGCAAAAGCACAGTGGCTGGTTTAACAAAATGGCCGCCGCCCACATGGCCAGGCCACCAAAAATAACAAAAAGTGAAGACAAAGGACAGGACCATTCAGTTGGAGACTCTGGGCAACTTGCTACCTCTTGGAAAAAATTGTAAAACAAAAAAAAAATGACTCCTTGCTCACCAAACTACATCTAAATGACAACCTGAGGAGTTTTTTGTGCAAAATGAACTAAATCAACATTTTCGAGAAGGTTTAATGATGCTCGAGAGATATTGTTCGCCAGATTGTAAATTCTGCGTGTTCGGCATCGCGATCGTCACAAAATGTCGTTATCGCGCGCGCGAAAACGTACATTGAGCGCGCGAAGAAGATAAAAAGTGTAAGTCCGCGTTGTCGCGCAGTGCGGACTTGCCCAAAGTCCGCGAGCTGAACGCCCAGGGTTACTTACTGGCTGAAAAGGCCTATTTATTTAACAAACAACCAAAAAAATAAAATACGCCCCAAAAGCCACATTTTGAAAATCAATCCAATGCCATCCATGGCCTAAATTATGTTACAATTCAACAGACAACACAGAAACAGTTTTTATGCACCCATGAGGATGACTACCTCCGGGCCTACTGGCACACTAGGCCGCAAGCTTGGAGGCCTATGGCAAAAGCACAGTGGCTGTTCACACAAAATGGCCGCCAACACATGGCCAGGCCACCCAGAACAACAAGAAAAGGAACACAAGACAGACAATGCAGGCCTATGGCAAAAGCACAATGCCTGGCTTTACAAAATGGCCGCCACCCACATGGCCAGGCCACCCAAAATAACAAAAAAGTGAAGACAAAGGACAGGACCAGGCAGTTGGAGACTCTGAGAAACTTGCTACCTCTTGGAAAAAATTGTAAAACAAAAAAAAATGACTCCTTGATCACCAAACTACATCTAAATGACAACCTGAGGAGTTTTTTGTGCAAAATGAACTAAATCAACATTTTCGAGAAGGTTTAATGATGCTCGAGAGATATTGTTCGCCAGATTGTAAATTCTGCGTGTTCGGCATCGCGATCGTCACAAATTGTCGTTATCGCGCGCGCAAACGTACATTGAGCGCGCGAAGAAGATAAAAAGTGTAAGTCCGCGTTGTCGCGCAGTGCGGACTTGCCCAAAGTCCGCGAGCTGAACGCCCAGGGTTACCTACTGGCTGAAAAGGCCTATTTATTTAACAAACACCCAAAAAAATAAAATACGCCCCAAAAACCACTTTTACCAATTCAAAACAATGCCATCCATGGATGCCCGGCCTACATGATGTTTAAACTTTAAATTCAACAGACACCACAGAAACATGCACCCATGGGTACCTCTGGCTCTAGTCTGGGCCTACTGGCTGAAATTCCAATCAAAGAAAAACAACTAGGCCCCTGCCAAAACTACAGGCCACAACAATACATTTTAAAAAATATGGAAATCCCCCAAAAAATGTAGGTACAAACAAGCCCCAATCAAACAAACAAGTAGACCAATTCTCCAACTTACTTGTAAAATCTCAAATCCAAGAGTCCTCAAATCCAATCCAATGATATGATTCAGCAGACAGACACAAAAAGTGATCCTTCCAGCTCCAAATCCAAATGAAAGTGAACAGCACATGGACAAAACACTGGGAGGAGCCTGCTGGACAGGAACAGGAAGTTTGAGAATCAGGGGCACTTCCTTCCTCTTGGAAAAAAAGAAAAAGGACTCCTTGCTCACCAAACTACATCTCTAAATGACAACCTGAGGAGTTTTTTGTGCAAAATGAACTAATTCATCATTTTCGAGAAGGTTTTATGATGCTCGAGATATATTCTTCGCCAGATTGTAGTTTCTTCGTGTTCGGGATCGCGATCTTACCAACACTGCCGCCGGAAGTCAGATCGCGCGTCCGAATGACGTGTTCGCGTTCGCACACTCTCGCGGGATCGTGCGGCCGGATTCCAAATCTCGTGGCGCCCGCGAACGGATAGGAAGTCGCGTCGGCGAATGCAGAATCACGGTAGGTCGTTACCGCGCGCGCGAGAACGTATATTGAGCGCGCGAAGAAGAAAAACAGCTACGCTACGCCGCAAATTGCGTAGTGCACGGTAACTTCGCGTTCTACGCGAATCGCGAAGTTACCGCAACTTCGCAAGCTTCGCGAGCGTAGCGTAGTTCACCGCCCAGGCTTAGTGGTGAGTCACCTGGACCTTGCTGGTTCCGACATTGCACCTTCTGCGCTTTCCATGTTGGTTACAGTTGGTTGCAGTTGCCAAGGCTTGTTGGTGCTCCCGACGGACACTGACCCCTCAACTCTTGACATACAACGTGGGACAGCTTGTGAATGGCTCCTGGTCTTCCACAGTGTTGCCTGGTCAGCATAGCTGCAGCTCCAAGGTCACTGTCAGCTTTCCTGCATCACCCAACATCAGTGGGCCTTCGTCTTTCATGCCTCCTGGTCATTCCTGGGTGGAATAGACTCTGTACCCTCTGCTTGCTGGTACTTCTCATCTTGAATCCACATTTGGGTACTTTCACTCTCTCCAGCAGCGGCATCTTCCTGAAGAACTCCATTGAGTTTGATGGCAGTTTCCGACACCACTTCACCCGGCTTCCCTGGTCTAGGTATCTTGGTTCCTAAGGTATCCACAGGTGGGGTGGCTCTCCAACCTTCTGTCTTCCACGGGGTTTCTTCAGGGTCCACTGGGAAGGGTCCTTCTTCTTTAAAATCGTGACTTATCCATTGACTTGTATTGAGCCCGCGGTCATGTTCCCACTCTTCACATGGCCTCTGTGGGGTTCCTGGTTACTTACCTCGGGTGGTTCCTTGGGTCCCTGGCACTTCTAAGTCTTCTGGGTATAGTCTTGACTTGAGTCGTGGTTCGCATACAACTATTTTAGTATATGGTTTGGTCTCCCCCTGGTGACCACTGTGTATTTGTGCTACTTACCTGTTTCTAATGCAAAGTATTAGTTGCATTGTGTATATCTCTGGGTAGGAGATATCTGTATGTGTTAGTGAGTATCTTATAATAAATACATTTTTATAAGTACACTATGTGGTTCTTTTTCACTTAATCTAAACCAATAAGATTATGCTCTGATAAATCAAGCTGCTTTACAATCCTTCTGGACTAAGCCTGAAGGCTGCTCTCCACAGCTAACACTTAGAGAGCTTTTTATGGTTGTCTAAGACCACTAAAATCACCATAAGGGTTGTCTGGATTGGTGCAGGGTGCCTACTTACATAGGTGTGCACCATATACCAGGCCAGCTTGTCACAGTAAGTCTGTTTATAACTCACTGAAACTTCAAACTACATGTTTTACACATACCACCTTACCCTATTGGCTACCTAGAGCTTGCCTTAGGGGTGATTCATATGTAATAAAAGTAAAGCTTGACACTTGGCAAGGCGTTATAAATGTCAATTCATAATAGGAGTGTAGTAGCAGGTCTAATACATATTTGAAGGACTATTTCTCTGGGTATCACAATCAGAGCTACAATTCCACTACTACTATTAAAATGACAGACCCTGGGCAGAGGAAGAGGACTGAACTACTGACGTACTAACAAATTAAATATACCAATTATGGATAAGTCAATGAAACCATTTTTAGGGCCAAAAACATTTACTTTACCACTATCTACCACTAATAAACTTTTCAGTCTCCTAATTCCAACTGACTGTTTTGGTATGTAACTAGATTTGTTAGTGACTGTTTCATTGCCCAGATGGGTATATAACTGACTGTATACATGCATATATCAGTTACAGTACGAATGCATGACTACTTGAGTCAGTTCTTCACTTCATTTAAAATTGAGTATATCAGTGCCTATTTGGGTATGTAAGTCGATATGTAATTAACCTTCACATTTTCTTTCATTTAACATGCACTCATAACTCAGTATATGTATATATATATGCTTTTTAAATGTACAACATTATTAACATACCTGTGAAATCTCTTTGCTGTTCTCCAATTTTTAACACAGTTTTATTTGAAAAATCTCTTATCAGGTAAAATATGAAATTTAAAGTACTAGAATGGTATACCACTCTCAGTACAAAAGAACCAATAATGGCAATCTTTCCCACTGTGCCTTCAGTGATATTGATGTAGTTAGCAAATCATAACCTTCCTATTAATTTTTTTGTTAGTCCATTTCTCAATAGTCCGTTTTTTTTAACCCTTTCTTAGTCTCCTGTAAAGATGTCCAATCTGGTAGTGTTTGTGGGTGTATTTTCAAATCCGTTGTGATGCTTAGTGCGGCCCCGTGTAACTTTGCAGCAGATTCATGAATCTGTATGTGAGTCCGGTCCGTTAAAGCATTTAACATTGTACTACTATGACCTTTCATCTATATTTTACTTCATAAGATTGTACTGATTTAGAAAATAAGTACTCCATAATAAGCAATGTGTCTAAGCCTCTCTCCATTAAACGTTTCAAGTACAGTCTATTTAGAATTCTTCCCCCCACAATGTTTTTGCTCAGTTTCCATAGGAACCCCCTTTGGAACACTCTCTTGTACCGGTAGGTCCAAAGTTCACAACACGTTCTGTGAGCAGCATAACAGCTTCAAGTTCAACTGTAGCAGGTGTGGTTGACTGTTTGGAAATATAAGCATATCCAAAATAGCATAACATGTTTTTAATTTTTCTAGAGCCGATCATAGAACTTCTTACTTGCTTCTGAAAATCACTACCAAATTTTAGGTACCTGCATATTTACACAATCTGATGAAATGTGTTCTTTTTTTAAGTTAGATGCTGCATTCCATTTCATCTGTCTTTCATTTTGAAAATGGTCTTATTCAGCACCAGCCATTTCCTGTGTGCTACTCCTCCTGTCCTTCAAAATGGTTAGCGTGTGGACTGTGGGTCATATCTTTGTGTTTTGGGCCAGAGAGTGTGAAAGAAAGAGTGGCATTGACAGGGACTTGGGTTTGCGTAATGTGGATATTTCTTGGGCTGGCCAGAGAGGGTTAAAGTGGCATCAGTTGCTGCCTTTGGTTAAAAGCATTGTGCATTGTCAACATCCAGACCTCATGATTGTGCACTGTGGTGGCACTGACCTAGGCACATTTACTGGGATAGGACTGAAAATCCTAATGAAGGATACCTTTGGTCAATTAATCGCACTTTCCCCTCACATTGCCTTGGTGTTCTCCAACATTTGCCAAAGGCAGAAATGGAAGTGGTCGAACAAATTCTGTCCACAGATAGACAAAGCCATGAAACGTAAATAACACTGTTTCTGCATTCCATTCCAACATGGGCTCTATATACCACAAGAATTTACACGTTGACAAGAACGGTGATGGAGTTCATTTCACAGAGAAAAGCTACAGTGTGTTCATTAACAACTTGAAAGTCTGAAAGTATGCACATGAATGTAGGATGTTTTAATGTGGATGTTTGACGCTACGATGTGAGGGGCGGAGACAGCGCAGAGGAGCGAGTGAGCGAGCGAGCAAGCTAGCCCACCTGGGCTCCTCCGTCACAGAGACTGTCGGAGAGACCACAGATTTGGTCCCTACAAGCTACGAACCCCGAGAGATCCAGTAGAGCAGCGGGAGTGGAGGCAGAGTGAAGGTTTTAACAAGCGCGGCCATCATTAGCGGGTGGCCGCTAAGTGTGTGACTCGGCAGCCTGCGGAGGCGGCCCCATTAGGATTGGGTGCGGCCTGCAGGTGTGCTGTGTAGTCGCCGCTTGTCTGTCCGCTACTACCCACCTGGAGAGCCGATTGAGGCTCGATTTTAGAGCTTCTGCCCATCAATGGACGTACAGGCACGGAGGGGGTGGTGAAGGGCCGAAGGAGCTGAAGGAGCAGGGACAAGAGTGGCATGGTGGAGGCACAGTGAGTCAGTTGGTGAGGTAGTGGATGCAACACTCTGCATATTGCCCCCACTTTTGCAGATCACCTTTGTACTCCCCCACTCGCTTGCTCCATCCCCCCGAGGATTATGCAAGTGCCTGCATGGGGTTTCTCATCGCAACTGTGGCTGCCACTCAGGCTGCAGAGAGGGGTCCAGGCGTGTAGCGGTGGACCCGCTAGTGCAGGCTAGTAGCAAAGCCTGCAGACTTCTCCAAAGAGGCCCTGCTCGCGCTATCCCTCCACCTCCAACTCATTTAGAGCGGTGCTCAGCTACAGCCCATTAACGGACCATTCTTGGCGATCCCAAGCAACATTAGGCGATTCCAGGCAGCAGGCAAGCCTGCAGCACCAATAATTTCAGCAGCCCTTAACAGGAATAAAGCAGGAACAAAGCGGTTAGCAGTGACGAGTCAGCGATTCAGCATTTCAGTGATCCAGCAGCTGCGAACTCCGGTTACGAGCCAGCGAGGAGAGCAGTGGAGTGTGGTGGAGTACGGCAAGCTCCTTTTAAATCTCTTCAGTGCAGCCCTTAGTGCTGCCATTACTGTTGCCTGTGCCGTTGTTACTGCTTATCCTCCAAGTCAAGGATTCCGGCTCAACATCGCACTGCTCGGTGCTGACTGAGCACAGTGTGTTACAAAAGGTGCCTTACACCAACAGTTTATAATCCACAGCTACACTTTAATAACCTTTTAATAACCCTACAACTATGCTAGCCGCACGTCGGCAAATATCCTTGCTTGCAGTATTGGTGCTATCTGGTAGTAAGGATTCCGCACACTTCACTTGTCCGGAGACTGGAGTCTGGAGGCTGGAGTGTTCAGGAGTAGCCCTGCTTGACTGCGTGAGGCCAGGGGGTGGGTGGCAGGAGAATTTTTAAGACTGAGAAATGACAGCAAAGGAATTGTGCTCCGGAAGATTGATATATATAAGGGCGTGCAAAAAAACTAAAGCTTATCCTTTAAGGAATAACTCTTTACAAATAAACACTTTGAAAGGTATCAACGGCAGCTCTACCATTTTCCTAAAAAGAGACAAGCTTAAACATAGCAGGGATGTTGGAGTTTAAACCTGAAGCTCCCGAAGAGGTTGAAGTAGATCTTGGAAAACAATCTCCAGTAGAACCTACTAACCTATCTCCTAAAATTGGAGAGACTTGGTCTAGGGCTGTGCCATGTTCTGAATCTAGGGTGGAAGACTCTTTGCTGGCTAATCTCACAATCCACTCCCTTGCTAACGGAGTAACCCAGCTTGAAGGGGGACTTCATGAAGACCCAAAAGAGGGAAACCCTATGATGGAAGACTTTACTCTCCCAGACCTCAACATTAATATAAATCCAACTTCAAAGTTATCTCAGTCACCTAATTTGAAGTTGTCTAGGATTTTTAATCCTGTAATTTCGCCTTCCCTAAATGCACGGCATTTCCCTCAGGATCTCCCCGTTAAAATGCAGTTGTTTAGTAGCACACCCAGCGGAACAAGTATATGAAATTCAAGGGGGTCTGCTTCTCCTGATTTGTCATCAAGTTTTCATCCCTTAAATAATAATCCAGATACTAAAATGTTGATGTCTGAATCCTTACTTTCTCTGGAAAGAGTTTTGTCCTCTATCTTAGCCTTAATGGAGAAATCAGTAAGTAATTCTGATTATATCTTGGATTCACTCTTGGCCTTGACTAAGTTCATAGTCTCTGAACGAAGACCCTCGCCTGGTAAAGCCGGCTTACTTCCTTCTTGTAAGCCCAATCCCGGTAAGGGGACCTCTTCTCCTCCATCTGTGGAGGATAATTCCAATCAACTCAAATCTATTCAAACATGCTCTCTTTTTTACGCTAAAGGGCGGGACTTTGGTGCTCTTTTAGTAGAAAAAATAAAAATAAATTGAAAGATAAAGAAAATGTAGATATATTTGACGAATTACACCCTTCTTCCCTACAGCAGCTCTTGGAATCTGAGGACTCAGTTTTAGTATCTGTATCTTCGTCCTGTCATCAATCTAAGAAGGAAAAATCAAATACAATACGAAAAGTTTTCCCCATTTTTCTAAAAACAGGAGCAAAAAGTCCTGAGCATCCCATAGTGGGGGAATTAAAAGCTGGTTGCTCACCTCCTGAGGAAAAAGATATTAAGAACAAAAGTAACACTGTTTGCAAGAAGAAGAAGAAGGAAAAAAGGGAAAAACGCAGAAGGATAAATATAAATAGGGTAAAACGGCTACACTTCAACCCTAATTTAATTTTAAATCATTGAACTCTGATTCGAACGCTATGAAGAAGGAAGATGGTCCAGCAGAAATTAATTTA
The DNA here is from genome assembly GCA_963921515.1 of Calotriton arnoldi. NCBI lineage: Eukaryota > Metazoa > Chordata > Amphibia > Caudata > Salamandridae > Calotriton > Calotriton arnoldi. The sequence continues at coordinate 538,721 of CAWUFW010008721.1, read as the reverse complement.
ATGGGACCTCGTTCACTTTTACTGAATCCTTGTGCCCCAATTCAATCTTCCCAAGATGTAACCGTCTCAGATCTAAGCGTCCCTTCTATTGTACAGAGTAACTTGAATCCTAATGCCACGTTATTTGCTTCCTCTTTAGGTAGTAATGTTATTTACAATCCTACTGAAAATGCTCCTGAGGTAACTTGCCAAGCTAATCACTCACTTTCTGTACCTTATACTTTAGATTTTTCTTTTCTTTTTGATCATGAGCGTATATGAACAGGTCCTTTCTATTGGTTTGCTCTGCCGAAATCCCTGGCCTCCAAATGATCCAGAGTAATGACCTCGCCCTGGTTCAGGTCCAAAAATACAATAATCCCAGGGAAGCAAGAGTAACGTTTGCATCTAAAGTTTTCTCTCATCTGATAATGTCAAACAGTGATAAATTACGATGCTGTGGTATTGATGTTCTTGTACCTGAAGAAGAGCTAGCCTCAAAAAAGCGATTCATAATCAACAGTTTAATACTCATCCAGATATCCCTACAAGGGATCCGCCCCACCTGGAGAGAGAGAATATATTGCAGGTTTCCCTTGGTAAAGAGGGAAGGAGAGTTTCACTTCTCACAGAGAAAAAGAACCACTATGTACTGTCTGCAGATAACGAAGATAAGAAATGGAGTTGGGTAGCAGGGGCTCTTAATACAAATAAATCCTCAGGCTTAAAATACAGGAATTCTTCCTAGCAAGGGTCTTAAATTGATCTCCTAGAATGCAGCCGGCTGAAGCACCAATACAAATAAACTTGTATTCTTGAAAGAGCAGAGTGCTGACATAATATGTCTGCTAGAGACTTGGATCACAAAGAACTGGTCCATTGAAGACTATATAGTGCAGAGCTGTCCTGCGCTCCCTTTGAATAGGGGACATGCTAAAGGAGGTATTGCTATACTGTTAACAACAAGTCTTAGATGGACATATAAAGTAATCCTTCATGCTTCTAACTTAATTCAAGCGAATAAGCTAGATTTTAAGGACGACCAAGATCATTCAGATTCTCTATTGATCGTAAATGCATATTTACCTCCCAATGCATCTTACTCTTATCTATTAAAAGATCTTTTTGTTTTTATCACCACTACTTTAGAAAGTGAAGATTGCAGGTTTCTAATGCTGGTTGGAGATTTGATTTCTAAAGTTTCTTCCCATAGCATAAGGTTATTCGCTAACGCCCCAAAAAACGAAGCCTTAAACACCCCCCCTGCTCAGTTCCCAAACAATAGCAGGACTGATAAAAGATGAGCTGTATTACTTGAAGGTCTTAGAAGTTTGGATCTTATAATTGCCAATGGGAGGTTAGAAAATGATATATCAGCAAATCATACCCATAAGGTGCCTACTGGGAGAACTATTATAGATTATTTAATTAATTACAGAGTGTTCATAAACAACTTGAAAGACTGAAAGTATGCACATGAATATTGGATGTTTTAAAGTGGATGTTTGACGCTACGATGTGAGGGGCGGTTTGTAAGCTCATAAGTATGGAAGTTTTGGAAAATGATTTTAGCAATCACATGTTGATCTGCTCTACATTTGAGTCTACTTGTGCTAAGGTAGGCTCCTGGAATTTTAAAGATAGCACAGTAGGCTTTAACGCAACAAATGGTAGAATCCATTGGAATACCCTAGCTGCCTCTAAACTAAAAGAGAATTTAACAGTTTTGATAGGAGATCAGCAGCACTTAGTAATGGCCGTGTGTTATTCTCCTCAATCCAATTTATTTGAAGCCTTTTTTCGTAAGACTGGTACTCTGGTTACATCATGCAAATCCTCGTACGTTCAAGCTAAACAGAGATCGCATTTTAACCCAATGCTTTCTATAAATAGGGAAATAAATAAATTAGTGGGGGCTCAGTTCCTGAAATTTTCTCTCGAACTAAGTAAATTAATAAATCTAAGTACTAAAGAAGAAAAGACAGAGGAAAAAACGTTCCTTAAAGCAAATAAAGGAAGATCACGTATGGGTACAGTTAAAAGAGGCGACCTCAAAAAATAACTCTAAAAGGTATTGGGAAATAATCGTTGATTGTTGCGGCACAAGAGTAAAATCCCTCCCCATTCCTATTAAAGAAGAGAAATGGAAATCCCATCTGGTACATCTTTAATCTGCGAATCCTAATCCTTCCGGCTCTGCCCCTGCATTACCCTATTCGTTCGAAACCCCTGAATTCAGCTATGCGCCGTCAATGAGTGAAGTGGTAAGATTTATTAAAAAAATGAGAGCCTCAGGAGCAATGAGTCCTGACAAAATTCCCATGACAGTAATTAAAAAGGAATCTCTGTTGTGGGCTACATACCTAAATCCACTGTTTAATTTCTGCTATTCGCAGGGGAAGCCGCCTCCATCTTGGTCTGGAAGTATTCTAATCCCTCTGTATAAAAAGGGCCATAGACATCATCCGGGTAACTACCGGCAAATAGCTCTATTAGATGCGGTGGGGAAAATATTTGCTCATAGTAATCTTGACCACCTTACTGAATGGGTGGTGGAGAAGAAAGTCTTCCCTATAGAACAAGCAGGTTTTAGGAAAAATCACTCCACCCTGGATAACATCTCCATGTTAAAACTAATTTAGGAGAAATACACCATTTTTCGTAGGTCAAATGTATATACAGCCTTTATAGATTTTTCAATGCCCTTTGATAAGGTAGACCAGCCGCTACTGTAGAGAAAATTACACAAAATGGGAGTCCCTTCTTCTCTGTTACCTTTATTATTGCCCTATACTCTCAAACATGGTGCCATGTAGTAATTGGAGGAAATCAAGGCTTATCATCTGTAATACCTACAGAAAATGGTCTGAAACAAGGCTGTCTATTAGCACCGCTGCTCTTTTCCTTGTGTATAGCAGATTTACCTGAATGCTTTTCTCATTTAGAGGGAGATGCACCAAAGATAGGCAGCCGTCCCTTTGCATGCCTCCCGTATGCAGATGATATAGCAGTGATGGATCTAACCTCCAATGGGCTGAATAAAAAGCTGATATCATTACAAAAATACACAATGGCACACTTCTTGAAGATCAATGTTTCTAAAAGTAAAGTTTTAATCATGAAATTTAACAGAAGCAGAAAATTATGTAATTTTAAGTGGAAAATTGGTCATGAAAAGTTGGAGGTGGTAGATTCTTTCCTCTATTTAGGGAAAGTAATAGCGGGAAATACGAAGAATAAACCCCATATCAAACACAGTTCTTGTAAAGCGGCATCTCATGCAAATGGCCTGCGTATTTTTTATAGTGCAATGGGTCGAAGACATTTTTTACGTCTGCTCACTGTCTTTAAAGCAAAAATCCCTCCGGCTTTACTTTATGCTACTGAATCAATTCCAGAAAAGGACTGGAGTTTTTTAGATAAAATAGAAGGTCAGATCTTACATAAATTATGTAATTTTAACACCCTAGTCCCAATAGCTGCTATCAGATTGGAATTTGGCTTGATAAGCTCTTACATCCAAGGTTTAGCCAGGATTTTGCATTGGGGATATCAGTTAAAAAATAGTGAGTCATATGCACTCAGAGGTTTCATGTGTCAAGAAATTTTTGGAGGTATTGTAGGTAAATATTCACTTTGTCGTGACTTCTCTCTGGAAATAAAAGTCTTCTGTGCACAGGAAGAGTCAGTAATCACTCTCCCGCTTTTATAATTTAAATCCTTTTTAAAAACTACAAGTTGTATGATCAGCTATAATAGACATATTAAATTTTGTAATTCTAAAGAAAGGGTAAAGATAATAGCCAGGTCGAATACACCGAGAATTCCTCAGAAATATTTATCTTGGAACTTACAACATAGTATTTGACGATGTCTTACCCTATGTCGCATGAACCTTTTACCTCTAAATGACCTAACAGCAAACTGGTCTCGCTGCATGAAAAATGGAAAAATCTGTAATCTCTGTGACTCGGGCATTCAGAACCTGGATCATGTCTTGTTTGCCTGCCCAGCATTGGTTTTGTGTCGTCGCCGTTGGCTTCGTCCGATGTTTTTACAAAACTGTATCAAAAATGTAACTTCAGCCCGTGAATTTCTCTTTTGTATGAAGAATGAAGCAGTTTGTGTAAAATTATTCAAATTTTTAAGGAGTTTATGAATATATTTTAACTTCTATCTTATCTTTTTAAATGAGTTCTCCTTTTAGATACATGGCTCTACCTCCAATTATGCTGTTAATCTCTAGGCCTCGGTGTCTTTAAGGTCAAAAGAGTCCTAGCACTCTTTTCTTTTCTAGGTTGTATTTTGCACATGTTATGGCTGCTATTCAACTATTCTTCATACAATTGAGATGTATTGTACTCCCACACTCTTGCTGCTATTTAAAACAGATTTTTTTAAGAAGCTGTTGTTATCCATTGCTGTATAATGTTTTAGAAATTTGTGTATGTAGTTGCTGCTATTTAATGCATTTTAGCACAAAATTAGAATATATTTAATTTTTAGGTTTTGTTGTTAAAGGAAAAGGTATTGTTTATTCAAACATGCAGGTTGTTTTAGAATACCTTCCAGTTTTTAATAAGCAACTGCCATCATGTACATTATTCAAAATTGAATCTATCTTGAAGCTACTATTGTTTAGTATGGACCTAAACCTGTGCCATTTATTTTGGTAGAGGTTTTATCTAGGACATTGTAACTGCTTATTTGTCTTAATGCCGAGAACCTTTATTTTCATCTTGCTTATTGGGGTAATTGACAATATCCATCTATGTTATGTATTGGAAAACCTAAAACTGCCTATGAAGGGTCTCGATATTTATCAATGGACTGAGAAATGAACTGAGCTTATATTTTATTATATTTATTATGTAATAATCATATGTATATTTTATGTGGACCTCATTGGAGATCCAAATCTTTAATAAATATTGAATTGAACTTGAAAGACTGCGTCCTGTTTTATGTGTAGTTATGATCTACACACAATAAACACAAAGGCTCTTCTAAGAGCCACCCCTTTTCCCAAACACTTGTTCATTTTCTTTTTAAATCCCTGAATCTGTTCCAAATCCACAAAGCAAACGTACACAATCAATACACAACAGCATATTTAGGATTTGCGACTGTGATTGACTCTGCAAATGGCTGTGTCGGCGTAAGTATAAGTGTCAGAGTGGGTCCGTGAGTGGATGTGTAAGTGTCGAAGTGAGTTTCTGAGTGGCTGCATAAGTGTCTCAGTGAGACGGAGTGGGAGTGGGAGTGTCTGAGTTGGTCTGTGAGTGGGTGTGTGATTGTCTGAGTGGCTCTGTGACTGGGTGCGTGAGTATCTGAATGGGTCTGTAAGTCACTGTAAGAGTATCTGAATGGGAGTGTGAGTGAGTTTGAGAGTGCCTGAAAGAGTGAGTGGGTGAAAAGGAGTCTGAATGGGTATGAAAGTGGGTGTGAGAGGGTCTAAGTGAGTCTACCACTGGGTGTGAGAGTGTTTGATTGAGTCAGTGAGTGGGTGTGAGAGTCTCTGAGTATATCTGTGAGTAGGTGATAGAGTGTCAGAGTAGATCTGTGAGTAGGTGTGTGAGTGGCTGTGAGGGTCTTTGAGTGGGTGTGAGAGAGTCTGAATGGGTCTGTGAGTGGGTGTGACAGTGTCCAAGTGGGTATGTGGATCTATGAGTTGGTGCAAGACAGTCTAAGTGAATCTACCAGTTGGTGTGACAGTGTCTGAGTGGGTATGTGAGAGGGTGTGACAATGTCTGAGTGGGTCTATGGATGAGTGTAAAAGGGTCCGTGAGTAGGTGTATGAGTGTCTGAGTAGTCTGTGAGTGAGTGTGACAGTTTCTGAGTGGGTCTGTGAGTAGGTGTGCCAGTGTCTGAGTGGATCTACGAATGGGTGTGTAATTGAGTGGGTCAATGATTGAGAATGTCTAAATGGATGTGTAAGTGGGTGTAAGAGTGTTAGTGGGTCTGTGAGTGGGTGTGTGAGTATCTGAGTGGGTCTCTGAGTGGGTGTTTAAGTATCTGGGTGGGTCAGTAATTGGGTGTGAGAATGTCTGAGTGGGTCTATGAGTGGGTATAAAAGTGTCTGAGTGGGTATGTGAGTGGGTGTGACAGTGTGTGAGTGGGTGTGTGAGTGGGTATCTGAGTGGGTAGGTAAGTGTCTGAGTGGGTCAGTAAATGGGTATGAGAATGTCTGAGTGGGTCTATGAGTGGGTGTATAAGTGGGTCAGTGAGTGGGTATAAGAGTGTCCCTGTGGGTCAGTGAATGGGTGGGAGAGTGTCTCAGAGGGTCTGTGAGTGAGCATAAGAGTGTCTCAGTGGGTCTGTGAGTGGGTGTTTGAGTGTCTGAGTGGGTCTGTGAGTGGGTGTGACAGTGACTCAGTGGGTATGTGAGTGGGTGCATGAGTGTCTAAGTGTATCTATAAGTGGGTGTGTGAGTGGCTGTGTTGGTCTGTGAGTGGGTGCTGAGTGTCTGAGTGGGTTGGTGAGTGGGTGTGAGAGTCTGACTGGGTCTGTGAGTAGAAATAAGAGAGTCTGAGTGGGCATGTGAGTGGGTGTTTGAGTATCCGAGTGGGTATGTGACTGGGTGTATAAGTGTGTGAGTGGGAATATGAGTGGGTATAAGATGGTCTAGGTGAATCTACCAGTATGTGGGACAGTGTCTGAGTGGGTCTGTGAGTGGGTGTGACAGTGTCTGAGTGGGTATGTAGATGGGCGTAAAAGTGTGTGAGTAGGTGTATGAGTGTCTGAGTGAGTGGGTGTGACAGTGTTTGAGTGGGTCTGAGACTGGATGTGACAGCGTCTGAGTGGGTCTGTCAGTGGGTATGTGAGTGTCTGAGTGGGCCGGTGACTGGGTGTGAGAGTGTCTGAGTTGGTCTGTGAGTGGATGTAAGAGTGTCTGAGTGAGTCTCTGAGTGGGTGCAATAGTGTCTGAGTGGGTCTGTGAGTGGGTGTGTGAATGTCTGAGTGGGTCAGTGATTGGATGTGACAGCGTCTGAGTGGATCTGTCAGTGGGTATGTGAGTGTCTGAGTGGGCTGGTGAGTGTGTGTGTGAATGACTGAGTGGGTCAGTGACTGGGTGTGAGAGTGTCTGAGTAGGTCTGTTAGTGGGTGTAAGAGTGTCTAAGTGGGTCTGTGAGTTGGTGTGAGAATGTTTGAGTGGGTCTGTAAGTGGGTATAAGTGTATGGTTCGGTCTGTGAGTGGGTATAAGAGTGTCCCAATGGGTCTGTGAGAGGGTGTGAGAGGGTCAAAGTGAGTCTAAAAATGGGTGTGTGGGTCTGAGTGGGTCAGTGAGTGGTTATGAGTGTCTGAGTGGGTCTGTGAGTGGGCATAAGTGTGTCTGAGTGGGTGTATGAGTGGGCCTTTGAGTGTCTCAGTGGGTGTGTCAGTGGGTGTAACAGTGTCCGAGTGAGTAGGTGTATGAGTGTCTGAGTATGTCAGTGAGAGGATGTGAGAGTATCTCACTGAAAACCCAAAGGTTACAGAGACGTTATAGTTAGGCTCAGATTTCACTCATACGAAACCAGTGAAATTCAGCAGTTATAGTTACCTGAGCTTACTATAATTTATGCCCCCGCAATGCACTGCTTATGACTTCACATTTTACATCACTCATTACATGATAGATGACATCACTGATGACATTTCAAATGATGTCAATGACCATGTCATGTCTGTGCACCTCCCCCCGCAGTCCCGGGGACCACCACCTCCATGGGTTTTAAGTTTAATCAATGGGGGCTGCATGGACCCCACCACCCCTAGGGACAACCACCTCTCCAGGGCAATTAACATGGAAATGCAGGGGATCACATGCCTCCCCAACAGACCTGGGGACTGCCACCTCTCTGGGGCTCAAATATTATAATGGAGGGGGTCCATTGAGAAACCCCTGCCCCAGGGACCACCACCTCCCCGGAACTAAAGTAAAGAAAGGAGCGTGGCCATGCGGCTCCTCTCCTGGAGCCAAAGATGGCCCTGGGGACAGCCACCCCCCAGGGCCAGCTCCTGCTATTTCCCAGGGTGCCCACCCCGGTACATGGCTGTTTGCTATGGCTTGGTGGGAGCTTTGGGAACCTTTGTTTTTTTGCAGTGAATTTCTATGATTCTATTTTTTTAAATTCTACTTTGTAACTAAAACGTCCCTTTAATTTCTATGGTGTTTTAACCCGTTTGCTGCTTCGAACGTTCAGCGCCAGTGCGGAACGTTCTATTAAACGGGTGGGGCCGCGTCGGCCAACGGACGTGCGCAGCACTACCGAGGTAGTGCTCGCGACGGCCGTTGGCCGACAGCAGCAGCAAACGGGTTAAGTAGTAGTCACGTTTGCAGAGTGGTGGAAAGTGGGCTGGGCCTCCAAACAGCTCACATGAATCCCGCTGTGTAGGACTTACAGAGGTACCAGGAGGACTTCTTGGCCCCCAAAGTCCCTCAGGAGTAAAGTGGACTTCAGCTCCCAACCAGTAATGCGCCAGGCGATGCGTTTGCAGAGTTGTGGAGAAAGGGTGTGTGGCCTCTGAAGACCTCTGCGGTGGCAGTCCCCAGGGCTGTGGGGGGCCGTGGGCCCCCGTACTAAATCAAACAAATCCTTAGGGAGGTGGCTCTCGCCAGGGCTGCGGGGGGGTCCATGTGACTCCAGCAAATAATTTACAATAGAGCCCCGGGGAGATGTGATCCCCAGTGCTAGGAGGGGTCTGAGAGGCCCTCCATTTAAAAGGAAATAAGCCCCAGGAGGTGGTGGTACCTGGGGCAGTGGGGGAGGCCATACTGGCCACCCCACATTATTATTTTAAGAAGCCCCGGGGAGGTGGTGGTCCCTGGGGCATAATGAGCCCCAGGAGGGTGGCTTGTGTGCCCCCCTTAATTCTTAATTATTAAAACATTACCCCCGGGACCTGGCCCAACCAGAGGCAGGTCAAAAATGTAATGTGGGAGCCCAAGCTTAATTTTTTTCAGCCGAATCCGTGGCTCCCTCTTGAAAATAAAAAACAAGATGCTTTTTTTGGCCCTGCGTGGTCCCAGTGGGACCCCCACAAGAGGCCTTAGGGGTCAGGGTGTTTCTACCCTGCCCCCTTTCCTTTTTTTTAACCTTCTTGTGGGACTTGGTTCAATTGAGTCCCAAGATGGCTGCCAACACTTCCTGATTGAAGTGTTAGCAGCCAATCAAATTTCAGTAGCATATTAGTAGGATTTTGGGCTACCAGATATCTATATTTTTTAACTTAAATATCTCTGAAACTACTGAACAGATTTACACCAAATCACAAAAAGCACACTTTCTGGACCAACATCTAGCTTTCTGCTGAATTTGGTGTAATTCTGTTCAGCTGTTCAGGCTGTAGTCAAGTTCAAAAATTGAAAAATCCCCATTGACATATCATGGGGAAAATGCGTTTTGGGACCTCCCTTTTTTCTCGGCCCCCACTTGACGGATCACCCAGAAACTTTCAAGACAACAGCTCAACCAAAAAGGGGACGTTTTTAAAAAACATTTCATGAAGCTTTGTCAAACGACGCCGAAGCTATTGGCAAAACAAAAAACGCTTTTCTTATGGAAACTTTGGTCCTAACTATAACTACCTACTGGCGACCCCCAGTAGGTAATATATATATATATATATATTCACTGAAAAAACCATAGGTTTCAGGCACGTTATAGTTAGAAATTAGCATTTAAAAAACCATAGAAATTCACTGAAAAAACCATAGGTTTCAGGCACGTTATAGTTAGTTGGAGATTTCACTCGTACAAAACCAGAGAAATTCCACCGTTATAGTTAGTTCAGCTAACTATAACTCGCGCTCCCGCAATGCACTGCTGATGACGTCACATATTACATCATTCATGACATGGTCAGTGACATCACTGATGACATCACTGATGACATCTCAAATGACATCACTGATGACATCACTGATGACATCATCCACGTGACTGTGTGTTTCTTTAAAGTTTAAATATGTATTATATATATGCCAAGGTGTATTGAAGAATGAGTGGGTGTATAAGTGTCTGGATGGAGGATTTAGTAGGTGCGTGACTGACTGTTTAAGTGAGTGATTACATGTGTCTTACTGAATGCATGGGAGAGTTGGAGTATATAAATGACTATACGTGAGAGTCAGTGATTGTGAGAGTGGCTGTATGGATGAGTGTGTACATGTATCAGTGATTGTATAAGAGAGTAAGTATGCGTTTGTTTCTGTTTGAATAAGTGATGTGGTGTGTGTATAACTGTATAGGTGAGTAAATGGAAGTGTGATTGATTCTTTGCATGACTGACTAGGTGTGTGAGTAACTATATGGATGAGTGACGGTGTGTGAGTGTCTGTATAGATATGTGACTGCATATGATAGTGCCGTATTGATGGTAGACTGCATGTATGAGTGACTGTATGGGTGAATGAGTGGATGGGTGTGTAGACCTAGGAATCAGTGAGTGCGTATGTAGTAGCTGGTATTGGTGTGTCTATGGTTTCGCAAATGGTAGTCTGTATTTTAGAGAGGGTGTATCAAAGGTTATATTAGGGTGTGAGGAGGTGCATCAGATTATCACGTGGATGATGTCATCAGTGATGTCATAAGTGATGTCACTGACCATGTCATGAATGATGTAATATGTGACGTCATCAGCAGTGCATTGCGGGGGCGCGAGTTATAGGTAGCTGAACTAACTATAATGGTGGAATTTCTCTGGTTTTGTAAAAATGAAATCTCCAACTAACTATAACGTGCTTGAAACCTATGGTTTTTTCAGTGAATTTCTATGTTTTTTTAAATGCTAATTTCTAACTATAACCTGCCTGAAAACTATGGTTTTTCAGTGAATTTCAAAGGTTTTTTAAATGAAAATTTGTATGTCTAATGTACCTCAATGCTATGTTTTTTTTATTTTCTATATGTATACATATATATATAAATTTTTAAAAAATTGTGAATAATTTTTAGTTAGGAAAACTATATTCATTTTTTTTTTTTTTAATATTATACAGAAGTCGCGCACTTTTGCGTTCACACCAGGGGCCGCGCTGGGATCCACGCACCCATCACGTTCACACTAGGGGCCGCGCAGAGCGCCGCGCACCCCTCGCATTCACACCAGAGGCCGCGCTGGGAGCCGTGCACCCCTCGCGTTCACACCAGGGGGCCGCACTGAGCGCCACGCTAGGATCATGACTCCAATTCTTTTTTTTTTTAAACATCCACTTTCATTAATTTACATTCGCCCCGGGGATCCCATCCCCTGGGCATGCTCAAATATAAAAATGTTCTAAAAAAAAAACAGAGGGGGGGACTGCCACCCCCCTCCCCGGCCATTTTGGGCCCCGGGGACCCCATTCCCCGGGACCTGGCCTCATGGTTAGGGACCGTGGGGTGAGCCCCAATGCCCCCATGGTCCCGCTGGCTCCACGCCTCCTGCGGGAGCCGGCATTGCTTTTCCACATGGGGAGCTGCTCACATGCAGCTCCCCGTGTGGAAAAGCAATCTTCTTTGGATTTTGGAAGAGAAGCAGGTTTCCCTGCTCTCGCTTCAAAATCCAAAGCAAGTTTGCTATGACAGGGCGGGAGCCATGCTCCTGCGCTGTCATAGCAAACAGCAGTATCCCGGGGTAGGCACCCCAGGACACTGCAGGAGCCGGCCCTGGAGGGTGGCGGTCCCCAGGGCCATCAAGGGCTCCAGGAGGGGGACCAAGCGGCCCCCTCCCTTTATTTACATAGCCCCGGGGAGGTGGAGGTCCCCGGGGCTCGGGGGTCCATAACAGACCCCCTAGTTTACCTTATTAATGCCCCGGGTGGTGGTGGTCCCTGGGGTGTGTGGGGGGGCTTGAGCCCCCCCCTCAGGTTTAATCATTTTTAAAAAAAAGCCCTGGGGAGGTGGTGGTCCCCGGGGCTGCGGGGACCCAGCGGTCCCCCGCAATTATGAATAGGACAATGCCCCCGGGACCTGGCCCACCCGGGAGCCTCATTTAAATCAAGCGTGGGGTTCATTTTTTTAAAAAAAATCGGCGTGATTCGCGACCCCATCACGCATTCTGCCAAAATTATTTTAAAAAAAAATACTTTTTTGGGCCTTGGGGGTCCTTTTGGGACCCCCTGAACAGGCCTAAGGGGTCAGAGTGTTTCTACCCTGCCCCCTTTTCTTGTTTTTAAACATTTATTTTACTGTTTTCTTGTGACTCGGTTCTACCGAGTCACAAAATGGCTGCCAACAGTTCCCAGTTTGGAGTGTTGACAGCCAATGAGAATGAAGCTCGTGCCCGGGAAGGTTCGCGAATCCACCGCGTCCCTAGATATCGAAACCTGGTCTTTTTCAAATTTCTCAGGAACTAATGAACGGATTTACACCATTTAACAAAAAGGGCTCTTTCTGAAACAAGACCTACCTTTTTGCCAAATTTGGTGTAATTCCGTTCAGCAGTTCGGGCTGTAGCTTAGTCTAAAGTTTCCTATGGAAAATTACATGGGGAAAATGCGTTTTGGGACCCCCTTTTTTCTCAGCCCCCGCTTGTCGAATCACCCTGAAACTTACAAGACAGGAGCTTACCAGAGCGGGCCACTAGTTTTGAAAATTTCGCGAAGATTCATCAACCGGCGCCAAAGATATTGAGAAAACAAAAAACGCTTTTCCTATGGAAACTAGGTCCTAACTATAACTACCATATATTACCTACTGGCGGTCGCAAGTAGGTAGTTATAGTTAGAACCTAGTTTCCATAGGAAAAGCATTTTTTGATTTGCTAATAACTTTGGCGTCGTTTGACGAATCTTCCTGAAATTGTTCAAAAACAACTCTATCCAGGTCAGCTCCTATCCTGAAAGTTTGGGTGTGATTTGTCAAGCGGGGGCTGAGAAAAAAGGGGGGTCCCAAAACTCATTTTCTCCATGTTAATTTCCATAGGAAATTTTGCGACGAGCTACAGCCCGAACTGCTGAACGGAATTACCCCAAATTTGGCAAAAAGGTAGAGCTTGGTTCAGAAAGCGACCTTTTTTTAAATGGTGTAAATCCGTTCAGTAGTTTTTGAGAAATTCAAAAATAAGAGTCAAAAATCAATTTCCCATAGGAAACTTTGTGCAAGGCTACAGCCGAAACTACTGAACGGAATTACTCCAAATTTGGCAGAAAGGTAGTGCTTGGGTCAAAATTTTGCGCTGGGGTCGCGGGTTCTCGCGTTTCATTTTAATGAGGCCCTTGGGTGGTCTAGGTTCCGGGGGTATTTCTTAAAAAATATTAGCAGGGGCTCGCAGGGGTTGCAGGGGTGCGCTGGGGTCCGCGCAGCCCCGGGGCTTCACTCATGTTCGGAGGGGGTTGCGCGGTCCCCCTTCTGGAGCCTTCTATGTGCTTGTAACTTTGGCGTCGTTTGACGAATCTTTATGAAATTATCAATAAAGTTTCTCTTTTTTTTGATTAGCTCTTATATTGAAAGTTTGGGGGTGAATGGTGTAGGAGGGGCTGAGAAAAAAGAGGGTCCTAAAACATGTTTTCTGCATGCAATTTCCATACGAAACTTTACAGAAGACGACAGGTGAAAATGCTGAACGGAATTACACCAAATTTGGCAGGGAGAAAGGTGATGGTCCAGAAAGCACGCTTTTGTTTAAATGGTGTAAATCCGTTCAGTAGTTTTTGAGAAATATCAAATTCTACTAATATCGATATTTGAGAATTCTGACATGTGATTGGCTGAGGGGTTACAAGCACCAGCTTGCGGCTTATTTGCTGTGAATGGTTGAAACCAGGAAGTGTTGCCAGCCATTTTGTGATTTACTCCGTCAGCTCGCATCTCTCCGTGTAGAAGCCATCGGATTCGTGGTTTTACCTCTGCGAGGCAACACTGGCATCTGTGTCTGTATGAGATATCTAACCACAAAAAGTCCCAGAGAAAGCCCCGGGGAGGGAACAAGAGGCCTGGGGTACTAGGAGGAGGCAGCCTCCAACATGAACTGTTTACCACAGAAAAAGCCACTCCTAGTGTGATGACCTAAATGTCTCTAAGTTTGTGATGTGCAAATTGGCATCTCACAAAAAGTGAAGGACTGGTCTCACACACCACCTGGTGTCATGCTTCATCATTGACCAGTCCTCGCCCCTTAAAAACTTGGTTTGATAAGGGGCGGGCATACACCTGATGACAGGGATGCACTTCTAAAACTAAGTGGGGGCCCTTACAAAAATAAAGTGTACTAAAAAACCATTACAGATGACAAATCAAAATGTAATTTTATGTGGATAGCATCTGTATGGTCATTAAAAACAGCATTGCGGTGTATATGAGGAAATTATTGTCCTCCCACCTTCATGTATAAAGTCAACATGTTTCTGCCCTTCGGCCCATTGGGGTCCATGGCATTCATCAGGACTTGCAAAAACTAAAGGCTCCGCCCTTACCAATTTTATGGAAAAAGGGAATCCACTTGGTGGGGTGAAAAAATGTCACCCTCAACCTTCAGGAGGTAAAAATAATTTTTCTCAAACCTGTAAAAGTGAAAAGAGGATAAAAAGAGACATTGTGTAATACAAATTTGTAATGAGGTCATACAAATTCAACAGCCCACTCCACATGCATTCTACAGTGAGTGGCTATGATGTGCTACAAACGTGTCAATCATCTGTGCACCATACTCAGAAGTTCACGGGACATATGTCCCGTATTTCTTACCCTTGTAGGGGGATCTACTAGCCCCATAGGAGGCCGTGGACGGTAGACCCAAAGAGGTCACCAGCTGTCAAAAGGGAGAGGAATGACAGAAAAACGAACATTATATCATCAATTGTGATCATAGTTGCAGGCAAACAAAACAGCTTGGTTCTAAATGTAGTTGTTTAGAATGAATTAATTATTGGTTAGTTAGCGCAAAAGCACCTTCTGCCCCTCGGATCGTAGGTTCAGGGCATCCAAACTCGCACACACACACACACTCTTACTGTAACCACTGCGTTTCCGCTCCTTGCACCTCTGTCTGCACGGGTCATCACCTCGTAGATGACTGTGAGGGAGGACTATCCAGTTTTTATAGCGTGTACGTGCTGTTAACATGGTGCAGGTGTGGGTAATGAGGGTAGGCGGTAACCAGTAGAAGAAGGACCACAGTGTTTCCGATGTCGTTGCCCTCATTAAATACAAATATGCCTGGCCTGCCTGGAGCAGCAACGCCATTGGATACCGCTGACAACCAAGAACGCTTCCGTCTGGGCAGTGTGGCCGCTGTCAAATGGCGCGCATGCGTCTCAAAAGGAAATTGAAACGTTTGAGAGGCATGCCTATTCTAAAGCCCCAGTGTTAATACATTCACATATTTACGTGTATTAAAAGGAGTACCAATGTACCTACTCTCATTTCTAGCACACACTGCCATTTGAGCTACCATAAGTTAATTAGATCCGCTTTTGGCGATGTTAGTGACATCGCGTATTTACAAGAAAACATGTGTATATTATAAATTGTTAAAGCAAGTCAACCTCGAGGTTGTGAGTTTTCTCGGTCTAAATGTCTAGTAATCTGCAGGTGGGCGATGTTCCCCTATGCAGATACATGTTGTCTAGTACACTAAAACCCCGTTACATACTATATGTCTGAAAAAATAGACTGGCCTAGGATATTTATAAAGGCTAAGTCGAAAAAACCCAATATCGATACCAGCAGCGTCCCCTTGTCTTAAGCTTGCTATCTGTACTGGTTTCTTACTGATAAAGCTGGTTAAGAGACCGGTTTCGGGATTTAGACCCCGGATTACTCCTGGGATGTGTCCTGTGTTTGTCATGAGGCTACATTTATCCTGCCAACTGTAGCCATGGGATATCATCGTTTAATCCTGTCTGATTGGATTTCAATCGATACACCCATCTTTGTTCCCTGATGTGCAATGGTCTCGTGAGGTCCGTTGTAGATTTTTTCAAAACCTCTAATACTGTCCATCTCAGATCACTATCTTTATGTTCAGAGTCCAGAAAATGTCTCGTAAGTTTGGTATTCGTCTTCTTGCACCGTATCGTACTGCGGTGTTCATTGATACGGATCTTAATCTTGCGGGTAGTCATCCCCACATAGAGGAGTTTGCAGTGGCATGTCAATAAGTAAATGACGTTCTCGGTATTGCAATTACTGAAACTATTCAGTTTCCACGGTCTACCTGTGCCAATGTCTACTTCTTTTGTTGCAGTGGTATAAGGGCATGCGACGCACCCACCACAGGGATAGTGTCCAGTGGGTCTATGTGTGTTCCAGAGAGTTGTTTGTTCTGTTATCCCAAGAATATTGTCTTTGGCGTGGACAAGTTCATCACACAAACGTTTACTTCTTTTAAATGCGAAGAGTGGGAGATCCCACTTTTTACCTGCACTACCCAGGATGTGCCAGTTTTTTTTGATAATTTTCTTCACGGTGTTTGAAACTGGCGTGAATGTAGTAACACACACCATCTGATCCTTTCTTTCTTTCTCCATCGTTTCCAGAAGAGCTTCCCGTGGGTTGTTCCTTGCCCTCTTTTTCGCTCTCTTGATTAGTTTTTTAGGATAGTGTCTTTGGAGCAACTTCTCCTCTAATTCTTCAGACTGTTCCAGGAATGTTTCGGTTTTTGTGCAGTTTCGCCGTACCCTTAAAAATTGCCCTACTGGTAAGTTGTCCCTCAGGGCTTTAGGATGATGACTCTCATACAGTAGTAGACTGTTTTTGTCCGTAGGCTTGTTGTGTACTCTTGTTTGGATACCCTCTGGTGTCATTTCAATATCAAGGTCCAGAAACGTGGCCTGATGTCTATTGATAGAGTGAGTAAACCTTAGATGATGATCTTTGGTGTTAACCCAATCTACAAAGGCTCTTGCCGTAATTTCATTCCCACGCCAGATGATGATGACGTCATCAATGAAGCGTTTCCACGTTTTCAGGTGTTCTGTGAACGGGTTGTTTTCGTTGAAGATGAAATCCTCCTCAAATTGGCGGACGTACAGGCACGCCAAACTTGGGGCGAATGTACTGCCCATGGAAGTGCCGGTGACCTGATGGTAAAGCACTTCCTCGAATTCTAAAATGTTTTCTGTAAGGGCAATTTCTTCACATTCCAGGACAAAGCTCTGTGGAGTGGAGAACTGCCATTCCATATTGAGCAGGATATCTTCCACTACAGCCATTCTGTGTGAGATATGCCTGTCATGCTGCCTCTCTTCATATCACCAGGTCGCGGCTATGCCTTTAGAAGGCCGTCCGTCCGCTCGGAGCTCTGTGAGTCAGTCTGTCGGTACGATCCCCTACACTACCCAAAGATTACCCAAACACCACTGCACTGTCGTAAACTCTAAAATACTATCCCCAGCACGATCCCCTACACTACCCAAACACCACTGCACTACCCTAAACCCTAAATCTACCCCCAGCACGACCCCCTACCCAAACACCACTGCACTACCCTAAACCCTAAAATACTACCCCTAGAACAACCCCCTACACTACCCAAACACCACTGCACTGCCGTAAACCCTAAAACACTACTCCCAGCATGACCCCCTACACTACACAAACACCACTGCACTACCCTAAACCCCAAAACAGTACTCCCAGCATGACCCCTTACACTACCCAAACATTACTGCATTGTCGTAAACTCTAAAACACTACCTCCAGCACGATTCTTACACTACCCAAACAGCACTGCACTACCTTAAACCCTAAAACGCTACCTCCATCACGAACCCCCTACAGTACACAAACACCACTGTACTACCCTAAAGCATAAAACAGTACCAGTCCGTCAGTTCGCAGGTCTGCGTCTGCGAGCCGTCATGTCCCTAGCTGTACATGTGCGAGCCAGTCTGTTAGGTGATAGGTGTGTCTCTGCTAGCAGGGCCGTTGGCCCGTTGGTATCCCCTTGCGAGTTAGACCCGAGCTCTCCCTCTGCGAGCCAGCACGCTGGTGTGCGTTTGCGAGCCGACGGCCCGTAGCTCTCCCTGTGCGAGCCGAGCCGATGGGCCGCATATCTCCCTCTGCGAGCCTGCCCGATGGCCCGCAGGTCTCCCTGTGCTAGCCGGATCGCAGCTGTAACTCTGCGAACCGATATTGGGAAT
Source organism: Calotriton arnoldi (assembly GCA_963921515.1). Taxonomy (NCBI): domain Eukaryota; kingdom Metazoa; phylum Chordata; class Amphibia; order Caudata; family Salamandridae; genus Calotriton; species Calotriton arnoldi. The sequence continues at coordinate 520,692 of CAWUFW010008721.1, read as the reverse complement.
ATAAGGCAGCTCTAAAAAGAGCCCTTGTGTTTATTAGTTGGAGCTACATATAAGTGCGGATGCACAGCTTCAGGTTATTCAGAAAAACTCGATTTCCCTGATCTGTGAAGTGTACTCCATCACTTCTGTAGATATCAGCCATATCAAAACGTATGTTGTTGTTGTAGATCGACCCCATTCTATGGTCTCTGAGGTATGCAGACACAGCTTTGTTGACATTCTTCCTAGATTTTTCAATCTGAGGACAATATTGGTTTGACCATTTCCACTTCTGTCTTTGGCATATATTGGAAAATACAAAGACAGTTTGAGGCAAAAGCAACATCAATTGTCGAAAGGTGTCTTTCATTAGCACTTCCAAACCTACACCAGTCAATGTGCCGAGGTCGTTTCCACCACAGTGCACAATCATGAGGTCAGGGTGTTAGAGATGGAAACAGGTTTTAACCAAAGGCAACAATTGGTGCCACTTCAATCCTCTCTGTCCAAACCATTTAATGTCCACATTTTGTAAACCTAGGTCTAAGTCAATACGTCTCTGTTCTGCATACCTCTTGCACCAGAAAACATAGCTATGTCCTACGATCCACACTAGCATTTTGAAGGTATGGCTGGGAAGTATGGATAGATGTCTGTAGCTCATGCAGTCTGTTCGTAGAATAAGAGATATGTTTAAAGGTAGGGAACTACTTTTTTTTCTCATTCAAAACGATAACTGAATGGGAGATGAAAAGCATTGTTTTTTAAAAGTAGGGTGCACATTCGTTTTGTGGAAAAGCATCTTTGTGATTGGTTAAGAAAAAGCAGTTTAAATGTGGAGTACATATGATAGGATAAAATTTGGTCAACTCAACCATACCTGCTACTTGCATTTGGAAGGCACTGTTCGAACTTAAAACAATCGTGAACTTTTAACCTGCACGTGCCGTTAAATGTTCGAGAAAATGTTGCAAACAAATATCGTTAGGTTTATAAAAATTGATGAACTTTTAACCTGCACGTGTTGTAGAATGTTCTAGAAAGTGTGTTGATAGAATACGTTGCACTTCTGACTTCTATGTGTCCTTGAATATTAAAAAAACTGTTTATATGGAAAATTCAAAAATAACCAATAGAGAGAAGTTTTGCAATCTAAAAGAATCAAGGAACTATTCTAATTTGTTCTTTACATGTATTTATGTGTGTAGTAACAAAATTACAGACACAACAGCACCAGGAAGAGGAACAAGCAGGGAGTGGGGGGACGGGGGGAGATGGGCACAATGGCACACATGCACAATTAAGTACAGCACAACTACAGACAAACCATTGCTAAAATGAAACACACCAACAAGGAGCACAAGTCACACAACCCGCCAACATCACACCACTGAACAAGCACAGAAGTGAAAACCACACTGCCTGAAAGGGAGAAGGGTGAACAATACCTCACATGAAGGGACATCTCACACAGAATGCAGAACACACACATAGGAAGCAGAGCACACCAACATCCAACATAATGTTGTCCAAACACAAACATTCGCACAATCTAACACAGGACACAAATGCACTCGCCTGTGGCGGATAAACGTCCAAAAGCGTCAGTACGAAACAGGCACATGAGAACGCATAAGTACAAACCCACAGTCCGGATGGGGTAGCAATTCACGTATGGCAGGCAGCCAGAGAGTCCGTGACACACACATTGGGATACAAATGAAGACACAACACATTTGGAGACAAGTGAAAATGTGGAAACTTTATAAAAAAAGTGTGTGTCAGTACGGCCAAGAGTAGTGCCACGATATGCAGACAAATGCAGCAGCATGCCTGAATAAGGAAAGTAGGAAAACGTCCATGTTCACCCCGGGGTAGTCCATCACCAACACACGTCAGTGTCAAGCAGCATTGGTTTTCCGCGCCTCGGACATGAGTCGACACCAATGCAGCCATGTCCACTGTCGTCTTGGAACATGTGACCAGATGCACAACGTGCAATGATGCGGCGGGACACGTGCAATGTAGCACATCGATTCGTGGTTGCAGGTACCTTGTCACTCGTCCATGAACGCGAGTGCAGCTGCGTAAGACACTATCTCTAATGAGTGATGGTTGGCCACAATATTTGACATGTCGTCGACGTAATCCATCAGCTGACCGGGACAGATGTGCTGACTCCAACCACTGTACCCAATGTGCACCAAAGCAGAATCGGGAAGTGGGTCAATTTGCTCACTGCATACTACAACACGTGCAATCTCCCAGGCCCAGTTCCCAACATGCATGCCAAACGTCCATGCATGCCATAAACGGGCCTCACCATGACACTCCTGGTCGTGGGCCAACCCGGGGCGCACACACCCGTCGTAATCCATGTCAGCTACGCACACATTGGAGAGGCACATGTCCATGCACCACTCGGATAGGCACATGTGACATTGCAATACAGGTTGAACACAGGTGACGTCCGCAATGCGGAAGCTCAGCCGGTAAGTGATCCGCAGCACTGCCAAAGGCAGTGCACCCAGGACATGCAGCAGACATGCAAGGTATAGGTGGACGTGAATGGAGTCGACCATGTGTTCGGGATGCCCTGCCATTGTGTCAGTGGCTCTGCTTGTAGCTGCACTGGCTTGCCGTGTGCCAGTCTTGTGGATGAAATGGCACAGCTTGGTGCAATGAGCCGGGTCTGTGTGCAATGGGTGCAGGGCAGGGGTGTGGTGGGAGTACGTGTGAAGGCCATTTCACGCACGCTAACTACGACAAAGGACTTTTGAGTGTGGGATGTGTACTCGTTGTTCTCAAATCGGGCAGTGCGTAGAGTGGGAGACGGATGCAAATATTATCGTATCTGTCAGGGGGGGCTGGCCACTTGCAAGTTCCTTCTCGGAGCAGCAGATGTGTTAGCGCAAGATAGCTCAGATAAAGAACCTTTCATCCCTACAGTAACTTCTCCAGCTGCATTCTTACAGGATGTGTACAAAGGCCGGTCGTGGGTGTTGTGGGATGTCTGCGACCCTGGTCATCATGGATGAGATGTCCAGCACGTGGCACATGGGCGGGTTCACTGTGTGTTACGTTGCCAAACAGCTGCTCCTCCATCCCACGAGCCCCCACACTTTTGTGCGCTGCGCTGTTGTATCCCGTGCACTCCTACGGCACACCATTGTAATGCCTATTCGCGCATGTCCTGCGGCATTCCAATCACACCGTGACACTGCCGTTTGGAGGTGGTGCATGCCACTTTACAACATCGACTGGTGCGGTCCTTGTGGCGGCCACACCAGAACACAGAGACACACTTACCGCACTTCTTGCACACGGACATGTCTGAGACACCCCGTTCCCCTTGCCAGATAGGCACACCCCTGCGCTGACCTGTGTACGCCGGACCAGCACACGCCGCTTGTGCATGCAGGAGGATGTGTGCGTAGCTACATGTCCAGGCTCACTGCCAACGCTGAGGTGACATGGTAACGTCCGCTGAAGACAGCACACTGTGATGTTGCAGGGCCCGTGCCCATCATGCTACCACAATGACCACACGGACACACTTGCTCAGATGCAGGTTCGGGGGCGTTGGCGGTCCTGGGGTTGTTGCGATGAGTGTTGTGGCCCTCATGGGTATCCGTGTATCATGCTCATTGACTCTATGGCACCTGTGGGTGTTCCGGTGTGGCTCTTGGCTGTGTTCCCTTTCATGCTGCAGGTAGTCGTCCTGCTTAACACCAGCAGAAAGCAGGTGTAAAATCCCTGGTGCTAACGCGGCTTATCGCCGGAATTTGTTTCGCATCGCAGTTTTTGCCTTTGGTTGTGAAAGCTATGATGTGTTTTTTTCGTGTACAGAAAAATAAACGAACTGGGCAGTGTTCAGCACCTGACCCACTATTCCCAATCAATATAAATACAATGAGATTTCTTCATTGATTTTGTGTGTACACTGTAAATGCACCCACTACCACAGTGCAATTCAAAACAGGATTTTAGTATTTAGAATAAATCGCAAAGGTGCACCTCGTGTGTTTTTGCACGGGAACGCCTACTCTGCATCTCATTATCAGCACTTTAATGCAACTAAAGTTGAGATAAATCTAACACACTATTCAGAAGCTGGTGCAAACTGCAGACATCACCAGTATTCCCGCGATAACTGCCCCAAAATTTAAGACGATGGTGGACACCACCAAATAACAGTAATAAGAACGAGAAAGAGTCACACAGCACTTAAGTAACAACCAAAAACGTTATTGAAAAAAAAAAAAATTTCAATTTATTTTTTTCCGTTTACGTACATATAGAGGATAAACTAAATTTAACAAACTTAACACAAAACAACAAGGCGGAAGACTCCTGTCGGGTCCATGAATGTCGACGACACAGCCTGGAAAATAAAGCACAAAATAAGGACGTGTGTAATGCGCATATCAAAGGATTGAGACACAGAGAAAGAGAGAAGGAAAAAAAAGCCAGAGAGAAAAAGAGAGGGAAGGAAAGAAAGGGAGTGAGAAAGGGAGAAGGGAGAGAGAGTGAGAGAGATAGAAGGAAAGGAAGGAGGAGAGTGAGAGAGAGAGTGAAGAGAGGGAAGTGAGAGAGAGAGAGAGAGAGAGGCACTGCCGCCCCTGCGCATCCATGACCAAATAATTACCTGCTGCCACCGGAGTGTCTACCAGTGGGCACTCCATGTGCCCGTGAAAGCTCCAGGGCCCGGTCCCACCACCATGGCTTGGTGCACATTATGTGGACCCGCTCTGCAGCCCAGCAGATCCCACACATGTCGCTGAGTCCTGAGTCATCAATGGCGGAGACCACATCAGCTTTTGGTGCCGCTAACCCTGTGCAACGCAAGTCAGCGCCACATGGTGGTAGGCCGCTGACGGCCATACAACTTAGGGTGCGACTAACCCTGTGCAACTCAAGTCTGCGCCATGTGGTGGTAGGCCCCTGACGGTCACATCAGCTTCGGGTGGCACTAACCCTGTGCAACTCAAGTGCGCGCCACGTGGTAGTAGGCCCCTGACGGCCACATCATCTTCGGGTGGCACTAACCCTGTGCAACTCAAGTCCACGCCACGTGGTGGTAGGCCCCTGACGGCCACATCAGCTTCGGGTGGCACTAACCCTGTGCAACTCAAGTCCACGCCACGTGGTAGTAGGCCCCTGACAGCCATACAGCTCAGGGTGCGACTAACCCTCTGCGCAACTTTTCATGGACTCTTTATAATTGAGACCTGTGGAGCGTCCGCCATCCGGCAATAAAGGATGTGACGTTGTCGATCCATTATATTTGTGTGGTCACATGGCCTGTGATGCATGTGGCGGATGGGTGTGGTGTGTGTGGAAACCTGCCCTCAGGGAGTGGCCGTGACATGTTGACAACTAGACCACTGACCTGCACACCAACAGAGAATACGCCTGCGACAGGTAGCTATGTGGGGGGTGTGAAAATGTGTTTTCTCAATGGATTTTCCATAGGAAACTTTAGACAAGGCTACAGGTCAAACTGCTGAACGGAATTACACCAAATTTGGTAGGGAGAAAGGTCTTGGTCCAGAAAGCGCGCTTTCTCGCATCGAGTGAAAATATAAAAGAAAGGTCCCGGGGGCAATTTAATATAGCGGAGCTCTGTCTGTGCAAGATAACCCTTTCACGCTCCCTCTGCCCAACATCACCACTTCGCAGCTATGCCATTAGAAGCCAGTCCGTCGGCTCGCAGCTGTCTACCTTTGCGAGCTAGTACGCTGCTGTGCCTGTACCTCTGCGAGCTACTACGCTGCTGTTCCTTTGGGAGCGGACGGCTCATAGTACTGCGTCTGTGAATCGAGCGGACGGGCCGCAGTTATCCCTCTGCAAGCCTGGGTGCGAACTGTTCATAAGTCACACTATATAAGCATTGAAAAGCCATTTTGTGATTCAGTCCGTCAGCTGGCATCTGTCCGAGGTATTTCTGAAAAGATACCGGAGTTCTTTCTGTGAGAGATATCCCTTTCACGCTGCCTCTCCCCACATCAGCAGGTAATGCACCCTCTTCCCACATCACCAACATACCCCCAACAACATTCTTGGGCCCAGAATTGTCCCTCTGTGGTTGGACAAACAAGAATCTTAGTCATGTATAGATTTACATATAAAACATTTTATTTAAACAAAACAACAACAAATAAAACTGAAGGGAGTCTGGTGCTGTGGTCGCTGCCACGAAGTTGGGGTCACTGCCATTCAGGACTCAGGACACAGTTTCACATGTGGGATCGGCTTGTATTGAACAGGGTTAGTGGCACCACGTGTCGCGCCTTGTGTTGTACAGGGTTAGTGGCACCACGTATCGCCGGCCTTGCATATGGAAATATGCCTAACTGATCGAAGGGAGTCTGGTGCTGTGGTCGCTGCCACGGACTTGGGGTCACTGCTATTCAGGACTCAGGACACAGTTCCACATGGGGGATCGGCTTGTGTTGAACAGTGTTAGTGGCACCATGTGTCGCTGGCTTGTGTTGAACAGGGTTAGTGGCACCACGTGTCGTGGCTTGTGTTGAACAGGGTTAGTGGCACCACATGTCCAAAATTCGAATTGTGAGCTCTGCTGCCCGCAGTGTAGACTGCTAATGAGTGTTCGTTTGCACTTGAAGATGAATTTGGTGATTGTACTAAAGCTATAACTGATATAAAAAAAGTTCTTGAAGCAAGGATACTAAAAGGATATTATGTAGATTTTAGGCCTGTGATAGTTACTTGCCTACTGGACTCTGTAATTAATGAATCAAGACTTAATTTTAATTGTGAGCTCTGATGACCGCAGTGTAGGCCAGAGGTAGCGGTCAGCAAGGGCCCATAGCCACGTGGCGTTGAGTTGAGGTGCACAGTTAGTGGCACCAGAAGCATTGAGAATGTATGAGCCTGTGATGCTGCTTGGTGCGGACGGGCCGCACTGGGAGCAATGTCTCTTGCCTACTGGACTGCGTCATCTGCAATCATGACTGTATCTGAATTGTGAGCCCTGCTGACCGCAGTGTAGGCCAGAGGTAGTGGTGAGCAAGGGCCCACAGCCACGTGCATAGGTTGGTGGCCCCACCGGCCTGTGTAGTTCATGTTCAGTGGCACCACGTGTCGCCGGCCTTCCATATGCAAATACGCCTCACTAATCGAAGGGAGTCTGGTGCTGTGGTCGCTGCCACGAAGATGGGGTCACTGCCATTCAGGAGTCAGGACACAGTTCCACATGTGGGATCGGCTTGTGTTGAACAGGGTTAGTGGCACCACGTGTCGCCGGCTTGTGTTGAACAGGGTTAGTGGCACCACGTGTCGCGGCTTGTGTTGAACAGGGTTAGTGGCACCACGTGTCGCCGGCCTTGCATATGGAAATATGCCTCACTGATCAAAGGGAGTCTGGTGCTGTGGTCGCTGCCACGGACTTGGGGTCACTGCCATTCAGGACTCAGGACACAGTTCCACATGTGGGATCGGCTTGTGTTGAACAGGGTTAGTGGCACCACGTGTCGGCGGCTTGTGTTGAACAGGGTTAGTGGCACCACGTGTCGCAGCTTGTGTTGAACAGGGTTAGTGGCACCACATGTCGCCGGCTTGTGTTGAACAGGGTTAGTGGCACCACGTGTCGCGGCTTGTGTTGAACAGGGTTAGTGGCACCACGTGTCGCCGGCTTGTGTTGAACAGGGTTAGTGGCACCACGTGTCGCCGGTCTTCCACAGTGTAGGCCGGAGGCAGCGGTCAGCAAAGGCCCACAGCCACGTGACGTTGACTTGAGCTGCACAGATTGGGAGCATACAGTCTTCTTAACCGATTATATTCTCTTACACAATTTGCATCGGCACTAATCTTGAATTGTTAGCCCTGCTAACCGCATTGTAGGCTGGAGGCAGCGGTCATCAAGGGCCCACAGCCACGTGGCGTAGACTTGAGCTGCACAGAGTTAGTGGTACTTGAAGCACTTAGCGTGTGCGCAGTCAGCGATGATGCGTGGTCCGGGCTGGCTGCACTGGTAGCAATGTCTGTTGCCTACTGGACTGCGTCATCTGCAATCGCGAGTCGCTCTGAATTGTGAGCCCTACTGACCGCAGTGTAGGCCGGAGGCAGTGGTGAGGAAGGGCCCACAGGCACGTGTTGTTGACCTGAGCAATGTCTGTTTCCTACTGGACTGCGTCATCTGCAATCTCGACTCCATCTGAATTGTGAGCCTTGCTGTCCGCAGTGTATTTCGAAGGCAGTAGTTTGTACAGACATAAGTCCGAGGTGCTGTGCCGCTGGGGGCCTGTTTGGCGGAAGCCAGCGATCGGCTGAGGAGGATGGCGGTCACGTCGGTGGCCTCATGGCAGGGTGAGGGGCGCCACCCTGGCAGATGCTTTGGCGTTCCCACAAGTGAACCACGCCCAGAGCTCCGGCCTATTTATTCACACTTCTACGCTGAAGTGGCGTACGTCGGACCAGCCCACTCCGGTTACGCTTATGCTTACAAGGGGGGGACACAGCTACATGACTGAGATCTTCCCTAGTGTTTGACATAATATGGTTGGGTCCACTGTCCACAGCACTACAAGCACCAGTAGTATTTGTGCACATGGAGAGGTGTGTGTTCTGCATACTGAGATGTGTCCAGCACATCACACACTTTGCATTATGTGCATTGTTAAACATGGGTGAATTGCTTCCTTCACATATAGTTTGTTCACACCTGTCCCAATATTCAGCTATTGTGTGGCTGAGGGGCCATGCTGTTTTCGGAAAGTTCGCTGTCTTGTTCTACGCTGCCTCGGTGGTAGAGGGGGGGTCCTTGGGGTGGTGGTGGGTGTTGTGGCATTCTTGGGTGTCGGAGCTGCTTGATCAGTAGGTCTATGACATGTGTTGGTCTTCAGATGTGGCTCTCGCCTGGGCTCCCTTTCATACTGTATGTAGTTGTTTAATATTTAAAAAACAAGAAGACATTATATAGTTTAAATAACAAATAAAAAAAAATTACAGTAGGGAGAGGGGGTGGTACGGGGGAGGTCCTGAGGGTTGTGGCAGTGGGTGTTGTGTCCTTCTTGGGTGTGAGAAAAAACTATAGATTAAATGAACATTAGAATTAGAAGTTAGCATTAAAAAAAACATTGAAATTCACTGAAAAACCATAGGTTTCAGGGACGTTATAGATAAAAATAAGTATTTAAAAAACCTTTGAAATTCACTGAAAAAACCATAGGTTTCAGGCACGTTATAGTTAGAAATTAGCATTTAAAAAACCTTTGAAATTCACTGAAAAAACCATAGGTTTCAGGCACGTTATAGTTAGAAATTAGCATTTAAAAAACCTTAGAAATTCACTGAAAAAACCTTAGGTTTCAGGGACGTTATAGTTAGTTGGACATTTCACTCATACAAAACCATAGAAATTCCACCGTTATAGTTAGTTCAGCTAACTATAACTCGCGCCCCACAATGCACTGCTGATGATGTCACATATTACATCATTCATGACATGGTCAGTGACATCACTGATGACATCACTGATGACATCTCAAATGACATCACTGATAACATCACTGATGACATCATCCATGTGACAATCTGATGCACCTTCTCACACACAAATATGACCTTTGATACACTCACTGTAAAATACAGACTAACATTTTCGATAGCATTGACACACTAATACCAGTTACTACATACCCACTCAGTGATTCCTAGGTCTACACACACATCTACCCATTCACCCATACAATCAGTCATACATGCAATCACTGATCAATAGAACACTATCAAATGCACTCATACACCTATATAGACATTGACACACCAGCACTCATCCTAGTCAGTTATGTACTCATCCTAGTCACTCATGCAAAGAATCAATCACAGTTCCATTTACTCACCTACAGAGTTATACACACACCACCTCATTTATTCATACAGATAGTAACGCATACTTAGTCTCTTATATAATCACTAATACAAGTATACACTCATACATACAGCCACTCATTTCTATACACCAACTCTCACATACACTGCCTTTTATATATGTACTTAGCTGGACATGTGCACTGAGACATTAATTCACTCACCAAGATGCCCATACATACACTTACCCACCCATACATCTGTTTCCACATGCACTCTTAAACTCATACACCCTGTCAATCAACCACTCACACATCTATGCACAGAGTCACAAACCCCCCACCCAACCACACACACACTCAGTCTCCTATACAAATACGCAGGCAACTAATCAATAACCCATATAGACATTCATGTGGCTACTGACCAACCGATGCAGCAGCTTACACAACAACAGACAGAGTGATACAGACATTCACACACTTTAGACACTAACCCATGTATTCAGTAAGATACATTTAATCATTCACTTAAACAGTCAGTCACACACCTACTAAATCCTCCATCCAGACACTTATACATCCATTCATTCTTCAATACTGCTTGGTATATATATATATATATATAATACATATTTAAATTTTAAAGAAAACCACATTCACTGAGTGATGTCATCAGTGATGTCATTTGAGATGTCATCAGTGATGTCACTGACCATGTCATGATTGATGTAATATGTGACGTCATCAGCAGTGCATTGCTGGGGCGCGAGTTATAGTTAGCTGAACTAACTATAACGGTGGAATTTCTATGGTTTTGTATGAGTGAAATGTCCAACTAACTTTAACATCCCTGAAACCTATGGTTTTTTCAGTGAATATAAATATATATATATATATATATATATATCACTGCTCCTGGTTTCCCAACATACGAGAAGCACTAGTGCAGCGGCGCTAAGGTACAATCCCTTTATTAGGTATGGACAGCAACCGGCATACAGATGGGACTGGCACTACAACTCCCACAGGACTTTGCACAGTACTCATTAGAGCAGCCCATTCAGGGGCGTGCAATTAATGATATTTAATGAGAGGGCGGGACCAGAATGAGCATTTTTCCCCAGCCGCTAAGCCTCTGAGGAAGGAGTCATTGGACTTTGAAACGCGTCAGGTGACAGAAGCGGGACGGCTGTGAAAGGAATCTGTATGCCGGTTGCTGTCCATACCTAATAAAAGGCTTGTACATATATATATATATATATATATTACCTACTGGCGGGTGCCAGTAGGTAGTTATAGTTAGGACCTAGTTTCCATAGGAAAAGCGTTTTTCTTTTGCCAATATCTTTGGCGCCGTTTGATGAATCTTCGTGAAATTTTTCAAAACTAATGGGGTGCTCCGGTCAGCTCTGGTCTTGAAAGTTTCGGGGTGATTCGTCAAGCGGGGGCTGAGAAAAAAGGGGGGTCCAAAAACGTGTTTTCTCCATGTTTATTTCCAAAGGAAACTTTAGACACGGCTACAGCTGGAACTGCTGAACGGAATTACACCAAATTTGGCAAAAAGGTAGCTTTTGGTCCAGAAAACACTCTTTTCATTAAATGGTGTACATCCGTTCAGTAGTTCCTGAGAAATTCATATTAAAAAAATTATTAGTATCCGGTGACCACGGTGGATCCTCGAACCCCCTCGAGCATGATCTTGACTCTGATTGGCTGCCAACACTTCAAACCAGAAAGTGTTGGCAGACATCTTGTGATTCAGTTGAACTGAGTCACAAGCAAAAAGGTAAAAAGAAAACTTTAAAAAACAAGAAAAGTGGGCAGGGTAGAAATACCCACAGGGACCCCCAAGGCCCAAAAAAGCATTTAAAAAAATATTTTCTGTGGGATTTGCGTAGGGTATGCCTGCCCCCACGGTGCCCTGGAGACCGCCACCCCCCCCGGGGCATTCCTTTATATGGGCGGGGGGCCTCACTGACAACCCCAAGCCCCAGGAACCGCCACCTCCTTGGGGCTTCATTTTTTAAAAATAAGTGTGGGGTGCTCCTGCCCCCCGACACTGCCCCAGTGACCACCACCTCTCCGGGGCATATATAAATTAAGGGCAGGGTCCGTTGCAGACCCCTGGGGACCACCAACTCCCTGGGGCTTTAAACTTGATTGGAAGGGGGCCGCGCGGCCCCCCTCCAGGAGCCTCTCTTGGCCCTGGGGACCGCCACCCCACAGGGCCGGCTCCAGCAATGTCCCGGGGTGCCCACACCTGTGACATTGCAGTTTGCTATGGCAGGGCAGGAGCACTGCTCCTGCCCTGTCATAGCAAACTTCTGCTTCGCTTCATGGAAGTGAGAGCAGGAAAACGGCTCTCACTTCCATGAAGCAAAGCAGATTTGCTTTTGGGCAAAGGGAGTTGCATGTCAGCAGCTCCCTTTTCCCGAAAGCAATGCCTGCTCCCGCAGGAGGCGGGGAGCCGGCAGGGACCACAGGGGCATTAGGGCTCCCCCGCTGTCTCCACTAAGAGGCCAAGCCTGGGGGGATGGGGACCCTGGTGCCCAAAATGGTCAGGCTAGGGGGGCCGTGCAGGCCCCCGTACCCATTTTTTAAAAATTAAAGTATTGGCCATGCCCCGGGAATGGGGTCCCCGGGGCTATATATGCCTCTGGAGGGGGGCTGCGTGGCCCCCCTCCAAAATGTTCTTTTTTTTAAATGTAGAGGACAGGCCCAGGGGATAGGGTCCCTGGGGCCGAAAATGGCCCTGGTAGGGGTGCCGCTCTGGCCTCCCTATTCTTTTTTTTTTTTTAAAGAATTGGGCAAGCCACGGGGGATGGGGTCCCCGGGGCCCAAAATGGCCCGGGAGGGGGGCAAGCAGCCCCTTCTCCTTTTTTAATTTCTTTTTTTTTTAAATGGCGGGCCCAAGTGGGATGGGGTCCCCTGGGCTGATATCGGGCAATGTAACTAGGAGGTATTAATTATTTTTTTTCTTTTGTGAAAGGAGTCGTGACCCCATTGCGGCTCTCAGCACGGCCCCTCATGTAAAGTCGCAGTGGATTCGCGGATCCACTTTAAATAAATAATTTAATAGTATATAATTCAGAAGGTAGTGTTGCATTTATGTAGTTTCTTTAAAGAGCTAGTGAGATTGAAGTTAATAGTCACATCACAATTGATAGAATTAGACATAATATAAAAAAAATTAAATTAAAAGTTAAATTTGAAAAGCGTATTGTGTTGTAGTACATTGAATTTGTGCTTTTTCTTTTTTGGAGTCGCGACAGGTTTGCAAATCCGGAAAATATTTAAAAAGAGTATGTATGTTAAAAAATAAATAAGATTCACTGTTGGGTTATAGTTTGGCTCTAAAAAGAGCCGTTGTTTTTATTATGACTCTGTTTGAGCTACATATACGTACGGATGCACCGCTTGAGGTTGTTGAGAAAAACTCTATTTCCTACATCTGTGAAATGAACTCCATCACTTCTGTAGATGTCATGCATATCAAAACATAGATTGTTGTTATAGATGGAGCCCATCCTATGATCTCTGAGGTAAGCAGAAAAAGCTTAATTGACATTCTTCCTAGCTTTCTCAATCTGTGGACAGAATTGATTTGACCACTTCCATTTTTGTCTTTGGGATATATTAGAATATGCAAAGACAGTTTGAGACAAAAGTCACATCAATTGTGCAAAGGTATCCTTCATTAGCATTTCCAGCCCAGCCCCAGTCAATGTGCCTAGGTCATTGCCACCTCAGTGCCCAAACATGAGGTCAGGGAGTTGGAGATGCAAAAAGGTTTTAAGCAAAGGCATCAATTGGTGCCACTTTAGTCCTCTCTGTGCAAACCGTTTAATATCCACATTTTCCAAACCTAGGACTTTGTCATACCTTTTGTACCAGAAAACATAGCTGTGCCCTACAATCCATACTGCAAGCATCTTGAAGGGATGTCTGGAAGGAATGAAAAGATGTCTGTAGCACAGGTAGTCAGTTGGTAGAATGAGAGGTATCTAAAATGGTGGAGAAGTTGCTGTTTTTGAAAAAGCCGATAAGTGATTGGCTATTCATTAACATTGTGCACTCAAAAATAGGATGCATGTTATTTTGCTCAAGAAGCATGTTTCTGATTGGTTATAGAAACATGTTTGAAAGGTACAGTAGATAGGATAAGCTAATATTTTGCAAAAGTCAACTACACCTGCTATTTGCAATAATAAGCTAGTGTGCTGAACTTGAAAATATGGTAAACCTGAGACCTTCTGGTACAGTTCAATGTTGGAGAAAGTGTTACTATGGAAACTAGGATGAAGCAGAATGGGGGAAGGGTTGAAACTTAACTGTGGTTTTAAAATATGAAATGCTAACTTATATATAAGTGATATGCTACTACAGTAAGTTTTCCCAAATCAGTACTATGTTTAGAAGTAGTGTAATGGTAAACAATAATACTAGTATTATTGGAAATAGGTTTTTGAACTCCTGTAAGGGTTCGCGGCTCCATCCCGATGCTACACTCCGGCAACGCGGTGGACTCGCAACTCCTGTAAATTACAGAAACAGTTTGGGTACTTTTAGAAGACATTTAGAAAGGATTAATATGTCTAACCAATAGAAATGTGTTTCACAATTTGAAATTATGTAGGAAGCAATTTCATTTGTTACTTACATTTACTTGTGTGGAGAAAGAGAGGGAAAGTTTGCCATTACTGGTTTGACCTTGTTGAGAGTGCTGCATTACATTTATTGTGCGAGAAAGAAAATCTTTTATGAGTTTCTTATATTTCATATTCTGCAATACTATTACAGAGGTGAGTTACACATTTGTAAGGTGTGTTATGTATTATGTAGTAGTGCGTCACTCTTTGTAGTGGTATTTTTAGATTTGAAAAGCATTATTTTCAAAGTTTTGAAATTATTAGAGAAGTGTGATGTTTGAAATATATTACAAAATGTACAGATGTGTATTGTAGTTTGTTTTATTGTACTGAAATGATGATTGAAATAGTTTGTACATAGTAATATGTGTACATTGGTAGATGGATTAGTGATTATGGTAGTTTGTGGAAAGCTACTGTTGAAGTATGCCGCATAATTTTAGGTGTTGCTTTGAAATGGAAAGTTCCGTCTGTCAAGTTTTAAGGTCTGCATGGTCTTGTGACTGAAGTATGTCTCTACTCGCACATGTAATCTCATACGTATTATGCATCTGAAGATGCTAGACCTGTAAAACACAGGTATACATCTATTTGTATATTTCTTTTATATGTGATACCTCTAGCAAAAGATACAGAGACATGCATGCATACTTATGGTGAGACATATAACAGAGACATTTGAAGGGTTGCTTGTTTATATTTGGCTAGGACCAACACTCTGAGTAGTCGCTAAATAGTGAAGCTGCAAGAGAAAAGTGAGGTTTAAACCATGCTGGCAAAGGGATTAGTGATTTGGCTACTTTGTATGAGTCTGTGGAATGGTACACTTCAAGTACGCCGTATAAATGTAGGTATCTGCTTGAAATGGGAAGTGCAGTCTGTCAAGTTTAAAGGACTTCATGGTCTTGTGACTGAGGTATGTCTCTACGTGTATATGTATTTTCACATGTATTATACATGTCAAGATGCTAGAGCTATAAAACACAGATATATATCTATTTGTATGTTTCTTTTATGTTTGATGCCACTAGCAAAAGGCACAGACACATGGATGCAAGTTTTTAGGAATATGGTCAGACTTACCACAGTGATATGCAAACGGTTGCTGCTTTATATTTGGCTAGACTCAACACTCTGAGTAGTCCCTGAATAGTGAAGCTGCAAGAGTAAAGCGAGGTTTAAAAGATGCTGGCAGAGGGATTAGTGATTAGGCTGCTTTGTATGAGTCTGTGGAAAGGTGCACTTAAAGTACGCCGTATAACTTTAGGTATTTGCTTAAAATGGGAAGTGCAGTCTGTCTAGTTGTGTTATATGGGGTTATGTAGCCCTTAGATACATTGCCGACATTGCTAAGTTAGCATGAGTTTTGCTTGCCCTATTCTGCTGCTTTTGCGCACGCCTCTGCTAAGACTTTGTTTTCACAACAATTTGCCTCTGCCCTGTACATGATAACAGATTGTTTTTCACGTTCTCAGCTTTCCCTTCAATTCTGTCTGAACATAATGTGCAAGGTCGGTGTAGTGATCAGGTCCACACAGGTAGAGGTGGTTCAGAGAGGTTTATTCAGGATAGTTGTAAGATCACAAGAAGATCATAGCGAGACCCCACCAGGAGCAGCCAGCATGCTGCTCAGCCCAGCCAACTGTGACCATTTGACTCACAACATTCTATAACATGTCATCACAGTAAGATTCTACAGGCAGGGCATGAATAGCATTGAACTCAGGATATAAGATATCCCCCTTTCTCCCAAATATACCAAAGAACAACAATGAGAGAAGAAGAAAGATTAAGAGGAGAAACAGAAAGGAAATAAGAACCACAAATCAATGAACGAAGAGAGCAACCGCAAAGGATGATAGAAGCAAAGAGAAGCAAAGAAAAAGAGGGAAAACAAGAACATAAGAACCATCCTCCCTTCTGTACACAAAAGCAAAGGCAAGAAACAACATAGTCAGAGAACAGGAGAAGAGAGAGCACGAACGACTGCCCCAAAACACACCCACTGGCCAGAACAGGAATGTAAGGAGGCTGAAAAATGAAAAACCAAAAGACTAAGAAAACACGACAGAAAAGTAAAGGAAAGCTCAGAATCCACATGAGACACCAGGAAGATGACAACACGAGGAAAACAGAAATGAAGAAAGAAACAAGGAAGATGAGGAGAAGTATAAGAATAATCCTCACCCAAGAGAAACACCACCATCAATACAAAATTTAAAATATAATGTAAAGACTGCAATAAATATTCAATATAATAATAACATACATATGTGAAGTTTGGGAGGACTATAGCCCAACAGCAACCCCTAAAAAGAAAAGGGATTATAGAAGTGACAGATGGGACTGAGACCCATAGAAAAAAAATAGTCCTTGTAGTGTTGACATATGCACATGTGAAACGTGTACAAATGTACAACGAGCAGATGGGACTGAGACCCACTGCGAACCCAGTGTAGGCGAACATAAAGCATGCATAATGGACTCATGACGGCGTAACCTTGCATAGATCCTCTGTGAGAGGGAAAACAGAATAGTGTAATGGACTCTTAACGGCGTTTACCAACTTGGCGTATACCTCGTGTCCATGGACAATAGAGTTGAAGGCAGACCAGTGATCCACGCCGGTGAGCGACTACTCACCCGAGCTTCAGAAAGCAAAAGACACCCTAGCATAAGGGACGAGATGTAAGCATGCCTAACGTGTCACCGTACCTATGTGACACAATACAGTGTTACAACATGCGACAAAGATCGGTGCAAAAAGTAATCACTATGTACGATGAATGGCAACGTGAAAAATCAGATGTATACAGAGAAAACATTGCTGCCAACGTACATGTGACTGTGTGAGAGAATATGGTGTCAATGAACATGTACAAGTAAAGCATTTGAATGCTAGCAAACTGCACCATAAGCTAAGTATAACGTAATAGTCACAGGTGTGCCTGTCACCGAGATTGGAACAGGCAGACGAAACTGAACCCAACAGTAACTTGAGACGAAAAAAAGTCCAGGATAGATGAGCAAGTAAGTACTTTACAAGAAGGACAACGCCAACTGAAGATCCACGGGCTGATTGGCATTACTGATTGAAGATTACTGACAGGAGGAGTGAAACAATGTCCACACAACAGCGAAATATGTTGAAAATAAAACCACAAAAAAAAACAACTCACCACCCCACTGTAGCATCAGCATACGTACAGCGTTCAGGGTTGCGGCGACGTGATGCAAAAGGAAACTCCAACCGCGACGCTGGTGAGTAGTGGCAAGATGGGAAAAAAACAAAAACTTTATAAGTCGCGCAATCGTGGTTGCCAAATCAGAGGAAAACACGCCGCAACGGCAGGAAGCAAAAAAGAACAGATCTCGAACAGATCTCCCAAACCTAAGATGGCGGCACGCCATGTCACGCCATTCCGGGTGGCTCACGGCAGCAACGTGCCTCAAAAGCAGTTACAGAAGTAGACGTCGCAGAGGTACCAGGAGGAATGAAAGGTGAAGTCACAGGTAAGCGCGCGTTCTGATGCAAATGCGCGTGACAAACTTTAAAAGACAACACGGCGGTTGGTAAAACCGCAGGTCTAGATGTCTCAAAGGGGACAAACAATCAGAGACAGAAACGGTTGGGTTAACTCCACAAAGTCTCGATGTCTCGGAGCCAACAATCACAGACCCCAACATTGCTCACCTTACAAGTCCTCCTCAGTGCAGTCATATAATTCACAGCGCGCTTCGTATTGGGAAATCCTCTTCTATAGTTCCCCGGGACCACACGATGTTTAAAACACCCAATGTCTCACCTTGTATAAAAGTCGCAGACCATTGCTGGTCAATTACCACTGTTGCAGCATGTCTAAACAACACGCAGATTGTGTGACTGAACATTGAGTGTAAGCTAGGTGCAGCATAGCTCTGTGCAGAAGAGCACTTCACTCCACAGGGGAACACAGAATCAGGCAGGCAAATAACATCCGACTTGCTTGATCAAATGAAATCCAAGCGTTAAGAAACAGGAAGCGGTAGGTAGGATTGTAGAACAGAGAAGGACACTTCGAGATAGTCTTGTTCAGAAACAGCTTAGCTGGCGCACACATGTAAAAGCACACTTCTTCACCAGACAGTGTAGCAAGTGAAAGCAGGGTCCTTAGTAGAAGGATAAAAGTACACAAGTAGGATGCTCAGTAGTGGGAGGACAAGCAAGTTGCGATGCAGCACGTTGGCAGCTGAAGCAGACGCTGAAGAGTTGAGACAGGAAAAACACTTGTCCCAGAAAATGCAGAGAAGGCTTAGATTCACATAAGGGTGAATGGCAGGCTTACCCTCACTGAAGGCACAGCACAGGACGCAGACATTGTTGAATGGCAGGCTAGAGGTAGTGGGGAGTAGACGCCCAAGAGTGAATGGGCAGCTCCAGAAACAGCACTTCCCCAAACGCACAGGAACAACTGGCAGACTGCTGTGGGCGACCGATGGGAAGTCACTGGTGGGGTCATGGATGCCAGTTGAAGGTAGATGCTTAGCTTGAGTTACTGTAGAGTCTGTACTTGGAGTTGCTTGAAGTTTGAAGAGGTGATAGATGCAGGTTCTTTTGAAGATCGTCGCCAAAAACTTGTAGTGATCAGGTCCACACAGGTAGAGGTGGTTCAGAGAGGTTTATTCAGGATAGTTGTAAGATCACAAGAAGATCATAGCGAGACCCCACCAGGAGCAGCCAGCATGCTGCTCAGCCCAGCCAACTGTGACCATTTGACTCACAACATTCTATAACATGTCATCACAGTAAGATTCTACAGGCAGGGCATGAATAGCATTGAACTCAGGATATAACAGTCGGTCAACAATGTCTCTTGTTATTCTGTTCTGGTCAGTCCCTATTACCTAGACAAAACATGTTACCAACAGCTGCAATATAGAAGAATCGAGCTTTGATATAACGTTGTTGCATGTTTTTGAAACACACTCGAAGAAAGCCATTCCATGGAGCTGAGCTCTACTGTTCCTATGATGTAAACCTTTGCGTTTAGGCTTTCAGGTAGGGGTCTGCTAATAATGCCTAGAGTTCTTCTGTTATAGAAAATAACTTCTTACTACCGAGGGGAGGGTGATTAGGCTCAGTTATTTTGCCTTTTTCACAGTCTTTATAAAATGACGACTCCTTTTATATTCTATGGTATTGTAACAATGCTAATGATTCTTGCCTTATGCATTTTGCTGCTAGTTGTGGTTTGCATACTGTTTTATGAATCACTATAGTCAAAATAAAAATTTTGGACTTATTTAGTGACTCTGATTATTTTTATTGTGGACAAGTACGTGAGAGCGAAAGAGGGTCTTGTTCCCGCGACTCTGAGGTGAGTTGGGAGTGCTCGTGTTCTGGGATGTTCAAACATTCGTAGCTTCTTGATATTTGTAGGAGACCGAATGGGACACTATTGCTAGTCGGTTGGGATTTTGGGTACTAAGGTGATAGGAGGTACACCCCTATTTACTGAGGTCCTTTTTTCTTGTGCATATTTCTGTGTATGAGCAGAATCCCCGCAACATGGCGCCGCCAACGTTTGGTCTGGTTCTTATCTGCGAGATGCTTGAGTAGTGCTGGTGCTGGTCCACAATACCCTCACTTCTGTTTCCGGAGACAGCTGTGACGGAGTAACCTCCTATATTGACATTTTTATAGGTTTATTCAAGCTTGAAGTTTTAAAAAAGGTCTTTCTTTTCTGATAACCCGTGTTTGCGCTGCCACTCTTTAAGTTGTTCTACTGTCTTCTCCGTAATGGCTGTTGATATTCCGGCTCATAGCAGAGGGCACACTTGACTCATTATGCAGTCCCTGATGCTGGGGCTGCGCTTATTTTCGTGGTGGAAGCCGATCCGGCTCACCAGTTTGAAGTTGTTTACTCTTGGGTCACCTTTCCGGCGGTGGATGGGACTGATGAGATGTTTCACACATATACTCCCACTGCCGTTCCTCAGCAGTATCAGCCTTATAGAGCTCTTGAGATTCCACTTACAGCTTGGCAACACCGTATTTGGTTTAATGGCACCCTTCCTCACCCATTAACGGCAGTCCGTTTGGGCCCTTTATCTTTAGATGGGGCAACATGGTCCATTTTGGCTGGGTTTACCTCACACCCACGTGCTTTTACAACTGTAACTTTGGCAGAGCTCCGCGTCTTACATACATCATTAGTGCGCGTGTGTAGAGCGGTAATACAGTACGTGACCCGCACCGTCCAGGTGGGACCACCTGGCGCTGCTGTACAATCTGCGGGTCCTAGTGGCGTGACCATCAGTCCCGTTATAGTTAATTCTGTCATGGACAAGCGCCCACAGAATAAGGATGAATTTCCTTATTGGCTTGCCGAGCAATTTGGACAGATAGAAGCTGTCTTTCCTAATACCACTCCTGTGGAGAAACACAGGATCTTAACTATTAGTTTACCCAAAGACTTAATTCCCGAATTGGCTGATTGTAACACCTGGGGCAGGGTGTTTGCAGCGGTATATTCTATGTGTTTCGGCACTCCCTCCATGACCGTACTCCTCTCTGTGATTAAACGCGTTCAAGATGAACACGGAGCAGAAGCGGCTGTTGAGCTGGGGATGAGACTGGTGGGAGTGTTCGATGTGGTTGCTGATATGATCCTTGCGAATGTCAAGGGCGATGCTGTTAGCTTTCAAGTAGCAAACTGCTTAGAAGCGGTCGCGGAAGCTGACACACCACAGGAATTACCAAAGATTATTGTGAAGGCTCATAAAACCATAGGCCGCAATAGTCTGGGGAATAAGCCTACAACTCAAACACAAACGCAGTCTCAAGTTCAACAGAAAGCCCAGCCTGACAAGGATGGGCGCCCTTTCTTTCCTAAGGGCAAAGAATTAGGAAACAGGGTTCCCAACAGCAGAAGCAGGGTTTGCGTGCCAGTTCACCGACCCCTGATGCTTCTGAACGTACTTATGACTTGTGCAATCGCGCTAAAATTAAGACTCCTGATAGATTTCAGGTTCCTGATCAGCGGTCTCATTCTTTACAGGAAACATCAGGCTCACAAGCTGATGGAGGGGATCGCCAGGATCGGGGTAGAAGTAAACCTGCGTCACAACATTGTGAACAGCCTCGATAGTTTGAAGTCAAGGACAAGCAGGGTGATTTCGCACGAACCCGACCTCCTTTTCAAAAGAAAAAGGTTGCCGCTTTAACGGCGAGATATGCCACAGACGGTGAGGACGCGACTCCTGGATTGGACTTGGGCAGTGACTTTGCTCGACAGCGCGGCAGAAGTTACCATAGTCAGGGAGGCTCTGCGTCCCCGTCTGGATGTGAGAGCAACTGACACCTTTGTTACAATTGAGACTACAGATACCCGGGTTGACCCCCGGATAGACTATACGAAGTCCTTTTCCAAATTGAAGGTGATATACTGCGTCCTATTAAGGTTGTTTTCTGGGAGAATCTAACCGCTACATATGACATTTTATTGGCGGAGAAGGATTGGCCTCCACCCTTTGTGTTAGCCTCTTCTAGAGGGGAAGATGTGATACTTCCGAGTTTTTCACGTTGTGTCCCTGCGGAACAAGCGCAGGCTTTCGCGGAGGAATGGGCTTTGGCCTCGGCCCCAGCGGTGTATAGCAATCAGGTGGGTTGGGACATTGATTCTCCAGCTCATGAAATACCATTGCACTCTATGCCACAACCTCAACCTCAATATCCCATCAAACGAGAAGCGAAGGCTTCGGTTTGTGACATTCTAAGACAATTGGAGTATCAGGGGGTAATTGAGTCATGTATATCACCTATGAATAATCCTCTCTTTACTGTCCCTAAACCTGATGGTTCTTTTCGGATTGTATTGGATTATAGAAATTTGAACAGCCATTGCTGCACCTTTGCGGTACAAAACACACATACTTCAGCGCTGGTGAATAATATTGTTCGTAAAAAATACAAAAGACACTTGACATTTCGAATGGTTTCTACAGTCACAATCTCGACCGTGCGAGTGGTGACCTGACAGCATTCAGTGCCGTCGGAAATCAGAAAACATTTACACGATTGCCTATGGGGTATAAGAACAGCCCCGGGGCATTTGCTGTGCGCATTGTGTCTTTGTTGCATGACATTGACCCTGAGGCCTTGTCGTATGTTGATGACATCTATTTGACTGACGATGACCTCGCCCCGCATCTTGACCGGGTCGACCTCATAATATTGTCTTTTGCCGACGACAGTTATAAATTTAATTTTGCAAAGTCACACATTGCCCATCTGGCCATGCTCTTTTTGGGCTATGAGCTCAATAATGAGGGAAAGGGTCTAACACCTCACTTCCTAGAGAAATGTGCACATTTGCAACCACCTTCTTCTTTGAAAAAGTTACAATCCCTGCAGGGTTTTTTGAATTTCGGGAGGACTTACATTCCCGATTATGCCCAGCGTATCAAACCGCTTTATGCATTGATACATAGTTTAAAGGAACAATGGTTCTAGAGTGGCCTAAAGGGTCCAAGGGGAAGTAACCCTGTAAAGGGCACTGAGATAAGTAAAGGAATAGAAACTTAATTCATAAAAGAGAGCAGTAGGAAATATAACGAGGGACATATAGGTCAATGTATGACAAATATTTATTACACAATGAAGGTATTCAGGTGCTCACACAGTAAGTGACAATAAGCGTGACGTGAGAAGTGAGGGTGAACTTAAAATAATGACATCGCATTGACAACAGAAATAGAAGCTCCTTTAAAGATTTTTACAGAGTATAAGGAGTTCATGTTGTAGGGGGTCGACGACGTTTCGAACTCAATTATTCGAGTTCATCTTCAGGACAAAAAGTGTGAGCAACTTGAATCTGAAATTAATGGGAGCGAGGGGGAGAAAGCAAATAATAAAGGATAAATAATAAATAATTATCATAGTTTAGTCCCTAGATTTACCAACATCATTTTTAGGTCAATATTAAAAAAAGAAGAAAGAAATGTGCTCTCTAGTGAGTGGTACAGCACAGTTAGGTTATGCATACAGTACCTAAAAAGGAGAAACAAAATAACAAGGGATGTATTACGGTCCCTGAATAATAAAGTACAAAATCAATTAGTAGTAGTGCTTATATTTAGATATTTTTAGACACACAACCTGAGTTTGCAGAATACATGGCAATTACAAATTGACATTGGGTGGCCGGGGTTCCTGCAGGAGGCGTAGGTGCGGGAAGCATTAATACGCATAGTTAAACACAAGGAGGCTATGCACTGTAAGGTACCTCGGTGCTTGTCAGCTTATGTATATACGCCGCGGCTAAGATATACATCTATAAGCAAATCGGAGTGCAAGCAGTATAATAGGGCACTTACTGAGCTGAAGAAGGAAATAATATCCTTGGTAAAGGCGTCTGCGTAGCGCTGTGCTTCTTAAGGTGACCGGGATAGCCTGCGAACTAATGCGCGTTATGGTGGGGCCCGGTAAGGGGGAAAACAAACCTAGGGAAGAGTACACATATAGTTTAAAAGGAGCCTGGAATTAAATGGGTCGCAGTATGTAGGAAAAAAGGGGGTACAAACTTACTTAGTTTGCTGGAAGCAATTGCTTAAACTCCTTCGCCGCTAAATGGCAATGTGCTGTGCCGGGGAATTAATCTAGGGCAAGAAAACAATGGAAGGATAATTAAAGGACTTGCAGGGACAACTGGGAGGGTGGGGTGGAGAGACTATCGAAGGTTCTACTTACTAAATTGGCCGGTCACAGTTCAGTAAATGGAGGCCTGGGAGATGAAAGGAGCGTGTCCTGCTCAAAGGAAAATCCGCGCTGAGTGCGAGGGCTCTGCCGGTCCGAAGGGGATAATTATACTCTAAATCAGCTGGAGGTGATTGCCTTGGGCGGGGGACTAATTGGACACTGCTGTGAGCGCGAGTGTACGTGTTGGGCTGGAGGAGTTAACTCTTCCCTACCTGCAGGGAGCAGTGATTGGATGGGAGGATCTAAGTGATTGCGTGGTGTATGCACAGGTCACAAGGGTGATTCATCTTACAGTACTGTGCAATGTTATGTGCACAGTAGCGAAAAAAAAGGGTTCCATGTACCCTAATCAGAAAGGCTTAAATTTAGCCAAAATAATTGTCAGTATTATTTTCATCGGTGTGTATTACACAATTAGCTTGTACATGAGCAAAACAAATAATTAATTTAAGGAAGATAAGCATTTTAAAATTAACATAAATATAAACATAAACATAGTAAACAAAGGCACCTGATGTGCCCTAGGACTCAAAGGAGCAAGCATTTGCGTTAGTGGTGCACAGTATTGGTACATAAGGAAGGCTGTTGTTTACAGAATGGTATTCCATTCGTCAAGAGAGTTCAGACCCTGCTCAATAGTGCGACATTTGAAAATCCATTTACATTCCAGGCGGTTAAGTATTTGTTGTTGATTTCCGCCTCTATTGTTTGGTTGTAGGCTTTCGATCACCTGCCATGTAAAATCTGTTTCAGAATGTCCCTTGTCCATGAAGTGTTCCACTAGTGGCGCTGTTCTTATTTTACATCGGATCCTGCTTCGGTGTTGTGAGATTCTTGCCTTGATCTTCTGCGTAGTTTGTCCAATATAGCGCCGTTTACATGGACATTCAATGCAATAAATTACATTTTGTGAATTGCAGTTGGAAAAAAACTGTAATGTGTGCTTCGTGCCTTCAAATTCAAACACCTTAGTGTTAACAGTGGAATCACAAGCCATACAGTTATTACATTTATAGTGGCCTTGTAGAGGGGTAGGCCGAAGTAGGAATGTATGGAGTTGTCCTTCTGTGTTGGTTTTTGGGCCCTTACCAGGTGGTCCTTAATGTTGCGGCCTCTCTTGAAGGAAAATAGCGGGGTTCCTGTGGTAAGCTCTAGGGGGCTAGTACTGACCAATGTTTTTTTATCATTTTGGTGAGTTTATTGCTAACTGGGCAGAAAGTAGTCACACATGTGATCTTGGAGAGAGGTGTTCTTTCCTTTGGCTGTAAGAGATATTCACGGTGCGAGTACCAGGCTCGTTTCATAGAGCGTTTGACTAACCGTTTGGGGTAACCTCTATCAGTAAGCTTTTTGCATAGTATTTCAGCTTCTAGGAAGAAATCCTCTTTGAATTTACAGTTCCTTCTAATTCTGAGGAATTGTCCGTAAGGTAAACCGTCTCTCAGTGCCCTGGGGTGTGCACTATTGTATTGAAGGAGGGTGTTGCGTTCAGTCGGTTTCCTGAATAATGTGGTGTAGAGTTCACCATTAGAACTCTTAATGGTGACATCCAGGTAATCAATTTTGGTGTTATCATAGTTATGGGTAAATTTAAGGTCAGGTTGGGTATTGTTCAACCACGAGCAAAAGGATTGTAGTTCAGTGCTGGTGCCTGCCCAAATCATAAGAACGTCATCTATGTATCTACGCCAGACACGAATTTGCTGGAGGAACGGATTGACCCTGTTTAGAATGGTATTAATCTCAATGTCGTCAACGAACAGGATGGCAAAATTGGGGGCAAAAACAGCCCCCATGGAAGTGCCTTTGCATTGCCTGTAATATTGGTCTTGGAACATAAAGTAGTTTTTTGTTAGGGCTATGTCTAGCAGAGAAATTATAAACTCTGTGGGGACCTGGTGCGGTGCTGGTCGGAGGTTAAGGTGTTTTTTGATAACCTCTATGCCTTTAGCTTGGGGAATGTTCGTATATAACGACTCGATATCAAGAGTAACAAGAAGTTCTGTCTGGGGATTGAATGGTTGAGATTCAATCAGGTTGATCAGATGTGTAGTGTCTTTTACATAAGTGGTAGTATCCTGTATCATGTTTTTTATGAAAAAGTCAATATATCTCCCCAATGGCTCTAGGATTGAGCTACAGCCGGAAAGGATGGGCCTTCCTGGTGGAGTTTCTAGATTTTTGTGAATTTTGGGGAGGGTGTACAAGACCGGTGTGCGAGGACTTTTGTTGTTGAGAAACGTAAATTCGTTCTTGCTGATGTATCCTTCTTCTATACCTTTCTTGGTGATAGTGAGGATGAGGTCACTAATTTCTTTGAGGGGATTCCGCACAAGGCGCTCATAGTGTGAGGTGTTACTGAGCTGTCGGTGAATTTCGCTATCATAGGCGGTTTTGTCCTGTAGGACTATACCTCCTCCCTTGTCGCAGGGTTTTATAACAACTTCATCCAGTTTCTTGAGTCTATTGAGGCTGTTCCTTTCTTCTAGACTTACATTAAAGGGAGTGAACCTGTAATCCGATTGTATTTTGTTGAAATCTTTTAATACAAGGTGTTCAAAAGTAATGACTTCCGGGGGCATAGAGCCGCTCGGTGGGTTAAAGGTGGATTTTGGACGTAGTCCTGTGATATCAGTCTTAGTAGTAGTTTCTTTATTCTGAAAGAAAACATTGAGTCTAACTTTTCTGAAAAACTGAAGGATTTCAGTATGTATATCAAACCAATTGGGTTTCTCCGTAATTACATAAGAGAGACCTCTACTAAGTAGTGCGATATCAGAGGAGGCCAGTTGGTGTTTGGATAAATTGAAAATGGGCATTAGGTCCATGTTGGTAGTGGTGTTATGAGGATCAATGTTTAGTATTGGTACCCCCATTGGTAAAACTTGCGTCGCGTTTATGCATTGATACAACCTAAGTTTTCATCTACCAGCTGGCTTCCGGAACATTCTTCCGTTCTGCAGTCTTTGCAGGCGGATTTGCTTGCGACTAACTTCTTAATGACTCGTGATAACACCACCAACCTGGTAATACGTATCGTTTCTGGGGCAGTGGGTTTCACGTACTTAACATTCAATGAAGGGGACACAATACCTATTGCATACAAATCACACTTGTACACTGCGGCTGAAATGCGTTTTCCTCTGTTGAAAAAAATCTTGACGGCAGTGCAGATGGCGATTCTAAAGGAACGCTCACTGGCGCAGGGCAAACGCATTCTTATGGTCACTCCTTTCCCTGCTTTGGAAGCGGTGACTAAAGCAAGTGTACCTAACTCGAAGGCGTTACACCCACGTTGGATTCAGTGGGCTACTTCTTTGACGTCTTCGGATGTCACATTTGTCTTTGATGAATCTCTTCAGACTCAGGAGTTTTTACAGTATGAATTTGTTCATCCTCCTCCTTTGTCACTTCTTCCTCTGAGTGAATACAAATGCATCATTTATACCGATGGCTCGGCGCAACCGGCCACGGGTTCCAAACATGCTTATTCAGCGGGTTGCACTATTGTGGCTGGCTCCATTGAAGATGGAGAGTTTAATCATCCATTGTGCACACACAGGCACTAGGAGACTGCACGGAGCAATTGGCCGAGCTGCGTGCTCTTGTTCTAGCTCTAGAGTTTGCTGATCCTCTTGGGAATACTCTTATTGTGTGCGATTCTTACTATTGTGTCCAGTCGTTCAATGACAACTTATTCTTTTGGTCTCAAAATGATTACCGCAATTCGAAAGGCAGCACATTTAAGCATAAAACGCTTTGGGTTCGAGTGGCAGATCTTAAACAACGTCTACCTCTCACACATGTTATTCACACTCTTGGCCACCAACGAGTCGGAACACACGCTGTTGGTAATTCTCTGGCTGATGAAGCAGCCAAGTCTGCAGTAGCCACGTGTTCCGTAGCAGCAGTTACAAGATCTATGAATAAGGTTGATAATGAGATTCTGGCAGCGGCCGCTGCAACTAGGGAGGGAGGTAATTATCCTGCGGGTTTCCCTTCTAAATACTCTTATCATGTAACTCCCTAACAGGTTCCTTATCCTACCATTCCTTCAGTTGGGGATCGGCTGATTCCCAACTCTGACCGCAGACAAGCTTTGATCAAGGCTGCACACGAAGGCATTGCTTCGGCACATGCTGGTGTGTCGGCAACAGTCTCTATTCTTCAGCAACGTTATTGGTGGCATGGTTTATATAAACAGACTCGTAACTATGTTCTTTGCTGTGATGTTTGTCAACAAATCAAGCCTTCTACAGTCCCAAGTCCACCACAAACACAGCTATGTATTTCTAATAGACCTTTTGGCTGTGTCTATCTTGATCACTGCGGTCCTCTTTCTTCTGATACTGCATACAAGTATATCTTGGTTGCGGTTGATTCGTGCACTCGATTTCTGTGGGTATGGCCACAACGTAGTGCTGATGATCGAAATGTCATCAGGTATTTGCGTGTCTTTATCGGGATGTTTGCCTGTGGTACCTTCCATTCTGACCAAGGTCCAGCGTTTGCCTCTAAGGCTTTCAAGGATGCGATGAAGTCGTTGGGGGTACTGGTGCAGTTTTCGTCTCCATACAGGCCTGAGGGCAATTCAGTTGTGGAGCGAATGAACCGTGACTTAAAGCAATCCTTGACAGCTAGAGTATTAGGTACTGGCAGGGACTGGCTGTCCCACTTGTATGGGGTCCAACGTGCACTAAATAATCTCCCTAGAAGATCTCTGGGTGGGCGGACGCCTTACAAAATGCTCTTTGGCTTTCACATGTTTGTTCCTGACCTTGATGGTCTGGACATTGTGGCGGCTGCCTTTAAGTTTGAAGTAGATAATCATTCTGCTATGTTACAGGATCTACAAAAGACACGTGAAACTCTGGCAACTGAGCATTTACCATCTTCGCCTGCTGATGCGCAACTGATTCCTGTTACCAGTTGGCTTCTAAAGTTGGAGATCTGGTGCAGGAGAAGATTGAAAACAAAAAAAGAATTTGGTCCCTCTTATCGCGCTCCGGTTTCAGTACTTGGACTGAAGGGTACTCGTACTGTCATTCTACCACCATTGCCAGGTCGCAAAGACAACAGGTACATCTCAGTTGACCATGTCAAGTTACACCATGTGGACGATTCTGAATAGTGTGACACCTGCAGTTTCGTGCAACGCAATATTCTTAGCACCGTTAACTTTGCAGTCACCGGCTGCCACAAGAATGTCTGCTCATATGATGGACACTGTAATTGATCTTCAGCCTTTGCGACAATCATCTTCTGCAATGGATATTCTGTGCCCTTTTCTGGCTATTGATTCCGTGAGTGAGAGGCCATCTAGCCCCCGAGTACGAATGGACGATTCAACGCTTTCACCTTTGCTTGCAAGTCCAGTGAGTGCCTGCGATGGGGAACCGCCACACCTTTCTTCTGCCTCGTCCTCCTCATCCTCCAGTTTGTCTGATGCGCCTAAGTCTAAGTTGAGTATTTTTTACTCCTGGTTCAAAAAGACATACTTTGTTCCCCCATGGACCTACATTTGGTTGGTGCTTATCCTGATATTTCTTTTCATGTCTATTGGATTTGTGACAGTGTTCTTTTTACTTATAAATGACCATTATCTCCCTGAACGCTCTGCAGTAAAAATGGTTGATGGAACTTTGGCTCCTCAAACTTCGTCCCATATCATGAAACGTGACCAGTCTTTTGTGAATATTTCAGCTTTCCCAGTTCCTGATGGCATCGTTTGGGACAAAGTAGCTTATGAAATCCATGGCCCGACTGAGGTCCTTCGTGTTCCATACGTCTTCCGCGTCTCCTTAGGAGATGTGGTGACACGGGACATACATTCGGATGATTGGGATGTGCAGGCAGTTCATGCATTGTTTTCAGATTTAAGATATTATGCTGCCTTTGATGCTGAAGATTTATATTTAAATTCTGCCAATTATGGTGATTTCTTTTGCTATCAACATTATGGGCATCATTTTTTACACAAATCAAACACCATGAGACCTGTTTTTATTTTACCCAATGGGAACATTGTCCAACTCCCTTACAGGGGAGTTCTAAAACGATTAGGGATAAGTTCACCTATTTTTCTAACTATGATTTGACTAATCCTGAATCCTATTATTTTAGGCTTCAAAAATCCCCTGCATCTAAGTACCTGTTATCCCACACTAAACTAATATACACCAACTCGTTTAGAACACAGTTGGCCACACACGATTATGACCATTGGAAACAGACTATAGATTTAAAATCAATCTGGGGCACAAAGTCATGGCAGGTTCAGGGCACTGAGGCATTACATCGTGCCTGCCTGATCCCGGACTCAATTGCTGTTTTTAAATGGAACAATTTACCAAACATCCTGTTATGGCCTTGCAACTGTCAAAAACCTTAATACCCCCTCCATTCCTTCTTTGGCTGAATATGATAATTGGCGGTTACATAATAACTACACCATTGAGGCTTTGCAGGTTCTCCTTCAAAATGCCTCCTTTAATGTTTCTGAGGTTGATTCATTAGGGTGGTTGTTGTGGCAAACTAATGCTAATGCATTCCATGTAGTGTAGTTCCTATTTCCCTAATAGGCTCTGCGCATTGGAATAATATACCCTATAGGTTTGACATAGGACTGAGGTCAGTATGCCCCTATCGAGTATATTAAACTTAATTACTTTGCACCAGCTAACTCAGAGGCCACTAGAAACTCCTTGTAAACAAGAAGGGAGTAGTTTCTGGCAACCGCATAAACATGACAACTTTGTTTCCCTTTAGAATCGGAACACTCTCAGAATCGTGGAAACAACACATAACAGTTTCACTCAGCTAATCGTGCATGCTTAGTTTCTTCAGAGTTACACAGAAAGAATAGACGGGCGTTTCAATAAAAGGATTTATTGAACAGTCTTGTTTCTCGTGTAAGAGATATGAGCTGTTACAATCGTAAGACAGTATGCAAGATATATTATGTACAGCGTAAGCAGTAGAAAGAAATAATACTGCGCTAGCATTATCTTTTAGCTATGACACATATATTCATATACATAAATAACATAAGCTAAAAATGCGAGTACTCATAAGATGTTTCTCTAACTAGTTTTACCCCAGTGTACCTAACCTAAGTGTAGTGCAAGGGAAGAAGTAGGTGATGTATTCTATAGTATGGTATGCTATAGTATGCCAAGTCTGGTATGCCAAGAGTCTCTCTAGGTTCTAGTCAGCTCCATACCTTGAGAATGAGAGAGGTGGGAATCTCCTTCCGGGTCTCGAACTCTAACACCCCGCAAAGGGAGTCAGAACACTGGAAGCTGGATTCTCTGCGAGCAGGGATGAAAGTGTCTCTTGTCAGTGCGTCAGGCCGGGGCACGGGCTCCTCTAAAGTCGAGGTCTCCTCCTACTTGCTTGGGCAAGGGAAGGTATATTTATACCCGGTAGGTGCCTTGGAATGTTAGCATTGACGTAAAGTCGGGCAGAGGAAGACGTCAGGAATGAACCCTTAAGGAATAGCGGTTCATGCATAATAAATGAGTTCTTGGAGAAATCAATAATCCTGTGCTAGGGAACTCCCAAGAGCTTAAGGGTCTGGTTTCTAAGAACTCGTTGTGACGTTAGGGTGGACAGATGTAGGTGACCATGTCTGTATTTGGATAGCATGGCTAATGCCTAAATAAGGACTGGGATCTTATGCCTATATAAGGGCAATGCGAATTGTGCCTATATAAGGACATGTATCATGAAAACCTATATACGGACACCCAAAGCGGAATACAACACCCACTCCACTTTCGAATGAACGATATTACTAAATGCTAAACATTAAATGCTAAACATTAAACTGAGTACCAGATGTTGCTAAAAACATTTCTAAAAGCATATTAAAAGAAGTTTTAAAAAAACTGTTGCTAAACATGTAATGCAATAGGTACTGTACATTTTAAAGCATTTGTTCATTCTAAGCATATATTGGAAATAAATGCAACATGAATGAATAAACAGAAATATATACATATGACAAAATGGTTGACAAGTTTTCAAAAATCAAAGCCATTTCATAACATGGTACTAAATGAAATTGTAGTAAATAAGGTGACAATGTGTCCCTGGAAGTATTCAAAGAACTGCGTTCTATATGAATAGTTCTACTGTAAGCAGATTGAATTGCCATGTATTTTCAAAAATAGAGAGAAAAAAAAAAATCAATTTTTAGGAAGAGTTCCAAGTTTAGTTCTGTTTTGAAAATATGGAGGACAAATTCATTGCGTCCCTGGTACACTGTGAGCAGAATCAAAAGTCAGTGTATGGGTCTGGTGTAAACATGAAATCATCTATTCCTGTAGACAAAAGATCGTCTACTGATGTCGGTGACAGTTGGAACACCTCGTTTAGAAGGTTAACTGCACAGAGATGTGAAGCATCGCTTCAGCATAGGATGCTGCAGCAATGTTCACGTCCGTTGTTACCTGTGTGCCTGTTGATCCATCTCGTACTTCAGCAGCAGCAGGAAGTGTCTGTGAGATCTCAACGAATGCCGTCATCAGGATTGGTAGCCTCTGGGGACAACACAGAGCATGGCCCGTTATCTGGTCCAGCAGAGTATCGATATCTGTTGGCACGACTGATGGGAGTGTTAGACAGATGTCTAGCACGCATTCTTCACCGCAAAGCAGGCAGCGTAGAACAGGTAAGATGCAATCTTGCCAGATTGGTCTAAATGACAGAAACCATGTTGTGTTAAGTTCCCGTAGACAAGATATGCCCAAAAGTTGCACTATGCGCTCACGGCACTTCCGTTCTAGGAGAGCTTTCTCCAAATTGCTGGGAGTGACGCTGGTTGATAGGCTTGCCATAGCGTAGTAGTAGGAATATAAACAGGATTCCCGCAACCAGTGCTAGAATTAATGGCACACCACCAAACACCGAATGTGCGAAGTTTGGAATGATTCCGAGGACTGCCTGAAAAGGTGTTAACAGTCCTGAACAGATGGTCTTAAATACATGTACAATCCCGCTCAAATCAGACATGTTTAAGATACGTCCCATCATTTCTACAAAATGTATAGGGCAGTTTGTACGAATTAGAGCCTGTATCTCAGCCGAAGTCCTTACAATTTGTAAATCATAGATTTCTTTGGCCGAGGTCAAAGGCACGGTCTGTTGTAAAAGCATGGCTTTCATTCTGCTTAAAGTATCAAAACGTATAAAAGAAACATTCAATGAAGGCCATAGAGGCGACTCCCTGACTGTGTCTATTGGAGGGAACAATACTTGCATACAACAAGTAACCCTGGAGCTAACCGTCACCAGATATGGGATGCCTGGCAACATGCCACAGCAACTCTGATCATTCAACATGAGGTAACTCCCGTTAGAAAGTTGGCCAAACGTTGGATTAATCACAGCAGCCGGTGTACCCTGCAGGTGGCAGGACAGGTTTGCCACAGAACCATTACAAGCCCCGTGTAAAGAAATGTCCTGACATATGAGTGAACCGCTCAGTGCATTTTCACAGTGTGTACCGCTTAGAAACACTTCACGATCCCCACTCTAACATCTGTATTCGTAAGGTAAATTCCAGGATGTCTTAATGTATTCTTTACCCAACCTTTCATATTTGCCTGCTTGCATTTGTTTGAGGCAATACTGAAAATGAAAAGTAGTGACAGGCAGAGTTATTTTGCCATGGATAAGCCATTCTGTAGCTGGTTTTTCTGCTACCGTAAATGGTAATTTTTCCAGTTTTTCAATGCTCAGCACTGTATACTTTGCTCCCCTTTGTGCCAGTTCAATCTGTTTATCCGTTAGATTGTATCTGAAAACAGAGATGACGTGTTGATAAAACGCCAAGGCACATAGCCTGCACGCAAGGATTGCAGCGTCCAGCCTAATAACATAATAGAACGTAACTGAGATTGGCCTTGTTGTAACATGGCTAAATCTTGTTCCAGTATGTCAATAGCAGAGGATACAATGTTGTCCAGTGAATAAATTCTGGATGACAAAGTTGTTAACCCATTGTCGACCACAGAGAGAGATTTCTCTAAGTTAATACGATCAAGCTCACGTATTCTTTCTGTGGCCTCTGCCTGTGAAACCTTCCATATTTCATTATAAGCAGCATAAAGGCCGGCATATATGAAACGTTTTTTAGCTTCTTGCTTTATTGGGTACTGCCTTTGTGCAGTAGGTTGATTTTTTAGCTGTATTTTGTGGTGAGGTGAGCCCTCATCCCATCCTACATGATTTTTGTATAATGCTGGGGCCTGGGCAACTGCCCATTTCCTGGCATAAGTATATTTTAGGTGAATTGGAATATGGTTGGAGAAGGATGGCATAATGATGTCCTCGCCATGTGGGCACTCCCTGACAAAGTTTGGTGGCCAGTCCTTTTCTGCTAGAAGTATATCATAATCCCTTGAAAGTTTCTCCCAAAAGAGTGTTTTCACTTTTCTTGGTATGTCTCCCTCCATTCGGAGTGTTATTCCATATAACTTTTGTGGAGTACTAACCCTGGTGTCCACAGTCTCTACTGTGATGTACTCATTCAAGTCCACTATCTCCAGAAGTTCCTTCAGGTTCTGGCGAGCTATTGTTACTTCTGCTGCACTGTCCAGCATTGTCGGAGCCCATTCTCCGTTCTTTAGCTGTGTTCTCAGTATTCTCGGCATGTCTGATCTTCAGACCTGCTACCTTCTTTTTTGTGAATTGAGGTTTTGATTTATTTTTCTGAACGTGTTTATCGTCTTTGGATTTCACGCGTTCTTCTTTGTGATCTGACCGTCCTCTTCTTTCTGATGTCTGTGACGATATCTGAGAAGGTACGAGAGGAACGTGTATCAGTATCTTGATACCTGTCAGGTTTTCTTAAATTATCCCTATTCCTGAGGTTATACCTCCTTTCAGAGGGCTCCTTTTGAGGAGACCTACCTCGGGATTGATAACGTGTCTCGTTTGAATTTTGTTTATTAGTTTCCCACTTCTTTTTAGAAGATGTAGGATTTTGTTTAATAGAGTCCTTCTCAGGACTTTCAGATAGTTTTGGCTTCAAAGGTTTTCCACCCAAACTATCTCTGCCTAATTCTGCATAAGATTTTTCTATTATTCTGGGTAGTTCATGTTGATGTTCTGTTACATCAAATTCCCTTAAGCGTTGGCGGATCGCCACTGATGCTGCCTCTCCTTTAATATTAGATAATATTATTGTTGAGACCTGGTCGAAGTTTTTCAGTAATTTCATACCTAAATTCAGAGCATGTTCTGCACCGTATTCGTTTTGAATTTGTTTCAGGACATCTGGTATTACTGCAATTGATGGAACACCATGTGTTTTAGTATAGATGGCAGCAAAGACTGTGCCCCAAGTGGTGCAGTCTTCCAGTTGTGGTGTGATCCCCATTGGTAAACAGATTGTTAGGATTCTGTGTTTCTCATAAGGGCTAGTATTTGGAAATACTGCTTCGATTTGGAGTAATTTTTGAGCTATCCAGAATGGAATTTGTTCACGTTTTGTGGGCATTTTACCCATGACTACGTGTAAAGTCAGTGGAGTCATTTTTAGTATATTCCCCTGTTGAGGAGTCTGATTTGGAACTGTTATAGGTGGTTGGACTGTGAAAGTCCGCATGACATATTGGACTAATTGTCTGTAAATTTTTATTAACTCTTGTAGTTGAGTAAGTAATTCTTCGTCTGACATTTCTTCGATGTCAGGATGAGGTGTGTAGCCGGCTAAAATCGGCCATGTTGCTCCTGGTCTATCTAGTGGACCGAGCATGGTAATGTTTTTGTGATGTTTTAGGGCGCCTTTAAACCAGAGATTATGCTCCTGGTATGTGAGTGGAATTTCAATATCCTCGAAAGGAATATATTCCTCTGGTGGTTCATCTTCTTTAAAGAAGTGAAACATTTTTGTTACTAGATTTGATTCTGGGAATAATACCTCTGTCTGAAAGGATTTGTGTGCCTCTATCACAAAAACTGCTCTACCACCTCTTGGTGTTAGGCCGTGTTTTATAAGTTTTAGAGTGATGGCTCTCCTTAAGTTTGGAGGGATGTTTATAACACCCTCATCGGTTTCATTTAAACCTGTAAAATTAAAAGCTGTTACGACTGGGTCAGCCGCAGCTACACCGTTCTCGGTGTTAGTATCCCCGTTCAGGGACATTTTTTGAAAAAATGCAGAACAAGTTTCAAGGAAACAAAGATAAGGTGCACAATATTTTGGAACACTGTATCCTTCAACGTTGATCAAACCATACAGCTAATATATAGGATTTTTGTCCTATTCAGCTCTGGCGGATTTTTAACCCTACCCACTACAGACGTCTTATGGAGTATGTGAGTAGGGGTCTCTGATAGAAAAGCACGACTGAGTTACTCAGTATCTAGCGTTAAATTAGTGCCTTACCAAACGTTGGGCGCCATGAAGTGTAATTCCTATTTCCCTAATAGGCTCTGCGCATTGGAATTATATACCCTATAGGTTTGACATAGGACTGAGGTCAGTATGCCCCTATCGAGTATATTAAACTTAATTACTTTGTACCAGCTAACGCAGAGGGCACTAGAAACTCCTTGTAAACAAGAAGGGAGTAGTTTCTGGCAACTGCAAAAACATGACAACTTTGTTTCCCTTTAGAATCGGAACGCTCTCAGAATCGTGGAAACAACAGATAACAGTTTCACTCAGCTAATCGTGCATGCTTGGTTTCTTCAGAGTTACACAGAAAGAATAGACGGGCGTTTCAATAAAAGGATTTATTGAAAAGTCTTGTTTCTCGTGTAAGAGATATGAGCTGTTACAATCGTAAGACAGTATGCGAGATATATTATGTACGGCATAAGCAGTAGAAAGAAATAATACTGTGCTAGCATTATCTTTTAGCTATGACACATATATTCATATACATAAATAACATAAGCTAAAAATGCGAGTACTCATAAGATGCTTCTCTAACTAGTTCTACCCCAGTGTACCTAACCTAAGTGTAGTGCAAGGGAAGAAGTAGGTGATGTATTCTATAGTATGGTATGCTATAGTATGCCAAGTCTGGTATGCCAAGAGTCCCTCTAGGTTCTAGTCAGCTCCATACCTTGAGAATGAGAGAGGTGGGAATCTCCTTCCGGGTCTCGAACTCTAACACCCCGCGAAGGGAGTCAGAACACTGGAAGCTGGATTCTCTGCGAGCAGGGATGACAGCGTCTCTTGTCAGTGCGTCAGGCCGGGACACGGGCTCCTCTAAAGTCGAGGTCTCCTCCTACTTGCTTGGGCAAGGGAAGGTATATTTATACCCGGTAGGTGCCTTGGAATGTTAGCATTGACGTAAAGTTGGGCAGAGGAAGACGTCAGGAATGAACCCTTAAGGAATAGCGGTTCATGCATAATAAATGAGTTCTTGGAGAAATCAATAATCCTGTGCTAGGGGAACTCCCAAGAGCTTAAGGGTCTGGTTTCTAAGAACTCGTTGTGACATTAGGGTGGACGGATGTAGGTGACCATGCCTGTATTTGGATAGCATGGCTAATGCCTAAATAAGGACTGGGATCCTATGCCTATATAAGGGCAATGCGAATTGTGCCTATATAAGGACATGTATCATGAAAACCTATATACGGACACCTAAAGCGGAATACATCAGCCAGTTACGTTTCTATAATGTTACCCCTGGTTTCATTCGGACTAAGCCTGATCCTCGCTATCCACCTCATCATTCTGTGACTACATACTCGGTAGGTAAATTGTGCCAGCAGTGGCTAGAACACTCTACCCTTGCATCTGTCAAACAGCACCTTTCGATCCTATCGAATTATATAGATTTGGCTGATTTTCTCCTAGGCCCACGTAATCCAAGGGCCAAGAGATTTCTTTATGCCTCTTATAATGAAATTCGGAAACTTTCACAGATGGAAGCCGCCTTCCGTCTGCGTCAAATTGACCAGGCAAACTTGGAAAAAGTCCTTGCTGTAGTGGACAACAGCATTAACACGCTTTCTTCACGCATTTACACCTTAGACAATATTGTTTCTTCTGTAATAGATATTGTGCAAAGTGATGTTTCTGTGTTATATCATGGTCAGAATCAGTTAAGGTCGGTCATGCAATTTGCTTGGACGCTGCAGACACTGAAAATGGGTAAAGTGCCTTGGGATTATTTAAATGCCACTGCTTTATTTTTGCCTTTTAACCTGACTGATAAACAGAAGTTTATGTCCATGAACGATGCTGTATACACGCCGTTACATATTGAACAATTGGAGCCTTTGCCGTTCTCCGTAGCGGAAACGGACTCTGCTGTTTGGTTAATTCATGGCGTTATCACTTTGCCCTTTTCGCTTTTTCAATTTAAATCATGTATGCAACACTTTCCTGTTGGCCGCTTTGAACCGCTTGGCAGTGCTTTTCTTCATGAATTATGGGTCCTGCCCTTTGCTTATCGGTGTTTGAGGGAGGATAAAGAAGTTTTCCTCCCAGGGGAAGAGTGTGATTCGGTAGTGGGTCACTCTCTAGTGTGCAAACACGTTAAATTACACGGCAAGTGTAACGTGTCAGCGCCCAATCTCGCTTGCTTTTTAAAAGGGATCCCAGTACCATCCGTCACGCCTGTCTTTACATTGCTTACCAACGGCAGCTATCTCATTTTAAACAATCAAGACTGCTGTGGTTTGCGGGCTGGTGTCCCATACTTGGTAACTGTTTCCCAGCACGTAACTTGCTGTAGCAATGTCCTTTTCCCGCCCCCGCATGGGAGTTTAGATTCTTCGCTTTGGCCTTCCATTCCGACTTTGAAAACAGAGTTCAACAAGTTGAGCAGGCTCAAAGCCTTTTTATACCAACAGGAGGTGGCCCTCACTTCCGCCCGTGAAACATTCAGGTTACAGGTGGCTCGGACCTCGAGTGAGATACAGTCCCTTCTTAACACTAACCTCCCACTTCATTTTGGGGAACTAATTCACCAAATACTTAATGCATCTGATACGACAGGCCTTGCCCATTTTTTTAAATGTGTGGGATCTGGCCTGGTCTCTTCCTTTCAAACTATATTCGGGGTAATACCGGCTTTTATTTATTCTATATTTTCCAGCGTCTTCGGAGGGTTCCCCTTAATATTGGCACTGGCAGCTGGAGTTCTGCTTCTCCTCCTTGTGGTTCGTAATGGCTGCTCACTTTGTGGCTCTGCACAGGTCGGCCCAGCTACAACTGTGCCGTGATCGCCTGTATGAAGCTTTTGGATGCTTGCCTTTAGCAGCGCTTGGCGTGAGTTAAGACTTGACATTCTGTTTAGCCTACTTTACTTGCGTGCAGCCAGTGCTTCATTGCAAACAATGTCATTTCTCATGGGCGATGGAACTTTGCTTATCAAACACGTGGTGTCCAATCCCTGATTTCAGCCAGTTGATGGGTCCCTTAGAGACACATGACAAGGCTTGTTCTGTGGATGGTCAAATGATGCATGCAGCTTTACTTGGAATCTTTGATCAATGGGATATCTGTGCGGCTGCGCAGACTTTCCTACAACGAAGTTTCATTGACTATCACGCAAGTTTGCCTTTTTTACTTTTGAATGCTCCTGCTTGTGAGGAACATGATGGCTCCTTCGACTTACTAAATTGGATGTCATCGCTTTTTTCTACCAATGAAAAAGATGAACTATTGGAAGGAATTGCATTCCTTTGCACCCAAACCTTCATGGATTGACTGCTTGTTTCGTCCCTACTCCACTATCTGAAATACAGACTCTTTTTTCAAGCTCAAAATGTCTTTAGCTTTTTCTTGAACTTTCCCTTTTTTCTCCGATTTGTTTTTTTAGAAAGTCCCTCACCAATATTTTAAACAATGCCTGACTTTTGAACTCTGTTTTTGTTCTTCTGTCTATGTCCTACTGACTTACCAGGGGGAGGGTGTTATATGGGGCTATGTAGCCCTTAGATACATTGTCGACATTGCTAAGTTAGCATGAATTTTGCTTGCCCTATGCTGCTGCTTTTGCGCACGCCTCTGCTAAGACTTTGTTTTCGCAACACTTTGCCTCTGCCCTGTACATGATAACAGATTGTTTTTCATGTTCTCAGCTTTCCCTTCAATTCTGTCTGAACATAATGTGCAAGGTCAGTCAACAATGTCTCTTGTTATTCTGTTCTGGTCAGTCCCTATTACCTAGACAAAACATGTTACCAACAGCTGCAATATAGAAGAATCGAGCTTTGATATAACATTGTTGCATGTTTTTGAAACACACTTGAAGAAAGCCGTTCCATGGAGCTGAGCTCTACTGTTCCTATGATGTAAACCTTTGAGTTTAGGCTTTCAGGTAGGGGTCTGCTACTAATGCCTAGAGGTCTTCTGTTATATAAAATAACTTCTTACTACCAAGGGGAGGGTGATTAGGCCTAGTTATTTTGCCTTTTTCACAGTCTTTATAAAATTACGACTCCTTTTATATTCTATGGTAGTGTAACAATGCTAATGATTCCTGCCTTATGCATTTTGCTGCTAGTTGTGGTTCGCATACTGTTTTATGAATCACTACAGTCAAAATAAACATTTTGGACTTATTTAGTGACTCTGATTATTTTTATTG
This sequence comes from Calotriton arnoldi, assembly GCA_963921515.1. Lineage (NCBI taxonomy): Eukaryota > Metazoa > Chordata > Amphibia > Caudata > Salamandridae > Calotriton > Calotriton arnoldi. The sequence goes on along the minus strand of CAWUFW010008721.1, from coordinate 479,921 downwards.
TGGACAAGTACGTGAGAGCGAAAGAGTGTTTTGTTCCCGCGACTCTGAGTTGAGTCGGGAGTGCTCGTGTTCTGGGTTGTCTAAACATTCGTAGCTTCTTGATATTTGTAGGAGACCAAATGAGACACTATTGCTAGTCGGTTGGGATTTTGGGTACTAAGGTGATAGGAGGTCCTTTTTTCTTGTGCATAGTTCTGTGTATAAGCAGAATCCCCGCAACATTTGAAAGGAGTGCATGGACTTGTGACTGAGGTATGTCTGTACTTGTACATGTATTTTCACAGGTGTTATGCACCTGAAGATGCTAGACCTATAAAACATAGGTATACATCTATTTGTAAGTTTCTTTTATGTATGATGCCACAAGCAAATGGCACAGACACATGCCTGTATGCTTTCAGGAATATGGTGAGACTTACAACAGAGATATGCAAAGGGTTGCTGCTTTATATTTGGCTAGGCCCAACACTCTGAGTAGTTGCTGAATAGTGAAGCTGCAAGAGAAAAGTGAGGTTTAAGACATGCTGGCAGGGGGGTTAGTGATTAGGCTACTTTGTATGAGTATGTGGAAAGGTACATTTAAAGTACGCCGTAAAAATTTAGGTATCTGCTTAAAATGGGAAGTGCAGTCTGTCTAGTTGAAAGGAGTGCATGGACTTGTGACTGAGGTATGTCTGTACTTGTACATGTATTTTCACACGTGTTATGCACCTGAAGATGCTAGACCTATAAAACATAGGTATACATCTATTTGTAAGTTTCTTTTATGTTTGATGCCACAAGCAAATGGCACAGACACAATCCTGTATGCTTTCAGGAATATGGTGAGACTTACAACAGAGATATGCAAAGGGTTGCTGCTTTATATTTGGCTAGGCCAAACACTCTGAGTAGTTGCTGAATAGTGAAGGTGTAGGGGAAAGTGAGGTTTAAGACAAGCTGGCAGAGGGATTAGTAATTAGGCTACTTCGTATGAGTCTGTGGAAAGGTACACTTGAACTACACCATTTAAATGTTGGTGTCTGCTTCAAATGGCATTTGCAGTCCGTCAAGTTTAAAGGACTTCATGGTTTTGTGACTGAGGTATGTCTCTACTTGTATATGTATTTACACATGTGTTATACATCTCAAGATGCTAGACCAATAAAACACAAGTATAGATCTATTTGTATGTTTCACTTATGTATAATGGCACTAGCAAAAGGCACAGACATATGTATGGATGCTTTCAGAAATATGGTGAGACTTACAAAAGTGAGATGTGAAGCGTTGTTGCTTTATACTTCACTAGGTCCAACACTCTGAGTAGTCGCTGAATAGTGAAGCTGCAAGAGAAAAGTGAGGTTTAAGACATGTTGGTAGAGGGATTAGTGATTAGACTACTTTATATGAGTCTGTGGAAAGGTACACTTGAAGTACGCCGTATAAATTTAGGTGTCTGCTTGAGATGGGAAGTGCAGTCTAACAAGTTGAAAATACTGCATGGTCTTGTGACTGAGGTATGTCTCTACTTGTACATGTACTTTCACACGTGCCATGCATCTGAAGATGCTAGACCTATAAAACACAGGTATACATCTATTTGTATGTTTCTTTTATGTTTGATGCCTCTAGCAAAAGGCGCAGACACATGCCTGCATGCTTTCAGGAAAATGGTGAGACTTAGAACACTGACATGCAATGGGTTGCTGCTTTATATTTGGCTAGGCCCAACACTCTGAGTAGTCACTGAATAGTGAAACTGCAAGAGAAAAGTGAGGTTTAAGACATGCTGGCAGAGGGATTAGTGATTAGGCTACTTTGTATGAGTCTGTGAAAAGGTACACTTGAAGTACGCCGTATAAATTTACGTATCTATTTGAAATGGGAAGTGCAGTCTGTCTAGTTGAAAGGAGTGCATGGACTTATAACTGAGGTATGTCTCTACTTGTAATTTTTTTTTACATGTGTTATGCATCTAAAGATGCTAAACCTATAAAACACAGGTATACATCTATTTGTATGTTTCTTTTATGTATGATACCAGTAGCAAAAGGCACAGACACATGCATGCGTGATTTCAGGAATATGGCAAGACTTACAACAGAGACATGCGAAGGGTTGCTTCTTTATATTTGGCTAGCCCCAACACTCTGTGTAGTTGCTGAAAAGTGAAGCTGCAAGAGAAAAGTGAGGTTTAAGACATGCTAGCAGAGGGATTAGTGATTAGGCTACTTTGTATGAGTCTGTGGAAAGGTATCATTGGAGTATGCCGTATAATTTTAGGTGTTTGCTTGGAATGGGAAGTGCAGTTTGTCAAGTTTAAAGTTCTGCATGGTCTTGTGACTGAGGTATGTGTCTACTTGCAAACATATTCTCATATGTGTTATGCATCTGAACATGCTACATGTGTAGTACAGGTATACTACTATTTGCATGAGGTGTCCACTAAAAGGTAGAGATGCATGCATGCATGTTTTCAAGAATATGGTGAGACTTACAACAGTAATATTGCAAAGATTGCTGTTTTGAATTTCTGGAGTTCTCTTGCTTCTTTCTGCACTTCTCTTGATTCTTTCTGCATCTTTCTTGTCTGTTTCTGCATATCTTTTGCTTATTTGTGCACTTCTCTTGTTTCTTTCTGCACCTCTTTTGCTTCTTTCTGCAGCCCTCTTTCCCGTTTCTGCAGCTCTTTTGCCTCTTTCTACACCTCTGTTACGTGTCTCTGCACTTGTCTTCCGTCTTTCTGCACCTCACTTTCCTTTCTGTGCATCTCTTCTTTCTTTATGCACTTATCTTGCCTCTTTGTGCATGTCTGTTGCTTCTTTCAGCACTTGTCTTATCTCTTTCTGCACCTCTCTTGTTTCTTTTTGCACTCATCTTGTCTCTGTTTGCACCCATGTTGTCTCTCTCTGCATCACTCTTCTCTCTTTCTGCACTTCTCTTGCTTCTTTGAGCATCTCTCTTTCCTCTTTCTGCACCGGTCTTGCTTCTTTTGCACCCCTCTTGCCTTTTTGTGCACCCATCTTCCCTGTTTTGCACTTCTCTTGCCTGTTTATTCATCCTTCTTGTCTCTTTGTGCACTTCTCTTGCATGTTTGTGCACCTCTCTTATTTATTTGTGCATCCCTTATTGTCTCTTTGTGCACCTGTGTTGCCTCTTTCTGTGTTTCTCACATTTTTTAGTAGCTGTGTTCTTCTTTGTGTATTTCTTTTTGGTGTTTCTAAACTTTTTTTTTCTTTCTCTCCCTTTCTTTTACTTTAGCACCTTTTTGTCCTCTTTCTGCAGTTCTCTTGCTTGTTTATACAGTTTTGTTTTTTTATTTGTCATAAAGAGAATAGCAATGTAATTGTAAGTAATTGCTAACTAGTTAATATGAATATTGATATGTAATTAATTTAAAATTATTAATTCATGTAACAAACTATTGAAACTGTTCTATGTTTTTAGAAAATTATTTTGTTTGGATCACAAATTGAAGATGGCAAGAAAACATGAAAAGAGAAGAAAACAAAAAAACGGATCTACTTAAACAAAAGTAAAAAGAGTGTATTTGAAAAAGACAAAAATGTTACCAAGGATAAAGTCTGTTCTGGTAAGAACACTAAACAGTTTCTTAACACAGTTACAGAGGGATTAAAGAATGAGAATAATAATGAAAGAAAAAAGGAAAGTTTTACAACAAAGCAGAAGGAGAAGAAGATTTTTAATGGTAAAAAACATTTGTTTTTGGAAAAACAACATATGTTAAAAGAAGACAAAAACAATTTAAAGAGATACGTATACAAATGTTTTGAAGTAGAGGAATTCAAAATGTATTAAAACATTGTAAAAAGTATAAAAAAAGATCAGCAGCGTATAAGAAGAAGCAATACATTGAAAGAGTAGTAGATACTGCTTTTGAATTGAAACAAACATTATTTATAAAAATATTGAAGAGAATGAGAACATTGGATAAAACAATGGTGTTTATGAAGGAGAAAAGCAAAAAAAAAAGACTGGTTATTAGAGGTAACTTTTGTAAAACTTTTACTGGTGAATGGAAGCACACTTCCAGTACTAAGCCTTTCTTTAATGAAGAAAGCTATTTTCAATAGAACACATTAGTGCATACAGTTGAAACTAGTGGTCGATGCTATGAGATGAAAGATGGTTGTCCCATTCCAAAAGAAAAAATGGTTGTTAGGAGTGTGGAAGAAGTAATAGCTGAAGAAGTTCAAGGGAAGCGTACACAGGCTCCTGTATATAAGTGGGATTGTAGCAGAATTTGCAGTATTCAACAGGAATCTATTGACATTGCAATTTTTTTACGAGAGTATGCAAAAAAAAGTCTTAAACAGAAGATTAAGATGTTACAAGAACTAGATTCATATAAAATAAGAAAATATACTAAGTTGCAGGGTCATTCTCTGGCTTGTCTTTCAAGAAAAGTGTGTAAAAGTAATTTTTATCATTTAAGAATGTTAACAGTACACCACTCATAAATGAGGAAGTTAGTAAGGAGACTTTACTATGTAAAAACCCCTGCATTATGTTTAAGTGAAATGAACACAGCTCTTTTGCACGGTTCAGTTTCAGATGTCCAAAAAGTTTGTGATGATATACAGTTTCGTTTTTTTGGTTCACAAGAGGAGTGTGGAGAAAGTGAGAGCTTGATAAGTGTAGGGGTTGAAAAACATGGGACAGACATTAGTTTGATGAGTTTGCAGAAGAAATTACAAAGTTTAAGACAGTTTAATATGAAAAAACAAACCATGTTTGTATTTGTTGTTGACGTACTCATTATAGAAGTCAAACTAGGAATGTAGATTTATATTTAAAAAGTGAAAAGGAAAACAATGATATGGCAGCAATTTGGTGCTTATTTGTTGGTAGAAGGTCGGTTTGAGTTGGCTACTGATCAAGTTATTTGTAAATATTGTTACAACAAATTAGAAGAGAACAAAATGCCAGCTAGAGCAGTACATAACAACTTAGAATTGGTAGCTATTCCTCCAGAACTGGCAGATTTGAATGCATATAAGTCCATTCTTATTCAATCTGTGCACCCATTTCAGGCTATAGTTCGTATGGAGCCTAAAACAGGTAAGCTGCCTCCAACAGATTTACAAAGAGGTCTGAAACGAAGAGTTGTGTACTTACCTTTAGATTTTAAGAAAAATATTGAAACTGTTGGTGTAGACAGGGAGGAAAATGAGCCAGTAGTTATTCTAGTTAATGGTGTACCAACAAAGAGTCAAAAAGTATGGCGAGAGTTTATAGATGTTAATACACTTCAAAAGGCTACATTATATCTGGTACAGAATAATATTTATTATAAGAATGTAAATGTTGATGAACAGGTAATATGCTTAGAAGATGAAACAGAAATTTCAAGTGGCCAAATAGAAAAAGTGGATACGTCTAGGAGTGAAGAGATTTATGAACATTATACCATACATCCTCTACATTCAAAAGAAGTGATAGGAAACATTATTGAATTATTTCAAAGGAAGGAAGCAAAGAGAACTCCTATAAGTGTATGGGAAAAAAGTTTAGAAGCTCGTTGTTTTCCAGACTTGTTCCCCACTGGAGAAGGTGGACAATTTGATGAGCGAGCTGTACGGATTCCAGCTTCAGAATCCCGCTCAACAAGATTGTACTCTGAAGATCCAAGATTTCGACAGTGTATTCCATACATATTTCATCTTCTTTTTGAAAGTGATTTGTCTGCACTTTCATATGCAGTGAACCACATATTAAAAACAGGAGTTAATATTCCACATGTTTCTGCAAAAGTATTCATGGACAAAGTTCAACAAAGAGATGAAAATTTAGAATCACAGTTAATTAATTTGATGACATGTCAACGTGGTACCAATGAATATTGGTTTTGTTGTCACGGTGAACTTAAATGTATGTTAAGAAACTTAGGTACACCTACATGGTTTGTATCACTTAGCTGTGCTGAATATGCGTTGGAAGATTTGAATTTCTACGAGAAGCAAATTCAAATGTAAAAAATATTGAATTGAAGACACCTGGAGAACTCTGTTGCTTGGATCCTGTAAATGTCTGCAGGTATTTTAACCATAGGTTTTAAAGTATGATGTCATTTATCTGCAATAAAAATATTCCTCCTCTTGGAGAAGTTACTGATTTCTTTTGATGAAAAGAGTACCAAGTCAGAGGTGCTCCTCATATACACATGCTATATGGATAAAGAATGCTCCAAAATTTGGAACTGATACTGATGAAAGTGTTTTGTCTTTCATCGAACAGTATGTTACCTGTGCCATTCTAAGAGAAGGAAGAGAAAAAAGCTTGAGACAACAGGTTTTACAGTTTCAAAGTCATTGATGTGGAAAATACTATTGACAAAAATACAAGTCTAAAGGGAAATTTTATACAAAATGTCATTTTGGATTCCCACATCCAATAATTTCTAAAGGAAGAGTAAATAGTTTTATGTCAGCAGTGAGGCATACAATATCTTGGAAATCTCCGAAGAATACATACAACTTAAAAAGAACTGAAGATTCAAAGTATATTAATGACTACAATCCAGTAATTTTGAAAATGTGGAATGCAAACATGGATATTCAATATGTTGCAGATAATTCAATCGCTGTTGCTCGCTATGTTACATTATATATAACCAAATCTGAAAAGACAGAGATGAAAGAAATGTGGGAAGAAATTTCACAAGAGAAGAGTCTTAGCAAGAAATTGGACAGCTTTAGCTTGAAAATGCTTTCCCATCGAGAGATTAGATCCTATGGGCCATATTATCAAGAACGGGCGATAACATTATCGCCGCTTTAGCGGCAGGAAAATGCCGCTAAAGCGGCGATAAGGGGTTTGATAATATGCCCTATAGAATTCCAATAGAAGCCCAGGTTCTGGTGTGAAGGACATCAAACCTGGGCTTCTATTGGAATTTTATAGGGCATATTATCAAGCACCTTATCGCCGCTTTAGCAGCAGTTTCCTGCTGGTAAAGCGGCGATAATGTTATCGCCCATTCTTGATAATATGGCCCTATGAATGTTCGCATCACTTGAGCTCTGCTAGTTTATATTCAAAGTCAAGAGGAATCATTTGGGTAAGTTTAGGTCTTGCCTCCACATGAAATAGAGTATTGAAAACATTACAAGAAATCAAATACTTAGCACTAAATGAACCAGAAAGTACAGATATTGTTAAAACTAATATGTTGGATACATACTAACCCAAAAGGAGTCCACATCTGGAAAACTTATGTCTGTATGAAATACTTCAACATTACAGCTTTAAAAGAAAGGTTACAGAAGATATAAAAGAAGAAAAATGTGCAGTAATTGGATGTGACGGATGGTTAGTAAAAAATTCCAAAGGAAATGTTATTAGCCACAGAAAACTCCGTTGCGAAAGTCCAGATAAGAGGGAATTTTTCTATTTAGCACTTCTGCAAATGTTCAAGCCATGGCGTAGTGAAACGGAATTACTTGGAGATTTCAACTGCTATGAAGATTCTTTTAATGCAAGTAAAGATAGCATTCAATGCACAATTTTCCCTACAAATGTTAAATGATGAGATTGAACAAGAAAGTACTGTTCCAGCTGAAATAGATAGAGACAGTTCTCAAGATAGTCAAAGTTCTGGTCCACTAAATCAAGATCCACTGGGACAAACAATTATCGAAAATGAAGCATCAATAGCTATGAATGAGGTAGAAACTGCAATGCAACAAGCACAACAGGATATTGTTCCGTTGGGAAAGTTAGAAGAACAACTAAAAATTTAACAAAAAACAAAAATATCTACAAGTGACACAACAGATACAACATGGTTTGATGCATGAAAAAAAGAATGTCAATGTTCATCATTTAAACCTATTCTAATGTACATCAGCGGTCAAGCTGGAACAGTAAAAGGTTTCTTAATTAAAGTTTTAACCAGTTATCTACACAAAACTACAGAATCACATTTATCTTGTGTTGTAACAGCTCCAACTGGATTAGCAGCACACAACATTAAAGGGATTACTTTACATATGCTACCAGTTGAACATGATAATAAATTGAAATATAAGAAGCTGTCTGGAGATTCTTGCTATTAAGTGTCAAGAGTACTGAAGAAAATGAAACTTTTAATCATTGATGAGGTGAGCATGGTCTCAAACTTAATGCTTGCATTTGTACACTTGAGAATGCAACAGATTTTAAGAACAGATTATGATGTTCTATTTGGAGAAAAACATTTAATTGTATTCGGAGATATACTACAACTAACTCCTGTAAAAGGACAACCTGTTTTTAAAACACTTGTCCATGAAGACACTAGGAAATCTTTGGAAAGTATTAGAAATGTGAAAATTTGGTTACATTTTGAATATAAAGAACTTATTAAGAATATGCGACAAGCAAGTGATGAAGATTACGGAAATATTCTTCAAGATATTAGAATTGGTGTCTTGACAAAACATGGTAAACAAGCTTTAAGGAACTTGTTTACAACTGGAAACACAGCAGCTGAAGTAATGTACAACATGCTCGGAGAAAAGCAGTCTATAGTTTGCCTAATGCCCACACTGCAAGAGTGTTCTACATTTAATCAAGAACTTTTGAAACTGGAAAAACAACAAATAGTGGAAATTGAAGCTATTGATAAAATTGGACACCAGGGAGTGACTACTCTTCTCACAGAGAAACTACAGGCTAAGGGGCCGATTCCGATCTCGGCCGGTAGCGCACCGAATCGGATTTGGCTTAACCGGATCCGATTCGGAGCCCTCTTATCTGACCGATTCGAACGCGCGTCCGGCCGAGCGAGTACGATGCGAGCGCATGCGAAATCGCCGACCGACTCGTTCACGGGTCCGAACCACACCGACCGACTCGCTCGGACTCGCTCGGACTCGACTCGCACCGCGCGATGGAGACGTTCGCCGGCCGGGCAAGTATGATGCGCGCCTTGAGCAGTTCGACCGACCCGCACCGTCCGGCTCAAAACAGCTGTCGGAGCCGGACTTTGGGGGTCCGTGTCGGACCCCCCTGTATGCGTAGCCACGCGAGTCGCACACAGGGGGGACCCATGGGTCCCCCCTACCTGTGCGTGTGCGGCGCAAACCGCATTGACGCGAACCCGCTGTAGGGGGCGCCCTCGTTCGCCTCGCACCCATTGAGTCAATGGGAGCCCGCGTACGCGGTGTACGACCGTCTCCCATTGACTTCAATGGGAGTCCGACCGAATCGAGTCCGATAGCATGCGTGCGCATCGTACTTGTTCGATCGGACTGCCAGAGTCCGATTCGGTCGGAATTCTCTCCGGGTCCGGCTCGGTCGGAGAGTTTTCCGGCCCGAATCGGAATCGGCCCCTTAATTGCATTATTTGGAAAAGTCTGTATCTAAAACTGCAGGTTTAGAAAAGACTTTACATGTATGTATAAACTGTCGAGTACTTTTATGGCGTAACTTGAATGTAGAAGAAGGTTTAGTAAATGGAGCAATGGGAAAAGTTGTTGATTTTGTAAAATTTCAGAACAATGATGGAATAGAATTTTTGATTATAAAATTTGATTAGATTAAAGAGGTAAGACAGATTGGGCATTGTGTTGTACATTTTTTGCTTGTAAAAGATTTGTATGTTCATAGAAAACAGTTTCCTCTGTCTTTAGCATATGCAATAACTATTCGTAAATATTGTAAATATTGGAAGTGCAGTGTTTAAAGAGGGAATGGCATACGTTGCATTATCTTGAGTAAGAACATTGTCTGGTTTGTATTTGATAGATTTCACTGAGAAAAAGGTTAGTGCTGATACAAATTGTGTAAGAGAGTATAATCGTTTAAGAAGACTTTATAGATGTGATTTAGGTGAATATCCCATATATGAGAAACGTGTAGTGTGTCCAAAATGGAAATATGTCAAACATTCAAATGAGGTTGAAAAAAAGAAAACAACTGAAGAGAAACTTGAAGGTGTAAAGAAAAAGAAAATGGAAACTGCTGATGACATTGTAGGATACCAGTTGGAAAATAGTTCAGGTATCAATTGTTATGCTAATGTGATTCTGAATGTTGTGTTTTATCTACAAGATCTTCATCATTAAATCATGGGAAATCGTGAAAAAAGATTAAGTTCTTTACTACATCATGTATTTCAACAGTTGATAACTGACAGAAGTAAAATCCATACTGCTTCTGGCATTCAGCATCTTTTGGATATATGTAATGGTTCATTGACATTTACTCTCAATATACAACAAGATGAACAAGAATTTCTAATGCTTATGCTTGGAGTATTAGAACATGAAGGGATACAGATTGAAAACTTATTTGGACTAAGTTACAGATGGGATCATAAATGTGAAGAGTGTTCATTTACTTCCACCACTGAAATACAAACAGAACTATCATATACTGGACAATACCAGACTGCAAATCAGTACCTTTTAACAAATTGATAAAAACAGCCAATCAGGACATGAAATGTTCGCATTGTCGATCAGAGATGTTGTCTACATTACATATAGAAACATTTGGAAAATATCTCATTTTAATGCTACAATGTTGTAGAAAATTGGAATGGGAGAAAATTGGAAACCAAAATTTAAATTTTTTAATGGAAGTCAAATATCTATTTCAGGAAGAACTTTTATAGCAGTGGCTATTATTTTCCATCATGGACCTACTACAACATCTGGACACTATACTGTGTATTTAAAGTGTATTAAAGGATGGACACATTGCAATGATGCCCACTTGGAATTCAAACCTAGATTGCCTTATGAATTACCAAATTCATATTTGATATTTTGAAGCCAAAGTTTTGAATACATCATTCGGCCTATTGGGAAGATGTGAACAGAAAGTAGACAGCATTGCAAACAATTAGTATTTATAATTAGTGTTTGGATTATTATTTGCACTAATTGATATTACATTTGGAAATGTGTGTTTAAAAGCAAATAGTTTAAATATTTGTTGTCTATATTGTACCAGATGTAAATGAGAGTCTACATTTTGGCAAATGTATTTGAGATAAATAATAGAGTTAATGTAGATGAAAGAAGTAATTAACAAAGTGTAGATAGCAAACATATTGAAAATAATGCTCTACGCTGATTTTTTTTTTTTTTCTACAATCAATTGATTGTTTTTTTCCCAACTGTTCAATGATGATACTACATTGAAATCACTGTGTATGGTGTAGTTAAGTGGAATCTGAGAACAGCAAAATAGGGAAACTGAAAATGTTATGTAATTCTAAATTTATGTTCTTAAAAATATAATGTTATAATTTTTGTAATACATCATATTAAATAACAGTTTTTCTTCTTCTTTATAGTAGAAACTGGTGAAGTTTGAAGAGTTTTAATGCTGTTTAGGACATTACTACTCTAAAATACTTTTACTGAGTAATGTATCTAAATTACTTAAAAGGTAAGAATACATAAAATAATACGGATGATAATGTGAAAAAATGTTCAAAGTTCATTTATATGTTATTTGTTTCTAATAAAAATAATGTTGATCCTTTACACTATTTGCAAACTATCATCATGTTGCTGATGTAATCAGCCAGGCAGTCATCCTTTCACGCAAACACTACCTGTGCTCTCATCTAATCTCTCTAGCATAACTCTTGCACTAATAGGATAACCCAGGCATTATCCTTGCATTCTTCCTTTCGCTCAGGCACACCCCATGCACTCATCTAATCACCCAGGCACTACCCTGTACTCAAACAATCACTCAGCCACTACTCTTGCACTCAACAATTCTCTCAGGTACTACACATGCATTCATGTAATCACCCAGGGAACACTCTTGCAGTCATCCTTTTACTCAGGCACTATCCATGCACTGTTCTAAGCACACAGGCATTACTCTTGCACTCATGAAGTCACTCAGGCACTACCTATATACACATCTAATCACTCAGGCACTGCTGTTGCAGTCACCCATTCATCCAGGCAATACCCATGCACTCATCGATTCAGTTAGGCACTGCCCATGCAGTCATGCAGTCATTGAGGCACTACCCATGCATTCATGCAATCACACAGACACTACCCATGCACTCATCCAATGAGCCAGACACTACCCTTGCACTAATCAATTCACTCAGGCACTACCCATGCACTTATGCATTCACTGAGGCACTACCCTTGCACTCAACCAATCATTCAGGCACTACCCATGCACTGATGTAATCACCCAGACATTACCCTTGGACACATAAACTCACTCAGGCAGTACTTATACACTAATCCAATTACCCAGACAGTACCTCTCCACTTATACATTCACCCAGGCACTACCCATGTATTCATGTAATCACTCAGGCACTACTCTTAAACTCAACCATTCACTCAGACACTACCTATGTACTCTTTCAATGACCCAGGCATTAGTCTTGCACTCATACTTTCACTCAGGTACTTCCCATATACTCATTCAATCACCCAGGCACTACTCTTGCACTCTTGCAATCACCCAGGCGCTACCCATGTACTCATACAATCACTCAGGCATTACTCTTGCACTCAAGCATTCACTCTGGCACTACCCGTGCACTCATCCACTCTCTTGGGCACTACCCATGCACTCATCCAATGACCCAGGCATTACCCTTCCACTCATGAAGTCACTTAGGCACTACCCATGCACTCCTCCAATCACCCAGGCAGTACCCCTGTACTTATGCAATCACCCAGGCACTGCCCATGCACTCATGCAATCACTCTGGCACTACTCTTGCACTCAACCATTCACTCAGGCACTACCCATACACTCATCCACTCCCTCAGGTACTACCGATGCACTCATACAATGACCTAGGGATTACTCTTGCAGTCATCCTTGTACTCAGGCACTAGCCATGCACTGATCTAAGCAGCCAAATATTACTCTTGCACTCATGAATTCACTCAGGCACTACCAATGCACTTATCCAATCACCCAAGCAGTACTCCTGCACTTATGTAACCACCCAGGCACTACTCATGCACTCATGCAATCAAGGAGGCACTACCTATACACACATTCAATCAATCAGGCATTACCTACACAGTCATGCAATCACCCAGGCACAACTCTTACACTCAACCGTTCACTCAAGCACTATCCAAGCACTCATCCATTCACTCAGGCACTACATATGCACTCATGCAATCATGCAGGCGCTACAGTTGGAGTAATCCATTCACTCAGGCACTACCCATCCACTCATCTATTCCCTCAAGCACTACCAATGCACTCATGCATTGACCCAGGCATTAGCCTTGCACTCATCCAATCACCCAGGCACTACCCCTGTTCTCATGCAATTACCGACGCACTACCCATGTACTCATACAATCACTTAGGCACTACTCTTGCACACAACCATTCACTCAGAAAGTACCCATGCATTCATCCCTTCTCGCAGGTACTACACATGCACTCATACAATGACCCAGGGATTACTCTTGCAGTCATTCTTTTACTCAGGTACTACCCATGCACTGATATAAGCACCCACACATTACTCCTGCAGTCATGCAATCACCCAGGCACTACCCATGCACTTATGCAGTCACCCAGGCAGTACCTCTGCACTTATGGAATCACCCAGGCACTGCTCATGTACTCATACATTCACTCAGGAACTATTCTTGCACGCAACCATTCACTGAGGCACTCCCATGCACTTATGAAATCAAGGAGGCACTACCTATGCACACATCTAATCACTCAGACATTAACCATACATCCATACAATCACCCAGGCACTACTCTTCCACTCAAACATTGACTTAGGCACTACCCATGCACTCATCTATTCACTCAGGCACTACCCATGCACTCATGCAATGACCCAGGCACTACTCTTATACTCATACTTTCACTCAGGTATTTCTCATACACTCATCCAATCACTCATGCTCTACCCCTGCACTCATAGAATCACCCAGGCACTACCCTGCACTCGTGGAATCACACAGAAAACTAGTCTTGCACTGAACCATTCACTCAGGCACTACTCATGCACTCATCCATTCACTCAAGCACTACACATACACTCATGCAATGACCCAGGCATTAGCCTTGCACTCATTCTTTCTCTCAGGTATTTCCCATACACTCATACAATCACCCAGGCACTACCCCTGTACTCGTGTAATCACCCAGGTACTACTCTTGCACTGAACTATTCACTCAGGCACTACCCAATCACTCATCCATTGTCTCAGGCACTACCCATGCACTCATCCAATGACCCAGCCATTACTGTTACAGTCATCCTTTTACTCAGGCACTAGCCATGCACTCATACAGTTAAGGAGAAACTACCTATATACACATCCAATCAATCAGGCATTACCTACGCAATTGTACAATCACCCAGGCACTACTCTTGCACTCAACCATTCACTCAGGCCCTACCCATGCACTCAGCCATTCCCTCAAGGACTACCCATGCACTCTTCCAATGACTCAGGCACTATCCATGCACTCATTCAATGACCCAGGCATTACTCTTGGAGTCATCCTTTTACTTAGGCACCACCTATGCACTGAACTAAGCACCCAGTCATTACCCTTGCACTCATAAAGTCACCCAGGCACTACCAATGCACTCACCCAATCACCCAGGCAGTACCCCTGCAGTTATGCAATCACCCAGGCACTGCTCATGCACTCATGCAATCACTCAGGCACTACTGTTGCACTCAAGAATTCACTCAGGCACTACCCATGCACTCATCCATTCACTCAGGCACTACCTATGCACTCATCCAATGACCCAGGCATTACCCTTGCACTGATACTTTCACTCAGGTACTTGCCATACACTCATCCAATCACCCAGGCACTGTCCCTGCACTCATGCAATCAACTCTAGCATTGCTCATACACACATTCATACAAGCAATCACATTCACTACATACAATTTTTCTATTTTTAACCAGTTTAGGTGGTTCCATTAGAACCTTTTTTTCTAGAACAATTTTATATGTGTTTTGTATTTTTTGATTTTTTAAAACATTTTCGGGTGTTTTTCATTTTTTAAAAACAAAAAATAAAAGTTAAAGAGTCCAACTCTGCTATTTCTTTTCAACAAAGAAACACAAGCAAAAAAAAAAATTAACACTTGTGAGCTCTGAGGAGAGTGTTGATAGCGTCTATGGAGAGCTCTCCAACACACAGAGTCATCAAACATTTTCTGCAGTGGATGCCAGCATCCGCCAACTCCGGAACAATGAGAGGTTTTGGTGTATTCAAAACAACCCCTGCAGATGTTGATGGTTGTGTTCCATCATCATTGGCTGCTTCTTCCCTTCTTCGGTGTTCCGTCTCTCGTGCCAAATGAACAGGGTGTATTGTTTCCAGATGTTTTTTCATTGAAGAAGTACCGCATGAGTACTTCTTTTCTGATCCTCTAGAGAGGACTTTGTGGCAAATTGAACAGGTGACCTTACGTGCGTTCACCTTCTTCTCACCTTTAGGCACAGTGAAGAAAGCCCACACTATACTTTCCCTTCTCTTCTTCACTGGCTCCTCCACCTCTTCTATGTCCTCCTCCTGCTCTTCAGAAAAGGTAACCGCCACTATTCCTTTGTGCAGTCACAATATAGAGTGACAAGTTCCAATCCAGCAATGAAATTACATGGCGCGCGCTGCCCCTAAGCGTTAAGTGGATAAGACTACTACGGACCTTATTCAAGCACGAATACCCGGTCCATCATGCATCATTTGTACATTATTTGGACACTTGTTAGTTAAACACTCAGGAAGGGCTTGGCTATCTGGCACAATGAAGTTAATTGGAATAAATACATAAAAACAAGCAAATGAGCAAGGAGAGAGAGTACATGAGCAAAAGTAAATAAATTGAAACATCAGAAGTTGAAATGCAGTACTATTAACAACAAAGTATCAGTATATTCCTGCTTGTTTTAACTAAATAAAACTAAAAACTAAAAAAAATTGAATTGCAGCAATGAGCTTTAAAAGTGAAAGTTAACAATGTTGTGTAGTGTTTTGTCTATGTCTGTTGTATCACGTGGTGGTAGTAAAGCACTTATATTCATGTTGGGACTTTGGCTTTACATGTGATCAAGGCAGGGGATCCTGCCAAAATGCGTCATAGCCCTTAATCTGCAATAAACAAATTTGGAGAAACCAACCTTGGACTGCTGTGTCGTGTTCTGGTGCGAGGAGGTGACGCGCTGGTTCTGTTTTGGATATATATATATATATATATATATATATGTATATATATATATATATCTTCGCAAATGACTGTTGCCACCATAAGAAACAGACTCCAGCACGCTCGGGATCGCTCAGTAGGGATTTATTTTCAAACCACTCTAAACCAGGTTACGCGTTTCAACTGTACAAGCAGTCTTCCTCATATATTATCTACTGGCGGTCGCCAGTAGATAGTTATAGTTAGGACCTTTATCCATAGGAAATCTGCAACATTCTATTCCCAATAAGTTTGGCGTCGTTTGACGAATCATCGCGAAATTTTCAAAACTAGTGGGGCGCTCCGGTCCGCTCCTGTCTTGAAAGTTTCGGGGTGATTCATCAAGCGGCGGCCGAGAAAAAAGGGGGGTCCCAAAACGCGTTTTCTCCGTTTTCTCCATGTTAATTCCCATAGGAATTTTAGCCAAGGCTACAGCCCGAACTGCTGAACGGAATTACACCAAATTTTGCAAAAAGGTAGCGCTTGGTTCAGAAAGCGACCTTTTTTTAAATGGTGTAAATCCGTTCAGTAGTTGCGGAGAAATTCAAAAAATAAGAGTGAAAAAATCGATTTCCCATAGGAAACTTTATGCAAGGCTACAGCAAAAACTGCTGAATGGAATTACACCAAATTTGGTAAAAAGGTAGTGCTTGGTTCAGAAAGCACCCTTTTTAAAAATGGTGTAAATCCGTTCAGTAGTTGCTAAGAAAATCCAAAATAAAAGTTTCGATATTTAGAGGCACGGGGGATCCGCGCACCCTCCCGACCACGAGCTGCATGCTAATTGGCTGTCAACACTCCAAACCAGGAAGTGTTGGCAGCCATCTTGTTCCTCGGTAGAACCGAGGGACAAGAAAAGACAAAAACAAGGGCGCAAAACGCAAAAAGGGGGCAGGGTAGAAACACCCTGACCCCCTAGCCCTGCTCAGGGGGTCCTACAAGGACCCCCAGGGCCCAAATTCTTTTTTTATTTTTTTTAAATCGGCAGAAAATGCGCTGGGTGCGTGGATCCTGCCGATAAAAAAAAAAAACGAGGCACGGGCTTCGAAGCCCCGGGGGGTGGGCCAAGTCCCGGGGGCATGCGGGGCTTTATTATTAATTATATGGGGGGGCCTCTAAGGTCCCCCCAAGCCCCGGGGACCACCACCCCCGGGGCTTTAAACAAAATGGTGCGGGAGGGCTCTGAGCCCTCCCGCAGCCCCGGGACTGCCACCTCCCGGGGCTTCTTTTTAAAATTAAATCACCTGTGTGGGGGGCTCCAGCCCCCCCACATGCCCCGGGGACCGCCACCTCCCCGAGGCACTAACAAATTTAAAATGAGGGTCCGTTTTGGACCCCCGAAGCCCGGGGACCACCAACTCCCCGGGGCTTTGCAGATGTGGGGAGGGGGCCGCGCGGCCCCCTCCTGGAGCCATGTGATGGCCCTGGGGACCGCCACCCCCAGGGCCGGCTCCTGCAGTGTCCCGGGGTGCTCACCCCCGGGACACTGTAGTTTGCAATGACAGGACGGGAGCCTCGCGGCTCCCGTCCTGTCATTGCAAACTGCTTTGCTTCATTGATTCAAGGGGACTTAATCCCCCAACTTAAAACGCGCCACGGGGCGCGTTTGCACAGTGGTGAAGGGAGGGGGCGGGGCTTCAGGTGACATGTGTGCAAACAGGCCCCGTGGCGCGTTTTAAGATGGGGAATTAAATCCCCTTCAATCCTGAGGGTCCCTGGGGGCCAACTAGCCCACCAGGTACCTCCAGTAAGCGCCACGGAGCTGCGTTGCAGAGTGTTGTAAAAAGGGGCGTGGCCTCTAAACACCTCTTTGCAACGCAGCTCTCTGGCGCATACTGGAGGTATCTGGTGGGCCAGTTGGCCCCTAGGGACCCTCGGGATTGAGGAGGAATTAATTCTCCAACTTAAAACGCGCCACAAGGCGTGTTTGCAGACATGTCACCTCAGGCCCCACCCCCTTCCTTCACCATTGTGCAAATATTCCTCTAAAATCAGCCGAACTACGAATTCCGATTTACTCACCTGTTATCAGGAGAGACCTCAGTGCTGCATCTTTGAGCCCAGTACTGATCCTGAAAAGTAATTTTAACCGTACTTACCAGTAACTTGAATTTCCTTCCATAGGATATCATTGCCTGCTTTTTGCTGAAAAAGTTTCTAAGTGTCGATTTTTGAAACATACAAATATTCCTCTAAAATCAGCAGAACTACGAATTCCGATTTACTCACCTGTTATCAGGAGAGAACCCAGTGCTGCATCTTTTAGCCCAGCACTGACCCTGAAAAGTAATTCTAACCGTACTTACCACTAACTTGAATTTCCTTCCATAGGTTAACAATGACTGGTTTCACTTGGAAATTCTTCTAAGTGTTGAGTTTTGGAACTTTATAATATTCCTCTAAAATCAGCTGAACTACGAATTCCGATTTACTCACCTGTTATCAGGAGAGAACCCAGTGCTGCATCTTTTAGCCCAGCACTGACCCTGAAAAGTAATTCTAACCGTACTTACCAGTAACTTGTATTTCCTTCCATTGGAATCCATTGTCTGGTTTTCACGCAGAAAAGTTTCAAAGTGCCGTTTTTCACAAACTACAAATATTCCTTAAAAATCGCCTGTATGACTTAAACGCATTCTTTCAACTGTTTACAGGAGATGCACCAGTGCTGGATCCAGGATCCACCACTGAGTAAGAAAAAGTAACGATAATACTACTTACCTGCTAAGTGAATTTCCTCCCATAGGATAACATTGGTGATTCTATGTGAAAAAGTTTCTAAGTGTTAACTTTTAAAATACAATAATATTCCTTAAAAATCACTACTGTAACCAAAACGCTTTTACTCAACTGTTTACAGGAGATGTCCTAGGACTGAATCTAGGATCTAGTCCTGTGGTTAGAAAAGTAATCCATAAAGTAACTAATTGCATTTAACTAGAAATTCACATTGAGCTCAATGTTGCATTGTGTTTGAAATTGTGTTGGCCATTGCAACAACTGTAACTACTGTACTTAAAAGTCTATTGCCTATTTGCAAAGTATTTAAACTAAAGTAATTCATTCTGAGAAAGTATATTTTGTAATGTAATGTATAATGTAATTACAATGTAATTTAAAAAATAAAATATCTAAAAATAAATAGTTTAAAAAAATGTAGTAAATCAGTATCAAAAAAATAAATATAACAATTAATACAGTTAAAAATTTTCATTTACAAAACCTTTGAAATTCACTGGAAAAAACCATAGGTTTTAGACATGTTATAGTTAGGAATTAGCATTTAAAAAACCTTTGAAATTCACTGAAAAAACCATAGGTTTCAGGCACGTTATAGTTAGAAATTAGCATTTAAAAAACCTTTGAAATTCACTGAAAAAACCATAGGTTTCAGACACGTTATAGTTAGAAATTAGCATTTAAAAAACCTTTGAAATTCACTGAAAAAACCATAGGTTTCAGACACGTTATAGTTAGAAATTTGCATTTAAAAAACCTTACAAATTCACTGAAAAAACAATAGGTTTTAGTGACAGTTATAGTTAGTTGGACATTGCACTCGTACAAAACCCGTGAAATTCCCCGTTATAGTTAGTTCAGCTAACTATAACTCGCGCCCGCAATGCACTGCTGATGACGTCACATATTACATCACTCATGACATGGTCAGTGACATCACTGATGACATCTCAAATGACATCACTGATGACATCACTGATGACATCATCCACATGATAATCTGATGCACCTCCTCACACCCTAATATAACCTTTGATACACCCACTCTAAATTACAGACTGCCATTCGCAAAACCATAGACACTCCAACACCAATAACTACATACCCACTCATTGATTCTTAGGTCTACACACACATCCACTCACTCACCTGTACAGTCACTCATACTTACGGTCACTCAGTACAGGACTATCATATGCACTCATACTCCTATATAGACACTCAAACACCGCCACTCATCCATAGAGGTACTCACACACCTAGTCAGTCATGCAAATAATTAAACACACTGCCATTTACTCACCTATACAGTTATACACACACCAGCTCACTTACTCATACAAATACTAGCACATTCTTACGCTCTTATACAATCACTGATGCAAGCACACACTCATCCATACAGTCACTCTCACAATCACACACTCTCGCTTATAGCTATTTATATACTCCAACACACATATATACTGCCTTTCACATATGTAGTTACTCACACATGTACCACTGGGACATACATTCACTCACTAATACACTCTTACACACACTTACCCATCCATACAGTCTATCACAGATGCACTCTTGAAACCATCCACCCAGTGAATCACCCACTCACACATCTATGCACAGAGTCGCACCCACCCCACCCACACAAACACTCAGGCACCCATACAGATACTCAGACAACCAATCAATAACTCATATAGACACTCATGTAGCTATTCACAAACCCATGCAGCCACTTACACAGCAACAGACAGACGGATACAGACATTCACCCAGTTTAGTCACTAACCCATGCATTCAGTAAGATACGTTTAATCACTCACTTATAGAGTTAGTCACGCACCTACTAAATCATCCATACAGACACTTATACACCCACTCATTCTTCAATACGCCTTTCCCTATATATATTAAAAATATTTAAACTTTACAGAAACACACAGTCACTGGATGATGTCATCAGTGATGTCATTTGAGATGTCATCAGTGATGTCACTGACCATGTCATGAGTGATGTAATATGTGACGTCATCAGCAGTGCATTGCCGGGGCGCGAGTTATAGTTAGCTGAACTAACTATAACGGGGGGAATTTCACGGGTTTTGTACGAGTGCAATGTCCAACTAACTATAACTGTCCCTAAAACCTATGGTTTTTTCAGTGAATATATATATATATATATATATATATATATATATATATTATTATTCATCAAACGCCAAAGCTTCTCAAGATGCACTCGACAGTGCGTCTGCCATTCGGCATCACGGTTCAGCCCGCCCCAACCATCCAAGTTCGTTGTGTTGCCTGACGCGTTTCTGTGGCCAACGTACCACTTCATCAGAGGCATTTCTCCTGTACGCATTGGAGCGCTCTTTATACTGCATGCTGATTGGTTTAAAAACCCCTCATGGGTTCAACTGCGTACTTGATTTCTTCATACAGCATGCTGGGATGTGTAGTCACAAACCAATCAGCATGCAGTATAAAGAGCGCTCCAATGCGTACAGGAGAAATGCCTCTGATGAAGTGGTACGTTGGCCACAGAAACGCGTCAGGCAACACAACGAACTTGGATGGTTGGGGCGGGCTGAACCGTGATGCCGAATGGCAGACGCACTGTCTAGTGCATCTTGAGAAGCTTTGGTGTTTGTTGAATAAAATTATGACACGGGTGCCTTACCGTGCAAGATGCACCATCTCGAAGGAATGAGAGGCTGAGGGAGAGGAACCTTCCTGCTCCGGTTTCCAGCACAGTGCGTCTTAATGAAGAGTGCCTGTTCCCATCACATCCAGATCCTACTAAGGATTTTAACTGACTCTCTGAAATCTGTAAGCATTGGAACCTACTATGGGTGTTTAATGAAAGCTCGATGTGACTACACATCCCAGCATGCTGTATGAAGAAATCAAGTACGCAGTTGAACCCATGAGGGATTTTTAAACCAATCAGCATGCAGTATAAAGAGCGCTCCAATGCGTACAGGAGAAATGCCTCTGATGAAGTGGTACGTTGGCCACAGAAACGCGTCAGGCAACACAACGAACTTGGATGGTTGGGGCAGGCTGAACCGTGATGCCGAATGGCAGACGCACTGTCGAGTGCATCTTGAGAAGCTTTGGTGTTTGTTGAATAAAATATATATATAAAAAAAAATATATATATATATATATATACACACACATATATATATATGGTGCGTGTGTATATATATATTTATATATATATGTGTGCGTGTATATATATATATATATTTACTAAAAAAATAAAGGTTACAGGGACGTTATAGTTAGGCTGACATTTCACTCATACAAAACCAGAGAAATTCAGCTGTTATAGGTACCTGAGTTAACTATAAACTGTGCCACCGCAATGCACTGATATAGACCTCACATATTACATCACTGATGACATCATCTAGTGACTGTGAGTGCTTTTAAAAAGTGTATGAGTGTTAAATATATATACCTAGGTATATTGGTGAATCAGTGGGTGTATGAGTGATCGTTTGGATGACTGAGTGGGTGCATGACTGTCTGTATAAGTGAGTGATTAGGTGTCTCATTGAATGCACGGATGAGTTACTGGTTGTGTGAATGTATCTGTCTGTCAGTTGATGTCTAAGCGGTGTATGAGTGTGTTAGTGGGTACATGAATGGCTATATGGGTGATTGATTGGTTGACTATCTTTATGGTTGTCTGGGTTTGTATGTGTATGGGGGTGAGGAGGTATGTGACTGCCTGTATGGATGAGTGAGTCAGTGCCTGTTTGGGGTAGTGAGTGTGTGTGTGTGAGAAGCTGTATGGCTGTGTTGGTGATTGAGTGCTTGTGTTAGTGTGGGTGAGAAACTGGGTATGTGACAGGCACTATAGGTGAGTGACTGGGTATATGAGTGACTGTATGCGTGAGTGAGTAAATGTGACAGTGGCTATATGGATGAGTACATGCTTCTGTCAGTGACTGTAAAGGTGAATGAGTATGTGTTACTATTTGTATGAGCAAGTAAGTGTATGTGTATGTAACTGTTTGGGTTAGTATGCACCTGAATGACTGACTGTATGGGTGAGTGTATAGGTGTGTGAGTAGTTCTATGGGTGACTCACTCAGTGCATGAGTGCCTGGATGGGTATATGAGTGGATATGTCAATGGCTGTATTGGTGATTGAGCGGGTGTATGAGTGACAGTATGGGTGAACAAGTGGATGTGTGTGTAAATCTATGAATTAGTGAATGGGTAAGTACTGGTATGGTTCTGTTAATGGGTTTGTTAATGGTTGTGTGGGAGTTGCAGTGGGTGTATAAAAGATTCTATAGGGGTGTGAGTGGGTGCGTCAGAGATGATGTGGATGATGTCATCACTGATTTCATCAGTGATGTCATTTGAGATACCATCATAGATGCCATCAGTGACATCATTGACCATGTCATGAGTTATGTAATATGTGATGTCATGAGCAGTGCATTACGGGGGCGCAAGTTATAGTTAACTCAGGTAACTATAACAGCTGAATTTCTCTTGTTCTGTACGAGTGAAATGTCAGCCTAACTATAATGTTCCTGTAACCTTTGTTTTTTTAGTGAATTTCTAAAGTTTTTTTTAATTCGATTTGCTAACTATAACTACCCTGTAACCTTTGTTTTTCTTAGTAAATTTCTAAGGTTTTTTAACTAGCAGTCACGTTTGCAGAGTGGTGGAGAAAGGAGGCTGGGCCTCCGGCCAACTCTCAGGAATTACGCTGCGTAGGACTTACAAGAGGTACCAGGAGGGCGTCTTGACCCCCAAGGTCCCTCTGGAGCCAAGGGGATTTTATCTGCAACTAGTAGTGTGCCGGGAGGCACATTTGCAGAGTGGTGTAAAAAGAGGTCATGGCCTCTGACAACTTCTCAGCAATCCTACTGTGTGGGACTTACTGGAGGTAACAGGAGGGGTAGTTGGCTCCCAAGTAAATCCTTGTGGGCCAACTACACCTCCTATTACCTCCAGTAAGTCCCATACTGTAGGATTGCTGAGTTCTGATAGGAGGCCATGCCCCCTTTCTCCGATCACTCTGCAAACGACCTTCCTGGTGCGCTCTTGGTTGGGGGATGAAGTCCCCTTCACTGCTGAGGGTGTTTAAGGGCCAATTAGCCCACCTGTTACCTCTGAGAGGCACGTTTACAGAGTGGTGGGAAAATGGGCGTTGCCTCCGACCACCTCTCAGCAATCCCACTGTGTGGGGCTTACTGGAGGTAATAGGAGGTGTAGTTGGCCCCCAAGGATTGAACGCAATCTCTCTTTACTGACAAATGAATTCTCTCGACTTAGAGAAGATGTTAAATCCCTCAGCTCTGGAACCCGACTCACACGTGCAAACTCACCACACTCCAACCGCAAAATCCCCGCCAACATCAATCGTCATCATTGGAATACTTCCCCCCTCTACAACCGGATGTCTAGACCTCACCGCACCTCGAACCACCTCTCCCCATCAGACCTCTCCAAACTATGCAATTCTTACCATCCTAATACCTTAGTCAACAACCCACCTCCCACCTACTCCAACATCCCTGTCATTCTAGGCACCAACAGAATTCCCTCCTCTCCCGCCTCCCCAAGACCCCCTCCACATCTCACCACCATCCACTCCTGCCCTCCCCCAAAACAACCCCAAACCACTCGCCTGCATGCTTGTTAACTGTCGATCTGCCGTTCGACACGCCACTGAAATCTCCGAATCTATCCTTAGCGAATCAATTGATATTGCGTTCCTCTCGGAAACCTGGTTCAATGACCACTCAACGAGCATGCTTGATCTAATCTCCCCCCCCGGATACTCTATCCTCAGAAAAGACAGACCTGACAGAATAGGGGGGGGGCCTGGCCATAATCTTCAAAAGCGAACTTCAGCTCTCCCTTGTTAACAACTCTGGCCATTCGACTTTCGAATACCTTGAAGCTGAACTTAAAGTTCAAAATACCCACCCTATTCATTTACATACTATCTACCACCCTCCTGGTGATCCTCACTCCTTTATTGATGAACTTTCTGACTTGATGACACAAGCCTCAATATCCAACTCAAAAAATCTCTTCCTTGGAGACCTCAACCTCCACTTGAATGACACCAATGATCCGACTACCACCCTCTTCACCAACCTTCTCGAGATCAATGACCTCAAACAAATATGTCAGTCCCCCACCCACACCAAAGGAGCCACCCTGGACGCCATCATTACCAACAATGACTTGGCCTTCCTGACCAACATCATCCCCATTGACTGGTCCGACCACCACCTCATATTGTTCCCCAGTGCTATCACACCCCCTCCCCACCAAACAAATTAAACCCTTGAAATGGACCAGAAATCTAAAATGTATCCCTCCTGACGAGCTTGAGTCCAAACTCCAAGCTCAACTGCTCCTCACTCCTCCCTCACATAACGCAAATGAGCTTACTGAGCACTTTAATAAAGCTGTCACGGATGTCCTAGACCAATTGGCCCCATCTAAACTCTAAGAAACATCCCTTCCAAATCATGGTTTAACCTAGAACTTAACAACGAAAGACGCTCATTAAGACTGATGGAAAGAACCTGGAGACAGCATCCCTCCCACTCAAACCTGACACTCCTCAGATCAGCTAGATCTACATACAAAAAACACATTTTCAATGAAAAGGCATCCTTCTTTCGTACACAACTCGATCGGGTCAAAAACAGACCTAGAGAACTGTTCAACATTATCCGTCACCAAACCTCCTCAGCTCCGCCTAACCCCACGGCCTTTACCATTAGATGCGAAGAAATTGCCCTCTTCTTCTCTGAAAAAATCGCCAAAATAGATCAATCCTTCCGCTCAACTCAGATCCCAACCAACCCCCTACTTACTCCTGACATCACCTCTAAATCTCACTCCTCACTCTTGACACCCCCTGATCCCCCCTCACACTCACCCGCTCCCTCACTTCACCCTAACCCCTCCTCACACATTCCTTCTCCTATTACCACCCTTAACTACCCCCACACCTTTCCACCACTTCTCCTCTCGTACCAATACACCAAAACTCACGACCTAAAAATAATGCCTCCTGGCAAAATTTCCTCCCTGTGACTGAGCGTGAAATCCACAGCATCATTACTAAACTAAAACCATCCTCCCATACCAAAGACCCCCTCCCATTTAACCTCGTCCAAGACCTAAAGCATATCATTGTCCCATCCTGGACCACAATCATCAACTCTTCCCTTGCTACTGGAAATGTCCCTAGCTCCCTTAAACTTGGTCAAATCTCCCCCATTATTAAAAACACTAATGCTGATCCTAATGACTTAAACAACCTCCGCCCCATCACCAACCTCCCCCTTCTTTCTAAAGCCCTTGAAAAATGTGTCTTGCTCCAATTAGACAAACACATCGAAAAATTCAACCTTCTGGACCCCTTACAATCAGGCTTCAGAAAAGGCTGCAGCACTGAAACTGCCATACTAACCATTGTTGACGACATCCACCACTCCCTTGATTATGGTGAAACATGTCTACTTATCCTCCTTGATCTCTCCGCAGCTTTTGACACTGTTAACCACTCTGCCCTACTTAATGTGCTCAAAGATCGTTTCGGCCTCAATGGTACTACCCACAAATGGTTCGTCTCCTATCTTCAGCATCGAACCCAGCAAATTAAAATTCAAGACTGTCTATCTAACCCCACTCAGATCTCCCTAGGAGTCCCCCAGGGTTCTATTCTCTCATCCTCTCTCTTTAACCTCTTTATGGAACCCCTCACCCTCATTCTTAAACAAGCTGGTATCAACTACCACCTCTATGCCGACGACACCCAACTCTACTATAAGATCAAATCCCATGCCGACATCATACACCTTAATAACACCCTCACAAAAATCCAATCCTGGTTCCAACTTAATCATCTCAAACTCAACCCCCAAAAAACTGAAATCATTCTCTTCTCCCCTAAAAACAACCCCCTCCCCATTCAAACCTGGATCTCTGACCTCAATGCCCTCAACTGCTCTCTCTCTTTGTCCAACTCAGTAAAATCTCTTGGTATCTCCATCGATAACAGCCTCAACCTCAATGTCCACATCAAAAATTCAGCTAAAGGAGCCCTCTTCACTCTGCGTCATCTCAAGAAAATCAAACCCTTTCTCCCAACTGAAGATTTTAAATTAGTAGTTCAATCCCTGGTCCTTTCGCGAATTGACTACGGCAATGCCATCCTCACTGGAATCCCCAAGGTCCACCTAGCTCCACTCAAATCTGTACTCAACCTTGCAGCCAGGCTCATCACCGACTGTAAACGGTTCAACCACATTTCCCCAGCCCTCAAAACTCTTAAATGGCTCCCCATTGAAGGCAGATCCGCCTACAAAAACGCATGCATCACACACAAAATCCTGCACCAAAATGCTCCCTCATACCTCGCCAATAAACTCTGCAAAGCGGGCAGCACTCGACCTCTGAGAAGCACTAACGCTCTCCTCCTTGTCCCACCCCTGCTAAAAAAGAAGTCCACACAATCCCGCTCCTTCTCCGGAAATGCCCCCTACATCTGGAACGCCCTCCCCAAAGACCTACGATGCAACGCCTCCTACTCCAGCTTTAAAAAAGACCTCAAAATGCACCTCCTCAACAAATATTGGGGGTCTTTACCTGTGCCTTAAACTCGATCTGCCATATCTTATAGGTATTTAACCCTTTACTCTGACTATCTGTTTACATGATATGTTTAATATGTTTAGTCTCAAGCCGTTCTTTCTTCTGTTTTACCTGCTATTATTCACATGATGTTGAAATTTTGTTTTACTGTTCTTTCTCTGTCGTGTAAAGCGCTCTGATGTTTTGTTATTCCATGATGCTGTAATTTGTTTCTGACCGTAACTAGCTCTATCATGTAAAGCGCTCTGATACCTCCGGGTCCAGCCAGCGCTATATAAAACCTCTAAAAATAAAAAAAATAAAAAATAAAAGTTGGCCCCTAAGGTCCATCACCCTCAAAGGGGACTGCATCCCCCAACCAAGAGTGTGCCCGGAGGTGCTTTTTCAGAGTAGTGGAGAAAGGGGGTGGGGCCTCTAGGGAGTTGCAGGCTTTGTTTTTTTTATTTTAGGAAGGAGGGCTATGTGGACCCCCTTCCCTTGACCCTTTTGGATCCCGGGGACCTGATCCCCTAGAGCCTGACCCAATTTTTTTTTAATTAAAATAAAAAGAGAGAGGCCGTGTGGCCCCCCTCCCGAGGCCGATATCAGCCCCGGGGACCCAATCCCCCAGGGCTGGGCCTTTTTTTCTTTCTTTTTTTCAAGGGAGGGGGACTGAGAGGCTACCCTCCCGGGCCATTTTTGGCCCTGGGGACCCCATCCCCCAGGGCCAGGCCATTTCCTTCTTTTTCTTTTAATTTGATTTTAATGAAGGGGTGCTGAGCGACCCCCCCCCCTTCCCAGGCCGATTTCGGCCCCAGAGACCCCATTCCCCGGGGCCTGGACATTACTTCTTTTTTTTTCAAAAGGAAGGGGGGCCGAGAGGCCCCACTGGGCCATTTTTGGCCCCGGGGCATGGCCATCTCCTTGGGGACCACGGGGGAACCTGAAGGCCCCTGCGGTCCTGGCCGGCTCCTGCCTCCTGCGGGAGCCTGCATTGCTATTTACCCCCAGGGAGCTGATAAGATGCAGCTCCCTGGGAGTATAAAGCAAAGTGCTCCACTTTGAACAAACAAGAGAAAAATGATGTTGCTTGTTCAAAGTGGAGCACTTGTTTGCTATGGGATGGCATCCCATAGCAAACTGCAATGTCCTGAGGGTGGGAACCCCAGGACATTGCTGGAGCTGGCCCTGGGGTGTGGCGGTCCCCAGGGCCATTTACAGCTTCACAAGGGGGGTCGCGCAGCCCCCTTCTAACAGAAAGTT
Source organism: Calotriton arnoldi (assembly GCA_963921515.1). Taxonomy (NCBI): domain Eukaryota; kingdom Metazoa; phylum Chordata; class Amphibia; order Caudata; family Salamandridae; genus Calotriton; species Calotriton arnoldi. Next base: position 451,098 of record CAWUFW010008721.1, on the reverse strand, counting down.
TGCCCCGGGGAGGTGGCAGTCCGCGAGGCTGCATGGGGGGTTGGAGCCAGGGCCGGACTGGCCGTAGCGGGCACTGGGCATTTCCCCGGTTGGCCACCAGGGTGGGGGCCGATTTTTGGCCCCTGGGGAGGCGTTTTTATTACAGGACCATTTTTGCAGCATAGCTGCAATATCGCCCCCTGTAACAAAATCATCCAAAACCGGCCCTGGCAAACAGCTTGCCACAGCCCCAATCCCCCAGGGGGGCAGCCGAGCACTTTGCCAAGGCTGGTTTTGGTTCCCAGTCCGGCCCTGGTTGGAGCCCCCCTAAGCATTATTTTAAGCATAGCCCCATGGAGGTGGTGGTCCCCTGGGCTGCAGGGGTGCTGCATGGCCCCCCTGCACTTCAAACAGTTAGCCCCAGGGACCGCCACCTGCCCAGAGCTAATTGTTTGAAGTGCGGGGGACATGCAGCCTGCGCATCTTTATTTTTATTTGCCCCTGGAATCTGGCCCACCCGGGAGCCTAAAATAAAAAAAAGCGCAGATCCACTGGGAATCCTGCAGACATTTTTTTTAAATGACACCTTGCTGCGCTACCCTACGCCAAAGTGAAAGGACAGGAATGTACTGTATTTAAGGAATATGGTGCATTCCTGTCCTTACTGCCTGTGCTGGTGCCGTTTTGGCAGCCTTGCACTGACGTAGGCATTAACCCTGGCCGGAGTTCGCGGAGTTGCACTATGCTGCACTACATGAAGTGTAAAAAAAACTCTGCCGCACTACGCGGAGCTACGCGAGCGGCGGAGTACAATAGAAAAATGCCATTCGCGGTGATTGCACAGTGCCGGATGCTTGTCCGCACTGTGCAATCATTGCACCATGCACAGTGCAAGCGGTCCCTGCTTTCCTTTTCTGCCACTCGAGTAGATTTATACTCAAGCTGCAGCTTTCTCAACGCGAACGGGCAGTTTCTTAACGCGAGCTGTCGTGAACATACGCGACCACTCGCAATGAGAAACCTGACCCCCCGCGTTTAGAAATCTCACGGGTTGTTGATTTTCCACGCTCGCGCTCGCCAACTTGATGATGACGTACACGAACGAGGAAAAATCTCGCCGGGAGGTTAATTTTCCTCGCTCGCAGTCGCAAATTTGACGTGACAAACGCGAGCAAGGAAAAAAACTCCGCTACGCAACGTGAAGCGGAGTTTTTCGGAACTCCGCGACCTCTGCGTAACACAGAGTGCAGGAAACTCCGCAAACTCTGCGAGCGGAGTGGAGTTCACCTCGCAGGGTTAGTAGGCATACTTGCACCATGGTGCAAGGGTGCCTCCGTTGCAGGCAGGATCATTTTTGTGCAGGCAAGGGCACCTTCCAGCACAAAAACAATCTTGAGAGACGTTTTCCTCTTTTATGTGTGCTGCAGAATGCAGCACACATGGAAAGAGGAAAGAACGAGGAGAAATAAACATAGTTCTCGTTGCTGTGCCTCACCTCCGGAGGCGTACGGATTTAGTGCTCCCTCAGCTTTACAAAACCTTGTAAATCTGAGGCAGCGTCAAATTCCATTGGTGTCGCATGGGAAAACCAACGGCAATGCTCATGGAGCAGAGCAGAGTAAGAGTAGAGTAGAGCAGAGTAAGAAGGCGCAGCGATTTGCGCTGCGTTGCCTTACTCCTGATTTCTGAGGTCCCTCAAAGCAACGTAGGGTGGCTTTACATGGCTTTATAAATCTTTATGAGAACCCTGTGACACACATGTAACACTTTACGCGGTGCAAAAGTGACGCAGGGCTCTCATAAATAAGCCCCCTAAAGTACCTGACATTTGCGGAATAAGTAAACAGCATAGTCCTCAGTGGCGATAAAATTGCCCCAACATCTCTGCGTCACCATGGTTGATATGAGTCGGTTAATCAATCAATCCTCACATTAGACCATTATCTGCATAGTGATGGTGTGGCTAATGAGGTCAGAACATGAATTATGTGTGAGACTCATTTCAAGATCGAGGTGGGAGTTGTTGATATTATTAAGGACGAGAAAACCGGCTCCACTCATGACTCGTTGCTTGAGTAAACAGAGTGCTGGCATCCGCTCCTGCAGCAGAAGACGCCGATTCCTGCTGTTCAGACTCCCAAGCATGCCCGGAGGGGGAGAGCTATAATATCGTAGAACAGAATAACTAACATGACAGCATAATATACATCTCCAATGCAGATTTTGCAATTCCGGAAATATATTAACAGGCTTTTGAGCTCGGCGCGGTATTTTATGCACAATAATTGGAGTACATAACGGGGGCTGTCACTCTTAAAACTTCATTACTGCAGCAGCATACGGCAGGATGTCGAGAATGTCCGCAACGTTTACTTCCGGATCTGAGGAAAAATACGTGCATTGGTAATTGCTCTGCCTCTTCGCAGTCCTGATTTTTCCGCAGAGTATGGCGCTAGAGCACTGCAGAGCTGTAAACATCGCACCTAATCACCTAATTCCCTCTGTTTGTGGCAAGTAGAGAAACATGTTTTGTGCATCTTTGAGATAATGCAAACGCTGAATTTAAATGGTATAGGGCAGCTTGTCGATGGCGCTAGTAGTACAGGGTGTGCTAATGAACACCTGTGGAAAAAAAACACGGATATCTCGCGCCGAGTAATGCATTTGCAGCCGGGTCAATAACATTCCGCCACCATATGGCGTTAGTTAACAATCTACTAGTTTTAGCTCCCCTGACATTATTATTGACTTCATTTGCTTTACATAAAATTAATTGTCTAGGACAAGTCACCTATTAATCTACATAATGTGCATAACGTTGTCGTTCGCTGCGCACAATAATGACCCAGCAGGGAATAATCTGCAATCAGTTTTACAGAGCACCTACAATTATAATCAAAGGGCTCGGTGATGTGTGCCTGCTTCCAACAGCTCGACCTAAGGATATTTTATTTCAGGATTCCTAGCAGCTCTCACCCACTTCTCAAACTCAGTTACTTTTCTGTGACTTTCTCTCCTGGTGATGGCCATTAATGATACAGATGACGATTGCACGTCCATAACAAATCTCACCAGAAATCTACCAATGCAAATGAACACATGACTACATCTGGGGAATTAATTTGTGGCCTAATTTGCATTCTCACACCCTGCCTGGCACTTCTGCGACAGGAAAGTAGCTTTAAATTATGCTCGTAAGTGAGTGGCGGTTTTCATATCATAATCAAATATATGTGAGAATGCACTCCTTCCCTTAGATAATTTAATCCTTTTACAATGAAAAACTATATGGGGCATATTAGCAAGACCCACGTTAAAATTATCGCCGTTTTAGCGGCAGGAAACTGCCGCTAAAACGGCGATAATGGGCTTACTAATATGCGTTATGGAATTCCAATAGAAGCCCAGGTTAGATGTGCAGGACGTCTAACCTGGGCTTCTATTGGAATTCTATAGCGCATATTAGCAAGCCCATTATCGCCATTTTAGCGGCAGTTTCCTGCCGCTAAAACGGCGATAATTTTAACGTGGGTCTTGCTAATATGCACCTATATGTTTGTAATGCGTGCGCCCAGATACTGTGAAACGTCCCATATCACAGCGATTAACAAGTCCAGCCAAAGGGCACTTTCCCCGCGCACCCATCTGTCGCACTGCTGAATGGGGAAGAAATTTCTCCCAATACGCCACTTATTCCTAAACCATCCGTGTTTGTCATTATTTTCAATCATTATACCACTCCTTATGCATTTAATCCTCCTGCTTATTAGATCACTGCGGAGACAGCATGATTGCATAATAATTCTTTATTCAACATTTTCAAATGCCTCCTGCTGCCAATACAGGCTTTCAACAGTGGCACGTGAGGTCAATCATGTTTCAAAGTAGGCTCATTTCATGAATTACACCCAATGCATTTCGAGCCCACTGGCTCTTTGTCAGGGGTTCACTGAAACAAAATGAAAAAACCGTTCAACTAACTGCTCATTACCAACTTACTATGTGCACAGAAAAGAAAAGAAAAATATTACTGCTTACTAAGCTTCCACCCACATTGCCCCTCTCTGCCTTCCCCGTGCTAAACAGAACATAACGTTCATGTGCTCAAGCTAAATGTCAAAGCACCCAGTCCCCACCCAAAGTTCAACTGCAAAATAAATAATACTGAAAAAATCCGGAAACTTACCCCACCCTAATACTCTGCTTTAACCCTCACTGAAACACTTTCCCTATTACACCTTTCATAAAACCCCATCTCCAAACCAAACCCTCCTTTTGTCTTATCCATAACAAAATCCAAACTCCACCAATTTACCTTTTGCACGCCACAACCGGCAGCCTAACTTCCTTCGTGAACTTCACTTCCTCTTCCAAAATCTAATACTCTCTCCCTACCGCTTGGACCTTTATCTAATATCTAATCAACATGTGGGTTTCTATTGTTATTTTAGTTCATCAGGTCACTGGGGGTTGGAGCATGATTGAGATTGGGATTGTTGTTCATGGCACCGGGGTAGTGCATCATGGGATTTATAGTTCGTAAGTATTTGGTTTGTATAGGAATGCCATAGGAGCATTTAGCCACGGGGGAGTTTGTAGTAGCGAATCATGCAGGTCACGGGGTTAGATTGAAGCAGTGAATCACAAAGTTTGATAGGAGACACGTGGGAGAGCACGCATTAGATAAAGGTCCAAGCGGTAGGGAGAGAGTATTAGATTTTGGAAGAGGAAGTGAAGTTCACGAAGGAAGTTAGGCTGCCGGTTGTGGCGTGTAAAAGGTAAACTGGTGGAGTTTGGATTTTGTTATGGATAAGACAAAAGGAGGGTTTGGTTTGGAGATGGGGTTTTATGAAAGGTGTAATAGGGAAAGTGTTTCAGTGAGGGTTAAAGCAGAGTATTAGGGTGGGGTAAGTTTCCGGATTTTTCAGTATTATTTATTTTGCAGTTGAACTTTGGGTGGGGACTGGGTGCTTTGACATTTAGCTTGAGCACATGAACGTTATGTTCTGTTTAGCACGGGGAAGGCAGAGAGGGGCAATGTGGGTGGAAGCTTAGTAAGCAGTAATATTTTTCTTTTCTTTTCTGTGCACATAGTAAGTTGGTAATGAGCAGTTAGTTGAACGGTTTTTTCATTTTGTTTCAGTGAACCCCTGACGAAGAGCCAGTGGGCTCGAAATGCATTGGGTGTAATTCATGAAATGAGCCTACTTTGAAACATGATTGACCTCACGTGCCACTGTTGAAAGCCTGGATTGGCAGCAGGAGGCATTTGAAAATGTTGAATAAAGAATTATTATGCAATCATGCTGTCTCCGCAGTGATCTAATAAGCAGGAGGATTAAATGCATAAGGAGTGGTATAATGATTGAAAATAATGACAAACACGGATGGTTTAGGAATAAGTGGCGTATTGGGAGAAATTTCTTCCCCATTCAGCAGTGCGACAGATGGGTGCGCGAGGAAAGTGCCCTTTGGCTGGTTTTCATATCATGCCATCTGGTCTAGTTACACCTTTTTTTATGCGTCATAACTGCTCCAACACTCCTCCCTAGTTATGTTTTGAGGAATATATTGATTCTTTTGAATTTTCGAGATACTTGAATAAAAGTTTTCAGAGGGTAGAGGATTCCTCTGGTATGAGAAGGAGAGGATTAAAAGTGGATGAGGAATGCAAACCAAAGGTGTCCATCTTACCGTTATAATGGGATGTTACCAAAGAAATTTCGTAAGCACATTTTATGGGAAAAATGTCTACATCTCAAAAAGATGTACTCGCTGATCTCAATCATATAAAAACAGTGCGGATCTAACAGTTAAACCAGCTGAAAAATGGGTCGGGATTGTCGTTCTAGACACTGATTACTACAATAATGAGATTGTAAAACAGGTCAAGGCTGACGCAAACAGTAACGTACACAGAAAACTACCTGGTGATCCTTTTAATGACTTTAAAAAAAAAATAAAATAAAACCCGCGACAAAACAAGCGCAGCTGGATGGATTTATCAGGAGTAAAGACTTTGGGGCAGATTTACAAGCCCCTTGAGCCACTTTTGCGTCACTTTTCCCATGTTAAAAATGACGCAAAAGTGGCGCAAGGGCCTTGTAAATCTGCCCCTTTAAATTTTTGAATGCGAAACTCCCATGCACACTTGCTAACTACATCCCCCCCTAAGTTCATAAAACTCCTGATTGTCTACCTGCGAAGCCTGTTGTCTCTGGGTGTGGTTTTGGTCTGCAGCCCATATGTATATATGTAGATTTTTTTGTCTAAAGCTATGTCTCTGAAACAACGTCCTATATCAGAGGCAGTGTTTATTTCTTCTGTAACATGGCATGTGGACCCTTTGAATATAACATTGAAATGTGGACTATTTAGATACAAGACCGCACAAAAAGTGGTCAAGCCAACAGATGAAACCAGGAGAGCTGAGCCAAAGACACATATGGGTTCGGCTCTGGCTCTAAGAGCCCGTGCATTATATTTGGCAAGTAATTCATGCAACAAAGATCATGTTATTATAAAAACAAGTTGTCTCAAAATTCTATAACTTTAGTACATCGGATTATTTGAGAAGTATTTTTTAGAAGTGAGAGTTTTTAAATATGAACTGAGAAATATTCCAGCCCCGTCTTAATGACAATGCTATTAGTTAACTAAGAGGCAAGTGCGGGATCATGTGTGGCCGGTATGTGGCCTAGATTCTCTTTAGAGAGGGTGCACCATTATATCGTATTAAACACAAAATGGGTTTTTGAACGTCACACTTCTTAAATGCACATATTTGAAGATGCGCTCATATGTGATAATGAACAAAAAGTAGGCTCAATGAAATGTATCTTTTGCCTAGGATCAAACAGTTTGGTCAAGCAGGTAAGCTGGGATCATTCCCATATTTTCTTGTTTCACACTGCAATTTAGCCACTAGATGGGTATTTCTTTCTGCCATCAAAGGTTAATATTTTTTCCTTAATTCTTGGAGGATGAGATTAGAGTGTGACAGGCAAGCAGAATCCATATTTTATTTTTGCTAGTTTTTTTTTAGCACAATCTTTGCCCAAAAACATAAAAGTGCTTCACAAAAGACTATACGTTTGGCACAGGTAGGCCTGCCAGTATTCAAAGGATGCTGAGCCGCGGCCGCATTCAAACCTGGTTTCCTATGTTACACAGTCGGCTGGGATTCAAACCTGGTTCACACGTTAAACAGATGGCAGATGGAGCCACTAGGTCACATCACCTTCCATGAAAGTTCAGCTTGTTTTGTTCTTGAGATTCCAAGAGGACCTCGAGCTGATCCAGAGCCAAGTATCTGGCTCGAGGCAGGATCGAGCTTTCAGCGACTGCCCCAAATTGAGACTGCACCCTCAATCAGTCCCACTGACTTTGTTGCTGCCCTGAAAAGTTTGTCACTTAACCATAATTATTTCATGTCGCAATTTTGCTTCAAATTAAGGGCACTGCAATGGGGGTATCTTTTGCGCCAAACCTGACAGAGCTCGTTGTGTATAACTTCAAGGAATTGTTCATATATCTCTAAACTAAACCTTAACTATAGCACATCTGTTGCTGGATCCTCTATGGCACTGATTGTTTTTTTTTTAGTTGATGATACCAGGCTGGATTTATATGCATTTCTCACATGGTTCAACCAATGCAGTAATGATCTGTTTTTTATCCATTCAGCTGATTTCATAGGGCCAGCCATCTTGACCTTTCTGTGATGTTACTAAAGGTAAACTATTCACTAACTTATATAGGGAAGAAACTGAAAATAATTAACTGATTTTAACCATAGTTACCATTCACAGACTCTTAGAGACAACGTATCTTATGGTTAATTTCTTGTGATTCACCAAAATGATTATTTTGGGGGAAGTAGACATTAGGCAACGCAGTATGGGTTATCATAAACAATGCATTAGACATATGTAAGAACATGGATTAATAATTGGGGTGGATGTGAATTCAGCACAAGGAAAAATGCCACAAGCTTGTTAAGGTAAAACACAGTTTTAATCATTTAAACCTGGGCTCAACCCCATGATACCTATGGCATACAGAAAATAGGCTTAACTTATGAAAATGTGTAAAGTATTTAGTAGTAACAACACATTTTAAAAGACAAAACACAAAACAATAAAAATCCCACAGCCAATTCAGAAAAATAGAGAAAAATGTAAAAAGTGCAATTGCAACAAAACAACAAAAATCCAATAGGGGGAACAGCATTTTTAAAGATGTAAGGCAAAAAGCACCTAGAAAAAGTAAAATGCTAATCAGTAGTCACTATTTATGGGTTACCGGGACTTAGGCATGATTTCAGACTGACAGCGATGGATCAAGGGTCTGATACACCAAGCAAGTCATCTTAGTCAAAGATTTTACCTTCTGACTTAGAACCTGATTTAGATCTTGGCGGAAGGGTTAGTCCATCACAACGGAGAAGGATATCCTGTCCGCCGAAATATAAATCCTATTATATCCGATGGAATTTATATTTCAGGGGATGGGATATCCGTCACCTTTGTGACAGAGTAACCTGTCCACCAAGATCTAAATCAGGCCCTTAGTCTCTAAAATTAAAGCCAAAATCCTTGCAAAGCATGATACCCATTGGACGAGGCTGCTCTGAAGTTATTGGTTTTTGATGGGAAAAGTTCAGAAAGGGATAAATTCAAATTTTGCCATCACCGAAGACCTCACTTTAGGCAGATACGTTTTGCACCTTCACCTGGTCCTGGTCAAGATTTCTACCTTTAGACTTAGACTTTATTATGGATCACAAAATCTTCAAGTGGGGTAAGCCGGGATCTGTAGCTGACCTTTTCAGGGTTTCTGTCACAGGTCCTCCGGGTAATTTCTAAGGCTCCCAAGATCACAGGTACAGCACTTGGGGGAAGAAGATTCACTCCAGCAGAAACCAGCAGGGTCTAATTGACCTTAGTAATCCTGGCCTTGGTTATCTCTCGTATTGATTATGCCAATTCACTTTATGTTGGCATTCCGGCATACCAACTCCACCGTTTGCAACTGGTACAAAATCAAGCAGCCAGGCTCATCTTTCATCAATCCAGATACCAACACGTCCGCCCCCTGATGAAGAGCCTTCATTGGCTCCCGGTGGCTAAACGGTGCGTATTTAAACTGGGCTGCACCATCTTTAAAGCCCTTGCCGGCCTTGGCCCAGTATTCATCTCATCTAGGATCCATCGTTATGTCCCCTATCGTGAACTTCGCTCCTCCCATCTGAATTTGCTCACCATCCCCACTTTCAAACGCAAAAAACATGTTGGCCTTGGATTCTCTTTTTTGGCCCCTCAATTTTGGAACTCTCTCCCCATTGGACTGAGGTTAGCTACCTCCTACGCCCAATTCAGAACACTTCTTAAGACTCTTTTGTTCTCTCAGGCATACGAGTAAAGCTTCTGTTCATCATAACATTGTCGCTCCTCTGCTCTTAGCGCCATGAAACCGCTTGGTGTTAGTGCGCTCTATAAATACTTTTAACATAACATAACTGTTGGAAAGTGGGTTATTGGTAGGGGCAAATGTAGGTCTGCCACTAGTAATAAGACCACAAACACTGGATAGGACTCAGCATAGGTCTAAGAAAATTATTCCTATGCTCAACCCCTGGTAACGTGGCTGCGAGCAGACAGGCTTAACTTCAAAGACAGGTATGTAAAGCATTTAAAAACACCAATTCAGTAAATAATTAAAACACAACACATAATAAAAATCCAACACCAATTTATAAAAATAGGAAATATTTTTATCTTTAAAATGACACCAAAACGACAAAAATCCAATGTAGGGAACCGGAGATATGAATTTTCAAAGTTTAAATAAAATCTAGCACTTAGAAGCATATAGCACCATATTGGGACATAGCCTCGCGATAGACCGGGCCAAAGTCAAAGTTTAAGGCCGACCGCGATGGAGCCCTGAGCGGATACTCCACGCGGAAGGTCCCGGTCAATGTTTTTACCTTCGCACTTAGAAACTTTTCTGGAGCTTTTCTCCTCGAGGCCCCTCGACGCTCTCCGTCAGTCCGGATCCGGTGCGGCTCCGCCGGGCAGCCTTTCGACGATCTCCCGGTGAACTTCCCTGGAGCGGACTTAGAAACTTTTTCAAGATCGCTTTAGCGGGGCAATCCAACAATCCAGGCCGACACGCGATGGAAGGCAGGCGGATTGGCGCTCGCGGTTGATCCCGGTCGACTTTCTTACGAGCGGACTTAGAAGCTTTTCTGGAGCTTTTTCTCTTGGGGTCCCTCGATGCTCCTCATGTAGCCGGATCCGGTGAGGGTTCGCCGGCTTCAGATTTTCTCTAGTCCCGGTCAATCTCTGGAAGTCGATGCGATGGAGCTTTTAGCGGGACGAACCTGGTGGGCTTGGCCGGCTCGCGGTTGAAGGCAGGCGTCTTGGCTGACCAGGATGAGTCGGTCCCCCTATGGAGCTTTTTTCCAAAGTTCCTCCAAAGTTCCCCAAACTTCCTGAACTTCTTCCTGAAGTTCCTCAAAGGGTCCCAAAGTGTCTCAAACTTACTCCAAGGGTCTGGAAGCTCCAAGATGGTCCTTGAAAGTTGAGGACTTCAATTCCCACAATGCACTGGACGTCACCCTTACAAATCCACTGGTAGTTCCCCAGGTTGGTGATTCTTGGTGGTGAGGGTCCAGATGAGCTCTGTTAACCTGTAGCTTGCAGGGAGTCCACTCTTGAGTCCTTTTACTCAGCACAGTTAGTCCACAAAGCTGTAGTTTCAGGGGGTGCAGTCTCCAGAGGTCAGGCCTTAGAAGTCTTTGCACAGCAGAAGTTCCAGCAGGGCCAGTCTTGCTTTCTTCAGTTTCAAGCAGCAGATCTGAGGGGCTGGGCCTCTCTCAGATACTTATTCCACAGTCTCTGGGTCATCCAGGAGGTCAAGCTTCACCAATAGGAGTAGGGTAACTGCCCACTTGAGTGACTACTTCCTGCAGAGTGTGGCATTATTTTATCCCAGAGTGCAACAAAGCTTCCAAATCCATAATGGCTGATTTTCCAGCAAGGAGGTAAGAGCTGGCTAAACACTCCCACTGAGTTGGCTAATTAACCTAGCCTCTCCTCCCTACATCTGCACATACCTTCCTTAATCCTGCCATCTGGCTGGGGTGGGGGTTCAAAGCTGTTAATGACACTGCTCTGGGCTCTGCCCCTTTGAAGCTCATTGTTTACGACCCCTCCCCCTGGCCTGGCATTCCTGCAGAACAGCTCACTGCCCTCCCAGTCCATCTGGCTGACCCCAGGGGATCTTTATCACCTCTTCAGGCAGGCTGGCTAATCCTCTTAACTCTGACCAATCAGGGCAGAGCACTGGCAGGCTGGATTTGGAACTACAACTAAGAAAGTGTTATAACTTCTTGTCTGTTCACTTTGGGAAAAATTCAATAACATCATATTGTAGGATTTATCCATACCATTCTAGTGAGTCTTTGAATGGAATCTTTATCCCTGTCCTGTTAATAGTTATTGTTTAATAACTTTCCCCCATGTTATCCTATGGGCCATGGGGTTTGCAATGGGAAAAATGACGTGGGCCATTTTTCCAGCACCAGGACCTACAAAAACATATTTTATAAGTACTTGGCTTATTTTCACAGGACCCCCACCCCATAGGTCACCTAGGGAGACCCTAGGGGTGTTGAATCTGTAAAAATATTGCAGATCCTCCAGGCCCAGTGCCCCCAGCATCAAAGTCGAATTTGGGCAGCACTTTAAACAATGGGGAGAGTGAAATGTGAATTTCACTTAACCCAGGGCATTTATAAACTCATTTTATAAGAGTCTACCTTATAGATACCTGACCCCCCACCCCTGGGATACCTAGGGAGACCCTGGGGGTCATTATTATGCAAAAACATTTTAGGTTGACCAGTTTTAAGTGCCCCAAACCCCAAAGTCGAGTTTGGCCACAATTTGCATGTTTAAGAGCAGTCCTGGCACCCAGAGCTGCTTTTAAACTGACCACAGGCTTCAGCAGTGCACACATGCAAGTGCAAAAAGGCTGCTGGCCTCTAAACTGCCATGCCCCAGGATACTGGGGACTTCTAGGTAGTTTCAATCCCCTGCCCTATTATATACTAGGGGCTCATGGGGTAGGTCATGCCAATTACAGGGGTACCCCAACCCAAAGTGTACCCTAGTGTATGTAGGTGCTTTACTGTTATCTAAGTGTTTCAGCATGGCACTGGCCCTGGGCCTGGTTAAACAGAGCCCAGGGTCAGTCAGAGTCAGTTACCACCAGTTCCAGTCAGCAAAAAGTTGGGGGGTGCCCAGGGCACAGGATGACTTTCCAACAATAACGTACAGTTGCTATGGGAAGCTAAGCACTTGATAAAAAAGGCCTCATGTAGCTTGTTGTGTCACTGTAGCTAAACTAGAGGTCCAGCCCTTCAGGTTTCCACACAGGTCTATAACAGCAGGTCCAGTCCTCTTGTATTTCCCTGCAGGTCCAGAACGTGTTCTGATGAGGTGTGGGTGAGGTGACACTCTTGTAGTCTTCAATAGCCAGTGGATGGGGGTGACTGCTGGACACTCCCTAACCAATGAGGAAAACGTTCCCAAGGGAAAACCTTCCTACTTTTCCACCACATCCTGGCTGCCTTACTGTAAACTATCTTACAGTGCACTATTCTTAGTAAAATAAAAAATGGCACAGTCTTTCTGCACTTCAAAGTATCTTACGTGCCAGCCAGGGGTATATTTAGGGAAATGAGCAGGGCTGGGATACAGAGAGCATTGGAGACAAAAGACTTCTCTTCCCCAGTCTCCCTTTACATTTATCTATAAATTGGTAGGCATCATCCTGGTCCCATTGAAGTTAAGGAAGTTCCTGAGTCACTATGTGTCGCATACCTCACAGCCAGGTCTTCTTGCCAAAAGGCTTATGCCATTGTTTCTGCTTTGGGAGCAGTTTTCCTACTACATTAAATGGAATCACTGGAAGGTCATTTGCCATCAACCTAAGGCTAATTAGCAGAGTAGAGTTTCAGGCAGACAAAACCTAACCTTTTCAATAGGACTTTTCCTAAATATTTATTAAACATATGATTTCACCACCGAATACACTTTTTAATAACCATTTAAAGTAGTGTTTCGATTGTTCTGGTAGATTGTCTCAAACCGGAGTTTGCAGAGTTATGAATTTATTCTGAACTTAACATTTTCTCAAGGACAGCTTCAGCCTTTTACAGTGTAACTAGCTTTTTAAGGCTTGTCACTGTAAGTATGCACCATCATTAAATTATTGCAAATTGTTGCAAATTCTTGCTTGTACCCACTTTTTAATATTGAACACCTTGTCTTGTGGGCTGCACGATCCACTGAGAAGGGCCTAATTCATATTTGGAAGTAGTGCTCTTACCTATCAAAAATGGTTATTTAGACAGGTTATTTTGCAGATTTAAAAGTTACATGAACCATGTTTCTTTTGTCAGCCTAGCGGATGGTACAATGTGTCCTGCAGTCCACAGGTGACATCATTTTCCGTACCACTGGTGTATTTCCTGCACAGTATACTGTGTCTTTAGTTGGAGTTTAACTATGCCAATTAAGAGTTAGACAATTTTACCAATTGTAGGGGTCGGAGCACATAATCTAAGGTCTGGATAGCAGCACACCAGTGTGCAGAGTTAAAAAACCAGCAGCATCTGTCAACAAAAATAGGAGGAGCCCCTCAAAAAGAGGAACTGGCCAAAACACACTATCAAAAGGATGAGATATTGCTCCTTTGACTCTTTGCTCGCATTTAATCGCAGACCTGTCCAGAAGGACAAGCTGATATGTTTCTCTACTATTAGACTGGATTTGAACCACATTGTGACAAGTATAAAAAAAATTGCTGATTCTGTATGCTGGTGTGGTGAATTGCTAAGTCTCAACGTTTAAAGAAAACCTTAAATTGAGAGACCATTTAGTATGACTAGACCACCACAAGTTAACAACACTATTTCTGTTCAATTGAGACTCTCACTTGTGTAATTCTTAATAAATGTGGAAACTGTGTGGCATATGAATTCACTTTCAATACCAAGTTTCTGACTCCTCGGTTGAAGCCCTTTGTGCTCCATTTCCATTGGAATTACAATACCTATAATGTCATGTGTTTCATTTGTTGAGCTTAGCAACTTCTATACATTGGCCAAACTACACAAAAGGCTTGCCTCAGGATAATGCAACATCACAGAAGGATTTGAAGTAAGACTCTAAATGTTCCATTGAATACATATTATGCTCATGCTGGTCACCAAGAAGATGACATGACTTAACATAGCAGATAATAAAAAATGTTCAAAGAACAGGAGTGGGGACCTTGTTCTCCTCCTTTGCAAAAAAGAATGTTATGGATTCAGAGATGGAACTCAATGTCACTTGGACATAATGGGATGTACAAATAGAACTGCATGTGTTCATTGTAATTTCATTTGACTTGTTATCTAGTTATGTACTAAACTTTGTGTATACTACCATTGGATCCATATATTCATTGTACTGTTCATACACGTTGAATGCATCTCAATGAACTGTATGCTTATGTTAATATTACTGTTCATACATGTTGTCACCATTAGTGTATGGTAATGGTTTATTATTATAGTCCTGCCCTTGTCTGCAGCTCACTGATTTGTTTCCCCTAGCTTCTTTCCTTTCTTTTAATCCATTGGCTGTGTATATTTTTTCAGTTTTTCCTTAACCCTCTTTCTAAAAGAGGAAGGAGCTTAACCCCTAGGATCTAGGGAGCATCTCAATTAAGGCCCCAAGCAGACATGGACCTCTGTCTGTGTAGACTGCATTTTTCAGCCTTGTTTGCTCACTTACGTGACATTTCAGGGCCCTTCTCAAGTCTATACCCGCCCCAAGGTGAAGCAGTGGCCTACAGAATATTCAACCCTGCTTGCCGTGAGACATGCTGCAGTGGCCCAGCGTGGGAGCTGGCAAGCTGGCTTATATGCCCATACGATCACTGTTTTCCCAGTGGTAGCGTCAGGGAGGTGCGTAGAGGCAGGTTTCCTCTGTTTACCTTCACAGTCAGCATTCTGCTGATGACTTACCTAAGAGGCCTTGCACCAGAAGGCCGTGATCATGGAAGCACCTGGAGACATTAAATTCCAAGGGGTTTCTTGTAATGGAGGAAGGTAGCTAGAAGAGCAGAGGCCTATGGAGGAGCTTTCTGTACCTGGAGAGCCCCTCCACCCCAGTGACGGCAGCATCAGAGGACTGTTTATTAGCTGCTCAAGGTATTTAAAGCAAAGAGACATAAAGACAGTACTGGTAACAGCTACCATCTTGGTTGTGGGAGAATCTCTTTTAAACAGATTTTAATAATAGGAAACTGGGAGGTATGAATGGCTCTAGAAGAGACACAGTCTAAGGTTTATTGCTACCTGTCATTGCTAGATGTACTGTAAAATATATGACAGTGTTTAGCACCCATTGACATTCATAACATAATAGTCTGCCTGGACTCCTTTGATTCTATTCCAAAACGTAGCAATTTCATGCTGGACAGGGCACTATTCCTTGTTATGATAGGTTACACTCCATCATCAATGTCCAGTTTTAAACACGTTAGGCAGCTTCTATTCTCTGAAGCTGTCACTTATAAACTGTCTTCAAAGCAAGGCACTATTGAGATCCAGCGCCACTGCCATAAGCTACACTTGACACTCTTCTACAGGAACTGGTGGATATTAAGCTCTCCTTGGACCTGTGGATAGGCACTGAACCAGGCAACACAACTACATTCTGCATGGAATGAAGCCTCAGCACTTCAGCAGAGATTGAAGACATCAGAACTTCGGCTAGGGGAGGTAGAAAAGAAACTTAACAATCTACCTGAATAGGAACCAGATATGTAGTCCATGCATCAGAAAATCATGGATTTAGAGGACAGGACCTAACAAGATCTGGTGAAAATCACCTCTGATTACCCCTGTGTATTTACAGAGAGAGAAAAGGGTGAAAACGAAACAGAATATACCCGCCTCACCTTAAGCAAATCTTTCCATTTTTTTGTGCTAGGTTATCATGGAAGTGAAAAAACATGGGCGATATGCTTTTGACAATAATCACATTTTCAAATCTGCAGACTATTTACAAACCACAAATGCTAGGACAAGGTTTTGTTCCCTTAGACTGAGATTGCATAAGCATGAGATATGGTATGGCCTGCTTGATCCTGCTGCGATGTTGATTGGAATAGATGGATGAACCACGGAACATGATGAGCCTGATGAACTGGAGAAGTTTATAGATACCTTTGATTCAGCGGAACAGATAATCACCGGAAAGGATTTGAAAGTGCAGGATACTGACCCCAGGGATGGACCTGGTGCGGAGACTCACACTAAGGCTAGTACCATGCATAAATGTGACACATCTGGGCACCCTCTTCAGAACTGCACCTGCTGTTGAGACATATAAGGAGACCTGAAAGGCTAGGCCTGCGCCCATTTATACCCAGGATAAAGATGTGGTTTCCAACGGTCAGTTGGCTGAGCTGTTAAGCTATAGGGACACAACAAGCCCCTAGAAACCCTTTTACTAAAGAGTCTAGCTGACAAGTTACAACTGGACCAGCCTGGACCCTTCTGGTGGTTTCTGCTGTAGTAAGTCTTGATTTCTGAGATCCTGGGACTGTCTCAAAGTGTACTCTCCATAACATTCCAAGAAACCTGGGACTTAGAAACATTTTGATTACAAACCTGCCAAGTCAATCTGAAGAAGCTTTATTGCCATTTGGCTAAACATTTAGGTTGCTCCCACTCAGAGCTTTTCTGCAGCAGCAAATTAGTTTCAGTTGGACGGCACGGAGAAGATATACAGCCTTGCAGGCCCTTGCTCTAATGGAGAAAATCGAGCTACATGAAAGTGACTAAGTCTGAATGTAGAAATCTTCACCTGATGTAGGTGGCAAAAGTATATTGCCAGTGATGTACGGACATTGGGAACAAATATTTAATTTCTCACACTCTGAGCTTTCCTACCAAAAGTCAACTGACTCACCGGGACCGCATCCGACAACTGTCCAGCCTTGTGGACCCCTTCTTGGCCACAGCAAACTGCCTTGTCCCTGCTGAGTATTTTGACTTCCATTTCAGAGACTAATTTAGAAGGTAAAATTTCTGACCAGGATGAACCTGGTTTTGAAACTGACACGCACTCGATTGTGGTCAGCCTAAATTGTGCCTATGTTAGGGTCAAGTGCAACCTGATTAGCGACATTAGCACTTAACACGTTTTGGCGTTATTTTTAAAAGTTTTAAAAATTCATATCTCTGCTTTTCCCTTTTGGATTTTTGTTGTGTTGATATCATTTGTATGTTAAATTATTCTTTTATAAATTGAAGTGGGATTTTTATTGTGTTGTGTTTTCAGCTTTTTAGCTGGTTTGGTACTTCTCAATGGTTTACACATTTTCTTAAGTTAAGCGTGTCTACTCTGTGCCATAGCTTGCAGGAGTTGAGTTCAGGTTAAAATTACTGAAACCTTTACTGGATCTAACAACAGTAGTGACATTATTACTTGTGGTGGACTACCATCATTCCCCAATAATCCCACTTTCTCACAGCATAGTTTTTAATGACAATAAGCCTTGTTTTACACCATTGTAGGCTTTGGATACTATTTTAGAGTCTCAGCATTTCTTAGCAAGTTGGACCCCCATGTTTGGCGGTCCTTTATCACATGGGTGTGGAATAGGAGGCCGGCTGGGCCTTAACATTTTTCAACCCCTGCTAAGGTGGTGGCAAGATTAGGGACAATAGAACACAGCTAAGAGCCCAGAGGGCCTATCAATCACATGTCCAGTACTTGTTGAGCTATGGTCCCTATGATCCAATGTGAAGGACTGGTATGTGCTGTCCATCAACACACTGTTCTCCCAATTACCTTCTCTGGGGGTCCTTCTCTTTTTACATAATTTCTATTGGCTTTCCCCTCTTATCTGTCATTTCCCGGGTCTTTCTTCCTGTTTCTCAATATCGCGACTGGATAGAGTCATCGCCTACTCAAAATAGATCTTAGGTACACCCAGGGTTTACATGTTCCAGATTGGTAATGAAGATTCCACTGAGACACCTAAGGTACCCTGAGCTTTACCCTACAACCCACCACTACTGCTATCCCAGTACGTTGGTGTGCTCATCGTTTTTTTCTTCAGAAATACTGTATATATACCCTAAATGTCCCTTTCACCTTTCCATGATAGCCTTAGGAAGTAATAACATCTAAATCTTTGAGGATAATCTCATTTATCATCAATGATCAAACAAGCTACATTAAGAAGAAGATGATGCGGGAGACTGCAGCGTGCACTTCGCAAGATGGCCGCTGAGCCTTAGACGTCATCGCATACCTGCCAAACGACGATGAATTGCTACTGGATTAGGACATTATTTGACTTGTTTTTCACTGCGAGTCTTCCTCGTGGTTTTCGGTATTTGGGTAGAGGTTTGTGGGTCTTTTTGGTGTCTGTAGAGTGAAGTGTGCTCTTCTGTTGTTTCCTCCATTGAAACTCCTCTGTGTCTGCCGTCCTGAGAGGAGTGGTGAGGAGGCGGGTGCTTCCCTCATAAACAACCCCTTCCTTCAGCTAGCTTGCCGTCCTCTCAAAGGGATTTTTGGTTGTCTGCTCTTGCCTGGAAACTTCCCATTCCGGAATTTGAAGGGGTTTTTCTTCCTCTGTCACAATCTAGTGCAGCAGCATTCAATTAATGCATTATAACCGTCCTTTATGTTCCTTATCTACAAATTTTTATCAGATAAGCACTACTAATTAAGACATAAATATTGATAATATTCTACATATTATTTCAACATCTTCTAAGCTTTCATATATAAAATTGACTGTTTTTCACACGAAGCAAAATGGAATCAAAACCAGAGTCAGCTCACTCAAATAAACGAAAGTAAGCTGCTTCACTGCCACCAACAAAATCTAAGGTTATAGACTCACAAAAAACCCCACTGAATATGATTTTGGAAGAAATTCAGGCTATTCATATGAACACAGACACCATATGCTCGGACATTAAAAATATTCAACAAGACATTGCCTCCCTCTCTATGAAGATAGCAGACAATGAGATTAAAATCTGTGATAATACCATGCCATTGCAACTATGACTCCATTCGTCCATCAGGTTGCTTCTCTTCAAGCGGCCTTACTTAACTTGGAAAATAGAAATAGACAATATAATCTATGCATCTTTAATGTCCCAGTGAATATTGAAGGACAAAGTTGTTGGGCCTGATTCACAAAGGTAAACTTAGACCAAAAGTTTAAGTTTAGCCCTGAAGTCTAAGTTTAGACCAAAAGTCTAACTTAGACCAAAAGTGTACATTTGTGAATAAGGCCCGTCGTCTCTTATTAGAAGCTACATTACCAAAGCTCCTAAATATTACATTTCCAGAATGTTTCGAAATTGACAAAGCTCATAGAATTCCCTCTCATCATAAATCTCATCAGATTAAACCACAACAAATCATATTTAAGTTTTGAGACACCATCATCTCTTCCTCTTTACGAAGGCTGCACAAGAACTCCCAAACCTTCTGATTGAGGGGAATAAAGTCTTTATTCATCAAGACTTTGCAAAAGAGACGGTACAAATTTGATAACGATTTCCAGACTTGTGGCCTCGACTACAAGGTGCTGGATACAAGTATAGCCTCTTCGATCCTTCTACAATGCGTATATGGAAAAATTATGTTTCCAAGTCTTTCTCTTCACCTTCAGAACTGATACAATTTTTCAACCAGCATGATCCTATTGTAATGGAGTCTTAACCTTCAGTGTCTACTGGTAAAGTTTATTTCCCATCATAGCTGATGTTATATTGTTATCATGACAGGTGTACGCAGGGTGTCTACTCCTGCTTCGTATCTGCATCTCTAGTGTTCCATTTGGTATGAGGTCTTGACTGATGACATCTATATATGTTGTCTGTCATGTTTTGTCTCTTTTACCTGGGCTTCTTCTTTTTCCATGTCCTTTTTCTCTCTCAGGTTTTTAGGTCTCGCCTACGCAGCGCGCATGCGCTGCGTAGGAGGGCCTTTAGCCGTCGCTCTGCTCATTTCCAAGCACACACTCGTGCTTGTGGCGGCATCCACCTTGCGGGAGCGAGCAGCGGCGTGCCACAAGCATGAGTGCAGTGCTTGAAAATGAGCAGACTGCTCTCCCAAGCGCGCGCGCACCACTCGCTGGCTCACCTCGCACGCATGCATCCCTCCCGGGCTTGTTGTTTATTCCTTCAGAGCATTTTGCACCGAGTTTTGGACTGCATTGTGAAACCGCTATGCATTGCATTTGCCTACTGTCTCCTTTCTAATTGCACAATAGCTTTTGTTTTGAGTTGGGATCCGTACTTGTGACTATCAGCGTGTTGCTTTACATTTACCATCAAAAGCATTCTCACTCCGACATTTAGACAGGATTTTTAAACAACCCTGCACTCCATCTAGCTGCCGTCTCCTTTCCAATCTCACAAAGGCACCAGTTATTGGCTTTATGTCTCTTTTGTAAATGGATGTGTGTCGCTTTTACTCTAATTTTCGTTTTCACAATCCACTTCCAGAGTATCTGCCGGTCGACTGTTTTCTTTCCCTACCGTAACACATTTTGGGTTTGATGACTTTCCTGCTTGTTTTGTGAAGTGTGATCCATAACACCGCTTGGTTGTTTACTTTGCAGCTTGTGTTTCAAACCTGCCACCCCATTCAAATCGCACAAAGGCACCTATACATAGCTCTGTGTCTCTTTTGTCAATCGCTATTATTTAAAATGATTACTTTCATGCTTTTTTTCCAATTTGAGCTCTGTAATTTAAACAGAATGCTTCATTTAACAAATATAGATAAGAAGGAAAAACCAGGCAGCGTTTCACATGCCCAAACAAGACCCATATGTTGTGTAGAAGAGAGAGCGGTAGCAATCTTTATAGCTATTCGTCTGCTTTCAGTTCTTAACCAGAGACTACTCGGCTCTCCTCCGTTACCCCTCCCTCCTTGTTGCACCCTTTTCACTGCCAATTCAACAAGCATTGGCATAGCCAATAGGTCTCGCCTTTGGGACCTTATAAGTCCTTAGCCATGCAACAGTTGATGTTGTTGCACCAAGGATATTGTGCTGCATAACTAAATACTTATAAGGTTCCAAAAGCGAGACCTATTGGCTATGCCAATGCTTGTCTATCTTTTGATAACTTGATATGGCTCAGCATACAAGCTGGTTGTTTTTTTATTTTAATGTTAAAGGGTTACAGCATCCTGAAAATTTTAGAATATCTAAAAAAATGTAAAGCTGATGTTTGTTTTTTGCAAGAAACTCACGTAGATGATAAAAATCTACATTCAATATGTAGGAGATGGGCAGGAGATATAGTTTTATCTCCTGCTGCAAAACGTAAAAATGGTGTAGCTATACTTTTCTCACGCAAATCTAATTCACAAATACTGATTCACCTTCATGATTCAGATGGTAGATATGTGTATGCACAAGTTAAAGTTGACAGGTACATGTTAAATATTGCTAACATATATGCTCCTACATTAGATGATCCTTCTTTTTGGAAAAATATTACTACAGAAATAATAAAATTAGATAACTCTTCCCTTGTTATGGGTGGTGATGTTAATCTTATTCGAAACCCTCTGTTGGACCATTCCTCTGCATTCAAATTACGGGCCAATACATTTTTCACCTTTTGAAATCAATTTTTTTCTACCACTACATTAGTTGATTTTTGAAGATTAGCACACCCTATAGTCAAAGAATTTACTTTCTTTTCTAATGCGCACTCAACTCTCTCCAGGATTGACTACCTACAGACCTCACGTAACTTATGCCACATGATTACTGATCCCAATATACAACCTATTACAATTTCTGATCATGCTTTAATCTCCTTCTCTCTATCAGATTTGTGCCCTACCAATAAGAGATGAGAATGTACTCCGATATAGTTCTTAACCCAAATAACTCCAATAAATTGGCATCTACCATAAATGATTACTTTCTGCACAATAACTCTGGTGATAGTTCCAAAATTATCCACTGGGATGCATTTAAAGTAGCATTTATTTGAGGTGCCACAATTTCTATATTGGCTCATGAAAATACAACATTTTACGCTCACATTTCCAAATTAGAGAAACAAATAGTGGATCGTGAAAGGCTTTTCATCTCGTCCAGAGATCCACAATGCAAATATCAACTTCAGTAGCACAGATATGAATATAAAAATATGCTCATTAAAAGGCAGGGTTACTTATCTCACAAGAAAAATTTTACTTTTACTTTAACTCTTCTGGTCAACTTTTAGCAAACTACTTACTCAATAAAAAGCTAAAACTCAAATACCTGCCATTAAAAAGAATGATGGTACCTTGCTACAGAGGAGATATCGAGAGAGTTTTTATCTTTTTATAGCACCTTGTATCATATTCAGACAGTTCTCAATGACAATGTCATTAATAAATTCCTTAAAACTTGTCAGTTACCTTAAGTTTCTGATACAGATAGACTTACTCTATAACATCCTATTGACATTCAGGAAATAACTACGCCCATCAAATAATTAAACTCCAACAAATTACCTGGTCCAGATGGTATCCTAGCTAACTTTTACAAATGTTTTCAAACTCAACTCTCTCTGATTCTGCTTTCATTATTTAAGGAATTTCAACATACTTCCATGATGGGTGGCTCTTTAAATGAAGCCACCATCATTGTCCTCCCAAAACCGAACAAAGACTCTACTTTGGATCCCAACAATCATCCCATATTCCTCATTAATCAGGATTGCAAAACATACGCCAAAATCTTAGCAAACAGGTTATCACCTATACTCTCCTCAATTATCCAATCAGACCAGACTTGATTCATGAAGGGTAGATTGTCAGCTCATAACATTTGTTTATTATGCCATGTTCTTTCTTTAGCTAAGGATCTCAAATATATAGTAGGTCTATTGGCCTTAGATGTGGAAAAGCCATTTGATAGAGTAAACTGACAATTTTTATTTAAAACATTAGAATCTTTTCATTTTGGCCCCAAATTTCTAAAAATGGTTAAAGTACTACACTCAGCACCTTCTGCTTCAATTTATGTAAATGTTACCCTTTCTACTCTATTCAATTTATATAAAGGTACACGCCTAGGTTGCACACTATCCCCCCTATTATTTCGTATTGCCATTGAACCTCTCTTATGCTTTCCGCATTAATGCACAACATACGGGTGTTGTTTTTAAAAATACTATAGTTCAAGTTTATGCTTACGCTGATGATGTTTTTGTTAATGATCCTCTTGCTTCTCTACCTATCATTCTTGATATTATTCAACAGTATGCAGATGTCTCCGGTTATTCTTTAAATATCAATAAAACGGAGTTTTTTTCCACTAAATATTTTATGCAACTCTACAATGATAGCAAATACCAACATATTGTGGTTACCAAAGAAACTAAAGTATTTGGGGATAACATTTGCTGACTCTATTAAAATACAATTGAAATCAATTGCTCTAAAATATTAACCACCACAAAAGAGAAACTTTATAAATGGTCAAGGCTTCATTTAAATTTGTGCAGACGCATTGAAGCACTTAAAATGACTATTGCAAAACAAATTATTTACATTTTATCTATGATACCCTTAGGTTTACCTTCTACTTTCTTTGCAAAATTATATAATTTGCTTACTAATTTTGTTTGGAATAACAAACTTGTGTGCCTAAGTTTTAAAGCTCTACAAATGCCCAAATGTGAAGGAGGAGTTGGCCTACCTATATCTATGGTTTTAAAATATTCATTCTTCGAATTCACCCAAATGGCTTACATTAGAGACAACTTACTAAAGCCCTATCCTTTTCCCTGCTCTCCTAACCACAACTAACAGCAAATTTGGAAAAAGTTGACCTACTATTGCAACCTCAAAGATTGCCCTTTTATCTTTTGATGAAAAATGTCCTATTAATATTAAATAATCTAAAAAAGCTTCCCTTCGGTTTAATCCCAAACTCAAAATAAATAAACATATTTCTTTCTGGAATTCATGGATTAATGCTGGCACTTTTTGTATTATTGATAGTTGTCAAGGAAATATGTTCTATTCATTCAACGAACTAAAAGTCAAATATCATTTGCCTCAATCTGAATTTCCTAAATATGAATTACTCTGCAATACCATCCTTAATACATATGCAGATTTGTTACCGTCTGCTAAGTTATCTAATATGAGGTTTTATATAGGCCTGTTGCCAAACAGGACATATAGCTTCTAAAGTGTATAAAAACTTTCTGCTCATCCTTCCCCCTTTATGGTCCTGAATCAAAAATGGTCCTCATACATAACTATACAATCTTCAAATGTACAATGGAAAGATATTTTGCATGTGCTCTAGCTTTATTTGGAGTCAGAAGAAACCGCGTGGAGCTATGAAATATATGACCCACCCTAAGAATCGGGGGGTTGGGCAATACCTAATTTCATATTTTATTATTGGGCTTCTCTTTTACAAAACATGGGCATTTTGATAACTGGTGAGGATATTACAGATGATGCTGAGGCCCCATCTATTTACCAAATGCTACTGGGCTCAGAAGCAAAAGGATGCCTTCTGAAGAATGTGGAACCAAGTCACTATGAATAAAACTAGATTTAAGGTCCTGGTAGCCACCTATAATGTGTGGAAACAAGTCAGACGAGCTCTTCATCTTGGCTTAATCTGCTACTATACACCAAAATCAGCTTCACTATTATCAGCCTCAATTTTTTGGGATACAGTAATGGGAAGATGGAGGATATAAGGAATAAGTAAAATTGGTGATTTTTATATTGACTCTCAAATTAGATTTTTTTCAGAACTACAAAATAAGTTTACGCTATCACGGTTTGATTTTTTTAAAGTTTTTACAGGTCCAGGATTTCCTGATTAGAAAGAAGAATTCATTGAGCATGATGTTAAAGAATTCTCTAACTGAGGCAATTAGTACAAGGAATAGAATTGGGGTTTTAAATGGCTGGCTTCTTGCGGCTCAAACAGACGACTTGGAGCCTCAGAATCAACAATGGAATATAAGACTTAGCCGGGAGGGATTATCACTGCAGGATTCTGTCGACATGGCAGAGAAGTTCCTACTCTCATCCAATCTTCGGGCACAGCATTACAAAACTATTTTTTACCTGTACTATACCCCAGCAAAGATAGCTAAATGGGGAGGGCAAGCAAATGGTCAATGTAAGTGATGTGGGGCTGTACAGGCGGAGATTCTCCATGTTTTATTTATGTGCCCTAAACTCGACGGCCAATAGGGGGGATGGAATACTTTTTGACCGATATCATCGGTACATCTGTTACCTTTACACCTTCAATGATGTTGCTCAGTATTATATGCAAGACCCAACCTAATTGAGTGTTGAGAAGAGGACCGTATCTGTTATTTGTGGCAGCTGCAGTGGGCGGACTATGAATTGCTTCTAGCTGGGTGAATATAGAGCCCCCATCTTTTGAAATGTGGAGAGCTAGATTTTTGGCAATCTACAACTTGGAATCTAGTCTCTACACTTTTAAAAGCTTTAGGAAACGTCAGCTGGGGAAACTTTTGGAGTAAATTGGCTGAACGATTGAACTTTTAGTAACTGTGATATCTGCTATGAAATGTTAGTTCTCCTTTTTGTAAGCATAACAGTAAAAGAAATAGTGCCCTTTGGCCTCATAATTATTCTCCTTTTAATGTTATGTCTATATTTTCTCTTTCTGACCTCTCTTCTATTTCCTATCAGTCATGTCTCTCGGTTGTGTAAATTAACTTCAGTGTTGCTTGTTCCTAATATCTAATGCTTTATTGTTTCTTCTTTTGTATTGGCTTAACCCCTTTGCTGCTAGGCCTTTTCCACCCCTGTGCTAAGCCTTTTGTTGGTTATTTGGGGTAGTTCGCGCTTAGGCCCCTGTAACGTTTTGTCCACATAAGGTATCCACATCAAATTTGCGTCCTTGCGTCCAAGACCCTGAGGATTCTAAAAGTACCCATGGTTTGTGCATTTCCCTGAAGGGGACTTAGAAGTTAGCCAAAATACAGCTAAATATATATTTATTTTTTAAATGGGAAAAAAGTGCTGCAAAAGAAAGCATTTGGTTTTTCCCTGCAAATGGCATCAACAAAGGGGTTGTGGTGCAGAAATCACCATCTTCTCAGCTTTCAGAGACAGGCACACTTTTGTCAGAAAACCAAACTTTTCTACACAGTTTTGGCATTTTACTATGACATTACCTATTTTTGCTATTTTTTGAGCATTCAACCTCCTTCCAGTTAGCAGTAGAAATGGGTGTGAAAGCAATAATGAAAACCGGAAAGCTATACATTTCTGAAAAAGTAGACAAAAGTCTGGATTCTGCAAGGGGCCATTTGTGTAGATCCTTCAAGGTTTTTTTTTATAGAAACTAACAGTTGAAAGAAAAAAATAATGAAGTTGAGTTGAAAAAAGCAGCCATTTGTGCCAACTTTTTCACCTGTAACTTCTTCGAAATATGACAGATTTTTTAAAGCAATATACTGTTACATTTGCTGCGCCCTTCTGGTTGTGGGGATATATATGACTTGTAGGTTCACCAAGAAACCGAGGAACCCAGAGCCAATAACTGAGCTGCGTCTTGCAATGGTTTTTCATTGTGCACCTGGGATATAGCAATTCATTTGGTATAATATAAATAGTGAAATATAGGTACCAAGAAAACCTCTATATTTCCTAAATGGGAACAAAATATAGAGTTAAGAAGCAGTGGTTCTTTGCACATCTCCAAAATTGAGGGTTACCCATGCAAGCATGTGAGTTAGAGGCCATTTTTCAAAATGACTTCGTTTTTACAAATTGTCTCACATTTGGAAGCCAGAAATGCAAAGAAATTCAATTGGCAATAACACTTGTTCTACTAATCTGTGCTCCCCTAAGTCTCCTGATAAAAATGCTACCTCACTTTTGTGGGTAGGCCTAGTGCCTGCAATAGGAAACGGCCCAACACGCAATGTGGAAAATTACCCTATTTTTGCAATGTGCCTAGTTGTGGATTTTGGACCCTTGCTCAGCTGGCACCTAGGGAAACCTAGCAAACTTATACATTTTGGAAAACAAGACATTCAGGGGAATCCAGGATGTGGTGACTTGTGTGGCTCTAACCAGGTTCTGTTTCCCGGAATCCTTTGCAAACCACAAGCATTGTAAAAAAAAAAAAATTTGACTTACAGCTTGTGAGCTGTAAAGCCACGTCAAGGCACCAACCTCTTTACAGGCCATTCACACCCCTTTCATACTTGACACACACGTTCACACCACCAGCAGTGGGCCCTGCACATTACAACATTCACATCAACAGACAGCGCCATTCAAGGGCCCATCACTTTTATACGCTTACATGACTGGCACTGCAATCACACGGGCTGGTGGTTGACATAGTGTGTGCTGTGGCGTTAGGCTAGCAGTGTGTGTAATGACCAGCAGCAAGTCACTACTCACACACCGCCAGCCAAACACCAGCCCACACACACCACCATCCAAGCGCCAGCCCACGCACACCACCAGTCAAACGCCAGTCCACACGCACCACCAGCCAAGCGCCAGCCCATGTACACCACCAGTCAATTGCCAGTCCACTCACACCGTGAGCCAAATGCCAGTCGATGCACACCACCAGCCAAACGTCAGTCCACGCACACCACCAGCCAAACGTCAGTCTTTGCACACCACCAGCCAAGTGCCAGTCTTTGCACACCACCAGCCAAGCACCAGTCCATGCACTCGCCAGCCAAGTTCCAGTCCACGCACACCGCCAGCCAAATGCCAGACCAGGCACACCACCAGCCAACCGCTAGTTCATGCACACAGCCATGCCAAACACCAGTCCATGCACACTGCCATGCCAAACGCCAGCCTGAGCACACCGCCCTCAAATGTTTTTTTTTAACAAGAATGAAAAAACAAAGCAATTGGAACTAGATACATAACTATAGCTACAAACAAAACAGCGATAACTAAATACATTATTCTAATGCCAACCGTGAAACAGAACTACAAATATTAAACAATACAGACCAGACAGTTCACTATTAGACTCACGGTTGCTCCCAAAAACACTTTTGAGTGCGATACAATCTGAAACATGTGGGCACACACAGCCCAGGATTAGAAGGACAAACAGCACACTGCATACAAGTCTACCTCCTCACAAACAGACTCTATATCTCTTACAGGGATTGTTTTTTTTGGGCATTGGAAGAATTAAATCAGGAAAGTGGTGATCATTCAATCTAGCCACATCCTTCACTACTCCAACTCTAGGAACACTAGCCTGTTCCACTACAATAAGGCTGCCTATCACAGACTCCTAAAACTGAACTTAAGTCATCCTTGATGCTGGAGAACATTTCTTGAACACAACAAAAGCATTAAAAGTTGCTAAGTTGAAGAGATGGGTGGCCAACTTCTTATACCAAATGTAAGCCTTATGAACAGCAGTGTAAGGTTCCAACCTCTGATCTACTCTATCTATGCCACCCATGTGCTTATTGTAGTCTACAACATACACAGGTTTGTGCACTTCAGCAACCTGACCCCAAACAGTCACAGGTGAAGTACTTTTATTATGGATGGTAGTCAGCATGTAGACATCCCTCCTGTCCACACATTTCACAGCTAGCAGTTCATCACTACACAAGGCACAGGGTAACCTTTACAGTTAGAGCGAATTGGGCCACACGCAAGAGTTTCCACTATGAACAATTCCTGAAACAATTGCACAGCAGTGTAGAAGTTATCTAGGTACAAATGGTGACCTTTGTTACAAAGTCCTCTACCAAGTTCCCACACAATTTTCTCTGAAACTCCTAGAGTGGACGGACAACCAGGGGGGTCAATAGTGGAATCCCTACTGGTGTATACCTGAAAATTATAGACATATCCTGTCCTACTCTCAGACAACATATAGATCTTAATTCCATAACGTGCCCTCTTGCTATGAATGTACTGCCTAAAAACCAAACGGCCCTTGAACAGGACCAAAGAATCATCAACAGCTATTTCTTTCCATGGAGTATAGATCTCTGAAAATCGATCTACAAAGTGATCAAGGACAGGCCGAATCTTAAAAAGACGGTCACAGTCAGGGTGATCTCGTGGCAATGCCGAAGCATTATCAACAAAATGCAGCATCCAAAGCAAAAGTAAATACCGATCATGATACATAATTGCAGGAAATATGGCAGTTGCCATCAAGGGACTGGTAGACCAATATGAAGACAGAGACGGCTTCCTTATCAAGCCCATCAAAAATATGAAACCCAAAAACATCTTCATCTTATCCAGATTCATGGGAGTCCACAGAGTAGCTCTAGAGCAGGGCCTAAGTCTGGCACTGTTGTCCCTCAAATACTGTTCAGCATACAAATTAGTCTGCTCAACAATCTCAGCAAAAAACTACATCATCCATAAACAACTGAAAAAACTGTATAGGCAAAGAATTTTCACAATTCACTTTACACCCTGTATCACCACTAAAGGCAGGCAACACCGGCTGCACCATGTTTGGATCAACCCAGAGTCCAGCACTACCAATGGAAAGCCTTGCACCCCTAGGCTGCAATCCAGATCTTGCTTGCGACACACCAGTGTGCTCCTGAAAAAACAGGCGCTTCATCCGCACTGAGAGTAGCTTCATCCTAACTGAGAGAAGCTTCATCATCAGATGATTCCTCATGGACAGAAAGCTCACTGCCAGAATCTTGCACTCAGCCTCAGATGCACTGTCAGTCTCATAATCATGGTCAGAGGAACATTCAAAAAAGCATACCAACCACCTGCTGTGCAGTAATCTTGTGGCTAGCCATAATCCTTACTAATAAAGGTAACTTGACAAACAAGTCAACAACAACAAACATTTTGTAGAATAAGTAATAAACAAAATATGCCTTTATGACAGACCTATGTACTCCAAAACATTACCACTCACTTGCCAGAAACAGCTAGACTCACCACCACCTACTCTGCACAGACACAGCAAGGACCAACAACCTTGACTGGTAGGTCGCTCCCCCACCACACAGCTCCGTCTGTGTGCCCTGCTGCTGCCAGCTGATTGTGCTCATTTTCCTCTGTGTCCCATTGCTGCCCTGATTGTGCTCGTTTTCCTCTGTGTCCCCTTGCTGCCCCTGATTGTGCTCGTTTTTCCTCTGTTCCCCCTTGCTGCCCTGATTGTGCTCGTTTTCCTCTGTGTCCCCTTGCTGCCCCTGATTGTGCTCGTTTTTCCTCTGTGTCCCCTTGCTGCCCCTGATTGTGCTCATTTTCCTCTGTGTCCCCTTGCTGCCCCTGATTGTGCTTGTTTTCCTCTGTGTCCCCTTGCTGCCCCTGATTGTGCTCGTTTTTCCTCTGTGCCCCCTTGCTGCCCTGACTGTGCTCATTTTCCTTTGTGCCCCCTTGCTGCCCTGATTGTGCTCGTTTTTCCTCTGTGCCTGTTTCCCGCCGCTGCACCCCTGCCGCCCTGCCCCCTCACTGCCCATTCGCTGCCCCATTCCCTGCTCCTCCCTCCCACCTCCCCATTTATGGCGGCTGCTGTGTGGTGAGGAGAGCAACCCCTGACCTTGACTGGTAGGTCGCTCCCCCACCACACAGCTCCGTCTGTGTGCCCTGCTGCTGCCAGCTGATTGTGCTCGTTTTCCTCTGTGTCCCCTTGCTGCCCTGATTGTGCTCGTTTTCCTCTGTGTCCCCTTGCTGCCCCTGATTGTGCTCGTTTTTCCTCTGTGTCCCCTTGCTGCCCAGCTTGTGCTCGTTTTCCTCTGTGTCCCCTTGCTGCCCCTGATTGTGCTAGTTTTTCCTCTGTGTCCCCTTGCTGCCCTGATTGTGCTCGTTTTCCTCTGTGTCTCCTTGCTGCCCCTGATTGTGCTCGTTTTTCCTCTGTGTCCCCTTGCTGCCCCTGATTGTGCTCGTTTTTCCTCTGTGCCCCCTTGCTGCCCTGACTGTGCTCGTTTTTCCTCTGAGCCTGTTTCCCGCTGCTGTGCCCCTGCGGCCCCACCCCCTCACCCCCTCACTGCCCATTCGCTGCCCCATTCCCTGCTCCTCCCTCCCACCTCCCCATTTATGGCGGCCGCTGTGCGGCCGCGCAGCGGACGTGCGCAGCGGGCGCACCGCTGGCGCGCCTAAGGCAAGCCCGTCTGTGCCCGTCCGCGCCTGGACCACGCCCAGTGCCAGAACCCCTGGTCCGTGCATCCACCGCGCCCGCCACATCAACAGACGCCGATACGACGCCAGCACCCTCCACGCACTCAACCCCGGAAAAGATCACGCCTGCTACCGGGCCACCCCGAAGCGCACCCAAGGGCCCTTCATTTGCCGGAACTGCAGCTTCGCCAGCACCCGCCCCGCCAAACCACCACCCAGGAAAGAACCCAACTACCTCAGATGCATCCTCCTCAACACCCGCTCCGCCCGCAAACACGCCATCGAACTCTGGGACCTTCTCGACTCAACCTCCCCAGACGTCGCCTTCCTGACGGAGACCTGGCTGAACCCCGCTTCAGCCCCCGACATCGCCATTGCCATCCCGGATGGCTACAAGATCACCTGCAGGGACCGCACCAACGGAGTCGGAGGAGGCATCGCCATCGTCCACTGGAACACCCTCAGAGCCTCAACCAACACCGATGACACCCTCAGCACCGCCGAACACATGCACTTCCAGATCCACACCGATCCCAACACCACCCTCAGAGGAACCCTCATCTACAGACCCCCCGGAACCCGACCACAGTTCAGCGATTCCATCGCTGACTTCGTCAGCACACACGCCATCGCCTCCACGGACTACATCCTCCTCGGGGACCTGAACTTCCACCTCGAGAACAACAAGGACACCAACTCCACCACCCTGATCGACAACCTCGCCACCCTTGGACTCAGACAGCTCGTGACAACACCCACCCACGCCGCCGGCCACAGGCTAGACTCCATCTTTTCCGCAAGCCCACACGTCTCCTTCAACCACACCTCCGAACTCCACTGGACCGACCACCACTGCATCCACTTCACCTACAGGAAGCCCACCACGCACCACCGCACCCAACCAATGCCTCGCCGCTGCTGGAGCAGAGTCACCGAAGACCAGCTAACCACCACCTCGCCCTGAGCCCACCCGCCGAACCCTCCGACCCCGACACCGCCGCCCGCAACCTCAGACAGTGGATCGACGACTGCGCCAACACCCTCGCCCCGCTCAAGAATCCGCCCAACAGCCACACCAGCAAGAAAGCCACCTGGTTCACCGAAGACCTCCAGGCCTCCAAACGAACATGCCAAAAACTGGAGAAGATCTGGCTCCACGAACGGACAGCGGACAGCTATGCCGCCCACAATAGCGCCACCCGCAGTCACCATCACCTCATCAGATCCGCCAAAATGGCCTCACTCAAAGACCACCTAGACAACAACGCACACAACAGCAAAGAGCTCTTCAACATCGTGAAGGAACTCTCCAACCCCAGCTCCAACACCAACGACATCCCGCCGTCGTGAGACCTGTGCGACTCACTGGCCACCTTCTTCCACCGCAAAATCGCCGACATCCACGACAGCTTCAACACCACGGCCTCCCCAGCAACCACCGAGACCACTGCCCCCACGACCACCAACCGCCTGCTCTCCTGGACCATCATCAACGACGAGGATACCAGCGAGATCATGAACACCATCCACTCCGGTTCACTGCTAGACCCGTGCCCTCACCACGTCTTCAACAAAGCCAGTACAGCCATCGCGCCCCATCTCCGGAAAATAATGTTAATGTTAATGTTAATAAGGCTTGTAAAGCGCACTGCTACCCTAGGGTGTCCTGGCGCTAAGAGTTGCCAACTTGGTTGCTGGATGAAGGATGGATTCAGGGGAAAAGCCAGGTTTTCAGCCCCCTTCTAAAGGAAAGGAGCTCGGTGGCACTTCTAAGATGGAGGGGAAGGCTGTTCCATGCTTTTGCAGCACCGCAGAAAAAACTCCTGCCCCCCCAACTAGCTGTCTTTGCCCGTGGAATTTTTATAAGTTTTGCCTCGGCAGAGCGCAATGCTCTGCCGGGAACGTACCATTGAAGATGTTGTCTCATATAGGCTGGGCCAGAACCTGTGAGGGCTTTAAAGACCGTGCAAAGGGCCTTAAAATCCACCCGTTGTTTCATCGGAAGCCAGTGAAGCTTCCCAAGTTCCTTCTTAACCAAGACAAACCTTGGGATCCCCAAAAGAAGCCTGGCTGCTGCATTCTGCACGACCTGCAATCGGCTAAGATGTCTTTTCTGAATGTTAAGATAAAGGCCGTTGCAATAATCCAGGCGAGAAAAAATAAGAGCAGTGATTACTGTCCTGAGGCTGTCTTCGGGCAATAGGAACTTGATTTTCCTCAGTATCCTCAGAAGATGAAAGCAGGAGGAAACAACTCGGCTAATCTGGTCCCCGAAGGATAATTTGACGTCAATGATCACCCCCAAGTTCTTCACCTTGGTGGAAGGAACTGGTTGTGGACCCAAGATTGCAGGCCACCAATCGGGTGACCAAAGGTTCGAGGAATTACTGAAGATGATCACCTCAGTTTTCCCCGCATTCAACTTAAGACAATTTGCTGTCATCCAGCTTGCGATGGCCTGCATACAGTTGTGGCAATCGCGCCCTGTCTTAGCCTCATTGCCCTTCTGGATTGACAATACAATTTGTGTGTCATCGGCATAGGAGGTCAGCTGGAGCCCAAATGATCGAATAAGGACTGCCAGCGGGGATACATACACGTTAAATAGTGTAGGGCTAAGTGCCGATCCTTGTGGGACCCCACAGGGCAGAGAGAAAGGTTTCGATCGATCCTTTCCCAAATCCACTGTTTGGATTCTATCAGTAAGAAAAGATTTTAATAGGGTATGGGCATTGCCGGAAACCCCCATTTCGGCTAACCGGTCCAACAACACTTCGTGGTGGACTGTATCGAAGGCCGCGGACAGGTCCCACATAATCAGAATTGCCGCTCCTCCCTGATCTAATGCCTCTCTGATTTCTTCAGTTCATTTAATCAGAGCCAGCTCAGTGCTGTGATCAGTGCGAAAGCCGAATTGTGTTGGGTCTAGCAGGCCATTATTTTTGAGAAAGGAACTTAGTTGAAAATTCATTTCCTTTTCGATCAACTTGGCCGGTAGGGGGAGGCGAGAGATGGGTCTGTAATTACTTGGCTCATTCGAGTCCAAGTTCGCTTTCTTTAGGAGAGGAAGAATTGAGGCTTTTTTCCACACCTTGGGAAATCGACCTGACTTAAAGATGATATTAAAAACCGGGGCAAGAGCCGCCCCAATGATGTTTGGAACAAGTTTGGCCACTGAGGCTGGG
This sequence comes from Calotriton arnoldi, assembly GCA_963921515.1. Taxonomy (NCBI): domain Eukaryota; kingdom Metazoa; phylum Chordata; class Amphibia; order Caudata; family Salamandridae; genus Calotriton; species Calotriton arnoldi. Next base: position 416,693 of record CAWUFW010008721.1, on the reverse strand, counting down.
CAGAGATCTAGAGGAGACCCAGATTGGATTCCCAACAGGAGCTTTAGGACATCCTGGGCCTCCACTGTGATGAAGCTATCTAAAATCGGAATTCTCTTGACATCCTTTGCCGGGCCCCATGCATCCATCTTGGAGCCCTCCTTTTGAGAAATCTTGAAAGATGAAAAAATGATATCCACTTTTTCCCTGTAGAAAGATGCTAAGGTTTCACAGATTTCAGGGCCATTCCGTGGTTTAGCACTGGTGGGAGTTGTGAGTTTAGAAATGGTTTAAAAAGTTCCTTTGTGGAGGATTTGGCCTTACTGATCTGTTCACCAAAGTATTTCTTTTTGTGTCCAAAAGCATTCTTTTATAGCGAGCAAGACTTTCTTTGTAAGCCTCTTTAGTAATATTGGTATAGCCTCTTCTCCAAGCGCGTTCCAGGCGTTTGCATTCAACTTTTAATATTTTTAGGCTGTCCGAATACCAAGGGGCCGAGGGTGAAACCCTCTGGGGAACCCATAATTTAACAGGAACTAGTGATCTGCAGGCAGAGTCCAGCCAATCAGTATATTTAGCCGAGGCCTCTTCTGCAGAGGAAGACCAATCGCACAACGTTGCTTGTAAGCGATTTTCTAGCTCCGCGCTGTTAATATTTTTCCAGACCCTTACTTCAACCTTTGGTTTAAGTTCCAGTTTAGGTTTGCGAGGCCTAGTAGGTAAAATTTCAAAGAAAACGGCCGAATGATCCGACCAGGGAACTGGTAAAACTCCTCGATAATGAATATTTGGATGGATGGAAAAAATACCATCTAGTGTGTGACCTGCAGTGTGGGTGGGATCCAGCACTAATTGCGTAAGGTCCCCCCCACTTAGCGTTTGTTGTAGTTTTATGTTGTCTGAGTCAGTAAGGTCCTCAAGATAAAAATTTAAATCTCCTAGAATCGTGAAAGATTTAGCACAGAGTCCCTCCTCAAGTAACATACCAACCGACTCTAAAAAAGCCCCTCTAGGCTCGGGAGGGCGATAAAGGAGAATGGCTTTGAAGGTGTCATGAGGAGAGATGCGGACGTTAACTGACAAAGCTTCACAAGTCTGGTTAGAGGCTGGGAGGAAGGAGGGCTCTAGGGAATTATGATAAATTACAGCCAGCCCACGCCCTTTCCTTATGGGTCTATCTTGAGTGTGACAAAGATATCCCGGCGGTAGGGCTTTGACAAGGTCGGGCCAGAGGAATCATTGGACCAAGATTCCGTAATAAAAGCCAGCATAACATTGTGTTCCTCTATCAACATAGCACATTCCTCACTATGTTTTATTAAAGATCTAGCATTCAGAAGCATAATTTTAACAGGTGCGAGGTGTCCTGTACCAAGGGGATCTAACTTTGGCCAGTACTTTGATCTGGTACTCAGTTCCATTTGGTAGGGCATCTTCGTATGACATTTAGGGCAGGTACCTGAGGGTCCGTTTCTAAGCTCCTCAGGGAAGAGCCTCGGGCAGCACATGTTCCCACCGTTCGGGTCTAACTTCAGGAGCGTTGCTCTCGAGTAAATAAGGGCATCCGAGTTGCGGGGACCAAGGAGACGGGCCCCGAGCCCAGTCCGAGCGCGGACGGGCGCAGACGGGCTTGCCTTAGGCGCGCCTTCGGCGCGCCCGCTGCGCGCGTCCGCTGCGCGGTCGCATCAGCGTGTAATTAGTAGGTTGCGGCTGAAAAAGACTAGCCCGCTAACCTGTATCAGGCAGCCCGTGACCTGCTTCCGATTCCCAAGGATCGAGCAGTGCCCAGAGCCTCAATATAGCCCCCAGAAATGTGCAAATAGCGCTAGCAAACACAGAGCAAAGACCGGTTTCAGGGCATCACCCTTCTTCAGCCAGGCTAGCTGGAAGCACGCCGAGATCACCGCCTTACTCAAAAAACCCAAGGCAGACCCCAAGGACCTCAAGAACTTCTGACCCATCTCTCTGCTCCCGTTCCCCGTGAAGGTCACAGAGAAAATCGTCAACAAACAACTGACTCGCTACCTCGAGGAGAACAACATCCTGGACCCTTCCCAGTCCGGCTTCCGCAGCAACCACAGCACCGAAACCGCCCTCATCGCCGCCACCGATGACATCAGGACCCTGCTAGACAACGGAGAAACAGCAGCCCTCATCCTCCTGGACCTATCAGCCGCCTTCGACACGGTCTGCCACCACACACTACGAACACGCCTTCACGACGCCAGGATCCAAGAGAAGGCCCTGGACTGGACCACATCCTTCCTTTCCGGCAGAACTCAAAGCGTCCGCCTCGCCCCCTTCCGATCCAAGGCCACCAAGATCATCTGCGGCATACCCCAAGGCTCCTCCCTCAGCCCGATGCTGTTCAACATCTACATGGCACCCCTCGCCCACGTCGCCCGACGGCACAACCTCAACATCATCTCCTACGCCAACGACACCCAGCTGATCCTCTCCCTCACCAAAGACCCTCACACCGCCAAAGCCCACCTCCACAAGGAATGAAGGCCGTCGCCGAATGGATGAGGACCAGCCGCCTGAAGCTGAACTCGGACAAGACGGAGGTCCTCATCCTTGGTTCCAACCCTTCAGCCTGGGACGACTCCTGGTGGCCGACATCACTGGGAACAGCCCCGACATCCACAGACCACGCACGCAACCTAGGGGTCATCCTCGACCCCACCCTCTCCATGACTAAGCAGGTCAATGCCGTTTCCTCATCCTGCTTCAACACCCTCCGAATGCTCCGCAGGATCTTCAAGTGGATCCCCACCGAAACAAGAAAAACAGTCACCCAGGCCCTCGTCACCAGCAGGCTGGACTACGGAAACGCCCTCTACGCAGGAACGACGGCTAAGCTCCTGAGACGGCTGCAACGCATCCAGAACGCCTCTGCACGTCTTATCCTCAACATCCCCCGCCGCAGCCACAGCACACCCCACCTGAGAGAGCTGCACTGGCTCCCTGTCAACAAGAGGATAACCTTCAAGCTCCTCACCCACGCACACAAAGCACTCCACAACTCCGGACCAGCCTACCTCAACAGACGACTCAGCTTCTACACCCCCACCCGCCAGCTCCGCTCCACCAGCCTCGCCTCGCCACAGTCCCCCGCATCCGGAAACGACCGCCGGCGGCAGATCCTTCTCCCACCTCGCCGCCAAGACCTGGAACACCCTCCCCACCAACCTTCGGCAGACCCAAGACCTACTGGCCTTCAGAAGACTCCTCAAGACCTGGCTCTTCGATCAGTAGCAGCACCCCCTCCTCTTCCCCCAGCGCCTTGAGACCCTCGCGGGTATGTAGTGCGCTTTATAAGTGACCTGATTGATTGATTGATTGATATCCCACTAAAAACGAAAAAGAAAAGAAAATTACACATGAGACAACGCAATACACATCGTGCACAAATCCAAAAAGAATTTCACACTCAAAACATAAACTAAATATGCTGCCATTATGACACCACTTACAAAAAATTCTTTCATTCATGACAATAATACTCATTTGGAGTAAACACAACACAAATGTTTTCTTACCAAACACCTGCAACTACGCAAACTGCAGATCAACCACGGCCGAAACCACAAACAGGAATCAAAAACTTTGCACTAGAATAAAAAGGAGAAATAAAACATTACAATCACATATGCAAATAATGCACCTGACCACATACAATCCACCAGCCAAGCTGGGGGGCTAGTGGGCCTAAACGTATAAGGCCAATCTGCCCCCAAGGGGGGCAGAGACAGCCTAAATAATCACCCCCTAAAAGGCGAGCAATACTTGCCCACAGGGCCTCTCCCCAACAACAACATTGCATAAAAACCCTGGTGTCTAGTGGCTTCTGAGATAGGCCTAAAAACATAAGGCTGATCTGCCCCCAAGGGGGGGCAGAAATGGCCAAAATATTCACCCATAAACGACCCTTGCCCAAGCGGCCACTCCCCCACATCGCTAAAATGGATCATAAACAAATCCCTGGTGTCTAGTGGCTTCTGCCCCCCTTGGGGGCAGATGGACCTAAAAACCTAAGGCTGATCTGCCCACAAGGGGGGGGGGGCAGAAACGGTCAACATAATTGCTCCCTAAAAGGGAGCGACCCTTCCTCAAGGGGCCGCTCCCCACATTGCTTAAGTAGATAAATCCCTGGTGTCTAGTGGCTTCTGCCACCCGTGGGGGCAGATGGGCCTAACAATGTAAGGCCGATCTGGACAGAAACAGCCAAAATAATCACCCCCATAAAGTGGGCCGACCCTTGCTCAAGGGGCCGCTCCCCAACATAAAAAAAAAGATGGCAATACCTGGTGGCATAGTGGGTAATACATTTATTTTTTAAAACACTGCTCTGCCCACAAGGGGGGCAGAAGTGGCCAACATAAATTCTGCCCATAGGAGAGTGACCCTCCACCAAGGGGCCACTCCCCAACACAAAAATATACTAATCTCTGATGTCCTAGTGGGTAATAAAATATTTTTTTAAAACCGATCTGAAGAAATGGACAACATAATTAATGCCCAAAGGGGAGTGACCCTTCCCCAAGAGGCCGCTCCCTGCCATGATGAAAATTATTTAAAAAAAATCCCTGGTGTTTAATGGGCATTCCTGCTGCACGATCGCGCCCCATGTATGATTGTGCAGCACGAATGCTCCAAAGAGATGAAACCCTTTCCTTTCCCCCAATGCCTCTTTGTTTTAAAACCCCCATCCCTCCAGAGGATAAACTTACCTTTCTCCTAGACGTGCTGGAAGCAAATGGCTTCCAGGGCTTCCAACTTCATCTAATGATGTTGGCCTGCGGTGCTCGCTGATGCATTAGATGACATGGAGGGGGAGCGCGGGGGGCAGCGGAAGGCCTTCCGCTGCCTTCCCTGGTGGGGGCAACCTAAAGGGTGGCCCACGGGGGAGCGCCAGCGCTTCCCCATGGTTGGGTGCTAGGACGGCCAGGAGCCGTCCAACGCACACCCCCACTATGGCGTTGGATGGCTCACAGCCGTCCATCACACCGAAAGGGTTAACAAAATTAATTTTTTTTAAAAAGGAAGGATATGTTGCGATCTATTATCGCTAGTTATCTCCTGGCCACTCTCATACACACTAATATTTATTCACTATATCAATGTTTTTGGTCCCCAGATAAATTATTCAAAGTTAAACTCTTAGATTCACCAAACTGTTGGCATTGTGAAACAACTACTGGAGATTGTAAGAGCGTGGAGAGGTGCACTCCCAAAGTGTCTATTCCAATAAGTAAGGCTGACCAATTCCTTTATGTAAGGCAATCCTTTATTCAATCAGACAACATGAGCTCCAGCCAACGCGTTTCGTTCATTAAAGAATTAACTTCTTCAGGGCATTGATGGTTTGACACCGGGTGGAGAGCCGCGATTCTTGGTTCCCCAACTGCTAAAAATGATTAGGATGAAACGCGTGAAGCTTCAAGGCTATAAGTTGTTATCCTCGAGGGAGCGTGTAAATCAGGCGCGTATTGATGCGTCCTGTGTCGGCCTCCTTGATAAGGGCCTGGGTGCATGAACCTTATGTGATGCACCTCAAGAGCGTTCCTTCCCGGGTCGCCAGTGTGGAGATTTACAGCTTATAATGAATAATTGTCTTATCATTTTTACATTTCGGTCTAAAGTTTGGAATATCATTACCCTGTTGTGTAGTTCCTATAAGACCTATATAGGATCTGCGAGCTTAGACAACATACACTGTGGGACTGGTGTCCAGACTGATTCCAGACACCCCCACCGGGTATGTTGGTCTGTGTACCAGCTAGCTCGCAATGCCACTATAACCTCCTCTTACCAAGGAGAGAATAGTTCTTTGCAACTATCGAACATGACAATCCTGATCCCTCAGGACCGTGGAAACAGTAACTTACTTTTCGCTCAGTCACTCGTGCTCATTTGTTCTCAGAGAGATACACAGAATAAACGGTTGGGACGTTTTCAATAAGTATTTATTGAACAGTCGTTATTCTAGCGTAAAATAAGTGTACTGAAATCACCAGTAGACAGTAGCATATATAAATGAGTAGCAGCACTAAGAAAGTAAACAGATGGTAGGTTTCTACCATTTTGCTAAAATCATAACTACAGGCAAGTATATAAAATACATGGCAATAAAATGCGTACTCCTACGATGCACCCTAACTAGATGTACCTAAGTGTACCTAGCATGTGAGTAGGTGTAAAGCCAAGAATCCCTCTAGAATAAAGCCAACCCCATTACCTGATGTGAGACTGCGGGACCCTGTTCTGGTCTCGAGCTGAACACCCCGCAAGGGATGTCAGACCACTGCGAGCTGAAGTATCTGCATGCAGGAACCTCAGCGTCTTTCGTCAGTGTGTCGGCATGGAAGTCGTGATCTCCTCTCCCTATCTCAGCAAGATGTGGTGTATATATACCCTAAGGTATCCCCAGGGGTTCTACCTTGCTGTGCCAGTGTCGGACTTAGGATGACGTCGGGAATGAACTTTATACACAGTTATTATGCAGGAGATGATGGTCCTGCTATGATTCCAAGAAACTAAGAATCCTCATGCATAATTTATGAGGCCAGGGTCCAGGGAAAAACCCTACATACTTATGTGTAGTATTGTAACTGGGTAAAAGATCAGTCCTCCAAATCCGTTATGTATGTAGTATAGGAGAGAATGTAGGTGAAGGGTTATGATGATACCTAGACCTATATCAGGGTACCTATATGAAATATAACAACCCAGCTATTTAAAATCCAAGTACATTTTTTGTTTCCTATATTAATCTATAAATTTTACTCTCTTAAAACTGTATTATCTCCTAATGATTGTAAACTGTTAGATTTTCTAATTTCTACTGCGATTAAATCCATTACTTCAAATTGGAAGGATGCAAAAATATTATTGGTTAATGCTTGGTGGGAATGGATTATTTTCCTGAGATGTGGATAATCCTCATTAATTCAGACTCGTAACAACTACTCTGTTATTAGGTCCAATATGTGGTGTACACTGGACTCATATATTAATACATGCAACTCATTATAAAATGCATACTATTTTATCTTATTCTATATCATACTTCTTATTGTATCCCTTCTTTGTTTTTATTCTTTTTGTTTTGTTCTATCTATATACGAATTCATATGGTTCAATATATTTACGTAAGTTGATGTTTCCATTTTTCTCATGTAATTTCTCTATTTCATTCCTTAAAGTTACAGTATTAGTTTTTACTGTGTTCACTTTATATTATAATTAAAATGTAATACATACATATGAACTTGAAAAAAAAGAAGAAGATGCACACGTTCCTGAAATCTCAACCCCCCCCCCCTTCCCGGTATAGCACTTACTCAAGAAACATACCTCACCAGTGGTGAATGTTGTTAGTTAAAGAGAGACTGGGAAGAGAAAGTGATAGATGCATGCCTCACAATGCCGGTAGGTCCTAATCCTACAACCCTATTACTCAAGTCACATCTACTGTGAATCTTAAGTACATGGGTCAACACCAATTGGCGTTATGTTTTTGCAAAACTGAAAATTCAACTCATGACCTTAATAGTTGGTACCATATATTCCCCAATATGAGAGAAGCAAGATTACCTGCCCCAATTATATAGCCTCCTACATACATTCAGGAAATAAAAAGTCCTAATTGGAGAAGATTGAAATATTACATTGGACTCAGTAATTGGCCATTCAGGTAGACCAGACATTTGGTCCAATAGAGACAGATCCATTCTGAGGGATGTAGTGGCAGACCATGCCTTGATTCACTCCTGGGGACTGGTGCATCCTGACAGTAGAAATTATACATTCATATCATGTGCCCATGGTACTCGTACATGCACTGACTGCTTTTATCTTGCAACAAAATTGTCCAGAAGTCCTTATACAATGGCAATAGTTCCTTGCTCTGTGTTAGACCATGACCTGATAGACCTTATGGTAGACTACCACCTGTGCCTTCAGGCTACTGGTGAAATAATGTAGTTAGATATAGGGACAGAGATCCATTTTGAAACAATGTGCTAAATTGACACTTTTTTGCTTAGCAACCACCAATTATTTGGTGTAATTTATTGCTCCTTTTTAGATTCTGTACACTGTAGCACTGATGTCCAGTGCCCTATGTATGTTTTAGGGCCACTTAAAACATGGAAATTAGCTAATGCCTGATTGGCATATTTAACTCTCCTGTAGGACCATACTAAGTGGTATAGAAGCTGCACACTAGGCATGGACACTTTTTGTTACCTGTCAACTGCAGCGCTTATTTTGCCACCCACTAGTGTGACAAAGAAAACACGGCTCCAGGCCTACCCTTATAGCAAGATGGCTGCAGTTTTAACCTGCATTGCAACTTGTTAAAACAACCCTTTTTAAAAAAGTAAAAACCTCCCTTTTAAATATTAGTAAGTCACCCATATATAGGCCTTGTAGGTCACCAGGTAGGCTGCATGGTATTTAAAAGTGAGACATGTAGAAAATTAGCGGCTGATTATGATGATGGTGGGACCGTCACCGACAGCCCATCGGTGGCAGTCCCACCGCCATTGGAACCATGATATCTGGCCCCAATACTGCCATGGTGGGCAAATAGGTGGCGGTCGGAAAGACTGACCGCCACGCATCCGACAAACTCTTTGAGCCCACCGGTGCATCGGAGGGGAATCATATCCCTACAACAGTGGCGGTGACTACCAGGCACCGCCGTAGATGTCCCTTTCCGCCCGCCTTTTCATGGCAGTTAATCCCTATGAAAAGGCAGGTGGAAAGGGACTTTTACCCCCTGGCCCCAAGCTATGAGTTTTGGGGGGCACCTATGGTGCCTCTCTACATATCACTGCACCTACGTCTACCCGCCATCCTAATCAGACCCTTAATGTTAATATGTCCATACAGTGACAAGGTCTAAAAACTATTTTCATCATGACAGAGCCAGCGGTCCTATTTAGAACAACAGAGTACAGATACAAATTCTAATACTGTATCTCAGGAATGGGACCAGCTACAAAAATAATTAAAGATCTATTTTTGATAGTTAGTATAATCAAATTCAATGGAGAAGTCAGATTGTTAATAAATATTAAGTGAAAGTAACTTTTAAAGAGTTACTTTTTCCCTGCCTGACGTTCCTGGAGGCTAATTTGTATCAACTCTCCAGCAAATCCTAGCTTATGCTCAGCCTGTGAAGAGAAGTGAAAAGGAGGCAAATTCCTCCCAGTAGCACACAATTGGATGGGCAGAGAGGATTCTTCTGAGCTCAAAAGGATATGCATTGTGGGGGGATGTGGGCATTCTGTTGATACCACAGTGTAAAATCCTACCTGACAAGTCTGCTGAGCCACATGTAATACTCTGCTGCACTTGAAAGGGAGAGACCACGATTCCAAGACCATTATTTTGTGTCTCCTATGTGGTTGCTGAAAGACTCTGTTTTTGTCATACCAGACTTCTGACTGTGGGCTATTTGTGGGTTCAGTGCTTGCTTCAAATTGGACTTTACTGTTAGATGCAGGAGGACGCTAGGATTGCCACATTACACTTCCCACTCACACCTCCAGACTCAGAGCCCCAGTTCAATGTGGCTGAAGACATCCACCATCTTGGATTTGCCCTGGCACATTGCATTTTTGGCCTGTTTGCAGTAAATCAAACAAGTGCTACCACAAAAGTAGGTAGGTCATAAAACTGGAACACTAATTCAATCGATCGAAGAGGGACTTGTAGTGTCTTAGGGTGTTCCCTACCCACAGGTTTGTGAACCCTACAGAACTGGACCATCACAAAGCCTGGCCCCTGACCACTATTGGACTTGTAGAGGAATACCAGGCAGACTAAACCTGCTGCACTTGGCATCTTTTTTAAGACTTTATTTTTAAGTTTTTAAAAAGACAAACAAAAATCAGTGTTACTGAAGAGACACATTTTGCACCTGCGAACACAAAAGAGATACATACATATGACATAATGCAATAGAGGAAAAGGAACATAATGTAGATTGGAGTGACCATCAGGTACAATAGAAGCAAGATGTAAGTGAAAAGTAGAGACACAGTGGGGCTGGGTATACATGCTCCCAGGAGAGGGATCTTGTACTTATGGAATACAAGTGGAACTATATGTGTGGGTCTTAACTAGCACCACCAGTAGAGTCCTTATCATCCAGAGTTAGCAGATAATCATGCAAAGGCTGCCAAATGTCCTTGGGTCTGGACGCTGGAGGTTGTCACGTAGCATTTATTTAGCTTGTGGAGTCACAGTAAATCATGTCCTTTAACCAGGCATCCTTGGTGGGGGCTCTGCCACTACCCTTACATATGGCAATGCAGTGTTTGGTCAGCAACAGCGCAATGGCATTAAGGCACCAAATACTAATTGGAGAGGCTTGACATAACCCAATAATGCCAGTAATGGATCAGGTTCAACTGTGAGCTCTGTCATCTCAGAAATGAAAGCGGGAACCTGTGCCCAATATGTTGGAATAATAGGACCATTCCATATGCGGTGTGTAAAGTCTCTGTGGTTAGCTTTGCACTTCAGGCAGTGGTGCGAGCGCGTGGGATCAATATTAGCTACAGCATGAGGAGTAGTGTAGGCACGGTGTGGGAATTTATAATGCAGAAGCTTGTGCCTGTGTTTTGGAGATCAAATGTCGTTAGTGTGCACCATTCTTTGTCTGGTATGGGGTGAACAAAATCCTGCTCCAAGGCCATTCATGTCCCCTACATACCAACCGATTTCAAAGCCAAGGTAAAGCCGAGAAACTAGCCGCGATCCGTCAGAAGACGTGATCACCAGCGTCAAGGGTGGGAAATCATCAGGCTCCACCAAGTAAGATGGTAACCTATCGCGCAATATGCCATGTAGTCATCTGAGGATGAAGTGATCCATGTGGGTGGAGACTCTGGTGGCTGTGAGTGCAGTGTGTGTAATAACCTGTCCATCTGGGAAAAGGTCACCCACTGTGTGTAAGTGGTGTGTCCTGATAGTGTGTTGTAGCAGACATTCCTGGGTCAGGGGTAACAATCAGGGGTAACAAAAGATTATGGACCAGTGGCAGGGCTGAGGAGTAAAGTAACCCACTTCCCATATATCTGCGTATTTTCATCCATGCCCAGCTGGTAGTGGATAGCGTTTGGATATCTGAGGCGTCCTGTGAAAGACCCACTGTACAATAGCGGGATATGGGATGTGTTTTGCTTGGCCTCATTCTGGTTTCAGATATGGGAGTCGGGCATCTGGGTGATACCAATAATAGGAGAAATGACATTGCGCCTCCAGATAATATAATTGTAAAGCTGGCACGTCGAAGCCTCCTCTCTCATAGGGAAGTGTCAGAACCTCCCAGCAGATCCTTGGCCATCGACCTGCCCAAATCATGCGAAGTAGAAGACTTCAGGAAATAGTGAAAAAGCTGTTAGTCAAAGGGATTGGGATATTTAAAAACAGATATGAAAAACAAGGGAGGGACAACCATCTTAATGATGGCGATACGGCCAGCCATGGACAGCGATAACTTAATCCATCGCTCAATTTGGGCGGTGAGCTTGTCAACTGCTGGGCCATAATTCAGACAGATCACCATTATATTTTGTCTATCCAGAATAATACCCAAATATTTGGGGAAGTCATTGCACCAAGTAAGGGGTAGTCCAGGCACAGGACACCGTGGCATCTGTGAATGGAAAGAGTTCTAATTTGTTTCAGTTGATAGAGAGCCCAGAAAGGCTCCCAAATCTTATTTTTAACAGACAAGAGGGGATAGATGGATATCAGGGTCTCTGAAAAATAACAAAATGTTGTCCGCATACATTGAGATCAGCAGCGGACCATGGCAAAACCTCCATCCACTGTGTGAATGGCGCTCCTGAAGCTGTCGGACCAGAGGGTCCAGAGCAATGATAAAAAGCAAGAGAGACAGGGGGCAGTCCTGATGAGTTCCTCTAGTCACCAAAAATGGGTCAGTGAGGGAACCATTTGCCTTTAGTCTAGCTGCAGAGGCAGTGTATAGAAGCATGAGGTCGAGAAAGCCACGTGGGAGTCCCAATTTGGTCAGGGTCGTCCTCAAGAATGGCCATTCCATTGAGTCAAACGCCTTCTCAGTATGAAGAAGGGCGACTGCTGCTAGAAGAGTTGGGGAGATGTGGTTCAGTATAGAGAAAATGGTGCAGAGATTTAGTGTGGTGGAGCGATGCAGGACAAAGCCTGTTTGTATGGGTGATATGATTTGTTCCATCAAGAGCAAGAGCTGTGTGGCAATAACTCTGGCCAATACTTTATTGTCATGGTTAAGGAGGGAAAGGGGTCCATACAACGTTCATAAATGAAGCGCCTTGCCAGGTTTGAACAACAAAGTGATCACAGCTTCTCTAAGGGTGGGAGGGAGGGTTCCAGTCTCAAGGGACACCACATACACCTTTAAAATGTGAGGGGCCAGAACACGTTAATATGCCTTTTAGAAACAGCCTTAAGGCCGTCAAGCCCTGGGCCTTTAGAACCATCTAATGTATCAATTGCTTGAGCAATCTCTTTGCATGTAATGAGGAGCTGCCGGATACTGCTGCTGACAGTCCGTCAGCCAGACCATTGCCACCTCTTCTAAGTAAGTCATAATCGCATTGGGTCTTCCACAGGAGGCGCAGTGTACAGCCACTGGTAATAGGTCAGAAATACCTGGGCTACACCATCACTGTCCGTTGCAGTCATCCCGTCGTCGGTGCAAAGCTCTGTCACATAGTTACAGTGAGGATTAGCGCCTAGCAGTCTCACTGGTGTGCGACCCGGTCTCTCCGCCTCACCATACCAATGGGCATGTGCATACTTTCCGAGGTAGGCCAGTTCATGCTCAGCTAGATCCCGAAACTTGTCAAGTAGAACCGACCATCGTTGAGGTTGGCCATTACTCCTCTGCCCCACAGAGTCTCGATCAATATCAAGCAATGACCCCTCCAGACGGGCCAGATCACTACGGATGTTCTTGAGGATTCCTGCATGCCTGGCAATGCACACTCCAAGAACATAAGCTTTGAAGAACTCCCAAAGAGTAGCATGTGTGGAGACACACCCATTGTTAAATGTAAAATATTCGGCTATGACGTCTCTCAGTTCTGACAAAAAACACTGTCATCCATTGCATTCTCAGGGAAATGCCATCGTCTAGTCAACCCGCCCTCATTTGGGACTTTTAGGATTAACTTAACTGGCGCATGGTCAGATAGGGTGCAGGGTAGGTGTTGTATGTCAGTCAGCCACAGGAGCGTACAAGGGGACATTAAGCAATAATTTATGCGAGTCCAGACACCATGGGGCACTGAATAGAAAGTGTAGTCCACGGCATGAGCATAGCGAGTTCACCATATATCAGCAAGTTGAAAGGTGTCCATCGTGTCTTGGAGGACACGGAGGGCACAAGGTTTACTGCTAACATTCAACCCAGTAGAATCCAAGACCGCATTTTATGCCATGTTAAGATCGCCTCCCAACAAGACTAGGAAAGCCTCCGATCACCCCATTGCCATCATGATAGAAAGCGGGTTGGTCCCTATAAGGAGCATAGACATTGACTAGGAGGACAGTTTTTCCTGTCAATATGCCGGACAGAATGACATACCTCACTTCCTGATCTATAAAACCGCTGTGGCATGTAAAGGGGACACTTTTGTGGATCAGGGTGCAAACCCCACATGAGTGGGAGCTATAATATGGGAAATAGCGGTTGTCACCCCACATGGAAGCAAATGTGTAAGTGTCCCTGGCTGAGAGGTGTGTTTCTTGAACAAACAACAGCTTGACTCCATGTCGTGCCAGATATGAGACCACCTGTTTACCTTTTCAGGGATTGTTAAGTCAGACTGTGTGCTCCAACCTCCATGCACTCTAAAACAATATGAAAACAATCAAATAGTAAACAAACACAGTAAAATCAACCCATCCCCCCACCCACACCAGATTGAGAAACATCTGGTGAATCCCAAGCAAACAGAAATACAAATCATTTTCAAACACAACAGTATACACCTCGGAGATAACAACACCTTGGTGCCCTTCTGAAGCACATCCACAGTACTGAACAGTAGCAATTGTCGGGTATGTGTGAGGTAAAAAGTATGGAATTCCAGGCAACTCACAAGAAATACAGTTTGCAGTTGAGAACAGCAGAAGCAACAGTTCGGCACAGTTAAGACACTGCGAGTCCCAGGTAGACATCGTTCAATAAGAGGGTGGCGGGTGGCATCCGCGACAGCAGCAGTAGGAGAGTGATCAGGGGTGTTGTGCTGAGAGGAGCCACCGTCCTCGCTAGGGCACTTACAAAATGAGATGACATCCACGGGTGTAGCAAAAATCCAATGTTGGGCACTGACCTCCACTCGCAGCTGGGTTGAGCATGCTATATTTGAGAACTTATCTTTACAGAGTATTTTTAACATCTGGAAATGTATGCCTCATCTCCTGTCCTGCAAGTGTGAAGTCCGCAAACAAAGACAAGGTCGTACCCAGGGATCTGTAGGCACGCTCTACAATGAATGTGCCAGTGAAATCTTGCCTGCTGAAGAGCTCAGTGAGCAGGCATTCGACGAAAACGTCAGGGCAACCCATAATCCTGGATTCAGCCAACCCCGTTACCTACAAATTATTGCAGCACGATCATGCCTCAAGGTTCTTAGCCACTGTCGACTTAAGCAACCGCTCTACATTTTCTACTTATTTTATAACATTGGAGGCATGGCCCTCCATCTCGAAAATGCGGCGCTCCGCTCCATCTAGTGGAACAGTATGGTGGTCAATTCTTTAACCTATATAGTCTAGTCTGCTGGTGAGGGTGTCAAAACGGGCATCAATAAATTTAAAATCAGTTCACAATTCAGCTATTATGGCGGCAGTGCCATCTGCCGACATCGTGGTGATGGCAGTGGATGGGGCACATCTGTATCAGGCAGGGAATGCTGGTGCCTCATGCCCTTGGGCTGTTCAAAGGAAAAAAAAATCTGTCGTGGATCACCGCATTCCATGGTGAACGTAAGAGAGATCCGGTCGCCAATGAGGTCACAGGCCAGGCGACAAGACAAGAGACTCAGGGCAATATGTGGGAGCGTAGCTTTTACAGGAAGGAGAGCAGTGATCCAGTCAATCAATCAATCAGGGGTTTGTTAAAGCGCGACTACTCACCCGTAAGGGTCTCAAGGAGCTAGGGGTGGGGGGGTGCAGGTTCCATCCATCAAGGAGGGGTCTGTCGAAGAGCCAGGTTTTGAGGTTTCTTGCGAAGATGGGGAGCGATGTTGTCTGTCTGAGGTGGAGCGGAAGGGCGTTCCATGCTTTGGCCGCGAGGAAGGAGAAGGAGCGGCCTCCTGATCTGGTCTTTCTGGTGCAGGGGACGACGGCGTAGGAGAGCTGGGCTGATCGTAGGGTCCTTTGGGGTGCATGGAATTTGAGTCGGCTGTTCAGGTATGCTGGTCCGGTGCCGTGGAGGGCCTTGTGTGCGTGGGTGAGCATCTTGAAGGTGATTCTCGCCTCGACAGGGAGCCAGTGGAGTGTGCGCAGGTGCTGAGAGATGTGGCAGTGTTTTGGCAGGTTGAGGACCAGTCTTGCGGCGGCGTTCTGGATGTTCTGTAGCTTGCGGGTGAGGTTTTTGTTTATTCCGGCGTAGAGTGCGTTGACGTAGTCGAGTCTGCTGGTGACCAGGGCATGAGTGACGGTCTTTCGGTGTTCGGATGGGATCCATTTGAAGGTCTTACGAAGGAGGCGGAGGGTGTCGAAGCAGGAAGACGAGACAGAGTTGATCTGGCGGTCCATTTTGAGCTCGGAGTCTAGGATGATTCCCAGGTTGCGTGCGTGGTCGTGGGGGTTGGCGGGTTTCCGAGGGCGGGGGGCCACCAGGTGTCGCTCCAGGCATTGGGGTTTGGGCCCATGATGAGTACTTCTGTTTTGTTGGTGTTTAGTTGTAGGCAGCTGTTTTTCATCCATTTTGCGACGGCTTCCATGCCTTCTCGAAAGTTGCGTCTGGCGGTGTTGGGCTCGTTGGATAGGGAGAGGATGAGCTGGGTGTCGTCTGCGTATGACACGATGTTGAGTCCGTAGGTTCTGACGATGGGGGTGAGTGGAGCCATGTAGATGTTGAAGAGCGTCGGGCTGAGGGAGGAGCCCTGGGGGACTCCGCAGGTGGTAGGTGAGGGGTCCGAGAGGAAAGGGGGGAGTCTGACCCGCTGCGTCCTGCCGGAGAGGAAGGAGCGGATCCAGTTGAGGGCCTTGTCCTGGATTCCTGCGTCGTGGAGTCTGCGTATTAGGGTGCGGTGGGAGATTGTGTCGACCGCCGCTGATAGGTCGAGGAGGATGAGGGCTACTGTTTCTCCTTTGTCCAGTAGGGTGCGGATGTCGTCTGTTGCGGCGAGGAGGGCGGTTTCCGTACTGTGGTTTTTTCTGAAGCCGGATTGGGAGGAGTCGAGGATGTTGTGTTCTTCAATGAATGTGGCGAGTTGGCTGTTGATGGCTTTCTCGATGACTTTCACTGGGAACGGGAGCAGGGAGATGGGTCTGTAGTTTTTGAGGTCGGTGGGGTCCGCTGAGGGTTTCTTTAGGAGGGGGTTGACCTCGGCGTGTTTCCAGTCGTCGGGAACGAGGCGGTCGCCAGGGAGCGGTTGATGGTGTGGCGGAGCATGGGTGCGATGGTGTCGGCGGCTCTGTTGAAGATGTGGTGGGGGCAGGGGTCCGTGGGGGCCCCTGAGTGGATTGACTTCATTGTCTTCAGTGTGTCTTCGGTGGTGAGGGCTGTCCAGTCGTCAATCATTGGTTTCCGGGTGTCGGGGGTAGTTGGTGAGGTTTCAGTGTGTTGGTTGTCTTCGTCAAAGTTGTCGTAGATGCTCTTGATTTTGTGGTGGAAAAAGGTGCTGAGTTTGTCGCAGAGGTCTTGTGAGGGAGGGATGTCGGTAGACTCGCTAGTGGGTTGGGCGAACTCCTTGATGATGCTGAAGAGTTCCTTGCTGTTGTGCGCGTGGGTGGAGATTCTGTCTTCAATCGCTTTTTTCCTCGTTTCTCTGATGAGTTGATGGTGGGCGTTGGTGGCGGCTCTGAAGTTGTCGTGGGCTTCTGTGGATTTGGTGTTCCTCCAGGCCTTTTCGAGGCGGCGGCATGTTCTTCTGGACTCTCGAAGTTCGGTGGTAAACCATCTGGCTTTCTTGGCGCGGGTATTGTTGTTTTTCTTGAGGGGGGCTATGGTGTTGGTGCTGTCCGAGATCCATTTATGCAGGGTTTGGGCTGCGGTGTTGGGGTCGTCGTTTTCCGCAATGGTTGGGGTGGAGTTGTTGAGTGAGGAGGGGAGCTGGTCGTCGGTGATTTTGGTCCAGTTTCTTTGTGGAAGCAGGTGCTGGTGTCTGTGGATGGTGGGTGTTCTGAAGGTGAAGTGGACGCAACGATGGTCGGTCCATGGGAGTTCGGTGGCTGAAGGTGATGGAGTTTCCTGTAGTGAAGAGGGGGTCGAGGGTGTGTCCTGCTGAGTGCGTGGGCTCGGTCACGATCTGGCGCAGTCCAATGTTGTGGAGGTTGTCCAAGAGGGATGTGGTGTTGGGGTCCAGTTGGTTGTCGAGGTGGAAGATGAGGTCTCCCAGCAGGGTGTAGTTGGTGGATGCGATGGCCTGCGGGGAGATAATGTCCGTGATGGAGTTGGCGAAGGGTCCGCGGGGTCCAGGGGGTCGGTAGATGAGGGTTCCTCGGAGGGTGGCGGTGGGGCTGGCCAGTATCTTGAAGTGAAGGTGTTCCATCAGTTCTGTGGGCTCGTCAGGGAGTGTGCTCAGGCGGAGGCTGGATTTGTGGACGATGGCGATTCCTCCTCCTGGGCGGGTGGGGCGGCCCTTCCTGGAGATCTTGTATCCTTGGGGGATGGCGATGGCGATGTCCGGTCCCGAGGTGGTGTTTGTCCAGGTTTCGGTGAAGAACGCTACATCCGGGGTGGTACTGTCGAGGAGGTCCCAGATTTCTGTGGCGTGTTTGTGGAGGGATCGGACGTTGAGGAGGATGCATTGCAGGGTCTTCGGTTTGGTTGTGGTCTTGTGGGCGGGTTGTGCTGGATCCGTGTTCTTGGCGGTGCTGCAGGTGTGCCGGCAGCGGTGACAGCTGAAGGGTCCGTGGGAGTCGGCTGGTGATGCTAGCTTGCAGTTGTTGTTGCGGCCTGGGTTGAGTGCGTGGAGTGCTGCTGGGTCGTAGCGTTGGTGGGGCGGAGGTCCAGGGTTCCTGGCGCTGGTGCGGTCGGGTCAGCGGCGCGCCCGCGGCCGCACAGTGGCCGCCATTAAGTAGGGGTCGGGGAGGGCTGGACAGCTGGGAGGCGGGAGCGGGGAGGGGAGCTGGATTGGGCCGGTCGCGCTGGGCTGGAGGGGCCGCGGGGGCAGCAGCGGCGGGGAAAGGTAAAGGGAGGAAATAAGGGATCAGGAAAAAAGGGAAAATAGGCAGAAATAAGGCACAAAAGAGCAGAGATGCAGAAAAGTGCAGAAAGGTGAAAGATAAGAGGGTAGAAAAACGAGTGAAAACGAGTGAAAGGGCAGAGCGAGAGGAAGGGAAAATGAGCAGAAATAAGGCACAAAAGAGCAGAGATACAGAAAAGTGCAGAAAGGTGAAGGATAGAAAAGGGTAGAAAAACGAGTGAAAGAGCAGAGTGAGAGGAAGGAGACAGAGGTCCACTGGACCACCAGGGATGAGGCGCAGGGAAATCTGCGTGTGGAGGAGGGCCTCGATCACCAACACTCGAGAGTGCAGGGGCAGGCCTCGCTTAATGGTGGAGCTGCGAGGGTGGGAGAGCAATTTCACTGACAATGAGTCAGTGGTCTTGCTCGCCTGTCCCCGCAGTGGCCGCCATTAAGTAGGGGTCGGGGAGGACTGGACAGCTGGGAGGCGGGAGCGGGGAGGGGAGCTGGATTGGGCCGGTCGCGCTGGGGGGAGGGGCCGCGGGGGCAGCAGCGGCGGGGAAAGGTAAAGGGAGGAAATAAGGGATAAAGAAAAAAGGGAAAATAGGCAGAAATAAGGCACAAAAGAGCAGAGATGCAGAAAAGTGCAGAAAGGTGAAAGATAAAAGAGGGTAGAAAAACGAGTGAAAGGGCAGAGCGAGAGGAAGGGAAAATGAGCAGAAATAAGGCACAAAAGAGCAGAGATGCAGAAAAGTGCAGAAAGGTGAAAGATAGAAAAGGGTAGAAAAACGAGTCAAAGAGCAGAGTGAGAGGAAGGAGACAGAGGTCCACTGGACCACCAGGGATGAGGCGCAGGGAAACCTGCGGGTGGAGGAGGGCCTCGATCACCAACACTCGAGAGTGCAGGGGCAGGCCTCACTTAATGGTGGAGCTGCGAGGGTGGGAGAGCTATTTCACTGATCCAGCCTCTGTCCCATATGAGGAGAGAGAGTGATGGGGATCAACAATGTATATGTGAGGGAATACAGGGCCCGCTGCTCTCATAACACCCGCCTTGGCAGTCAAAGCCATGTGTTGCAGCAGGGGGGGAGGACACCAGAGGGGGGAAATTGCCAAACTCACTCTGTGTAATCCAGGGCCAGCCAGATGGCAGCTCCAGTCAACAGGACGAAAGGCATAGCGGTATTGTGCACCAGAGTATCACCACATCCCCAGCAGAGCTTTCAGAGTAAAGGAGGAGCGGATACGAAATGTAGCCAGAAAAAGAGAAATGGGGTCGTCCCGTCAGACTCGACCCTCGTTGTCCGAGGGGCCCTCCAAAAGATAGGGATCCAGTCACAAGGATAGTACACCTGATACGCTGTGTCCTGAGGCCTGTGTGCAGGGGAGGTGTAACATGTGTGATTGTCACCTGGCTGCCACTTGGGTTGATATGTTCTTCTGCTGCTGACATCAGACTTTGCATGATTCCAGAGCATGGGAAGGAGTATATCTTCTCCCTCTCTCTGCTCCTCCTCCTCCCTCGCCCCATCTCTTTCCCACTTTCCTATACTCCACCCAGAGTCCTCTTGCTACTCCAACCACCTTTTTTTTTTTTTACATTGTTATCAACTTGTTGTTATCAGCTGCCTTAGCAGCAGGGGGCCATCTTATAATAGTTCTCTGACCATTTCAAGAAGACTGCCCCTTTGACTGTGCACATGTATGTGTGGCAGACATCAATTAATGGGTTTTCTTTATTTAATAAATCCGATTCACAGTAGTCATGTTTGAATAAGGTTTGTAAAGTAAAGTGCTTTCAAAGGTGGTCACCACCGATGTACACATATCCACAGTGGCCATTATGGAACTGAATTTATTAAGATCCAAGAAAATGCATTGATAAATGGCCACCATGGATGACTGTACAATGCTTGTTTTCCTAGGCTGGAAAGTATGACGGTAATCTGAAAGCCTGATTAAGTAGCCAAGAGAATCTAGTAGCCATTAACATTAGGGTCTTGAAAGGAATGCCCAAAAAAGAGATAAAGGATTAACTCAATCAAACAATCAATTAGTATTTATAAACTGTGGCTAATCACCCGATAGGGTTTCCAGGTGAATACAGGTCCCGGAGGTTTATTCGAACAGCCAGGTCTTGAGGGCCATTCGTAATCCCTGAAGTGAGGTTATGGTCCAGAGGTGCGTGGGAAGGCTGTTCCAGGTCTTTGCTGTGATGTGGGAGAAGGAGCATCCTCCACCTCTGCTTAGGTAGATGCGGGGAGTATGGGCAAGTAAAAGGGAGGCGGGGCATAGTCTTCGACGGTTGGTAGAAGTTCAGGCGGTGGTTAATGTAGGTGGGTTCTTTATTGTGTAGAGCCTTGCGTGCGTGGGTCAGCAGCTTGAATTGCTATCTCTTCTGTACGGGGGCCAGTGGAGTTTCCTGAGTTGGGGTGCGATGTGGGTTTGTTGGGGTAGGTCAAGGATGAGTCTGGCTGAGGCATTCTGTATGGGCTGAAGTCTCTTTAGGAGGTGTGCGGCGATTCCTACATAGAGGGTGTTGCCGTAGTCCAGTCGGCTGCTGATAAGAGCTTGTGTCACGGTGCATCTCGT
This sequence comes from Calotriton arnoldi, assembly GCA_963921515.1. Lineage (NCBI taxonomy): Eukaryota > Metazoa > Chordata > Amphibia > Caudata > Salamandridae > Calotriton > Calotriton arnoldi. Next base: position 395,733 of record CAWUFW010008721.1, on the reverse strand, counting down.
ATGTAGGAGTAGCCACTTGAAGGTCTTGCATAGCATGTAAAGAGTGAGGAAGCAGGTGAAGTAGACAGCGTTGATCTGTGATTACATGGGGAGCTTGATGTCAATGATGATTCCAAGGTTTCTGGCATAGTTGGAGGGAGTGGGTGTGGGTCCTTGTTCTGATGGCCACCAGGAGTCATTCCATTTGCTGCTGCTGTTGCCGTAGACCAGTACTTCTGTCTTGTCTGTGTTCAGCTGCAGGCATTTGTTCTTCATCCAGTCGGCGACGTTTGTCATGCATCTGTGGAAGTTGGTTGTGGTTGTGGTGGGGTCGTCGATGAGTGAGAGAATGTGCGTATGTGTATGGGATTTGTATAGTGCAAACCTAGATGAAAGGCACCAGAGCAACGGTCTGGTTCAAATGCAAAGATACAGTTAACCTCTGATTAGAGGAATAGAACTTTATAAGTAAACTCCAACTCTAAGCTATCCAATCAAAAAGCTTTGATTTCGTCTCAACGATGTCGAGAAAACTCTTCCACTGAAAAACCCACATGCACAAAATGTAGACTTTAAAGTAAATGTTTCATTGGTTTTTAGGCAAAATACCACCCCCTAAGGGCACCAAAAATACTTGCAGTTACAATATATTTCTCAAAGGTCATCTGCTACAGAAGTATTATTATTCTTGATATTGTGGTGTGTTCATCTCAACGAGATTCCAGTCTTGCGCTCTCTTCTGGAATCTGTTCACGATATGAACAAACCTGTTACTTTCTACGTAGTAGGCCTGGTTGTGATTAAATGCGCTGACACAAACGAACATTTAATTTAATTTTGAAAATAATTTAACTCCTACCCCAAATTAAAGTTCTATTTTATGGAAATATGCTAATATATTCACAAAATAATTCCCTATAATTTCATTCATCTGCAATAGTATTACGTTTTAAATTTCAGTATCAGTCCTTTCAATGTGAAACTGAAATATTTAAATTGGAGCATTACTTTTTCTCCAGAATGAATGCCAACATAATATATTCGTGTTCACTTATGACTTGGTTATCCTTTCCTATTTGGCTAAAACATCACAAAAAATAACAAACTACCATATCGCAAACCAAAATAAGCTTCCTTTCTTTGTTAATTATATGGTCAACTTCTTTGTGTAACATTCTATTTAAAGTAATCTAAAAAAAGTGTTAAGTTAAAAAATGTGTTATATTATTTTCGCTCTGTGTGCCCACCTAATGATAAATAAAATGAAAAGGTATTTCATCCCTTCAAAAACACAAATCTCCTGCTGAGTTCATAGGAATAAAAAATGGCAGTCATTATCTCCCTTGCAGCCCTGTTCATATTAGCTTTTGAACTTTGCTGAACCTTTGTTTTTGATAACCTGCAAGTGCTCATTAGCGTGTTGTTCATTTTTGAAGAGAAAGCTGGCTTTAGCGCCAACGCTTTATATGCCGCGCAGAAAAAATATTGCTTTAGTTTCCACATTTCAGTCATTACAAGAGGGTCCTTGCTAACAAGGTCTGAAATATGTGTAGAACAGAAAATGTTTTTCGCTTCGGTTATGCATGCATTAAAGGTCAGAATATTTATAAAATACTATACCACCATGTTCTATAAAGTGTATTCTCTATTTAAAATGGAGTTATGGAACCCGCTCTCGTGTGTAGCTAACTTTCAAAAATGTCCATGAGAAAATGTAACCTCTTAATGACGCCTCACATTTTAATTCGGCAAGAACAACATCAATCTTATTTAAATACTTTTAAGCACTGATCTTTATCTAGTTCCTAGACTAATTAACAATAGTGGATGCACAGTGCTTGCTGAGCGTCTGCCCGATTGACAAATGTTCATTTGGACTAGGTTAAATCGATTTTTAATGAAGTGATTAATTTTAAAATCTATTAGGATGGCCTATGTAGAGTGAGGTTTACAACAGAATTTGTAGCATGAGACAAGTCGTTGACAGTGTTAAGTTGGAGGTTCGTGTTTCTTCTTACAGTATCTGCAGTTTAAATGATTATGCACTAGGAAAGTATTTTAGAATGAGGTGGAGTATTTAAAAAAAACGCGTATTCACAGAGATTGCATTGATTTTTTTTTAATAATATGCAGATCAGAAACATGCATAGTGAATATTATGGGTGTATCATCCTGGCACTAGCAAACCACATAAAACAGGTAGGCTTAAGGTCAAATGGTTTGCCATCCTACTCTCTTAGGATTCTGTGGTATAGCCAGAGTCCCTCCTATATGGGCATGACCTTCTCCGTTTGGGACTGCCACTAGAAATGCAGGAGGAGCATGGGTGTCCTCCTCACCACACAGGGAATATTTGGAGCAAAGTAGTGGTTTATAACTGGTAATTCCATCAATGTGTATATAGCGATAGAGCAAGCACTTAACAAATCAAGAATACACAGTTGTGTATATTCAGGGTTATCAGGGGTCCCGGAATACATAGACCCCAACGTTGTGTTTGTGGCAAGGTGAGCTGGATTCTGGCAAGGCTTCAGAAATTTCCGTTCTCTTCCTTTACCTTACTGTTGTCTCTGTACATTCAGATATATCTGCTGAACCGGGCATTCCTTAATCTCTATCAACTCTTCCTACCGTAAAATCAAAAGAGGTTGCATGTTCGCTGGCCCAATCTAACCCTGTTTTGCAAGGATATCCAATATTTTATCAACTTAGGATCGCACTGGATGAAAATGAATGGAGGAGTGCTAACAACTGGAGAAGCTACTCAGCAATGATGATTCGAAAGACAAATAGCATTCAAGGAATCTGAGTGGCATCCTTTGGTTGCTAAAGGGAAAGATCCACAAATGGAGGAAACATTTGCAAAACAACATTTGACTCTGAATTTTATGAGCATTCATTTGGGATGAATTATTCCCTTTCCTGTACAAGCTGAAGCATAGCTGCTGAGGTCACAGTGGTGGACAAGACATAAAATAACTGAGAAGGCCTGGTCTAAGTAGGGCAGGACTTCTGAGTTCATATCAGCCAACTGCTATACTTTCAGGAAATTATTCATGATATCAAAAATGGTGGCGCCTTTACCACTGGTAAAACCAGCATCCCCAGACCTCAGAATGAAGCATCCTATTCAAGAGGCTGGCTGGAAGAGCATCTGAAAATCTTTAGCAGATGGTCCATTAACAGTAAACACAATTCTCCACTTGGAAAACCAGTCAATCATATTTCAACCTCACGGTCAACTTTCTTATCTCAAACCCCAAGGATTTCTTTGTTCGTAAGTAGTTACCACATCCACATTAATTATGCACTGACACTTGTCTATAGTTGTATAAAAAATAGAAGCATACCACAATCCCTTTGCAAATGCGGTAATCAGGTCCCTTTTTCAAGTGTTAAAATCATACTGTTAGAAATGGGGGTCTCTAGTTGGCAAGGGCTTGCACCTTTGTCCAAGTAGGGACCTTTCTTCCTAGTCAGAATAAGGGAGATACACTCCTAAAATAACCCCTGCTCACCCCCTTGGTAGCTTGGCACGAGCAGTCAGGCTTATCTTAGAGGCAGTGTGTAAAGCATTTGCACATAACCAACAGTAACACAGTGAAAGCACTACAAAAGGACACCACACCAGTTTAGAAAAATATCCAATATTTTTATATGCTCAAAACAAGACCAAAAACGATAAAGAATCCACGATACTGTACTTGAAAAATAGATACTTTGCAAGATGCCTTCTAAACTGCAGAAATACCTCCAAAACACAGTTCGTACGAGCCGGTAGCTCAGTCCGGGGCTACCGCGATGCTGAAAACCACAGAGTCTAACAATTCCAGCCGACCACGTCGATACGGGTCAGCAAAATCGTGAACAGACTCGGTAACAATACCTTTCTCGTTGCGGCTTACACGGAGGTGCGAGCCGGTCGTGGCAACCGTCGTGGTTGTGTTGCAAAGTGGAAGCGGTGCAGGGCACGGTGTCCTCTCGATGGTGGTGCAGGTGGTCCTCTCGATGGTGCAGGCAGCGGCTCGGTGACGATCGTCCAGACGGCGTTGGTGAGGCCAAGGCTTACGGTGCAGGGCGGGATGGTGCTAGATGCGGTGCTGGCAGGTTGCGGTGCTGGCGACAGAGCCGGTTAGCGGGAGCTGGCGTCAGTCGGCCCAGACGGCTGTGTGGGACGAAGCGGTGCGTCGTGAAACTTTACGAGCGGTGCCCCCAACCACGATGCGGTCACGGGTGTCGAGTCAGCAGCAGTGACAGCATCGGTGAGACCAGGAGGGCGAAGTGAAGCGAGGCGGTGCGGACTGCGGTGCCCACAGGTCATGGTGCAAGCAGCAGCTCGGTGGCGGCGGTTCTCGTCGGCGCTGAGACGAGGGTTGCGGTGCGAGATGCGGACGGTGCGGTCTGCGGTGCCGTCAGGACACAGAGCCAGCGACGGAGTCGGTGATGGAGTCGGTTGCGTTTCCCTTCTCTGTGGCAACTGAAACAGCGGTTCCAGAAGTGGTACCCAGAAGCTGATGAAGTCTTTGCAGTCCCTGAGACTTCAGAACAGGAGGCCATCTCGATTTCAGGCCGTTGGAGATACTCAGCACAAGTAAAGAAAGTTCAGTCCAGTCCTTTCACTGCCCAAGGCAGAAGCAGCACCTGCAGGCCAACCCAACAAAGCAACAACATAGCAAAGGGGCAGTACTCCTCCTGGCAGCTCTTCCAGCTCTTCTTCTTGGCAGGTTCCTTGATTCCAGCGAGTTCTAAAGTTCTGGGGTCTGGGCCCCAATATTTATACCACCAAATCCTTTGTTCTCTGAAGGCAGAGAGTGTCTGTACCCAGCCAAAACCAGTTCTGTCCTCACTGGTGTAGCTTCCTGGCAGGGGGTGGAGACGGCATTGTGCAAGGCAGACCAGGCCCATTCAGCTGCAAGGAAATCTCCTCCCACTACTCTAAATGCAATCCAGGTCTATTCAGCTCAGCCCTGACCCATCAGACTTTTGGAGCTGCTGCCCCTCTCCAGCCCCTGTCATCCAAAAGCCAGACATGCAATACACAAACCTAGCAGAGGCACACTGGATGGCTAGGCAAGAAAATACCTACTTTCTAAAAGTGGTATTTTCAAACACAGAATGTAAAAATCACCTTCACTAAAAGATGTATCTTTAGATTCTGAGTTCAGGCACACTAAACTTTATTTTTCTACCTTGTTCCCAGGGCCAGTTATGTTTATAAGATGTTATAAACAAACTTCCCATTCTGTTCTATGGGAACAGACAGCCTTGCAATAGTGAAAAACGAAATTGACAGTAATTCACTATCAGGACATGCCACACACACCATGGCATGTCCTACCTTTCACATACACTGCACCCTGCCCACAGGGGTACTTTGGGCCTAACTTAGGGGTGACTGACATGCAAGAAAAGGGAAGGTAAGGGCCTGGCAAGTGGGTACACTTGCCAAGTTGACATGGCAGTCCCAGACTGCCCACAGGCTCTGCAATGGCAGGCCAGAGTTACATTTACAAGCTGTTTGTGTGGGTGGCGCAATCCAGTGCTGCAGCCCACTAACAGCATTTGATTTACATGCCCTGGCACACTCAGTGCACTTTACTAGGGACTGACAAGTAAATCAAATATGCCAATCATGGAAACACCAATCCATAACACAGTTCACAACAGGAGCACTTGCACTTTAACACTGAACAGCAGTGGGAAAGTGCGCAGAGACACTAAACCAGAAAAAACAGATTCAAAACCGGGAGGTCAGAAAGCAAAAACTCAGGTGAAACACGCCAAAAGATGCCAAGTCTAACACATACAATGTTAAAAATGGAGGTTTTTCAATTTACAAACATTCATTAGATGTAAATCAACTCCCTTCCCTTTAATACAGCACAACAATCAGTTTAACAATATAAAATACTTTACGATAATATAGTTAAAAACTGGGAGAAAAACACAAGACAGTACATATAAATCAAATCCAATGTTGCTGGTCCGCAATAAGTTCAAGCAAGTAATATGTTTTGTTTCTTTCTACAAATCATCTACCATATTACATTCTATAACGGATCCTGCATAGTATCAAAATACGTTGACAGGTGTCAGTGGTTCTTGTAGTATATTTCCACCTTCTTCAGGACAAGACAAAACTATACAAACGCCCACAGCAATTCACAGATGAATAGATGAATAAAAACCTGCATGAAAGAGTAATAACAATTACTCCACTATACGTTTGTAACCATTAAGAAGATACAGTGCAAACAATGTCTCAGTGGTACCCAGAGCAAACTCTTCATAGATTGTACATTCATGCCACACTACTTAGGGATGATTTCCCTTCCCTCATCATTTGAAATCCACATACTTTCCCAGGGTGAAAGATTCATTATATCACTATTTCATTTTCATATCCATCTTTCCCCATCCTTCAAAGTCATTCAGAAATCACATAATTTTCTGAGGCGAAATTTTTCCATCATTATGTCACCATTTAATTCTCATGTGCAAGGGTACAGCAAGGACACACCATTCATAACCCTTCACTTTTTTGCATCAATATTACATCCTTCGATGAAAACATGTGGATCATCCCCTACTTAGGGGGACGATCCACATTTTTTCATCAGTGGATGCAATATTGATGCGAAAAAATTAGGGTTATTAAATTTCACGCAAGGAAAGTATGTGAATTTCAAATGATGGAGGTAGGGAAGTCATCTCTAAGTAGTATGGCATGATTTTACAATGTATGAAGAGTTTGCTCTGGGTACCACTGGATTTGTACACCCAAAGTCTGTGTGTGTGCATCCCAGGTACAAGTCATGTCACCCCTGCACTTCCAAACAGCAAAATAGGCCCATAGATGTCCCAACTCTGCAATATCCAAATTAAGTTTACAATGTGAAGGTACCTACAACAGAACATTACATAAAGAATGCATTACAAACCATACATATGCAATAATTAACATAGTTAGTATCTGGAGAACACAGTCTTGGCCAAAAATATGAGATAAACAATGCTACAGAAACTAAAATCCCATGTGTCAAAACCTTATTTTAAATCCACCTTTGCCTACTTGTTCCCTAAGCTTCCCCTTCCTTCCATTTTAGCTTAACATACTTATCTCATCATCACAACAAGAGGTGCTGTAACAGTCACAGTAATAATGTGAGGTCAAGAAATACTTACACTCAGGAGAAGAAGTTGTTGATGAGATCCTGATGCAAGTCCCCTTTTTTTTCTTCACCACTATCATTTTCATTTGGCATTTCATGGTCCTCACCCGGTGGCTCACCGTGTTCTCCATCCTCTGTGATGTGAGGGATGATCCATTGCAGGGCGATGTTGTTGAGCATGCAGCAGGTCACAGCCATTTGGCATACCTTCCCTGGTGAGCAGATGATGGCTCCCCCAGTCTTGTCCAGACATCTGAATCTGGCCTTCGGGAGCCCAAAATTCCACTCCAATGGCTGCTGTGTTCTTTCATGGCCCTCAATAAAGCGGACTTCCCATGGCGTTGTTGGACTCTTCAGCGGTGCCAACAACAGTGGTCGGTTGGGATACACCTAGTCGTCTATATGGAAGTAAGACCTAAGTGCAACAATGAGTCACACAGTTTGAGATGATATTACTTGACATTACGCATACAGAGTTAGGACAGTTCGTACTCACCAACAAGCCAGGCCCTCTCTGGTAGGAGTTGTGACATTAGCTGGGGTATGGTGCTGTTCCGCAGTACAAACGAATCATGGGTGGAATCTGGGAACCGGGCACAGATGTTTGAGAGGTACAAAACTGCTAGGCAGACGACTTGCATGTTGATTTAGTGGAAGTGTTTCCTGTTATGGTAAGCTTGTTCCCTGTTGTGTGGAGGTATCACAGCTATATGGGTGCCATCAATGGATTCAATCACATGTGGCCTGCAAGCAAATCAATAAAACTCTGCCTTCACATTTGCCAAATCCTCATGCCTTGGGAACTGAATGTAGCTGTCAATGTGTTTCATCAAAGAAGAAAGGACTACTCCTAGCACACCACTGACCATTGGTTGTGACATACTACCAGATGTAGCCAGCATTTACTGGAATGAACTGGTGGCAACAAAATGCAGTGCTGCCATTAGTTGTGTGATTGGTGGGATACATGTTGGATTTGTGTTGTGAGGCAGGAAATCAGGCTCTAACTGATGACATAAATCACAGATTGTTCAGGCTAAACTTTTTAATTACATCCCTTTCTTCCATGGTCTGTAGCTCTAGAAATGGGCTGTACATTGAAATCAGCCTTCTCCTTCCTCTCCCAAAGTTTCTATGTGTGAAGTGACAACATATCAGTACAATGGTCACAGTAACATATGTGCAATTTCAATTAAAAAATCATGTGACACAACATAACTGGTAAACTATTTACTAAACATATGTAACACGTTAGTAGTTTTCTGTCCAACATTCCACAATAATCACCATTTTGTACTTAACATGTGTTTGTATCATTGAAGTGCAAATATTGCCTCACAAAGCTCCCTAGACCAGCTCCCTTCCGCTGCTGCAGATCGGGCCTCGCTTGATCCTGCACCGCGCTGCCAGTCCATTTCACCTTTGTACTTGATGACGCAGGGTTTCGCAAAAATGAAACCTGCTCGAATTGATACCCCCATAATACGTACTAACAGTAAATAGTTGTTGAAAAACTAATGTACACCCAACACGAACACAAGGGAAATTGCTTTGCGCATGTCTGAACTAACACGTAAACAAAATAATATTGTAATAACATTGTGTTTTGAGAAAAACAAGAAGCGTTGAATGAATAGGCCGCATATGCTTCAGTTATTTGCATGTTGCATTCTGTTTTGAACTAATAAATAATGCCGCTTTTGCACAAAGCTTATGCTAGGTAACATTAATGGGGAATAGTGCAAGGTGCGTGGTAAACAGTGAAGGTTTCACTATCATATAATTAATAAATGTTCATTTTCATTTATTTTAGTGTACTAGATGAAGCAGCCATCTTTCTAAACTTGGCCTAAGTGGGAGGGGGAAAGCACGAGGAGTGAGTCCGCTCTGTCAGAAGCAAGACAGACGCGCAGTGCACCAGAGATGACATAAGAAGGGTGAAGGCCAGAATGTCAAACGACTGCCAAAAGAAGTGCCCAGGCGTGAGACCGGAGACACAAACTGCGCATGATGTTAAAAAATGAATGAAAAATGTTAAAATTTGTATCACATGAAATAAAGTGAGAACAAGCTGAGAACCATACCCTGGGAACGAGTGGTGAACAATGAAGTAGTTGAAATAAAGATGAAGTCACAGTGGTGTGACAACGCCACCTCCCTAGCCCACCAATCCCTTTGCGAGATTTAATAAAGTTTGCAACAATTGAGGGACGGACATGTTAGCTTTAGGGTATAATTGGGGTTCCTTTAAGGGTGTGGTTTTAGCTTAGGCTGGCAGGACAGAAAGAGGGAAGATGCGTCGCTGTCCGTCGGTTTGCAGAGAGGCCTAACTGTTCCTGACCTGTCCCGATCCTGTTTCTTCTTATCCTTTGTTCCCTGATCCTTTTTCGGGGAACCCCCACCATCTCCTAGGCCGAGGGGTTGGTTTTTCTTACAGACCAATAGGTTTGTATTTAGTCTAACTCGTTCTCAGAATTTAACTTATTGATGTATTTTTGTCTCTGAAACTTTTGTCTCTCCACGTATCCACTCCGTCAATGATATGTATTATTTAGATGAAAACTATTGTCTCTTCATCTATCCCCTCCATTAGGTATATGATGTTTCGCACACATTTTGCTGAAACTTTTGTCTCTTACTTTATCCACTCCTTCATTGCATAAAGTCATTGCTACGTTTGGATGAGTTTGTATATCATTTGGGCTGCATATGTAAAATTTCTCCTTACGTGAGATTCAGTGTTTGTATTTTGTAACCAAATGCAGTTGAGCATAATCCTTAATTATTTGAGATAAAATTCATTATTAACTTCACCGAGAGTCTGTGATCATTTAATTAATTAAATGGTTGGTAAGTTAGGAATTATCATTGCCATCAACTATTCAACTAATTGGTCCATCGACCAAGTGGAAGGAAAGTTGTTGTAAAAAGTTAGTTGTGATGCCATAATTTAAGAAAGGCAATGAAAAGAATTGATCGTACATATAAATTGACCCCAGCGCATCAGGGATTCTGGGTGAATGTGTATGTGCCATTGTATTATGATCTTATTGAGTATAGATCCCTGATAAAATATTGGAGTCGCGCTGGATCAGTTTCTTGGTAGCAGAGGATGGTTTAATTATTGATAAGTTTGGTAATGATTATTGATTGTATGTTCTTAACATGAAAAGTTAGTGTCATGTTCTATGTTGTCTAGAAGTTCAGGTACGGAGATACCTGATGAATCCCGTGAATGGAATTTAGCCTGAAGTAGGCAGAAGAAGAGTGTGGTAATGAAGCCACACTGCAGAAGTACGTTGTCTGTTGTAATGATACCTAAAAGCTAAGGAGGGCTGTAGGTGTTATATTAGGGAAAGTTTGTGTAAAAGAGGAGTGACTGAAATAGCGAAGGGTCCGCTTCCGAAACTCTAGCCTTATCCCCAGGGGAGTAACAAGACCCCTTTTCACGCCAAAAAGTCCTCTTGTGAAATCTTGGCTTTATCCCTAGAGGAGTACTAGGTCCACCCGGAACTTGTTTGAAGAGTAAAATAGCGCTGGTCGTTATTAGGACTCGTAGTGAGAAAACCTCTTGAAAAAGTGAAAAACTATCTCTTTAGTTAGTGGAACAGACAAGGTAGCATTGTTTTATGTTGTTACTAATCGAATTTTTGATCAAGAATGCTTAGAAAATATTGCCGTATTATTTTGTAAAGGGAGGGTCAGTAGAAGCAGTAATACTGATGTCAGAAAAACTGCGCTGGCATTGGTCAGGCAGCGGGCGTGTATTGAGCTGTGATTGGTTGGTTGGTGTGAGCCGCTCTAGTATTGGTTGAGACTGTGCTTACATAGCGGTACTGTGATTGGTTGGTTGGTGTGAGTCACGCTAGTATAGGACCAAAGTTTACCAATCAAAAAAGAGAAATACGGAAAGGTTGTTATTTTTACATAAGACACATTAGCGGAAAGAGTCAGAAAATGAAGTTGGTGCAGAAAATAAAGAATTTCTTTAAAAAGGACAAACCAATTGTGACTAGAGAGGGAATTCCGATTCCACCTCCAAAGACGCCTGCTTCCTTTATGATGTTGGAGCAAGGATATCATACGTGTATGTGGTTGGAAAATTGGGTGGAGTATACAAAGGATGATGGTGTTATAACCTTTCCTCAGTATGGTACATTTAATGTAAGGATATTGCAAAATCTGAGAAATCGAATGAATTCATTAGAACCGAATACTAGACTGACACAATAGGAAGCTTTGGAAGAATGGGAAGTTGAGGCATTTGAGAGAGAAAAATATAGAAGTGGTAATAGAGGTTATAGGAGTATGATGTTCAGATATCCTTTTGAGAGTAGGGAAGAAAAACTGAAAAGATGGAGGAGAGCTGTGGTAACGGAAGGGTTATTCCCAGTTTTAACAGTTGATGAGCAGACAGGAGGCAAATGTAAAGAGAAAAAGAAAAATATAGAAACCTCAAGTGCAAGAGATGGTGTTAATGATTCTGTTGATGAGTTATTAGAGGGTATTATGACCAAAAGACCCCCGCCATATCGAGAAAATTCAGTTGAAGTGACTCCGAATGCACCCTTTATGGGAAATCCATTGACCCCACAGATTGCGGACATGGCTAGGATAATGAGAGAAAAAGAGTTTGAGATGCTAAACAAGGCAAAAGTAGAGCAGATTCAGAAAATGAATCAGTTAAGTTTAATGCAGAAGCGTTGACGGTACCGGTTACAATAGGTCCTGTAGTTTCTTTTGTTTGGAGAAAATCCAAATACGCCTAAAGTACATACATACATTAGCAGTTCCAATGGGTAATGTCAGGTGCAGAATGGAGAAGATAGTCAATGAGAATAGACAGGCTGACACAAATGTTACATTGTTAGATCTTCCAGTTTGTGAAATGATAACAGAAACTCCTAGGAGAGATACACAAATAAGTCCAAGGAGAATAGGGACAAATGTCACTCCAATGACAGGGAGTTCAGCAGGTTCTTCATCAGAAGAATTGAATGATTGGATAAAGGAAAGGGAAAATAAAGAAAAACAACCAAAGAGTATAAATGTGAGCCAATTGAAGGTGGATTTGGAAGAAATGATTATTGGTACGATCAGTCCAGACAGATTAGGGACTTATCGAGATGATGAATTATTGTTCTTGTGTAAAAGCATTACTTGGAGAGCGAAGAATCTTCATGAGAAAATATCTGAAGCTGCTAGTGAGTATGGAATAGACATAGAAAAGTCAAAGGTGTTGCAGAAATCGTATAGATTGGCATTTACTGAAAAAGATCTGGTGAGCTTGAATGCTTCTGGAAAAAGGTTACAGATAAAAGAGTTGATGAACATTTTGAAGACATGGGGCGATGTAGATCGATGGAGAAATAGATGGGTAAGAAAGAAGGAAGAAGCAGCTAGTAAAGGAGTGTCTATGTTCTCGTTAAAAGAAACAGAACAGGTTGAAAGGGTGTGTCCGATGAGAGAAGTACCAGGTGGCGGATATGTTCATGTTCCGTGGTCAAGGCAGGATATATTATCATTTACGAATGATTTCCCCAGACTAAGAGAGAAACCCGCAGAATGGTAATAACAGGTAGAAAGGTTTGTGAAGGTCTCGAAGGTTTTGTTAAAGGATTTAGATGGGTTGTTTGAAATTGTTGTTCCAGCAGACTTGTGGACAGAGTGTAAGATCACTGTTGATTGGCCAAAGGATGAATATCCTAGAGACGCTAAAACAGGTGCACAATCAGAGGAGGTGATGAAAAAGTACAATCAGGCAATCACGTTTCTGAAAGGAAAAATTTCCCCAAAAGAAACAGATTGGGTTAAAATTGACAGGACTACCCAGGAACCAAAAGAATCAGTGCACGGCTATTATGAAAGGTTATTGCAGGTATTCAAACAGTATAGTGGATTCGAAAATATTGGAGACAAAGATATGGGACATTTCGTGTATCGTTTTGTGTTCGGATTAAAACCAGACATTAGTAATATGATTCAACAGCATTTAATTTGCTGGCATAGCAAAACGATAGACACAATTTTGAGATATGCAAAGTATTGTAGTGATGACATTGAATCAAGACATAAAAAGTTAAAAGAGAAAATGATGTGGGCACAGGTGAAAGTGGCAGAACAGCAAGATGCAAATAATAATCCCCAAACCAGTAATCAGGCGGGTGGTCAAAGTCAAAATGGACAGAATTTCAGTGGAGGCAAAGGAAGGGGAAAAATGAATAAAGAGGAAGCTATGAAGAAATTTCCTTGTCATGCGTGCGGAAAGCTTGGACATTGGAAGAATGAGTGTAGATCCGCTAAAAAGATTAATGGGGGAAATCAAAATTTGATTCCACAGATGCAGAATGAGGTGGGTGTAAATCAACAGCAGCAGCAGCAGATAGTTACTCAACAGTTACAGGTGCCGCAAGCTCCCATGCCAAATTATGTGAATGCTCAAGTGCAGAGGTACAGTGTGACCACTAGATATCACGGAGGTGACCAAATTGGTAAGAATCAAGGTGTGATTCCGCAGTATTGGGTGCAGTGCGGTGGGAATGATTCAGACTTATCTCAATGACGGTGCCTGAGGGGGGAGGAAGAGTGTGTACTTGGCGCATCTTTGGCGGTAGATCAGTCAGGTCCATTTGTTGACGGAAAAGTGGAAGGTAATGATATTACATTTTTAGTGGACATTGGTGCTACCCGTTCTAATGTGAGAGCAGCAGAAATCCCAAACCTACCCCTCTCGGGAGAAACTATCCAAGTTGTAGGAGTCTCAAATAAGCATATTAGAACACCTGTTACAAATCCAATTGAGGTTCACATTGGTAACTTCAAAGACATGCATTGGTTTGTAGTATGTGACTCAAGCCCAGTAAATCTCTCGGGAAGAGATTTGTTATGCAAGATGAACTGCACCATCTATTGTACACCAGATGGAATTGCATTTCAGACACCTGATGAGGATGTTGAATTTAAAATGATGCTAGCAAAGCAAGGAACAGAAGTGGATGAATTGTATTCACTTCTCACAGTTTAGAAGAATTAAAAAGTGCAGTGAGATCTGATGTGTGGGATTTTTCAGGAAAGGAGATTGGCTTAATGACAAATGTAGACCGAATTCAGATTACAGTAAAGGATGGTGCTGTATATCCAAACACACCACAGTATAAAATGAGTCCAGAGGTAATTGCAGGAGTCGCTCCTGTGATTAACCAAATGATTGAACAAGGAATTTTGAAAGAAATAATGAGCAGTCCTTGTAATTCACCTACCATAGGTATAAAAAAGCCCAGTGGGAAGTACTGGATAGTGCAGGATTTGCGCAAAATTAAACAATTGTAGTACCCTGTTGTCCAGTAGTACCAAATCCTGCTGTGATTCTTTATCAGATCCCATGTGATGCTGAATGGTACACAGTTATTGATTTGTGCCAAGCCTTTTTCTCAATTCCTTTGCATCCGGAAAGCCAATATTTGTTTGCAATTCGGTTCGGAGACCATGTCTTGGCATGGTGCCGAGTTCCTCAAGGATATACAGAGAGCCCCTCAATCTTTAATCAGATCTTGAAAAAATGTCTGGAGACTCTAGTCATGCCAGGTAATTCGGTGTTGGTTCAATACATTGATGACCTACTGGTGGCATCAAAGACACGAGAGGCATGTGTGACAGACACAATTGCCTTGTTGAACCATTTAGCAGAAAAAGGACACAAAGTGTCCCCAGCAAAATTGCAATTTTGTAAACAGGAAGTACAATACCTTGGACACAAATTAGAAAAGGGAGTTAGAAAAGTAACTCCAGAAAGAATCAGTGCGATCAAACAGATGAGTCCACCTAAAACACAGAAAGAAGTACGAATGTTTTTGGGAATGGTTGGATACTGCCGTCAGTGGATCTGTGGTTTCTCACTGATTGCAAAACCTGTACAGAGGTTAACACTTAAGGATGTGAAGGATCCGATTGTTCTGGATGACGAAAGTATGGAAGCTTTTGTAAAATTGAGAAGCAGTCTGTGTCATGCACCTGCATTGGGAATGCCAGATTATTCCAAAGAATTTGCATTGTACTGTTGTGAGAGAGATGGGTGTGCACTCTCAGTCCTAACACAGAAACATGGAATGACATGACGTCCAGTAGCATATTTGTCTGCTACTCTGGATTCAGTGGCTGCAGCGTTGCCAGAATGCTTGAAAGCAGTAGCAGCTACTTGCATGAGTCTGGAACAGAGTGAACCGATTGTGATGGGGTATCCAGTTAAAGTGTATGTGCCACATTCTGTTGAGATTCTTTTGACTCGTACCAGGACACAGTATCTTACTTCTAGTCGACTGACTAAGTAGAGAGAGTGATTCTGGGTGCTGAAAATGTGACTGTGGTAAGGTGCACTACTGTGAATCCGGCAACTTTGTTGCCTAATTCTCGTTGTGAGGAAGTGCGAGAGGAAGCGGATCATGATTGTCTGGATGTGACTGAATTATGCACCAAACCTAGGCCAGACATAGAAGATTGTCCATTGGAGGAGTCAGATTGTGAAATGTTTGTTGATGGATCCTGTTTGAGAAATGAAAGAGGTGAACTGTGCCCTGCCTATGCTGTTTGCACCATAGAAGGGGTTCTTGAAGCATCCTATCTGAAAGGAGTAAACTCCGCCCAAATAGCTGAGCTAATAGCTCTGATTAGAGCATGCAAAATTGCCAAAAGCCTGAAAGTAACAATATTTACAGACAGCCAATACGGATTTGGAATTGTCTATGATTTCGGCCAGCTATGGATGCAAAGGGGATTTCTGACCTCTTCAGGTTCCCCTATTAGAAATGGTAAAACTGTAAAGGAACTATTGGATGCTTTGCAATTGCCCAAAAGAATTGCAGTAGTCAAATGTGCCGCACATAAATCAGGAGATGATTATGTGATGAAGGGCAACAGATATGCTGACCAAATAGCACGTTACTGTGCACGAAATTCAATGGCTTTGAACAGATCAATTGATAGGGGAAATACTGAATGCCATATTTTGTTTACAACAACATTTTAAACATGGGAAGAGGTTAGACAGATGCAGGAAGAAGCAAGTGATGAGGAAAAGGAAAGATGGAACAAAACAGGCTGTAGCAAAAGAACAGAAGATGAACTATGGGTCTATCTTGATGGGAGACCAGTGTTACCAGATTCCTTACTTTCTCATATTGCCAGAGTTTACCATGGAATTGTACATGTCGGAAGAGATGCAATGATCAGACTCTTCAAGCAGTCATGGTATAATCCAAAGTTCAGGGTCATTGCAGAGAGCCTTTGCCAGAGGTGTGTGATCTGTCAGCACCAAAATCCAGGCAGAAAGACAGTTGTAAGTTGGGGACGAATTGGGAGAGCAGGAGGTCCATTTACCCGACTCCAGCTTGATTTTATTGATCTTCCCCCATGTAACGGGCTGAGATATGTACTGGTCATTGTCTGTTTGTTCTCTCGCTGGGTGGAAGCCTATCCCATAAGAAGGAACGATAGCCTTACTGTGGCTAAACTATTTTTGAGAGAACTGATCCCTAGATTCGGAATTCCAATCACTTTGGAGACAGATAGAGGAACACATTTCAATAATGAGATAATTCGGCTGATTTGTGCAGCATTTAAGATTGAGCAGAAGCTGCATTGTGCCTATCGACCCGAAGCCTCTGGAGTGGTTGAGCAATTGAATGGCACTATAAAATCGAGATTAGGGAAAGTATGTGCATCCACGTCACTGAATGGCCTGACACTTTACCCCTTGTGCTGATGAGTCTAAGAAGTATTCCTGACAAAAAGACTGGATTGAGTCCCCATGAAATTCTCATGGGAAGAGCAATGAGACAAGCATATATACCAGCAAACAATCTAATGAGTATATCTGATGATCTAGTGCTTGACTATTGCAGAGGATTGGCTGAACTGGTACGTTCTGTGTCTCACCAGGTTGGAGAAGAAGCCACAACGATACATCGGAATCAACCTCATGATCTGAGTCCTGGTGAATGGGTTTTTATCAAGAAGCACGTAAGAAAATCGTGTTTAGAACCCAGGTGGCACCGACCTTATCAAATCATACTGGTGACGACAATGGCAGTGAAGTGTGCTGGCTTGACAAATTGGATTCATGCGAGCCATACCAAACGAACCCTAGATCCACTTGAAAGACCGAAGGAGCAACAACTGGTGAATGTAAAACAAAGACCAGTGCCTGAAGTGTGTGAAGCTGATAAATCTAGAGTGATAGATTCTGACGAACAACCAGCTGGTGAACAGCCGAGCACAAGTCGAGTAGAGTGGGCGCAAGATTCCAGGGTTCAAGAGACTGCCATTGAGCAAGAAAGAAGCGAGTTTACTGTTGATCCAGAAGGAAGTGAACTCCCAGCAGAAACTGAAACAGATGAGATTGTTTTTGAACCAGAAGGAAGTGAATTCACAGTTGAAAGAGAAGTTATTGACGAATCAGAAGAACCCAAAGAAGCTGAAACTCAGGAAGAAGAACAGTCAGAAGTGAGAGCAAATCAAAGAATCTGTGAAACAAATGTAGAAAGTGAGAAAGTGGTTAAAGCAAAGAAACCAATAAAAGGTGAAAATTGGCCAAGTGGAGTGAAAAGACTGAAATACACTCTTGTGAAAAGAAGATTAAGGAAAAGACCGGAACAAATTAATAAGGTCTCAAGTCAAACAGAGCAAGAAGAGTCAGGAAGAAAATTAGTACAAAAAACCAGAAGAGTAAGAATTCCAAACAAGAAATACAGAGCACCTGAATGGACCTACGTCATTTTAGAAGAGATTGAAAGTTCAGATCCAAGTGAAGAAAAAAGATAAATCTGACACTGAGCAAGTTGATGAAAACAAACTAAGACCCCCTTAAAGAATTGTGACAAAACTAAGGTGCAACCTTGCTGATTAAAAGAAAAACGAAACAAAGACTCAGAGAAAACTGAAGAAAAAGAATAAAAGAAGGGGGTAAAGACGAAAGCCTTGAAGTGTAGGATTACACTACTATTTTTAGGATTTTTTTGAATAGATTAGAATTTATAGGATTAGATAGATTTTTATTTTTTAGAAACAAGATGACTGAAGAAAAAGTGACTGAACTTCCAAAATCTAGTCTAAAACGTAGATGTATTAAAGCTTGCTTATGTAGTGTCTTGATGTTAACATTTATGTGGATATTAATAACTGTCCTTGTACCTATTCTAATGGTAACTAATGATGGAAACAATACTAATAATGTAACAAAAGAAAGAATGAGAGAAGTCACTGATGAAACTCCTAATACTAACTTAGAACCGTTGGATGGAAGCATTCTCCATCATGATAAATCAATTGGTGATTTCTCGTTAAAAGTCTTCACTAAATTACTTTATGAGTATATTAATACAATGAATGTAAGTGATTGTTACGTGTGCATGCAATTACCTTCGTCTGTCTCAGAGGGGGTGACCTATCACCACCTTCCGTTAATGTATGTGTGTCTTGCAGTATACTTACAAGCCTGTTTTACGTGACGGGAAAGCTCGAGTAATATTTTTCCAATATAGATTTAGTATTTCCCGAAATTCCTATTATTAAAGAACTAAATAAGGTTTTAAGTGGTAAGAATGCACGATATATGGGAGAATTTTTCCATATTACTAAAACCTTAGACATAGAATATGATTATAGGAACAACTTAACTTATAGTTTGTGGGTTGAAGAAAAGATTTTCATAGAAATGGTAGAAGATAGAAGAGAAAGTTTCAAAAGGAAAGCTGCTGAACAGAAGTCACGGGAACCACCATGGGATTTTAGAGAAGGAAATTATGAGAAAGGCGAAGGATAGCCTGCAATGTCCCTGGACTGGTCACAGAAGGGAAAATGTGTTTGTTTAGAATGAAAACTAACTATAATAATTATTTTATTGGTTCTAGTGAATGTGAGCATACTTTTCAAATTATTGGAGGTTGGGGATTTGAAAGGTGGTACTGATCCTGTTTTTCCAGAAGTCTATTATGTGTGTGGTAAGAAAGCCTATTATAGGTTGCCTGCACATTGGTATGGTAGTTGTTATTTTGCTATTGTCTTTCCGAAGGTCTACCATATGGACCGAAGCAGCCATAAACTGAACTAAGTAAAACAAGGACTAACACATACCAAAAGAGCAAGCTTCTCAGAAATAGTAGGAGATATTTTTGGTGCACTGATACCCTCAGTTGGAGTCGTTCTGAATTCACATAAAATTCAAAAATTGTCCACAGTGGTTGATCGTTTATCTACAGATACCGCTGGTGGGTTCTTGATGATTGACACGGAAATGGTTGCAATCAGCTCAATGGTTTTGCAAAATCGACTTGCCCTTGATATTTTACTGGCGAAAGAGGGTGGAGTCTGTGGTATGTTGAAAGCCCAACATTGCTGCACATATATCCCTGATAAGAGTAAAGGAATTGAGGGATATATAAAGAATATTACAAAATTACATGAAGATTTGACCCAACTGAAGGTTGATGGTGTCTGGGAGAGACTTGGTAAGAGTTTCTCCTCTATAAATAAATGGTTTTCTACCTTTGGAAGTAGTTTATTAAGAAAAATAATAATGCCAATCGTTTCAGTAGCAATAATAATCTTAGTAATAATAACAACATATAAGTGTTGTAAGTGCAAGAGTGGAAGAAAAGAAGTGACAGAATCAAAGAATAAACGAAGAGCAAGAAAGAGAAAAAGAGAAGAAATAGAATTAGAGGAAATGAAAGAAGAGTACTATGACTTGATGAAAGATTTAGATGAGGGTGCCTTAAAAAGAGAGAAGAATACGGAGTTATAAATGATTAAAGATGGCACTCGGTATGGTAGGTATTTTATGATGGCTCCTATAAGCCATCAGAGGGGAATTGATGGAGCAGGGTTTCGCAAAAATGAAACCTGCTCGAATTGATACCCCCATAATACGTACTACCAGTAAATAGTTGTTGAAAAACTAATGTACACCCAACACGAACACAAGGGAAATTGCTTTGCGCATGTCTGAACTAACACGTAAACAAAATAATATTGTAATAACATTGTGTTTTGAGAAAAACAAGAAGCATTGAATGAATAGGCCGCATATGCTTCAGTAATTTGCATGTTGCATTCTGTTTTGAACTAATAAATAATGCCGCTTTTGCACAAAGCTTATGCTAGGTAACATTAATGGGGAATAGTGCAAGGTGGGTGGTAAACAGTGAAGGTTTAATTATCATATAATTAATAAATTGTTCATTTTCATTTATTTTAGTGTGCTAGAGGATGCAGCCAACTTTCTAAACTTGGCTAAAGTGGGAGGGGGAAAGCACAAGGAGTGAGTTCGCTCTGTCAGAAGCAAGACAGACGCGCAGTGCACTGCAGATGACATAAGAAGGGTGAAGGCCAGAGTGTCAAACGACTGCCAAAAGAAGTGCCCAGGCGTGATATCATAGACCAAAACTGCGGATGATGTTAAAAAATGAATGAAAAATGTTGAAATTTGTATCACATTAAATAAAGTGAGAACAAGCTGAGAACCATACCCTGGGAACGAATGGTGAACAATGAAGTAATTGAAATAAAGATGAAGTCACAGTGGTGTGACAACACCACCTCCCTAGCCCACCAATCCCTTTGCGAGATTTAATAAAGTTTGCAACAATAGTGGGATGGACATGTTAGTTTTAGGGTATAATTGGGGTGCCTTTAGGGTTATGGTTTTAGCTTAGGCTGGCAGGAGAGAAAGAGGGGAGATACGTCGCTGTCCGTCAGTTTGCAGAGAGGCCTAACTGTTCCTGACCTGTCCCGATCCTGTTTCTTCTTATCCTTTGTTCCCTGATCCTTTTTCGGGGAACCCCCACCATCTCCTAGGCCGAGGGGTTGGTTTTTCTTACAAACCACTAACTCGTACTCAGAATTTAACTTATTGATGTATTTTTGTCTCTGAAACTTTTGTCTCTCCACCTATCCACTCTGTTAATGATATGTATTATTTAGATGAAAACTATTGTCTCTTCATCTATCCCCTCCGTTAGGTATATGATGTTTCGCACACATTTTGCTGAAACTTTTGTCTCTTACTCTATCCACTCCTTCATTGCATAAAGTCATTGCTACGTTTGGATGAGTTTGTATTTCATTTGGGCTGTATATGTAAAATTTCTCCTTACGTGAGATTCAGTGTTTGTATTTTGTAACCAAATGCAGTTGATCATAATCCTTAATTATTTGAGATAAAATTCATTATTAACTTCACCGAGAGTCTGTGATCATTTAATTAATTAAATGGTTGGTAAGTTAGAAATTATCAATGCCATCAACTATTCAACTAATTGGTCCATCGACCAAGTGGAAGGAAAGTTGATGTAAAAAGTTAGTTGTGATGCCATAATTTAAGAAAGGAAAAGAAAAGAATTGTTCATACATATAAATTGACCCCAGCGCATCAGGGATTCTGGGTGAATGTGTATGGGCCATTGTATTATGATGTTATTGAGTATTGATCCCTGATAAAATATTGGAGTAGCGCTGGATCATACTTAACTTATTGTCTCCTTCTCTTACAGCTTAAACTTTAACTTTTGCCGCCCCTAATTTTTGTCTCCCTCATTTTTTATAACTTTTGCCTCCTTCGTTTGTTATTATTTTTGCCTCCTTCATTTCCCATAACTTTTTGGCTCATTTGTTTTTCATAACTTTTGCCTCCTTCCTTTCCCATACTTTTGCCTCCTTCGTTTACCATACATTTTGACTCCTTTGTTTCCCATAACTTTTGACTGCTTTGTTTTTTCATAACTTATGCCTCGTTCTTTTTCATAACTTTTGTCTCCTTCGTTATTCATAACTTTTGCCTTCTTTGTTTCCCATAACTTTTGCCTCCTTTCTTTTTCAAAACTTTTGCCTCCTTCATTTCCCATAACTGTTGCCTCCTTCATTTCCCATAACTTTTGCCTCTTTTGTTTTTCATAACTTTTGCATTACAGATTAACTCTGAATTTGGCCCCCTCATTTCTTACTCCAAGTCTAACTTTTCGGCTCCTATTTGTGCAGCATTTTTCAGCCAATTGCTAACCTTTTCTCCCAGTCTCCCCTTGCTCGCTCTCCTGCTTCCTGTGAGCCCACCCATCACCCCTCCGCCTCCAACTAGCCTACTTAATGCAGGCCACATCATGACCACATTGAGCAGGTCCCTGGGCCAGCTCCCCTCTGCTGCTGCAGGTTCGGGCCTCGCTCAAACTTACACCATGCTGACAGCCCGTTTCACCTTTGTACTTAACTTATTGCCTTCTTCTTTTACAGCGCAAACTTTAACTTTTGTCATCCACTAAATTTTGCCTCCCTTGTTCTCATATCTTTTGCCTCCTTCGTTTCCCATAAGTTTTGCCTCCTCCATTTCCCATACCTTTTGCCTCCTTCGTTTTTCAAAACTTTTCCCTCCTTCGTTTCCCATAGCTTTTGCCCCTTAATTTTCCAACCCTTTTGCCTCCTTTCTTTTGCATAGCTTTTGCCTCCTTTGTTTCCCATAACTTTTGCCTCTTTCATTTCAAATAACATTTTGCCTCCTTTGTTTCCCATAACTTTTGCCTCCTTCATTTTTCATAACTTTTTCCTCCTTTGTTTACCATAACTTTTGCCTCCTTTGTTTTTTCATAACTTTTGCCTCCTTCTTTTCCCATAACCTTTGCCTCCTTCGTTTTTCATAACTTTTGCCTCCTTTGTTTCCCATAACTTTTGCCTCCTTCATTTCCAGTAACATTTTGCCTCCTTTGTTTCCCATAACTTTTGCCTCCTTCGTTTTTCATATCTTTTGCCTCCTTTGCTTCCCATAACTTTTGCATCCTTTGTTTCCCATATCTTTTGCCTCCTTTGTTTTCCCATAACGTTTGTCTCCTTCATTTCCCATAACTTTTGTCCCCTCATTTCTTACTTCAAGTCTAGTCTAACTTTTTGCCTCCTAATTGTGCAGCCTTTTTCAGCCAATTGCTAACTTTGCAGCCTTTTCTCCCACTCTCCCCCAATCGCTCACCTGCTTCTCACATTCCAGTGACTCCACCCAGTGCTCCGCCCGTCCCAGGAATCAACTTAATGGAGGCCACAGCGCAACTGCATTGAGCAGGTCCCTGGGCCAGTTCCCCTCCGCTGCTGCTGGTTCAGGCCTTGCTCGAATCTGCACCACGCTGCAGGCCCGTTTCACCTTAGTACTTAACTTCTCTTCCAGCGCATTTTTAACTTTTGTCATTTCCTAACGTTTGCCTCCCTCGTTATCAGAATTTTTGCCGCCTTCATTTCCCATAATTTTTCACTCCTTCGTTTTGCATAACTTTTGCCTCCTTTGTTTTTTTCAAAAATTTTGCATCTTTCATTTCCCATAACTTTTGACCCTTCGTTTCCCATAATTTTGCCTCCTTTGTTTCCCATAACTTTTGCCTCCTTTGTTTTTTCATAACTTTTGCCTCCTTCATTTCCCGTAACTTTTGCCTCCTTCATTTTTCAATACTTTTGACTCCTTTGTTTCCCTTAACTTTTGCCTCCTTCATTTTTCATAACTTTTGCCTCCTTTGTTTCCCATAACTTTTGCCTCACAGCCTAACTCTAACTTTTGCCTCCTCTTTTCTTACTCCAAATCTAACTTTTTGCCTCTTAATTGTGCCACCTTTTTCAGCCTATTGCTAACTTTGCTGCTTTTTCTCCCACTTTCCCACTCGCCCTCACTCACTCTCCCACTTTCGGCCTTCCTGTGACCCGGCCCAGCATCCTGCCCCCTCCCAGGTACCTACTCAATGCAGGCATGCCGAAGGGAAGCCTGTCTGCGCCCATCTGTGCCGGACTGTGCCCAGCCCCAGGACCCCTGAATCTTCACCCACCTACAGCTACACCAGCGCTGAGACCACAGCCTTGGACCCCAGACCCAGTAATATCTACAGCATCCTCACATCGCTGCAATCAGTGGCAGAACCCTTCTCCTGCTGTCAATGCTGGTTCACTTGCAAAGACACACTGCCTTCCCAAGGGCTCGCACCTTCCGCTAAGGATTTAGGAGTAATCCAATGCCTCCTGATTAACTCCTGCTCACTCCACAAACACGATGTGGCTCACCATAACCTCCCTCACCCTGATTTCCTCTTCATGACCGAGACATGGCTCAACCCCTCCTCAGCACTGGACATCACCAACGCCACGCCTAATGTATACAAGATCATACTCTGGGACCGCATCAACAAACACAGAGGTGGAATAGTCATCATCCACAAAGAGTCCCTCCACCGCACAGTAACCACCGATGAATCCACTCCCATCATGGAACACCTCAACTTCCAACTCAACACAGACAACAAAACCAGCATTAGAGGCACCCTGGCATACAGACTGCCAGGTCCACAGCCTACCTCCTGTGAGGCCATCTCTAACTTCATTGCCACCCTGGCCATCAAATCCAGGAACTTCATCTTCCTCGAGACCTCAACTTCCACATCGAAGACCCCAATGACATCATCAAAGCCAACCTGATTGAGAGCATGACCAATCTAGGACTCACCCAACTAGTCATCTATCTCACACACATTGCTGGACACACACTGGACCCCATCTTTACAGCAAACAACAGGATCAGATACAGCAAGCCTCTGAATGAACCTGGTCAGACCACTCAATTGTCCACTTCTCCATCACAACCACCGACAACATCCCCGTTAACCCCTTGACCGCGATCGGAATTCCGCTCGTGTGCTGGACATTCCGATCGTGGGTGTGGTCGTGACGAGC
Source organism: Calotriton arnoldi (assembly GCA_963921515.1). Taxonomy (NCBI): domain Eukaryota; kingdom Metazoa; phylum Chordata; class Amphibia; order Caudata; family Salamandridae; genus Calotriton; species Calotriton arnoldi. The sequence continues at coordinate 370,843 of CAWUFW010008721.1, read as the reverse complement.
TCAGCTCGTCATGCGCACAGCGCTACCGCGCAGCATGACGAGCTGAGCTCGTCACGCGTATCGAAGGGGTTAACCAGACCAGCTCCTCCCGCAGGTGCTGGAACACGGTAACCGAGGACCTCTGGACTGACACCCTTCACACCTCCACCCCGGACACCACCCCCAATCTCAAGGTGGCCGTCAAAAACTTCAACACTTGGATCTCCAAGTGTGCCGACAGAGTTTCCTCCTTCAAACCTGCAAGACCCAGCAGACCCACCAAGCACACCAACTGGTTCACCCCGGAACTCAAAGCCACCAAAAACATATGCAAACAACAGGAAAGGATGTGGTGCTCCAGCAAATCTCCTAGCGACGAGCCAACTTTAAACTAGCCCTAAACCCTTGCAACCTACAACTGAAAAAAGCAAAAAAAGGACTTCCTGACAGCCCACCTCTTAGCCAGCTCCAACCACAACAAATAACTCTTCAGCATCGTCAAAGAATTTTCTAACCCCCAAGCATCTGAGAACACCATCATCCCCTCCCAGACACTCTGCGACACCCTTGCAGATTTCTTCTTCAGCAAAATCATGTCCATCTATGAACACTTCGGCCCCCAACTACCTATCTCCAACATCCACAATCTACTTAACCTCACCGAATCCACTTCAATTCCAAGGATCACAGCGTGGGACCCTCTGACCATGCAGACCACCACCATCAATATGAGATCCATCCACTCAGGTACACCCAGGGACTCTGGTCCTCTCTACATGTTCAACCTGGGGAACAATACCATCAGCAAAGAGCTCACCTCAATCCTCAACACCTCCATCACTGCAGTTTCCTTCCCAATAGAATTAGGAATGGGCAGAAGTGGCCACACTACGTGAATTTCCGCATACAACAGAGTGCGTTAGGTCGTGCCGTTCGCTCTGATTTTTAGCGGCCGGTGTTTGTCATGCCCAGGAAAATCAGCACAAACAGCGTCATGCCCAGCACAATAGGGCGCCTCTTATTGCGGCCGCTAGACTAAATTTTCTACTCGAGCGGCAGCTTCCTCAACGCGAACAGATGGTTTCTCAACGGGATTGATCTCAACGATCCGTGGCTACCTGAGTTGAGAACTCGCTGGGAGGTAGTCTAGCATTGGATTTTCCTCGCTCGCCAACTTAACATTGCGGAGCGCAGAGTGCAGAAAACTCCAAAAACTCTGCGAACAGAGCAGAGTTCACAGCTCAGGCCCAAACAGAATGGAAAAATGCAGAACTCAAACCCCCTCCTCAAAAAACCCTCCACAGAGCCGGAAAAACTCAAGAACAACCGGCCCATCTCACTGCTGCCCTTCCCTGCAAAAGTTCTGGATAAAGCAATGAATCACCAACTCACCAACCACCTGGAAAACAACAACCTCCTGTACCCTTTCCAATCTGGGTTCTGCTCAAAGCACAGGACAGAAACCGCCCTAATCGCCACCACCAATGATAGGTCTCTCCTAGACCAAGGGGACACTGCAGCCCTGATCCTCCTCGACCTCTCAGTGGCCTTTGATACAGTGTCCCACCACACCCTCCTAAATAGACTCCAACAGATGAGAATAGAAGGGGATCCCCTCAACTGGATTGATCTTTCCTCTCAAGAAGAACTCAAAGCTTCTGCCTCCCACCTCACACCTGGGGCTCTAAAAACATAATTTGTGGCATCCCACGAGGTTCTTTACTGAGTCCCACCGTGTTCAATGCATACATTGCCCCTCTGGCTACCCTGGTCAGAGCCCACGGTATGAACATCATATCTTGCACTGACAACGCCCAGCTCATACTCTCCCTATCATCTGGCGCCCACCAACACCAAAGCTAACTTCCACAGTTGTATGACCAGTGTCGCCAGCTGGACGCAAAACATCTGCCTCTAGCCCAACACTGACAAAAGAGAGTGTTAGAAATGGGATTTCTGGTTGGCTAAGGCTTGCGCCAAAGCCAGGCAGAAACCACCACTCTAGTCAGGGCAAGGGAGTTACACGCTGAAGATAACCCCTGCTCACCCCCTTGGTAGCTTGGCACGAGCAGTCAGGCTTATCCCAGAGGCAATGTGTAAAGCGTTTGCGCAACACACACTCACAGCAGCAACACACTAGGCACACCACAAAAGAAACTCCACACAAGGTTATATAAAAAATAGCCTTTGTATTATCATAAACACATTAGAAACCTAATCACACATTTACACTGTGCCAACTGGCACTGGCAATATTCACAGGGGATTATATACAGGACCAGGCCAATCGGGCCACGGTTAGAACCATCAAAATGCAGGTAAGTAAATGCAAAACACACCCAGTAACTACTGGTACCATAATGACCTAAGCATTATCACATTAGCATTAGACACCCTCCTAAGCATAAACACATTATGCATAAACATCCTAAACATAAACGCATTATGTCATAGGCATCACCATAGCTACATTATGCAACATCACATTAGGCCTAAACACATTATGCCTAAACACTGGACATATGTCACATCACATTCCAGTAAAACAACCAGTCATGACTGGTAACATTGCATCTTGCCTGAACCTGCTGGCAAACATAGTAGGCCTGAAAGCTGGGCATAAACACATTACGCCATAGGCACTATCCGAAAACATCATAGCATGACATTAGGCATCAGCATAAATACATTATGCAATATCACATTAGGCAGGAAGTCAGTATGCATAAATCACATTAGGCAGGAACTCAGTAGTGCCCTACGGTAACACTGCTACAAGATGCTTACATCACCTTAGGGCCTTGCACGCTTTTGTCATCACCTAAATGACCCCAGGCCAACTGGCCTCTAAAGGGAGGGCCCCCATGCCCTCTGACCAGAAAGTCAGGGCTTACTCAAGGGCTATCTAATTAGCCCTCTGGCTGCCGATGCAGCAACAGGCAAAGTGCGCAAAGCGCTAGGGCAGGGCAGGAGTGTACCTTACTCCATCTTAAAAATGCCCCCAAAGGAAAAGAAGGGTGCTGGCACTACTGTGCCTTGTGAGCCCCACTGGGCTTTTTAACAAAGAGGCCCACGTTGCAGCTGCCCACTGTCAAGCGGGGCAGCTGGAGAAAAATGAGCCCTGGCACGCAGTGCCCGGAGAGCCCTACTCCGGGACTCTTACTTGCCAAATTGCTCCCAAACGTTGCAGCTGTCCGCGACGGCGGGACAGCTGAGGGAAGTAAACCAGAACTGGGCAAGTTGGAGCTCCCCTCTGGGGCTCTGAAGTACAGGGGGAAGGCACCGACAATATGCCTCGACCAAGGGGGGTGTGGCTTGCCTGGGGACGGTGGCGGACGCGTGAGCGAAGAGCTCCGCACCAGCTGCCCAATTATCCTGTTGCCCGAGCTGATCGGGGCCATACTGAAACACCTTGCTGCTGCTACAACGCCTGGGGGAGCAGTAGGGCATCACGGAGCTGCTCGCGGAGGTTGCTGGTGCCGGGATTTTTAGAGCGGCGCTTCCCGGTGTGGCCTCGAAGGGCAGAGCCTGCCTTGCTGGATGGCTGAGACGGCCCTGCCACTACGTGACACCCTGGCTGGAGAGCTCTGTGCAGGCCGCAGACTGCGCTGACGGACGACCCCTGAGACTTCTACCAAGCGCACTGCGGGGGTGCCCTGCCTGGCGGCAATTGAAGGTGCGGGAGCGTGCATGACGACACGGTGAGGGCCGGTGGAGGAGGTCGGGGTGCGGGGGGCCCCGCTGCCCGGAGGCGAGGCTCGAGTGGGTGAAGGCACCGATCGGAGATGCCTGACGTCCGCCTATAGCTGAAGCAGCGGCCCTACGGTTAAGGAAGATGGTTGCGGCGGAGCGCGACCCCGGGCTCTGGGCAGCGGCGCGCCTCTGGGGACTGCCGATGTATCTCGGCTGATAGTGCGCCACGCGACCTGGCCGCCATCTTGGGTTCGGGCCTTGAGTCCTGGACTGAGCCTGCTTGTCACACTGGCAGTGGTGTAGGCCCTATGAACAATCGGCCAGAATTCAGAACCTTGCCATTGTGAGGAACTGGTGGGAGGTGCCTGCTGCCTTCACCTCCGCAACGTCTAACATTGGAACATGCCCTGATTTAGATTGGTTTCTGCGAAATTCACCAGTGAGGCACGCTGCCTCTTCATTGTCTGTTGCACGGGCTTTTGGTTAGAGGGGCTCCTTATTAAATGACTGTTGGCGCTACTGGCAGCTCTTGGAGGTGGGCTCCTTACGCTTAAGAACATACCATGGGTGAGCCCCTAGTACTGGCGACCCCCCCGGCTACCTCCTTGCGGGGAGCGGCAACTAGAGGTGCTCTGAGGTGCGACCGCACACATCCACGTAGGGGACGGAGATCCCCCCACCGCGGGCTACACTCCCATCATGGGTAAGCCCAGGAATAAAACTACCGGGGCTGCGCTGGATCCCGATGACAGCGCGACTGAGCACTCGCAGCCGGGCCAGGGAGACCCCATCCAGCAACAGCTGAAACAAATCCTTGACGCCATCACTGACACCAAGGCCACCCTCCACCAGGATATAAGTACAGTGGCGGTAGGCCTGGGACTCCTACGCGAAGAGCATAAGAAACTATCAGACAGGGTCAGGCATAATGAGACCAGTCTGGCAGAAATGCTACCAGCGTAGAAAGCAACGGACCAGCAGTTGGGTGCCCTCACAGACAGAGTCAGTGTCCTAGAATGCAGGGCTGAAGATGCAGAAGGGCGCAATTGGCGGAACAACGTTCGAGTGGTTGGATTACCGGAGGGAACTGAAGGGGGCAATATGGTGTACTATCTAGAGCACTGGTTCAAATCAGTAGTGGCCCCTGAGGGGCTGTCCTCCTTTTACACTCTGGAACGAGCTCATAGAGTGCCTGCTAGGCCCTTAGCTCTGGGAAGGCCTCCGAGACCGGTAGTGGCCCGCTTGCTTCATTTCCGAGACAGGGATATATTGCTGCAGAGAGCACGGGCGGAGGGTCCCTTCCTGGTGGACAATAGTAAGGTCACTCTGTTTCCGGATTATACCCTGGAGGTTCAGAGGAAGCGCGCTTCCTATCTGGAGGTCAAGAAAGCACTAAGAGATGAAGAGCTTCAGTACTCTCTAATGTTTCCGGCCTGGCTGCGCATTGCACTCGAGAACACCACTCACTATTTCGATTCTCCTACCGAAGCGTGGGACTGGCTAGAAGGCTACAAAGGTGGCCTGACAAATGATGCGAACCGTGAAGGAACGGGATCGGGGAACAGGTCTCCAGGAGCACACGGACCACGAAGATCACGGAGGAGAACCCAGGTGAAGCCCAGCACAACACAGGCTACGAAGGAGTGGGCCGCGGCACTACAAGCTGTGGTGTCCCTGTCACAGAGTCCACCTCCAACGGACGATGACGCAGGATCTGCTAAAGAATCAGCAGACAATGACTCGGACACGTCGAATGGTAGCAGTATGAAACTCCCTGTGGTAACACCCCAAAGCGTAGGTGATATTGTATGAGAAAGTTATTAGATCCCGATGACTGTCTCCCTTTACATCTCATTACTGTCATACTATGTATAGGATCCCTGAGCTAGCTTTGCTTCATTGCAGCTGGTGCCCTACGAGCTGGGTACGCGTCCCTAGTCAGCTGCGTCCACTACTGCCTTTGAATTAGTCGGAGGTTTTGCTTTGTTTTAGTTTGCCAAAGTTTGGATGGCAGCTCGTTCAATAGTTACTGTCCTTGGGAGGGGGAGTTGGGGCTTCGGGGTTGTTCCGTGGGGGTCCAGGCGTGGAACTGCTAGAATTTTGTATGGCTATTGGGCCCAGATTTCACCATGGGATTGTTGTTGGATTTAAAATGCATATCATGGAATGTCAGGGGCCTGCATACAATGGACCGCCGTTATAAGGTACACGCTTATCTAGTGCGCAGGACGATTCAAATAGCCTTCCTCCAAGAAACACATATCATGGGCCAAGAGGGTATTGCTTTGCAGCGTAGGTGGAGAGGCCAGGTTTTTCACACTGCTTATTCTGCCTTTGCGCGCCGAGTGTTAAAATGGATTAGAGCGGGGGTCCCTTTCCAGCTTGTGCAGCAGGTTACAGACCCGGAGGGTAGATATGTGATGGTGACGTGCAGGCTTAATGGCAGGGATGTTGCGATGGGCAGCGTGTATGCGCCTAATATTGATCAATCGGACTTCTTCGCTCAACTTTCTGGGAAGCTGGCGCCTTACTTGACTGGCGCTGTAATCATAGGTGGGGATTTTAATTCAGTCACTGATGTCCTTCTAGATAGATCTCATCCACCCCTCTCTACCGCACCTACGCATAAGATAGCTAGGGCCAGGAGGGACTGGCAGGCGCACTGGGGACTGGTGGACACATGGCGGGCGCATCACCCGACTCATCGAGACTATTCCTTTTTCTCAGCACTCCACGAACTTCATGTTTGACTAGATGCTATACTCTGTTCCCCAGAGCTACACACTACAGTCACGCATAGCGAATATCTCACCAGGACACTTTCAGATCATAACCCACTGCTGGTTGGGGTTCAGTGGTCTCAGGTGCGCCCCGCAATCCCAAATTGGCATTTAAACCCAGAGCTTTTGGAAGATTTAGTCTTTCGGGAGGCAGTGGGAACTGGGGTAACTCAGTATTTCCTTGAAAATGCGGGTACAGCATCTTCGATAGCTGTGGAATGGGATGCTTTTAAAGTAGTGGTGAGGGGTCTGTGTATTTCCAATGTGGTCGGGGTCAGGAAGACTCTACTCCAAGACATAGATACTGCGGACCAGCGCTTACGGGACCAGGAACATGCTCGACCTGGGCACCCTCTAAGACACAGGGAATTGCTGGAAGCAAGGGAAGCAGTAGCTGTAGGAGTCGAGAGACTGCGCTGCTTCGATTATAAGAAATATATAGTACGTGCTCACATCGAGCGTGACAAATCTGGCACACTGCTGGCTTGGTTGGCCAACCCAGAGAGGCGGGGGACGACTATATTGGAATTATTTAGCCCGACGGGAGGACTTTGTCGCATGCAACAGGGAATTAATGACCAGTTCCACGACTATTAGACGGAGCTTTATCAGAGCAAGGTGGCATTGAACGAGGACGTACTTGGGGAGTTTCTAGTGGTGGCTGATCTCCCAGAGCTTGATAGCTCAGAGGCTGAACAATTAGGCCAAGACATCACGTTGGGAGAAGTGAGAGGTGCGATTAAACATATGGCACGTAAGAAGACCCCCGGAGCAGATGGGTTACCGGTTGAGTTCTATCTCACTTATATTGATCTGTTAGAACCCAAATTAGTGACCCTCTATAATGAGGCAAAGAAGACGGGACCTTCCAGTCACTACTCGCGAAGCGATAATAATACCATTACTGAAACCAGGGAAGTCGCCCTCTGATAGAACTGCGTACAGACCACTGTCCATGCTTCCTTCCGACTATAAGATCCTGAGTCGGATATTGGCGGCCCGTTTGCTCCCTCATATGGCCCATTTGGTCCATGAAGACCAGGCGGAATTCATTCCGAAGCGGAATACGGCTGTTAATGTGCGACGGCTCCTCCGCATTTTGGAAGCCGATACATACTCGAAGACACCCGCCGCCATTTTTTCGGTTGACATCGAAAAAGCTTTTGATAGCTTAGAATGGCCTTACTTATTTCAGGTTATGCGCGCATTTGGTCTAGGGGAGGACTTTGTGAGCTGGACGGCATTGTTATATAGATTCTCCCCGGCACGCGTTAAAACGGGGGGTTTGATCTCTGACACGTGTGCGGTGAGGCGAGGGACGCGTCAGGGATGCCCGCTATCTCCACTGTTATTTGCTTTGGCTATTGAGCCCTTAGCGGCCCAAACCAGGAAGGGGCGTTGATATGAGGGTCTTGTTGTACATGGTAGTATCCAATACATCGCGCTCTATGCTGATGATCTTCTCATGTTTTTGGCAGACACGGGAGCTTCCCTCCTCGGGGCGAAATGTTTGCTTCAGGATCTCGAGCTGGTGGCGGGCCTTAAGGTGAATTGGGAGAAGTCGTGCCTGTTTCCCGCTGGCCCGTTGGGGGAGGGTCCTCTGATTACTAATGGTGTGCACTGGGAATATAATTGTTTGACGTACCTGGGGACCCGTATTTATCATACACAGGCAGATTTGCTGGAGGGCAATGTGGGTAGAGCTATCCGGGGACTCCAGGGCAGCATGGAGTTCTGGAGGACGCTGCCGCTGTCTGTGGCGGGCCGAGTGGCCATGCTTAAGATGGTGGTATTACCTAGGCTCCTGTATTATTTTAGGACCCTTCCCATCTGGCTCCCAGCGACGATTTTTAAGCGACTTCAAACGATGGTCACGGGCTTTCTTTGGCTTGCTGGCAGACGGCGGGTGGCCCTGAGGACCCTATCACGCCCGAGAGGGGAGGGTGGTCTGGCGGTACCGGACTTTGAGTCCTATTATCTGGCGGCCCAATTGCAATGGCTTACCCAAGCGGTGGCTCTGGAATTCCGGGGAGTGGGCGAGAGGGAAGATGGGCGGGTGCCCAGACAAATATTGTACTGCATTATCTTGCAACACCCTTTGCGACTCAAAACACTCCCCACTGAATTTAAAACATTTCGGTTGTGTTGGAACAGAAGTCAGAAAAGGGCGCAGATTGCGCGCCCCTATGCCCCCGAGATCCCTATAACCATGTGCATGATACTGCCACACGGGGGTAATTGGTCGGCGCTCAACCAGTGGAGCGACCTGGGCCTGACAGCGTTAGGAGATCTGTATGATGATAATGCTCTTTTACCGTTCGAGACTCTGAGGGATCGACACGATCTGCCTCTTGGGGACTATCTGCTTCATTCAGCCCTAATAGCGTCCATTCAAAAGCACTGGGGGGGGTCTGTCTGAACCGCAGACCTCCATGGTTTGCCAATATGTAGTGCTAGCGGCTGGAACCATCAAGGCAGTTACGTGTTTACATTGGCAGATGACGCACCAGAGATTCACTCCACTGGTGGAGCTGAAGCGGAAATGGGAGGAGGACTTGGGCGGAGAGATCCCTGAGAAGGTGTGGGCTGAGTTGATCGAACGACCTTGGAAATGCACTAGAAATGCTCAATTCCAGCTGGTTCAATTTTTTATTTTGCATAGGGCGTACCTGACTCCAGCTAAAATTAACAAATATTTTAACGTGACCACAGCGCTCTGCCCGCGATGCAGCAAGGAAGGGGCAGATCTCCGTCACATGCTCTGGGATTGCCCCAAGCTGACGGCTTACTGGGGAGAAGTGTTGGATCTGGTATGTGATATCACTGAGAGGAATGTTGAACTAGCGCCGGGTCCCTGCTTACTCCACTGGTTTCCCCACACTTCCAAAACCAAGATCACTAGCAAGTTTTTAGATTTGGGCCTTTTGTTAGCCAAGCGAGAGATCACAGCACACTGGAAATCTAAGCGGGGTACGAGTTTCCGGAGGTGGAGGGCCGTCTTTCTCAGATGGGCGGAGTGCGAGGGTGCTGCTAGGCTACAGGCGGCTAGCCGTGCGATTAGCGAAAAAGCCTTAGAGGCTGCAAGGGCTTGGGAAGCGCTAACACTATTGTTAAAGACGTCGGAGACAGACTCAGATGTGGACTCCACCACTAGCGATCTGAACGAACTGCACTGATGACTGCTTGGTTAACACACACATGGGGGAACGGGTGTCCCCTGCAGTCACTCATTGTTTTACTATAGGCCTTTACTGCCATCCAGTGTAATGTATGCTTACTATGCAGTAGAATGGTGCGCTATGCCCAATTGCTGTTGTTCTTAGATTTGTCTGCCCTATGTGCCACGCCGGGGGGGAGGGTGAGGGGGGATTATGCGGGTGGGGGGGGTGTTTATGGTTGATTATCTTTTCAAATATGTCCCTCAGTCGTCACTATTGTGGTCTTTATCGCATTTGGACTGATATTCCTGACCATTCGTCACACCGGCGCGGGTGTGAGACATTGTGTGCTGATTGACTGAACCGGTATCTACAACTGCGGCCCACGATTGTGTAGCTTACTAGAGACTTTGGATTTGCTTACATCCCGAAAAGATGTCCGAGGAAGTTAACATTCTGTATATGTCAGATTGTTTTTGTTTTAAAATGAATAAATATATTTGCAAAAAAAATGTGCCTCGACCAACCCCCCCAGACTCGCAACACAGCCCCACTCACCGGGCTGCACGGGGACTCCTCCGGTCTCCCACAGGACCTTTCCAGATTGGCTCCGGTTTCCTCTGGTGGCCACGTGCGGTCTCTCTGCTCTTCACCCGGTCCCTCTCCTGGGACCGGGACTTCAGCAAGGAGCCTGCAAGGCTCCGGATGTCCTGGGCTGCCCGCGGGGCTCCTCCCAACAACACGGGAGCCCCGCTGCTCAGCTGCAGTCCCTCTCCTCCCTTCCGGCGCACGAGGAGCCCGGGAGGCTCCGTCTCTGTTGCTTGTCGCCCCGCCCAGACTTCCTTCTCGACCGTGCTGCTACTGGCCGGCCGTCAGGATCCTTTCCCCGGCCCCGCCCACAGTCAGGTGTCTCTTGCCTGGCTCCCAGGTCGGGCCGATCCTCGGCTGCTGCGTCTCCCTTCCTTTGGCGGTGTGATGCGGGGTGGGCACCCGCTTTCAACACCAAATGCGGGGTGGGCACCCGCTTTCAACACCAAATGCGGGGTGGGCACCCGCTCCTCCAATTAAACATCAATGCGGGGTGGGCTCCTGCTCGATAGCACAAAATGCGGGGTGGGCACCCGCTCTTCTTGGCACAATGCGGGGTGGGCTCCCGCTTCAATAAGGAGTGCTGGGGGGACTCCCACACACCGGGATTCCCTCTCAGCCTCGCGCTGCAGCAGGGCCAGCTCCTCTCTCCTGGAGAATAAAATACAGCGCTTCAGAGGGCGCTAAGCCCACCGTTCTTGCAAAAGTCCTTTAGTTGTCAAGGGGGCATAGCTGGGCCCAGGGAGGCCAGCACACAAGGTCTTCCAGCAGGGAGGCAAGCCCCCATGGCGGTTCCTCCTGGGCCCCAGCAACAGCAAGCCCCCCAAAGGTCCAGGGACAGCACAGACCAGTACCGAACAGAACTGAACAATTTCATGGGGTCACAGCCCCTACATTTATACCAAGCATTCCTTTGTCTGCAGTGGAGGGCATGGGGGAACCAGATGCAACTGGTTCAGGGGGGATTTGGAGCACTTTGTTTTCCAAGCTCCTCTTCCCCTTTGTCAGGTGGGGGCTAGGCGATCAGGCACACCACAGGGGGTGGAGCCAGCATTGTACAGGCTGGGCACAGTCCTATTCAGAGTCAGGGGATTACTCCTCCCACTACTCCCAACGCAGAAGTCCCATTCAGCCTAGTGATGACTCACCCTGCCCCTCCTGGAGCCACACACACCTCCCAGCCCCTGTCACTCACAAGCCAGACATGCAATTCACATCAGGCAGGTAGACACATAGGACACAGAAATGCCAACTTCTAAAAGTGGCACTTCTAAAATAGTTATAATAAATCTGCGCACGCCGTTGCGTAGCATTTATTATCACTATTCCAAACATACCGAACTTGACCACGCTGCGCCTCTCATATCAGGAATTACCACTGAAACACTTATCAGGGAATCCCCAATGCATTCCTATGGGAGGGCAGCCCCACAGTAGTGAGAAACCAAAATGGCTGTTTGTCCCTACCAGGACATGTCCCACACTTAAGATACATGTCCTATCTTTTACCTACAATGCACCATGCCCATAGGGCTGGCTAGGGCCTACCTTAGGGGTGACTGACATGTAGGAAAAGGGGGGTCATGGACATGGCACACACTTTAGGTGCCACGTCACAGCGGCAGTAACACTGCGCGCACAGGCCCTGCAATGGCAGAGGCCTGAGTTAGGTTTGAAAAGGCTACTTTGGTGGATGGCGCAATCAGCGCTGCAAGCCCACCAGTAGCATTTAATTTACCAGCCCTGGGTATATGAGATACCACTTTACAAGGGACTGACAGGTAAATTAAATAGGCCAAACAGGTGTAGACCAATCTTACCATATTTAACACAGAGAGCGCACGCACTTTACACTGGACAGCAGTGCTAAAGTGCCCAGAGGCCTAAAACCACCAACACCATGTCAGACAAAAGGCTAGGAGAAAGGCAAAAAGTTTAGGGATGACCCTGAAAAAAGGGCCAAGTCCAACAGGGAGGTACTCATCTTCGGGAACAACGCCGATCCCTGGAACGACACTTGGGGGCCAGCAGAACTGGGATCCACTCCCACACCCTCGGACAATGCTAGGAACCTTGGCAACATACTTGACAACAGGCTCACCATGAAAAACCAGATTAACACAGTATCCTCAGCCAGTTCCTTACGCTCGGCATGCTCTGGAAAATCTTCAATTGGATCCCCATCAGCACCAGATGCACCTTCACCCAGGCGCTCATCACCAGCTGCCTGGACTACGGCAACACTTTCTACATTGGAGTCACCACTTAGCTACTAAACAGACTACAGACCATCCAGAACACGGCAGCCATGCTTATCCTCATCCTCCCAAGGCAAGCCTGCATCACCCCCACCTCAGAACATTCAACTGGCTCCCCATACATAAGAAATGTCAGTTCAAAATGCTGATCCATGCCTACATGCCCCTACACAGCGAAGGACCAGCCTACCTAAACCACAGACTGAATCTACACCAACCCTTCAGACATCTGCGCTCTGGCACTCTCTCCCTCACTCACACTCCTGGCTACCTCTGAACCAGGAATGGTGGCCACTCCTTCTCTTACCTGGCCGACAAGACCTAGAACAGCTACTCCCTACACCTTTGGATCTCCCCCAAACTGCAGGAATTCAGAAACGGCCTAAAAACCTGGCTATTCGACACCCAGCAGCAGCTAGCCCCATAGTGCCTGGATACCCTCACGGGTGATAAGCAGCGCGCTACAAATCCTGATTGATTGATTGATTGATATGCGCACTTTTTATATATTTTTGGGGCACAACACCGTCAATGGCGGTATACACTGCACCATGCTAATCTCGCGATAATGCCCAGTAACACACAACTCAGAGGCTCAAGGCAATTACATGGCTATGGATTACTTCCCATGTCAAAATGTAACCCCTTCATTTGAGTGTTGGTGACTCATTTAAATTCAAATATCCACTACTTTCAACCATTAACATGGTGCTGCCGGGCCTCGCGCTTGGGATAATCTGACTGTGACGCCACCGGCAAAAGTCTTACATGCAATGGGTGGTTTACCCCATGAAGGACAGAGCCATAGGCCAATGTAGATTGTGATGGTAGTGGGCCTATGGCTTTTTCCGTCTCCGCTGATTACCGCGTATGTCGCATACATGTACGCATTAGTTTTTCAAAAATAGCTCACTTGCCTACAGACATTGCTGCCACCAACACCTCTTCCACTTCAGCTGCTATTTTCTACCTCTGAGAGCACTCATGGCAGGCCAAAAAGTAGAGAGGGCCACTGCCTTCTCTGCAGAAGAACTGGAAATGCTGGCAGACATGATCCTCTCTCGGTATGGCCAGCTCTATTGCTCACCAGAGGAACAGGTGAGTTACTGACAACATATATAACTCTGTGTAACTCAACTTTTGCCAGGTCCACAGGCTACATTGTGCCCTTTGGTCACATTATATGTCTATATGGTGTTGTATCATTTGCACCCCACTACATAGGACAATCATGTTTGTGATTGTTGCGCACTCTACATTGTGAATGTGACATCACCATTGTTTGGGGAAAATATGAAAAATCCTGGAGTCCATGTTGGGTGTAGGTAGCAATCTATGCATTCGTACATTTAATGGTACCTGTGATATTGTTACAACTCTGATGATGCCACATATGAAAACATGTGCATATCTTTAGCAGCATGAGGACTGTATGTACTCTGCCAAGAGCAAATGAGGATGATGTCAGCAATGTGGTGTCTAACCACACATATCAGTCAGCCTAAATTCGGGCTCTCAAAAAAGTTGTCCGGGAGGTAACAATTTATCACAGACCCCTTCAGAATGCCAACCAGCATTGGCTTTGTTTATTGGATGTCCACAAGCTGACCTTTGTGATTGGAATATGTTGGTAATGTGTTGGACATGAGCCATCTGTATGCTCAGCCTGCAGAGAGGAAGGCCTGACAATGAGCTGTGGCCAGTCAGAAGCATGTCCCAGGCTGGGGCAGGGTGTCTGTGGCACTACAACTGATGCCAAGAGCTACGTCTCTGTAGTCTTCTTTTTTAATGTGTGATGAAAAATTGAGTTGTGCCTACCCCATCAGTACCCTTGCTTTGTCTTACATGGACAAACTTTTGAATGGTGAGTGAGGTTACCCCTTGACCTGATACTCCTGTCTAGTGTGGATGGTGTTCAAAGTTTGTAATTTCATAAACACAGGCTCATTACTACCAGTGATCTGTTAACAATATGCAACAATCAATGCTTGCACAGTACAAGCCAATTTGAATATTTCACACGCTCAAAGTCCAGATCATTGCTGAGTTCAAATGAGATGTTGGTTGGGTGAACCAGCCCCTACCATACATTCAATCTAGCCTGGGTGGACTTACTATGGTATGTTGATAGCATCACTGTGATTGTCTAACATAGTACAAAAGGTGTCCTGTGAGGCTAGTACATGGCGCACATACTCAATAACCTGTAGTATTGTATAGAATCAAGGAGTAGACATGTCCACACCACCCCAGTAAGCTTCCTCTCACTGACACACAGGGCAGGTCAGTCATAGTGTGATGTGTGAATGTCTGTGGGCAATACCCTGATACCAGTCTCTATGGGCTGTAGGCCTTAAAAAGGTGCCTGCCTTTACAGATGGATATCAAAGTTTGCCTAACATTGTGCAGCCTTCTAATGCCCACAAGGTTTTGTCAGGTTTCATTGTAGCTGACATCACAGTGCATGTAGCTCTCCCCTGGGGTACTTCATATCAGTGGGGTACATTTGTGATTTTGAGACATTAGCAGGGATAATGGTGTTCAGCAGATTATTACTGAAGTGTGTATTGGGGTGTTTGTATATCTCAGCATATCTAATATACACATGTTGTGTGCTTACTATTGATGTCAGCTTGTGGCAGATGTAATATACTTGTGTGACATCAAAATTGATGTACATTAACTTTCACTTACAAAATGTTTACTTCCTCACTTGTATCTATGCAGGTCAATGCCCATCCGAAGCATGACATCTGGAAGGCCACCACAAAGAGGTTGCAAACACTAGCAGTCTACAGGCAGAGTAGCTCCATTGCCACACGATGTGGGAGGACCTGAGATGCTTGACCCGGAAGATCACGGAGGTCCAGCAGGGGCTGTCCTATTAATGTGTGCAGGGCGCACTCCTCAACCTGACCCCCTAATGGCCTGCATACTTGCGGTGGCTTATCGCAGGCTTGATGGGCAGTTGAGGGCCCAATAGCAACGACAAGGGGGTAAGTCATGACCAGAGTTGGACAACTGGTCTTAACATTTTTTCAGCTAACAGTTATGATTGTTACCATCTGAACTGAGGCAGACCCAAATTCAAATGCACAAGAGGAGTACAGAAATGTGTAGGTCTGGTGGTAGGTGATGATGTACTTTCCCTATTGTCTGTGTCAACCTGCTACCCAGCAGAGACCAGTCACCTATCCATGAACGTGACATGGGCTGTCACATGGCTAACTCAAGTGATGATTAATCTCGTGTTGTAGAATAACCCGGCTATCCATTGCCCCCAACAGGCCTATTGTCTACATTGTGGAATGAGAGATGCTCACTCACTACTGTGTGTCATGTGATGGTAGGCCTATCGTATGTGACATAGTATGACGTGAACCTTTGATGCAGTGACTGGACAATACTTCCTATTAGTAAGTAGGATATGTACGATAACATGAGTGTTACTACATCACTGGTGCAATAAGTAATAGGGCGCACATACTGGCCTGTGAACCTGCTCTTGTAGTTGTGTTATCTGCAATCCTGTGTTCTGCATGATATAACTGCATTCTTAGGTTGATGTCTGAGTCAATCAGACATATGTGTGTGTAGGCCACTGAGAGAACTTTGGGAGTTACTTGTGTTAATTAGACAGTCAATGTTTTACCACAGCAAGGACTGTTAACACATTGGTGAGTGTGTGACACATACCCTGATCGATTACTCCTAGTACTAAGTGAATGTCCAAATTGTGAGGCTGTGAACAACATGATACATACTGTAATATGCTAACACCCTGGGAACAAACCTACACTACATGTTGATGTCACAGATAGTCACTGTGACACATGAGCCTTGCATGGCAAATTGTCTTTGGCAAATGGTAAGTAGGAATGGAGTTATCAGATAGTCCTAAAATGGAATGGGGACATCCTTAGGGCAATGGGACAACTTATGCTGTGGGCATTTGTTTACTGATCACCCAAATGGGCCAAATTGTAGAAGGTGGGGACCAATACCAGGAGATATGTCTGGATGACGTTAAGTAGTCTTCACTCATGGTCTTGTAGCTGTGTGGTGTCATGACATCACTGTGAGCAACTGTTATCAGGTTATATATCATGCATTCATGTGTTTAGGCTAATGTTGGAGGCAATTTTTGAAACTTGGAGCTGGTGTAATCTGTGAAACTTTGCAATGTTTAGTGTTAACATCGCATGGTCAGGTGTGTTACTGCAGATGCAATAAACTGCTTTCTATTTACATTGCAACATCATTTCAGGCAAGCAAAGGAGAGAGGGCTAACATTGGCGGGGAAGCAGTTGGCCACAGTGGTTTCGGTTACGGTACTTTTGACACAGAGTGACCCAGTGGCTGAGAGGGTGCGTGGAGTGCAACGGAGGAGGCAAGCTCAAGTTCATCTGAGTCATCAGAGTCATCCTGCAGCGGACACTCCTGGGTGGTGTCAGACCCCACAGGAGATATACCACCATCGTCCTTGTCTGCCACATCACGTTTTAGCTCCACCCTCACAGCTGTACCCCACCCAGTTGGCCGTGCCCAGTCCCCTAAGAGGGGACCCGTCTCCTTTGCTCCAGGCACCTCAGCCCCTGCTCCTGTGGCCCCCAATGTGCTCATTGGGGAGGCTATTGACCTCCTGAGGCACATTGTGGTGGGTAAGACTTCACTGCTGAATGCTATCCAGGGGCAAGGCAGCCATCTGCAGCAGATGGTGGCCTACATGGAAGGCATTCACGGTGCCATGTCTGCCCTACAGAGATCGTTTCAGGCTCTGGCCTCCTCACTTGACTGCAGGCTCTCATCCTCCCAAACTTGTGTTCATCCCCCTGCCTCTTAACCATCCCAATCCACTATTCCCAAACCTGTTCAAAGCACACACACACATTTGCATGCACCCACCTATACAGACCCAAACAGCACATACACACACAAGCACAAACATCACAAAAAAGCAAACAAGCATCCAAACATACAGACCCTGCACCCACCACCACACTAAGAGGCACCCCCACCAACATAGCAAACACAACTGACAACACAACAGCCACATACTCCCACCACTCACCCTTCACATCCCCACATAGGACAGGGGAGACCATGCACACACCCATCGCACCCCCACCCACCACAGACACACCCATAATCACAAGTACATCCATATACACATCCACCTTCAGTACAACATCACCATGCACAACACCCATACCCAGCACTTCCACTGCAGCAACATCCAAAGACACACCACCCACACTCTACACTCCTAAAAACTCAGACACAGACACTGAGGCACCCAACATACACCAGATAAACTAGACACACATGCACATGCACCTGCAACAGACCCAAGCGCATCACTCAAAGTCACTTCTTCTCTCTCCAAGTCCCCCTCCTTCCCACACTTCCCTACAGTTGACACTTACTTTGCCCTTGCCCTCACTGCTACCAAACCTCCTACCACCCCTTCAAAGATGCTTTCTCCTCCTATCATAGCCAATACCACCTCTTCCAGCCCCAAATCCACCCCCATTCCTGACCCATCCACTCCTTCCACTTCCCAGCGTACCCCTTCCAAATGTCGCTCTACCCCTTCCAACTCCCAAACCCTCCTCCTAAATGTCAGTCCACCCCTTCCTCTTCCAAAGTCACATCTTCAGAATCCAATGACACCCCTTCCAAACCTAAACGTCCCTCTCCCAAATAAGATCATCGAGGTGCCTGATATGCCCAATTTATGCCCCTTTGTGAGGAGGTTCCCAGGCAGTGCCTTGAAGCACTGTGCTGGACCACCAAATGTGGACATGGACTGACCATTGGCCTTTGATTAGCTCCATGATGTTATTTTGGATCAATACAACTTTTGTTTGGTTTGGAACACATAAGTCCTGCCATTCCAAATGGGTTGGCCTTGCATGGAGTGGGATATGATATGGTAAGTATCTCTACTTTTCTTGGGCAATGCGAACATCATGTAGCTTGCAGTTCTCACTATGCTGTAGATTGGATATGTGTTTGATTTGTGCAAGTTAGTTATTTGGATAGTCATACCTTTTTACATTTTTTATGGACATTTGTCCTTTTTAATGTGATCAGCTAACACAACTTTATATATGTGTCTGACAAATGCTGTTCCTGCTGTATTTGCTTTCCTGACTTGCACTTACACATACCCCACATATGCATGACACTTGGTTATGCTATTGGTTGTCCCTGATATACTTCAAGTCACAGGTCCTGTGCACATAGAGGTTTTGAACAAAGGTCCCTAAGTAATCGATTGAAAACCAATACTCTGGAGAAACAATAATATCCAGGATTTTAGCCAATTGGGCGTATAACAAGTTTTTTTATTTAAAAAAAATTCAGTAAAATATAGAAGATCAACCCCACCAGGGTAATCCTCAACAGGTGCTAAAAACACAAGGAGAAACAGGCAAAGAACATTATGTGACCCTTATCAATGTACACAATAAGGACACTATTCATAGAGCAGAAAAATTGCTGAACCAGAAACTTGTATATACATATAGGTTGGGTCAGAGTGTTTTAAGGTCAACGAAGTTTCGATGCATTAATAATGCAGGATCATCATCAGGACAACAGAGACTTATGCTTGATTACATGCATTATATACATAACATATAATTAGTTAACACCTGTGAAGGTAAGTACAAAAACGAAAAAGGGGAGAGAAACTAAAGAACAAAATCAGGTTGCAGACATTATTCATTAATAAAGAGCATGCCAGAGAGGTCAAGCGTGAGACCTGCAGTCATGCTTAACTGGCTGTGTGGTTTGGAATCAAGGAATTACCTTGGGGAGAACATTACATTAAAATGAGAGGGATTATACATAAGATCTGAAATATGCCAATGCAAGTATGGGGCAGCACCATGCATCAGGCCCACACAACCACAGTGATTATTGTTTGGATGGTGGACCACTAAGTCATATCCTCACGTTAGAGTACCGCAAAAACGCTAGAAGCAACTTTTATCCACATTGTGCGTGCAGAGATAAACCTAATGTGCGCCTCATTATCGGAGCGGGAACTCAAAAAGCATACAGAGCGTGGCACGTCATAGAATTGGGGCCAAACTATTTAATACGGTAGAGTTGGTCAGGAGTATGAGACAGTTCCAGAGAATTGATATTTTAAAAGGTGAAAACAATTCATTTCTTATGTTAACAGTGGAGCGGAAACAATAAAAATTGCACAACGTCAGGCGGTCAGCAGTGTGAGGCAGTGTGAAGCAGTTCAAGAGAGCTGAACTCTGAAAAGTGAAAACAAAGCATGCCTTATGCTAACAATGGGGCGTATCTGCCCGTAACATGTGGAAAAGGTCATAATTGCACAGCATAGTAAATTAACAGCCCGTACTTATCCAAGAGTAACTCAGTCAATTTGAATCAGGAACTCAGAAGTTGGGCGGATAAATCACCAAAATTAACCAAAATCAACAATCTGAAAAATATGCGTACGGTTAAAATAGGATGGACAATCACAGGAACTGCGCATATATGATTGAAGAGAAGAGAAATAATGTTACCCGTGATCATCCAAAAGTAAAGGGCCGCAATCAGCCACATTATAATATTCAAGGAAATGTTCAGTGCAATTGTGCCCATGAAAGAAGACAACAATAAGAACGGAGGGTTCACAAAAAAAATCAACCAGATGGTATCAACAGCTTGTGAAATAGGAGGCTGATCGAGTCTTACTGACAGTATCAGTATTGTTATTATTAGGTGCCGATCTCCAGGAGGGAAGACGACTGCAAAAGTGTGGTGTGCTCAATTGCACGCGTAACCCATATACAAACCAGAGAAATAGAAAAAGGATTTAATGGGGGAAATTAGTAATTATGAAAGAAAAGAGTGTCGGCCATTTTGGAGGGTATACACAAGGCCTGGTTGAATAAGATAGTAATTCAATCATTCATATACAATAGCGTAAAGCAGTACTTATATGAGCCAATAGATCGAAAAAACTTTGAGCAATTTACAATCCCTGAGACAGGGACTGACAGGTCATGAATTCAAAGGAAAAACAGAAGGCTTGGGGGAAAAATGTTCTTCAATCATCATAGTAGGTAATGTAACAGTAAACTCAAGCAATCATTTGTAGAGTTAACAAAAGCAACTGTACAATTTATAAAGCTCATTCATGAGGGAAACTTTAGGAAGTTTTCAGAATAGAAAATTAGTATTTTGGGGTTGAAGCATGCAGACTTTACATTGTACTCTGCTAAAGGTATGTTGTATGGAACAAAAACCTTCTGTTGTTCCAAGTTAGAAATATATTTCAGTACACATTTTTCAGAGGTATGTACCTCAGCTGGTATGGATGAGTTAGGAGGTGAGAAGGTAGAAGGGGGTTGGAAATTAGTGTGTGTTAGAAGGTATGCATGGATTGTCTGGACAAATGAGGGGTTATCACCAAAAACTGATTACCAGATATTTAAAGAGAGAATGGTATTGTCCATGTGAGACATTTCTCTCCCCTAATCCAAAGAAGGACATCAATAAAATGGTCTGTGTGACCACCATTTCACCCATTGGCATACCTTGAATTCAGGAGATTTGTCCTTGAAAACTCCTTTGTTTGCTTTCAAAAAGATTAAAAATTTCAAAGATCACCTGCCCATGTAATCTGATATATATTGGCCAAACTACTTAGAAAAATAAGAATAAGGATTTGCAAGCACAGACATCTCATAAGATGCAGAGTCACCAATACACTACTGGTTAAACATTTCAACACACTGGGCTACACAGAAAATGATATCCGTCAGCAGATGATTGAACTCTTGAAAATGCTAGACTGCGGAGGTGACAATTAATACAATTCTGAACAGAATAGAACTCAATTGGATCCTCAAAATGAACAGCTTCCACGGGGGACTGAACAGAATGAAAGACTGGACAACCTTGATTTAAGTTCTTCAACTTATGATAAATACAATGTTAAGTCTGCATGTTTGAGACCTACAATACTACCTTTCCATTCTGAATACTTCATAAAGTTTCCCTCATGCACGAGCCTTATAAATTGTAAAGTCACTTGCTTGTGTTAATTGTACAAATGCTTGCTTGTGTTTACTGTTACATTACCTACTATGATGAGTCAGGAACTTTTTTTCCCTCAAGCCTTCTGTATTCCTTTGAATTTGTGACCTGTCAGTCCGCGTCTCAGGGACTGTAAATTGCTTAAAGTTTTTTCAATATATTTGCTCAAATAAGTGCTGTTATACACTATTGTGTATTAATGTTTCACTTGCTGTCTTATTCAAACAAGTCTTGTGTATACCCTCCAAAATGCCTGACACTCTTTTTCTTTCGATACAAAAGGGGATGCTTGTTTCCGGTCCAGGGAAGACATGGCTTGGCAGTTCGGGCTGGACTGTTCCCATGAGGCACAGGGTCAGACTGATTTGCATATGGCCATGTCTGAACTGGGGTGGTGGAGTGAGCTAAAGAATGATGATGGATTAAACCCAGATCAGTTGACTGGGGGTGAGTGTTTGATTAGCTCAAACGCTCCGTCCATCATCCCCTTTGGTATAACTCTTTTTCTTTCATCATTACTCTTTTCCCACAATAGTCCTTTTTCCATTTCTCTGGTTTTTATATGGCAGTGAAGCTCTTTCAGGTGCTGCTGGATGTGACTCCTTTTGGACACTTGCACTTAAAGACGAGCTGAGGCATTTTGCACTAACTGCAGTCTTCTCAGTTGGTAAGCCGATAGACCCCAAAGCAGGACATTTGCACTGTCCAGACGGGACATGATCACAGCATGAACTACTATTTTCTGATGCTGCTCGGGTAACAGATACAGAAATTTCTATAAGGATTTTAAAAGGCTGCAGCGGACGGCCACCACGTTATCAACCTGAGTCCCAAATGTAATCAAGTTGTCAATTTTCACCCCCAAAGTCCTCACTACGGAGGAGGGGACTAGAAGGGGTGGGACCTGACTGGGCCAGCATTGACCATCCCACAGCGGGGGAAGAGCACCAAATGGCAGAATCTCCATTTTGCTAGAATTGCACTGGAGATTACTCAGGAGCATCCAGTGAAACACAGCTGAAAGGCAGGTCTTAAAATTATTCAGGGAACTTGGCGTGTTCTTATCCTGCAAGAGGATAATTTGTGTGTCATCAGCATAGAACATCACCTGCATGCCATAAGATTCAATTAGCACAGCGAGAGGGGATATATAGACATTAAACAATGTGGGGCTCAACACCCTACCTTGGGGGACTCCAAACTCAAGGGGCTTTGGCTCTGAGGACTGGGTTGCCATCCAGACTGCATGGCTGCGGTCTGATAAAAATGATAGGACCCAGGCCAGAGTGGATCCACCAACATCGATATTTCCCAATAGTTGTAATAAGATGGGATGGGACACGGTGTCATAAGCTACAGATAGATCAAGTAGCAGCAAAGCAACCTGCTTTCCCTGATCCACTGCCAGCTTAACGGTGTCCTAAACCTCCACAAGTACTGATTCCATACTGAAACCAGGTCTGAAACCCAATTGGGAAGGATGTAATAACTGGTGTTGTTCCAAGTATTCAGACAAAAGCCAATTGACCCACTTCTCTAGGACTTTCCCCAAAAACTGGTAATAACGAAATAGGTCTAAAGTTCACCAAGACAGACCTGTCAGCAGACACCTTTGCAATTAAGGGAATTAGCTTGGCAGGTTTCCAACATTTCAGCACAGTAGCTGAGCTTAGGGAGCAGTTTAACAAAAATTTGAGTGCGGGGCTAATAGCTAAATAGTTAGCCGACAGAATCTGGGAAGGACATGGATCAACAGGTGACCCCGATTTACAAGCTTTTTAAGCTTGTTCCAAATCTTGCAGTGTAATCAGCCTGAACTCGTGAAAGTAGCAGACCCTAGACTGTAAAGGATTTGCTGGTAATGCATCAGGCACATCTGTCTTTAAATAGCCATTTATTACCTTAAGAACATCCAAAATATCTCTGATATTGTTATCGAAATAGTCAGATAACTGGGCACAGAGCTTGGAGGAAGCATCTAGCAGAAGTTAAAGTGCCTCCGGATGTGTGAATTTATTTACGATTCTAAAAACATCTTTGGATCTACATCTAGAGTCTGATAACTACCTTGCGAAGATGTCCGCTTCAGCCCTCTTTATTGCTTGATGATACGCCCTCAGTGCACTTTTATATAGTTCCTTATCCTGTGGTATATGAGCCTTTCTCCAACCTCTTTCAAATTTTTTTCACTGCTGGCTCCTAAGCTCATCATTGAACCATGGAGCAGAGACACGTCTGCTCTAGGCTGAGCTGGAACTATCCTTCATTGGAGCAATCATGTTTGCCATTCGTAAGAGCCAGTCATTAACTGACTGTGAGTTAGCTTCAATATCCCTGCACAACGTTGGGATCTTGGAACCTAGAGTGTCTGCTATCAGTTCACATGGAATTGTTGCCCACTTTCTATGGGGGAGGGAGCGGATAGTTCTCTTGCCTATCGGTCCTTGATCCACCCTGCATGAAAAGTAAATTGTAGCATGGGCTGACCATTCGATCATAAGAATATCTAACACAATGATCCAGTCATTAGAGAAAAGTAGGTCCAAGATATGACCTTCAGAGTGGGTGGGTTGATCTACTAATTTTTTCAAATTCCAGGAGGACATATTATCAAATAGTAATCAACCATGAGGATCTGAAGTAGTATCCAAGTGCAGGTTCGGATCACATAGCACAGGATAAATTAAGATTTCGGCTATGGTCTTTGTAGCAGACAAAGCACACCTAAGGGACTGTTTGAAGACAATTGCAAATTCCCCACGTCTCCTGCACACCCTGTGACAGTGGAGCATCCTATAACCTTTCAGAATCCCCATTGCGAAATCAGGTGCCAAGCTCTCGGATAACCAAGTTTTGGTGAGGACCAAGTTTTTGAAGTGTTTGTCACTGAAAAGCTCACAGATGTGTAGCACATTTTTGTAAAGATCTTTCATTGATATGTGCAGCCTGCACCTCTAATTCTCCACCAGACATTTTACTAGAGGCATTAGTCCTCTGAGTGCTAACCTCGGACAAAGTGCATATTGGCAGGGAGCTAGAACACAATGTGCAGGCCGGAGGTAAGCTACTCACCAAACTGACTGCCCCCGCACAGTACCAACCTCTGCACAGTGAATGGAGCTCCTGCAAAGAGTAGACCAGATGCTGCACAAGAAATGGTAGCGAACGGGCAGCGTGGCTTTTGCTGAGCGTGGTCGGAGCGCGGACAGACACAGATAGGCTTGCCTTTGGCACGCGTTCAGTGTGCCAGCAGTGCTCCCGCTGCACACGTATGCGACACAACCGCACACCAGCTCTGCTAAAAAATGCTTACGTGACATCCCCCACCAACAACTAGAGTGCCGGCTCCCCTCAAAATGGCATCTGAGACCAACAATAAAATTCAACAAAAAATAGTGGTAAAAACCCAAAAAGGGCACTTTCTAACAACGGGTGTACAGTGACATGTTGCTAAGCTTATTAAAGGTCTAGAGCCTTCAAATTTACAATTTAATGCCCAAGAAACAGAACTATATTGTTTCAAGATCCACAATTATTCTCTTCATCAAGAATATTTTTCCAGTCTTTCTGCAGTTTGTCAGTACACTCCTTTATATAATCAGTAACTGATTAGTTGTGTTTAAAAAGAATGATTATTTGATATGTATTGAACAAATAAGCATACCTTTAAGTTAAACATTATTAAAATAATTACAAATTGTAAGTACTTAGACCTCCATTCTAACAATACTATTCATATTGCACAACATTCTATCAGTTTATCAGAATAAAAATGTTATTGAAAAGGGAGACAAAATTATATATCAGGTTCTTATATTCCATTTTCCCAATTGCTTCTTCAACAGATACACACTTTTTGATTATTAAATTAAATAGAGTGCATTGATCCTGAGTAGGGCTATGCAGATGTTTTATTACACAAATCTAACTGTGCAAAGGTCCCTACTGTTAGAGTCCCCATATTTGTGATTTTGGTTTATTAATCTGGGAGGAAGGTCCTCACCATTTATTATACTATTTCTTGCTAGGTCAAAGCACAGTTTAGCGAGAAAGCCTGGGTTGAACCACTAATAGCTGTGGCATGAAGCAGTCGCAGGCTTCTCTCCAGAGATGTGCATGTTAGGAATTTAATCAGCACCAAAACATCATTTTAGTCAGTCCAGAAAAAGCACTATTAAACACCCAACCAAATTAATAAAAGGGGGAATTAATATACTAGAAAGATAACAAATTGTTAAAATCAGATTACTGGAGATGTGGATGTTTGAGTAAAAAAAGAGATACACATTTCACCCCTTTTATTTCCCCTGGCCATTGAACTATTGGGGGTGTGGGTGCCATGTGATGCCCAGGTCTGGGGTTTTGATTTGGGATTGCGATGGAGGACAGAATTGTTCTCTATGCGATTGATATGCTCTTGTACCTGACTCATCCATCCATTACAGGGCCTCAACATATCCATATGCTGAAATCTTTTGGGGAAGCATCTGGTCTTTGAGTCAATTGGGCCAAATTCTTTCTGGTCCCCCTAAGAGGTGACAGTAGTCACGAAAAACTGGCATTCGTGTCTGCCAATACACCACCTACGTTTTCAATATCTGAGAATACATGTTGCTCTTGAGCTAAATCTGACCGGCAGCCTGAACTTGCGATGCAGTGCAGTTGACCTCGGAGCTGGGGAACTGGTTTTGAGTCTCGGCAGGGATGCTCAACATCCTGTGATTCTGGGCAAATCACTTAATCTCCCCGTGCCTAAAAATAAATGAATGTGTTCATCTGTAACACAACTGGTGCTCATGTAAAGCGCTCTGATACCTTCGGGTCTAGTTCACGTTATATAAAACTCCCCCCCCAAAAAATGATGGTACTCCCATGTATGCCATAAGTGCTTCAAAATTTCCCTTTGCTTCTCCTACAGAGTTGGTTCCATGAACTGATGACCAAAATAAGCACGTTTGTGGTTGCACAAACCTCCCCCGTAGAGCTTCTGCTAAATGTGTGCAGTTTGCAAGCGATGGTGGGCCAGCCATGGCAGATGTTCGTCTTTACAATTGGACAGCTCAAACCCTAGCTCCTAATGAAGGGTTAAATGGGGTGGGTGGGTAGAGCTGCTTAGTCCAGACAACTTCCTGGATTTTCTGTATAGCACACCTATTCCATGGTCTCTCCCAGAGGCCACCAGGATGGTTCTGCAGGCATGGAGGTCAGCGCTTCTGTGGATTGATTAGAACCAGAGGGTGAAATATGAGACCCCCTTTGGAGAAGCCGATGGCTGACACACCTGGAGGTTTCATAGTTGGGACCTTATCAGAATATCAAGGGTATGGGATGTGTGGGGAGGAGCACAAATGAAGTCCTTCAAGGAGCTCCAACAGACATTGACTTACACAAATACCAGTTCTACCTTTAACCGCAACTACGCCACACCCTATCCTGTTACCAGGAATCTCTATCTGATGTTACCGAAAATGGTAGCCTCAAGGTTTAACTATTCATAGGTCCCTTGGGAAAGGAGGGATATCCCAGATATATAAATCTCTGGTAATATTTGCCCCAATCTCATGTTGAGCCTTAGAGCACGCTGGAGAAGTGGCTAGGCCCGCTGGATGCTAGTGATTGGAGAGACACCTGTATGGCCATGTGAACTCTTGTCACGGACTGCACCTCATTCAACTCAAATATGTCTATCTCACCTGCCTCATGCCCCAGCAACTGTTGAAGGCAGACAGATTACTTGAACCTAAGTCCGTCTGCTTCCCCGAAGTCAATTGAGATTTCATCCACATGATGTGGTACTGCCCAGTTATATTCACATACTGGCAAAGAATCTTCACCACGTTGCCGAGAGTTGTTGGCTGTCACATTGACCTTTCATCACATCTCACCCTGCTAGGGATCCTGGATGACTGGGGGGCCCCAAGGGGGATCGCACCCTTGCAAAGATTGGAACTGTGATTGCGAAAAGAGACAATGGTAAAAACTGGAACTCCATGGGTCCTCTCTCTCTAGCTGAATGGCATGTGGGATTAGACTGGTGCACAAAGCAGGAGGAGCCCAAATACCAGGCACGGGATGTACTCTAACACATGGCAAAATCCGGGGGCGGTGGTGGGCTTATGGCTCGGGCAAGATGACACAGCATGTTAAATTTCAAATGTATGTCGCCGATTTAAGTGTTATATGGCTTTATTGTGAACCACTGTGTGCAATGTTCTAATTTGTTTTGTTTACAAACAAGAATAACATTTTATAGTAAAAAAGTAACACGAAAATGAAGTGCAAATAAAAGCCTATAGTTGTTGAGCTGGAACTATTTGTGATTTCAGCCAAACTACAATAAAGTGGACGTTGGGTAAGCCGGGGTGATGATACAGGTCAAAAGATTTATCATGAAACTTGAGGCAGGTTTACAAAATTTTAACTAAATCCAGCACAGCAACCAAAGTTGCTGCACTACATTGCTTTAGGAGGAGAGAGCCGGGCAGTGCCATATCCACACTAAGATGGCATCGCAGCTGTCATCTATGCACTGGGACATACCATTCTGTCTAGAGCCATGGGCACAAATTTGCACCATAATGCAAAGGTATCTGTGTGATTAGTAATACTCTAGTAGGGCGAGGCAGGATGCTTAGCCAGTGAGGATTCCTAAAAAACACAGATATTGAGTTAGTGTTACTGCTAAATCCTTAGGTTTTGGTGCCTAAAGCTCAGAGTAGAACCAAGTGAAATTCTGTAGCTACTGAGGTCACTTCACTGCTGGGGTGTGTTTACCATCTTCTCCAGTTCACTCGTTATACCTTCAGAGTAGGGGCTGATTACGATGTTGGTCGGAAAGGCTTCGAACGGCATTTAGTCTGTCTGAATCCGATTCGGAACACGCGTTTCCAGCCGACTCGGAAACATTTCCGACCGACCGATTATGATGTTAGGTAACCGTTCAGTCCTTCCGACTCTGTTCCGACCAGCATTCAGAGGAACCAAGTCGGTAGGAGATTACTCGTACAGCTCTATGGGCCACGTTTCCGACCGAGCGATTACAATGTCGGATTCGGACAGCCGTTCCGAATCGTTCTGTCCGACATGGATCGGCTGTCAGAATCTGACTTTTGGGGGATGTAGCAGGCCCCCCTTCACCCCGAGGCATCCGGTTGGGACCTGTGGGGGTACCCATTGGTCACCTCTTTCCAAACATGCATGGTGTGGCAGGCACCATGGGGGCCCGCCTCAGGGTGCAAGGTTTTCCTCAACCACCACTTTTTTCAATGGGAGCCTGTGTTGTCAGTCGGAGCACAGACTCCCATTGAAGTCAATGAGAGTCCAACCGAACGGGGTTCGGAAACATCGTAATCAGTTGGTCGGACTCCCTGAACCCGATTCGGTCTGAAACCATTCCAAGACCGAGTCGGTCGGAATGCTTTCTGACCGACATCGTAATGAGGCCCTTAGAGTTTGGCAAGCAGGGTATTCTGTCACAAACGTGATGGAGTATACTGTCCTTCAAACAACAGTGCCCTATTCAGGATCTGGAGCACCGTCAGCTTTTTCTTAATGTAGCCAATGTAGGCTACATCGATGGAACCCTTTCTCTGAAGGCCCGACAAAGTAAGGGCCAGCAGAGAGAGGCCATTAGATCCCTAATTATGTTGGATGGTGCCATGTCCTTTTTTTCTGTCTGTGTGTGGTGGTGAGTGACAGAAAATCACAAATATTTACCCCCAAGCCCAGGAACAAATCTACCTGGGTGTTAGGATGATTAGTTATTTGTTCTTGAATAACAAACTCCCACTTTGGCAGTTTGTTTTGAAAAACAAAACATCTGGTAAAGTTTGATGAATGGCTGTTAAAACTGGGGGCATCCATCAACTGGCCTTTTTATACCTTGACCTATACTGCCATCAAGGCAGTTCCTCTCAAGGTACAGAGATCACCTATTGGTCGGCGGTGATCTCTAAATTTGGTGGACGTTAATTTGTCCATGTGGCAGACGTAATGTCCTCCACCCTGACAGACTCTTCATTATCCTCCAAACTCTAGGTCAGGCCCATGGTACCTCTTCTGGAGCTTGATAGCCTTCAGTCAGGCTGAATGCTGTAGATGGGGAGGGCTACGTGAGGCTGGACACCTTAACTGCAGTGAATCCTTTTCCTTCATAGTGAAGAGTTCTGAGCTCATTGCTGAGGTCAATGCTTTCCTGGGTAGCCTCTGCATCTTTTTTCACTGCTCCATAGGGCCAAAAAACAGCTAAGTGTAAGCTTACTACTACATCTAGTAGAAACTTCACACTTTTTGTTTTAAAAACTCTTTTTATTGTTTTTTTTTTTGTTTAGAATGCTTTATTAAGGTATTAAACAAAGTAAAACATCAATACATGCTTTAAGAGGTAAAGGAAGAGAATTAAGACAGAATGCATAAGACAATGAGAAAAATAAACATCCTCAGTAGATACAATCTGTACTAAGAGTAAATGCAACTTTAAAATGTTAAGTAAAGAAAGAGTAAGAAAAGAAAGAAACAAGAAGAAGGGGGGAAAGGGGGGAAGGGGTACAGCAAAGGAAAAGAAGAGAGAGGAGAAGCGATGAACAGATAGAATAAACTTTAAAAATATACTAAGCAACACATTGGTATCCTGTATAATTACATTCGAGTGGAACATCTTGAAAGAAAAGATGTTAATGGTAACCACAACAGGTCTTTTTTAACCATCAAAGACGTAGAGGAAGCATAAGCTCGATCCAGTCTATGATGGTGACAAAGCAAATTCCACCAAGCTTGAAAAGAAATTTTCGAGGTATCCTTCCAATTAGTAGTAATAATCTGAAAGGAAATGGCTAAAAGCAGATCAATAAATTTGCCTACATTACTGTGCACATTCCAGACCATAGATGAACTTCCTAAAAAAATATGTAAAATATCAAAAGGTACATTAGTAGTTAAAATTTCATTCAATTTGGACCATATAGAAAGCCACAAAGCTTTAACATTGGGACAATGAAAAAACATATGCAAAAAGTCACTGCTTCCGTGGGAACAAGACCAACATTTTGGGGAGTCCAGCAACTTGAATCTATGTAAATCAGTAGGTGTAAAAAAGAGTCTGTTATAAAAATAATATAAAGTCTGGGTTGTACTAGCAGAGCGTGAGGAAGTGTGGATTTTAGACCAAATGGAGTCCCATATTGAAAAAGAGAAATCCTGTGACAGGTCCTTTTCCCACATAAGTTCTAGTTTAGATTTAGTTCGGACATTGGCAGGGCGGGAAAGTAACTTATATATAGCAGCAGCTCTAAATTGAGTTGAGAAGTCCAAATGGGAAGAAATGGATTGATGTTGTGTATTAGCAGGGTTACTTTGTGAAACAAGAAGTGTCATGTAGACTTTGAGTGAGGGGTATTGATGGAGTCGTGCGGGTGAAATACCATAGGAACTTTGTATCTCAGGGTATTCCATAGGGGAACCATCTTTTAATAAATGGTCGAATGTGATGATGCCTTTGTCAATCCATTCTTTCCAAAATAAAGCTCTGTTATTAATTTTGAGATGTTTGTTATACCAGATTGGAGTGCAAAAGACATGTTCCGCAGGAGACAGGTGAGTAGTAAACAGGGAGGTAGCTATTGTTTTGGAGTGAGTAAAGGTAGGTGAAAAAAGACGTTTAGGAGGTTGGGAAAGACGGGTGGCTGAGAGAAAAGGAAACGGTGTGTATTGCGCTTGTTCTATGGAGCTCCAAGCAGTTGCCGGAGGATGAGCAGAATCAGATAAGAGGAGCCATATTTGTTTCAAAGAAAACGCAGAGTGATAACGTTTAAGATTAGGGAAATTTACTCCTCCCAGTTGCTTGGAGAGTTGTAAACGAGAGAGTGAAATCCTGGCCTTGCGATTATTCCAAAGAAATTTAGTCAAAGAGCGGTAAATAGGACAGAAAAAGGAGTTGGGAAGAGAAACTGGGAGCATAGAAAGGATAAAATTAACAATTGGAAGAAGCATCATTTTAATCGTGGCTAGTCTGCCCCACCAGGAAAGAAAAAGGGAGACCAACTTTCCGTCAGATTTGATAATTTTTAAGTATTTCCATGAGATTAATTTTAATAGTTTCCCTGATATTATTAGCATAAAGAGTCCCTAAACATTTAAAACTTTTGGAGTTCCATTCAAATCCGGTGTCTTGAAACATATATGGAAGACAATATTTGTTTAGAGGCAGGACCTCGGATTTATCAATATTTAACTTATAGCCGGAAACAGAGGAGTATTCTTGTAGAAGGGAGACGAATGCTGGGAGGGAAGTTGATGGGTTAGAGATATAAAGGAGGATATCATCAGCGTAGGCAGTGAATTTGATGTCAATATTATTAAATTTAAAGCCTGTATATTGTGGTGAACATCTGAGTTTTTCTAGAAAGGGCTCTAAAGCAAGAATAAATAGGAGAGGGGAAAGAGGACACCCCTGTCTTGTCCCTCTAAGAAGTGGAAAATAGGTGGATTGACATCCGTTTACCCAAATAGAAGTAGTGGGGGCAGAGTATAGCAGATGAATATATTTGATAATGGGTGGGCTAAAGCCATGTCACTTAAGTGCACCAGAAATAAAGTCACAATTAACCCTATCAAAACTTTTTCAGCATCCAGCGTGATGGCGGCGACGGGAAAATCAAATTTGGAAGCCAAGAGGATAATATTAAGAAATGTTCTAGAGTTATCAGTAATAGAACGTCCTTTAACAAAGCCAGATCGATATATATTGATGAGATCTGGGATTACTTTATTTATACGAAGGGCAAGCAGTTTAGCATAGATTTTACAGTCGGTATTGATCAAGGACATCGGTCTATAATTTTTACAGAGGGAGGGATCCTTATCTTTCTTAGGTATTAAGCATAACATTGCCTGAGTGAAGGATCCGCGTGATTCACCGGTAGTGAGAAAATGATTAATTAGTGTGAATAACTGGGGGACCAAGAGTTGTTTAAAATGAAGAAAAAAACGAACAGTGAATCCATTAGGACCGGGAGTTTTATCTGTTGGTAAGAGAGTAATGGCTTCAGTGATTTCCTGTTCTAGAATGGGTGCATTTAAAGATGAGAGGTCAGAGTGACCTGTAGGGGGTTTGGGAATGCTCTGAAAAAGGAGTCGATTTGATCAGGAGTGGGAATGGGAATGGATTCTGGGGTGTATAGAGCAGTATAATAATCAGTAAAACATTCAAGGATTTTGGCGTCTGAAGTATGTCGAGCTCCAAAGTTATCTATAATGGCCACAATTTTAGATTTTTGTTTTTTAATTTTTAAATAATTAGCCAAAGACCTGCCTGCTTTATTCCGTCCACCAAACATCTTGGCATTAAATTTCAGGAGATTATTGCAAGCAGAATCTAACGACTGTTTATTGTATTGTAGTTTAGCTTTAATTAGAGCTGAAAGAGTATCAGGACAATTAGAGGTAAAATACTTATGCTCTAAGGATTTAATGTGGTTCAGGATGTGTGTAGAATTAAGGATCGCTTTTTTCTTTTTCCGGGAAACAAAATTAATAATAAAACCTCTGGCGGGGGTTTTAAAGGCATCCCATACAAAATGATACTGAGAAGTGGAGGATAGGTTATTTAGGAAGAATTCCTGGGTAAATATCTTGAACTGGTCGGTAAATAGCATATCTAGTAATAGGGAATTATTAAAACGCCAACGTCGGGAGGAGGGAGGAGACGAGGGATAGTCCATATCTAATATGACGGGAGCATGGTCAGAGAGGAGAATGGAACCTATCTCTGCGCTGGTCATGTATTGAAGGGCTGGTTGAGTGAGAAAGATGTAGTCAATACGTGAGTGTGATTTATGTACAGGGGAGAAAAAGGAAAATTCTAGAACATCTGGGTGGGAGGTTCTCCAAGAATCTATCAATCCTCTGGAGGTAATAGCTTTATAAAAAGACTTTTGCATTTTATTGGGAATATACTTCGCTTGTGATTTCCTATCTGCAAAAGGGTCCATAAGTTGATTACAATCACCACCAACAATTAGATTTTCAGAGGCATGTGAGGAGAGCAAAATAGAGAAGTCATTCCAAAAGTTAAATCGACACCGTTGGGACCGTAGACATTGCAAAAAGATAATTGAGCATCGTTAACTTTAACATTTAAGAAAAGCCATCTGCCATGAACATCTTTCAATTCATTCTGGAGGGAGACATTCAAAGATTTGTGAAATAGTATAACCACTCCATTTTTATTATTCACCGCAGGAGAACAAAAAACATCTCCCACCCATTGTTTACGGAGAGAAGATAAATCCTGTTCCCTGAGATGTGATTCTTGCAATAGTGCAACCTGACATTTTAATTTAGCAAGGTGAGACAAAACACGTTGTTTTTTGACAGGATTACGGATACCTTTAACATTCCATGAAACTATAAGGAGGCCTTTCATCAGAGAGATTTGTGTAAAAATAGATAGCAGAAAAGATAACAGCTAGAAAATGGGAGGTAAAAAATAGGGAGGAAAATATCAATCAAGAAAAGGGTACATAAAGGAAAATACAGGATCGATTTTAAAGAAAAAGAAATTCGTGAAGAGATGAAATAATGCGGAGGAAGGAAAATGAGCAAATGTGTTTGGTGGAAACTCCAACATGAATTGAAAAAGCATACAGAAGATACCAAAAATACAAAATGAAGAGAGATACATAGAGTGAAGTAGAAGACAGAACAGTAATGAATGAGAGAGGAAAGGAGGAAGAAAAGGAGACAGAAGAGAAAAAGGAAAGGGGAACAATGTCGCCCTAAGGAAGATAGCAGAAAAAGATGACCAGAAGCCAGAGAGCTTTAGTCATATTGAACAGCTATAAGGAGAACAGTAATGCAGGAGGGGGCGAGAAGGGCAAGACAGCCCACTCCGAACGGAGAAGCACGGAGGAGAAACAAGTTGACTACTGCAGATAAAAAGGAGGACTAAGGAAAATAAGTTGCAAAAGAGTAGCAACGTAAAGTAACAATGAAGAGGGAAACTTACCAAACGTTAGGGTGTATTGCTGCAAGGAGGATAAAACACCACATACATAACGATAACTAGGATTTGAACATCAACCACAGGGGTACACAGGGAACATCTAAAAGAGATGGAGGAAGATAACAAGAAAACAATTAAGGTTTGCTTAGGTCCATGGCGTCTTGTTTGTTTACGTGAATGAATTTACGAAGTTCCGCTGGGTCTTCAAAAGTAAAAGTACGATCTTTATAGGTCACTTTAAAGAAGCAGGGGTGGATGAGACCGTAGCGAGCATTCATGGATCTAAGCGTTGGTCTGAGGTCTAAAAATTCCTTGCGACGGTTGGCAGTTGGCTTTGAAACATCCTGGCTGAAGAAAATTTTGTGTCCAGACCAAATCATTTGTTTGTGTTGTTTTGCAGCATTGAGAATTGCCATAAGGTCAGAATATAATAGAAAGTACGCAATGATGCCTCTAGGTTTAGCTGCTGAAGAGAAATTTGATGGGCCCAGTCTATGTGCTCTTTGAATGTTGAGGTCAGCAGATTTTGGCAGACCAACAATTTGTAGAACTTGGGTTTTCAAGAAAGAGATCATGTCCGACCCCTCAGAACCTTCTGGAACACCATAGATGCGTAGGTTGTTGCACCTATTTCGATTTTCTAAATCTTCTGTAACTTTTTTAAGATGAGTTACTTCTTTCGTAAGAAAATCCACTTTGGCGACAACGTCCTGTGCATCACTAATTTTCTGTTCCACATCTGAAATACGAGACTCGAGGCCAGACCATTTTTCTTCAATACGTTGAAGTGAGGCTGTGGTCTCGGACATGAAGGGTCTTATGTTGCGCAGTTCATCCATGATATCCTCTAACGTCAGAGGAAGAGGAGACTTTGATGGGGAGGATGGGTCTTTCTTAGCTCGCTTGTTAGCAGCAACAGCAGAGTCCTTGCGAGCTCCAGCACTGGCACCAGATGCCCCGTGAGATTTAATGGAATTAGAGGCATCCATTGCAAAGTACTTAATTCCGTCCAGCCAACCGCAAAGAATTATCAGCACAAATAGTTGAAGTCACACCGCCGATATAGACCAGTAAAAAGAAAAAAAAAAATCCACTGACCATATAACGAAAATAGACTTAGAGGTCAATAATTATTCTTGATGACGCCATGAACGATAGCGAAAAAAATAATTAAAATATGTATAGGTGCCGCCACTAAGATAACTGAGGCAACAAATAGTGATATCCACCCCATAAGGGGACCAAAAGTGGGAAAAAAAGCACATTATTTGGCAGTGAGGCGGCACTGAGAGCGCTGAAATGAGAAGAGATTGTGAGGAGGAAAAAATCAGAATGGCGGCCGCCGCAGGCTGAGAAAGATTGAGGCTAAAAACCAGTAGAAGAGGACTCAATTATCGAAGAAAAAGCTTGCCTCAGCGCGCAGCATGTCCTCTGCAGTCGAAATCCGTGGTTTTCTGCATGTTTTGAGCGCAGACAAGAGTCTCTCGATAGCTGGTGCTCCTCCGTGACTCGGAGCCGAACTAAGGAGCGGCCATCTTGGATCGCCGCCGCGCGCGCCCCCTTTTTATTGGGTTTTAACACATGACATGCACACATCTTATTGGTGCCAGATATACAAAATACCACATCATAGATTATTTTGCAGATAACACAGCTCCCCAGGAGATATTATGAGCACATCACAATGCACAAACACAATCAGTAAAAGGTGTTCTCTGTTACTGAGGGGGGTACAATAATATGGGGAATACAAAGTTTCATGGAGGGCGCTCGTTCGGGGGTTAAATTAGTGCACGTGACAATGCTTTCCATAGGTCAAGGTCATCCTGCACCTTTTCATCTGTTCTGACTGGTGTCAGTCCAGTGGCTTCTGCTGTTCATTCTGACACATCCCGTATCCAGCTACGTATCTCCAGGATTTTTGTGCTCAGCCAATGAATTGCTGCACAGCACTTTGCCAGTAGGAGCCTAAGCTGCACAAATCTCTTTTTGATTGTATATTTCCTTGTAATTACATCAATTTCCAGTAAGCACGCGAAGGAAGTCAACGGCACATTTAAAGACATATGTTCCATGTACCTACCCACCACGTCCTCCCGGTACGCAGCAAGTTTGGGGCAATCCCACACCAAATGATAGTGAGTAGCCTCCAGAGCACCACACTGGGGCAGTGACCTAAAGCATTACGATGTAAGCAATGCAGCATTGCAGGGGTCATGCACGTGCAGTGTACAAAATGTAAGCAGAGTAACCAAAAACTAGCATTGCCTCAGACCTCTTTTACTAGTGTTAATACCTGTTTCCATTGTGCATCTGAGAAAGCTCAGTGACAGTCTGCCTCCTATTCTGCCATGAGTGTCATGGGTATTTAGTTACGCGTGTCTTCCCCAATGGCCGCGTATAGATGCGTGCTGAGTCTGCACCCGCAGTCGGCATGGACCAGTAGGCTCAGAGTAGCAGATCATACTGGAGCAGTCTGGACGTCACCCCAGAGTTTGAGCATTACCCCCTTTATGACATGGTAGTGTGGTTATTGGCCTTGAGGGATCTAAAACTGTGTTCGGGCCGTTTCAAAAGAAGATATTGCCCCGTCTCACAGATGTCCGCTAGTGTGAGGCAGCTCCCCCTTTCCAGTCTGACATGTCCATAGTGCATTACAGTCGGGCAAATTCTGCCACATACCACATTGATAGTTACGCGGCCTACAGCAAATACATTACCCCACCGCTCACGGTACCTCCGCATTAGGGACGCTGCATCTCGCAACATGGGGAGTGGGCGGGGCTTTCCCCTTAATGCTCTATGTGATTGACTGGGTAAGCGGTTCCTCCCTGACACTTCTGCACAGCAGCCCTATAACCCCCCCAGCTGTGCGAGCATCTCGTGGGCCCTCCCACCGTTCTTCCATTCCTGTCAATTACATACACCACAACCTTTGTGGCATTAGAACGGCCACAGTTTATTCACATCATACGTTAGTACACACTTGTCATGATGTCATTGGTCATCAACATGCTCATTTTGGCTTATCTCGGATTACATCGCCGGATTACAACGCAAGTCATCCCATAACAGGTTATACAATACTTAATGACCATAATTTGTCTAATTCTGTAATGCATCAACCTTACAGTCAAGATGTCTCTTCCAGGTAGTCATAACTTGCTTCCATCTGCTGTTACAGGTCTACTGCTGTCACTTGGTACAGCAGGTTGCGGCTTCGAGGCTTCAACTTGCTACCGAATGTGTGGCGTTCGTGGCCCTGTGTCCATGCCTGGGCTGCAAGTGCCATGTCTGCCCGCGCTGACCATTTTACCTTATCCCTCAAGTATCCCTGTCGTGAGGCATCCCAAGGACCTTGTATGGGCACTTGTCTCCAGAGTCCCTGCCGTAAGGCATCCCAAGGACCTTGCTCGGGCAATTGCACTTCTCTCAAGAGTCCCTGCCGTTGAGGCATCCCAAGGACCTTGTTCGGGAAATTGGCCTTTTACATCCTTATGTGAAGATAGTTATTGTTAAACCTTGTGACTCCCGCAAAGCTGGATGTGGTTTACCGACCACTGACCGCTCCCCTCAGGCCCACAAGCAAATTAGTTCCAGCCCTTTTACGATGTTCCGGAGGAACCTATTGCTCTCTGCCAGGCAGCTGAACCTTTTCATCTGTTTACCCCGGGGACTCCCCGCAGGAAGGGTTCTCTAACTTCAGCTATTTTCCTGCCCTGCCTCTTCCATCCATATGGTAAGGCTTGTGCCACTGCCCCTCATAAAGGGCCTAATCTGAAGCTCTGATTCCACAGTTATATGCTTGTGACCAAGGTTAATTTCTGGCTATGACTTGGGCACCGATGCGCCCCCTTGGAAATACTGTTTCCCTCTTGTAATATGTCCCAGGATCCGGCCCAGGGGCTGCCGTCCGAGTTTGCCCTGGTCCACCTCTATTATCTTCTTCATTGCGAGTGGCTAGCTTACCCCTCGCATACATCCTTCTATTCCTTCTAAAGTTGATATAATGCTATGACTCAAGCCCTGATGCAGTTCCCCTGGGCATACTGTTCTCCCAATGTATCATGCCCTGCAATCCATCCCAGGGGGTTGTTGTGCGAGGTTGCCCTGGTTCGCATCTATACTCATGTTTACTGTGTGTGACCTAGCTCACCATCTGCATCCATTCTTTCTTTGAAAAAAAAGAGCCCCCCTCTAATGCGTTCAGACTGTGCTCCTGGTCCACTGGCTTCTTTTTTTACTGTGTCTTCATCCAGCGTGCCCCGAGTACTTCGTCGCTAACTATCAGTCCTCGCTTGCTGATGTTCTAGCTACTTACACAGCTCCTATGGTTGACTGAATCCCCGGATACCTTTTGGGATATTGTGCTCCCCTTCTTTCCCATGCACATGTGATCCTCTGCGTCGTCACTGTTCGCTGCTGGCCCCAGTTGTCTCTATTTTTTCAGTATTGTGTGTAGCATAGCTCACCTTCCGCCTCAGCATCACTGGAACTCGTGATTAGCTTTTGCTGTCCCCAGCAAGCTTTTGCGATTGCGCTATGTTACTGGGAAGACTGGATGCAAGTTTTTCGGCCATCCTGCTCTCCCATAGGCAAAGTAACATCTAGGCGGCTTTGCGTAGGTCCTGGTTCGAACCAAATATTCTCCTCATACCTTCCTTAACCAAAAGACCATTGCTCAGTAATACTAGTATACTGGTACAGAGCAGGAGGTCATTAGTCTGGTTCCAGCTATCATCTCGTATCTTTCCTCATCTTTACAGACTGGTGAAACGTACCTAGCTAACCAATACCTTTGTGTTCTCTCAGCACTCTTTCAGGGCGGCTCATGGCTCACTGGGCTATATTAAGTTGTAACTTATGAACTGCCAGTAACAAAAGAAAACAAAGATTACCGCCACGCTAACTCTGTAAACCCTCCTGTGCTCTGCCTGATGCCCGATCCACCCAGCGGGCACCCTAACCCTCTATGGTATTGAATCGGAAGCAGAGCTGGCCTAATCCATACTCCAGTCTCTCTCCAGTAGGACGTTTGCTCATCAGCATTATCTGACCTCTCTATTTGTGCCCAGGACTGCTGATCCAAAAAAGGAACTCTGCAGCGGGGCTTTCTAAAACCAATATTATCCCTTAAGGCCGCTCCCCGAAGGATTGCACAAGGTGTGCAGCATTGCCCTAACGTTGGACCTGGCTGCTGCCCCTGTCAGCATCCGCATGTAGCCCGCATTCCAGCCTCCTGGCCCTGACGGATGCTGCCCATGACTGCAGCCTGACTGACTTTGCACTTTGAGCACTTTCTTGCCTGGGGAAACGAGGCGCTAAATTGTAGGCACTGAGCGATTAGGTGATCTGCCTAGATCACAGAGTGTTGCCGCCGGCCCCCGAACCTGGAAGCCAATGTCCCCGAAGTCAGCAGCTTAGGCCACTACCCACCTTCACACCAGTGAACTTACCGTCCTAGCTTCCATTTTGGAACGTGCAGCCATGTAAGTACGAAAACCCCTCTATTAAGTATGTCAAGTTTGAAAACAGAAGCAGCGCTGAGAGGTGTATGTGCTGCCTCAACCAGATCCCCCAAAGTGTGTTTGGCGATCCCTGTGGCCCAAGGAAAGCCTGTCTCTACCATAATACTTAATACTAATAATGATGACGCCAATAAAGGGAAGACAGCTAACTGGTCTACTCCTGCCAGGTGGTGATAAGGACATAATTTAGTCAGTGAACCGTTCATAATTAGTTTGCACGGTTCCAGTACCTTTTGTCTCAGTCCTGCATTTTATTGCCTTACTGCTACAGTTCCTATGTTTACAATTGAATCACCAGTAAGGACAAATAGTAAAGATTCCAGAAAGTTCCTATGCTTGCTACCTGATGGGTTGTGAGGTCGACTGACAAAGAAACCACATGCTTTTACATAATTAAAACCGCTAAGCAATATGGCTGCACCACGCAAACATACCACGTGCATATGTATTTGACTCACCAAAGACTCCACTAAAGCAGGTAGAAAACAATCCAGCATTTACATAAGTCTAAACAGAGAGGCTGCCGTCAGCCAGGGGGAGACAGCAAACCATTCGAAAGGCAAATCCACCCTGAGCCCTTTTGAATGACTTCCAATCGATCTGTCCATTTAACTACACTAACCCCCGCTGGTTGACCCAGATCTGTTTGGGGTAAGGTTTTTAAAATTGTTAGGCTCAACGCCTTAGTTCAGAGGAAATATTCCCTGCTAGAACCACTTTTGTTTAACGTAGCAGATAGACGCTGTTACCGCCTTTAAGAGACACATGCCTATCAGATTCATTTACATTTTTTCAGGTTATTCCTGGGGCCCAACTGGGTTACCGTTCACAGCCCCCAATTACTTCACGTCTCACTCAATCCTTGCTCAATTTATAATGCTTTTCAGTGAGTAGTCGTGTCCTACTCCTGATTTTGGTGTGACTTATTCCTGTATTTCCAGCAGAGAGACATGTCGAGTCTGAGAGATTATATAACAGGTTATTAAATGTGAACCCATCCCTACTTATAGCTTTTGGGTGTTATCAATCTAAAATGTCACCTTGTAGCGGTGTGCTGGTTGGTAGCTGTCTGGGCAGTGCCTTTTGACCGCGCTGGTGGCAGCAATAGGTGGAGCACGCTGTGCTGGCCTCTGGTGAGTGCCCTGGCGCTTCTCCCCATCCACGAGCATAGGGTGGCCGTGCACCTTAAACTACGCACATGACACTGAGACAATCGCTCATCTGTGTTCAAATCAGTGTATAGGTAATGTTACATACCACAGGGCTAACTGACTGGGGAGGTCAAAACACTCTACTGCCTGGTAGAGGTCCTCTGCGGCGGGCATATTAAAGCTTCTGCACTGCCTGCGATGAGCTAAAAACACCTGTGTGTCTTATTGACTCGACCTCGTGGCTCTTCCACCCACTGTCAGGCACCCATCTGCCCCCTTATCTTACCCGTGTATGCTTCTGCTTTCCCCCTTTGCAACAAGTTTTCCATTTTCCCCCCCTGCTTCTTTCTCTTTTGTTTGTGTTTCCTCAAGGTCAATGTCTAATGAGGACAATAAGTGCCGGTCCCAATTCGAGTTCCGAGAAGGGGGGGGGGATCAGCACTGGCAACTACAGCTCAAATGACGCACCGCGTTGCTGCCTGAAATCGATTTTGAAGGGGTACGTTCGAAATTACAGGCTTGCTTGAATGCAACCCTAGTGTTTTCTTTACACAACATATCTTGTAATGTTAGTCACCTTATGACACCGCATGGGTGCCCTGAGCGCTAAACTCTCAGCGCTGAAATATTAATTGGAAAATACAAAATAGATCTGTTTCTTACTATGCCGGATGGGTCAAACATTCTTTAGAGAAGAACCTGGGCAGGTTAATGCAAGAGTGTGCCCAGAAATAGCTTTTTAATGCTTTGGGGAAGCGCAGCTGCCCATTTCCCTTCATTGAAAATTGTGGTAGTTCCCCCAAACATATTCCGTCATAAGACAGAGGACTTACATCTGTGAAGCGCGCGTGTGCCTCTTTTCTCTTAAGTATTCCGGATCGTTTACATAGCGAGCACCAGATAATGTAAAGCGAAAGGAGCGGCACCAATACGATTCGACATTGAAATCAGCACGCGAGGCCGGGTCTAAATCTGATTATGTATCGATCACAAAATATGCACAGCCTCGTTTCCCAGTCCCTACAGGTGCCTCGTGTTGCCTTAAGCAACAATACTCCTCATCTTAGCTATGGAAAGGTGACCATCTGATACTCTGCCACCGGCAGTGGGACTCGAACCTCTGCATGTGAAATTAGGCTGCCCACACAGTGGGCCACCTCAGAAGGGCGGCCACCTTAGTGCCACATTAGGCACACCGCCACCTCTCTAGTTGTGGGGACCCCGGGGAGGAGTCCCCCACCCCCTCCCAGCCTGGTGTGCCGTCCGCGTCACTTCCGGCGTGCAGAGGGTTGGGGCAAGGTATTTATACCTGCCCTCGCCCTTCTGGCGCCCTCTTTGGCTCAGGACACGCCGTAGCTCGGGAGTTACGTCGGGAGCTGGGCAGGAGCATCTGTTTGAACAGGAGAGTTGGTAGTGAGTCGGCCTGTGCACCCCCCCACGCTTTGTGTCCCCTGTCTGGGGCAGACGGGGTGATGTGTCCCCCACCACAGCTGTTGCATGCGCATGGGCCGCGAAGAAGCGGCATCGTGGCTCAGGGCCTAGTGCGGGTGATACGGGGGTGGTCACAATTAGGCTCCTGCTATTTAATTTTCCCTCCGATCTCTGATGAGACTCGCGCAAGATCTGCGAGATGGGTCACTAGGTGGCAGTATGTTGGGGGGCTGCGGAGGGGGGAGAAACTTGACCGGCCGTATTCTCTGGACAGCGATTTGCAGTTAAGGCAAACAACTGGGGTCCAATGCGCCGCATCCAGGCCCAGGCCCGGGGTGAGCCAAAGGTCGGGCCATTAGGGACTCCCCCTCCCAGCCACAATTGCAGTGGTCAGCTAGGACCGGGCGCGACCGCATGTGTGGTCCCGGGTGGGCGGGGCGGTGCTGTAGGGCACAATGATTGCCCGGTCTGGCCTGGGGCGAGCCGCGTGCTTGGTCACGGGCGTGCGGGGGGTGGCGCTGCCTTCAGCGCCTGGTGGTAGCTTCTGGGCTGCGGGGGGCGGTGCAGGCATGGCTCCTGCGGGTGGGAGCAGCTGTTTGTAGTGTGGTGCCGCACGTTGCCGGCCGCTCTGCCCGTGAGCCGTCTACGGGTCGTGCACCAATCTGTGGCACCGCGGCACTGAGCCTGTTGAGGGGCGCTGGGTTTGGAGCACCTTGTGAAAGTCCACCCTGCTGCGGGTGCGGGATATTCCCACGGGCGGAGCAGAGGCGAGAGACTGCTTTCAATTTACAGGGAGAGAGACATGTAAGGGGCTGTCTTCTACAAGTGACCCTGCCACAGACTCCGCAGAGCGCCGCCAGCCTGTCTTTCGTCCTGGCACCAGTCTCTCTAATAAAATGCCTTCTCTATCCATCGTGTGAGAGACGCCTTTCTAGGCTCTCTCTTCCTACAGTAAAAAAAACCAAAAAACTTTAGCGCTGCGGTTAAGGTACTGGCTCGCAGACGGCCCTGTTCAGGTGGGAGGGGGGAGCGGCTGAGCACATCCTTTCCCGGCTGGCCTGGGGGGCAGGTCAGTTAATTGGCGGCTAGCTAGCGCGTGGTACCGGCATGAACGGAGGCGCCGTTACTTCGAGGGTCGCAGGTTCAGCTTGAGCCTCCTCCGGGCCCTGGTCATGGGGTGCTCGCCTCAAAGTCGGGTGGCAACGCTGGGGCAGCACTGAAGAAGCGGGTGAATTTGTGCGTCTTGTGTCAGGTCAGGGCCCGCTCGCGTTTAGGCACGTCAAGGCACTGCCCCAGCATGACGGTGGCAGCACCAATTATGCTCATTATTGGGCTTAGCATTATCATTACTCTTCGCTGCACCCAACGCGGTTTCGCACGTTTGGGTTGCGGAGCGGATCTGCGGCAGACGCTATTGACTCCCGGAGGGAGTGGGCCCCAGAGGGGGCTCGTGGGAGCACAAAAGGGCTCCGCAGGTGTTCTTAAAAGTGTATTTAGTATCTGCTCAACTGTGCAAGGTTGACTTGGGCGCGATGGCGGAAGGTGTGGGGACTAGATTGCGCAAAGTGTGCAACCACACCAGCACAAGAGCATGGCAGTCACATTAAGTGATAGTAAGGTGGCTGAACAGGTACACACTCCTGAAACCAGCTCTTGGGGGCACAGTAAGATAGGCATGTGGTTATGATAATTACTGCATTTCCCGTAAAGGAGGCCCGGAGGCTTCTGTGCTCCACGCGGTGAAGATTATTACCGGGAAAGGGCAATAGGGGGGTGTTGAAGCTGCACCCTAGTCCCTGCGTGAAGACAATTGTACACACCACTATGGTGATCTGCATATGCCTAAGTTGAGCATGAGGTACTTAGGATATGGCCCTGCTACAAGTGTTTAGTAGGGTACACTGCTGATTAAGTTGATGCATAATGTGTTATGCTAAGTACAGTTCCT
Organism: Calotriton arnoldi; assembly: GCA_963921515.1. Classification (NCBI taxonomy): domain Eukaryota; kingdom Metazoa; phylum Chordata; class Amphibia; order Caudata; family Salamandridae; genus Calotriton; species Calotriton arnoldi. Next base: position 326,257 of record CAWUFW010008721.1, on the reverse strand, counting down.
ACCAGTAACTACTGGGTTGTGCTAACTGATCTGTAGGACAGTGGCCCGATTGGCCTAGAGATTTATGTAATCCCGTGAAGTCATTACAAGGTCTTCTAGCACAGTGTAATATATGCAGTTGGAGCTAAGTTTTTCTTTTTATAGAGGATACAAAGGATCATTTTAAATAACCTTGTATGGAGTCTCTTTTGTGGTGTGCCTAGTGTACCACTTCGGGTGTTTGTGTGGCACATACAATTTACACTGCCTCTGGGATAAGCCTGACTGCTCTACCTAGCTACCTAGGGGCTTAGCAGGTGTTAGCTTAAGTGTGTAACTCCCTTCTCCTGACTAGAGTGGTGGGTTCTGCTGTAGTGTAGTTCCTATTTCCCTAATAGGCTCTGCGCATTGGAATAATATAACGTATAGGCTTGACATAGGACTAAAGTCGGTATGTCCCTATCGAGTATATTAAACTTAATTACTTGTGCCAGCTAGCTCAGAGGCCACTAGAAACTCCTTGAGAACAAGAAGGGAGTAGTTTCTGGCAACTGAAAAACATGACAACTTTGTTTCCCTTTAGAATCGGAACACGTCTCAGAATCGTGGAAACAATAGATAACAGTTTCACTCAGTCAATCGTGCATGCTTAGTTTCTACAGAGTTACACAGAAAGGAAAGACGGGCGTTTCAATAAAAGGGTTTTATTGAACAGTCTTGTTTCTCGTGTAAGAGATATGTGCTGTTATGATCACAAGACAGTATGCAAGATAAATCATGTACAGCGTAAGCAGTAGAAATAAATAATACAGCGCTAGCATTATCTTTTAGCATATATTCACGTACATAAATAACATGAGCTAAAAATGCGAGTACTCATACGATGCGTCTCTAAGCTAGTTCTACCCCAATGTACCTAATCTAGTCTAGGTGTAGGGAAAGTTAAGAAGTAGGTGGAGTATTCTCTAGTATGGCATACTAAGAGTATGTTAAGTATAGTATGCCAAGTCTAGTATGCCAAGAGTCCCTCTAGGATCTAGTCAGCTCCATACCTTGAGAATGAGAGAGGTGGGAATCTCTTGCCGGATCTGGAACTCTAACACCCTGCGAAGGGAGTCAGAACACTGGAAGCTGGATTCATCTGCGTGCAGGAATGACAGCGTCTTCTCAGTGCGTCTGGCCGGGATACGGGCTCCTCTGAAGTCGAGGTCTCCTCTAACTTGCTTGGGCAAGGGAAGGTATATTTATACCTGGTAGGTGCCTTGGATTGTTAGCATTGACGTGAAGTCGGACAGAGGAAGACGTCAGGAATGAACCCTTAAGGTATAACGGTTCATACATAATAGATGAGTTCTTGGAGAAATCAATAGTCCTGTGCTAGGGGAACTCCCGATGCTTAAGGGTCTGGTCTCTAAGAACTCGTTGTGACGTTAGGGTGGACAGATGTCGGTGACCATGCCTGTATTTGGAGTGCACGGTTAATGCCTAAATAAGGACAGGGATTCTATGCCTATATAAGGGCAATGCGAATTGTGCCTATATAAGGACATGATTCAGGTGTGTCAGATTTTGTGTCTATTGTGTCTTTCCATAAGTCGAAACCATGTCTAGACAGTTGGGCAATAAATGCTGCAGAGTAAATCTGTTTTGTATTAGTTAACATCATTTTCAGTCCTGTTTTGTTTACATTTTTATAGCAAAATGTTTCTGGATCAGATGTATTGTATCCTGAAAAATATGGAAACTTTTTAGCAAATGTTTTTGAACTACCTTTCGGTGGTGTAGGACAATGTTCCCATTGGTTAAACATAAACACATTTCTAGGTGTTGCAGATTTATGCAAAAAATGATGGCCATAGTGGTTATAGCAATACAGCTGTTCATAGTCTGATTGACCCTCTAAATATTCATTATTAGGAAATGCAGCAGACCTTTCTAGATCAAACATTATGTCATTTACAGTCTCAAAGTCCCAATCATCAGAATAGGTACTGGATGAAACAAAATCACTTAGTGAAATCTTAAATAAATGTGGAATGTTCAAATGTTCCGTAGGGCCGAAAATATCGAAATCTGTTTTGTCCCACACTATACCATCCTGTATAGGAACGGCTGTGATGTTCACTGCTGATAAGTCTCTTGCTTCACGATGGGAAGATTTGTGAGCACTCCCCCTCCCCACAGTTCTGTTCCTTCTCTCGCTGACCGCCCGACTTCCCCTCCTTTTCCCACCCTGCACGGCCCTTCCCCCCAACCCCAAAAAGGAACTGCATACCCTCTTGTGCATAGACATTGGTTAGGGCATGTATGCAGGACCTGGATAAATAAAACCCTTGTCCCCGCATTTGATTTATTTCTTATCATGTACTTGCCATGAATCCCTCCTTTCTTACAGGAATTTTGCCTGATCAGTTTAATCTGTGGTGTTTGCCCCCAGACTTCCCAGGCTGTTTTACTGCTAGCAATGTGAGCAGTTGCTGACCTTAATGGGGGAATCTCCCGGTTGCAACTTGAAATTTTTCACCGCCCAATGTGAGCAGTTGCTGGCCTTAATGAAGGAATCCCCCGGATGCAACTTGAAATTTACACCACCCACCTTAATGTGCTATGTTGTAAGCAATTGGGTACCTTACATATATCTCTTCCCCTTGAAAAGATACAACAAACCGCTTTGGTCATGAGAACCTTAATAAGCGCAAATTTGCCATGGACATACCTGTAAATGTCTCAGAGGTGGGGCGGCTGAAGAACACAAGACACAGGCAGTGTCCAAATGAGAATGGATCTACACAGCCATAAGACCAGAGATACACCTACATTAAACCCACAGATACACCTTTGAGGTATGCTAACCTGGCCCAAAATCTGTTTCCCCCTGCTCCTGAACAGGGCATATTGCATGGGGGTACAACCCCTCAGCCTCAGAAACTTTCAATGATATCATGGGTAAAATGCCCACAAAACGTGAGCAAATTCCATTCTGGATAGCTCAAACAATTACTCAAATAGAAGCAGTATTTCCAAATACTAGCCCATATCAGAAACACAGAATCCTAACAATCTGTTTACCAATGGGGATCACACCACAACTGGAAGACTGCACCACTTGGGGCTCAGTCTTTGCTGTCATCTATACTAAAACACATGGTGTTCCGTCAATCGCAGTAATACCAGATGTCCTGAAACAAATTCAAAATGAATACGGGGCAGAGCCTGCTCTAAATTTGGGTATGAAATTACTGAAAAATTTCGACCAGGTCTCAACAATAATATTATCTAATATTAAAGGGGAGGCCGCAGCAGTGGTGATCCGCCAACGATTAAGGGAATTCGATGTTACAGAACATCAAACAGAACTACCCAGAATAATAGAACAATCTTATGTAGAATTAGGCAGAGATAGTTTGGGTGGAAGACCATTGAAGCCAAAACTATCTGAAAGTCCTGAGAAGGACTCTATTAAACAAACTCCTACATCTTCTAAAAAGAAGTGGGAAACTAATAAACATAATTCAAATGAGAAACGTTCTCAATCCCGAGGTAGGTCTCCTCAAAAGGAGCCCTCTGAAAGGAGGTAGAACCTCAGGAATAGGGATAATTTGAAAAAACCTGACAGGTATCAAGATACTGATACACGTTCCTCTCGTACCTTTCAGATATTGTCACAGACATCGGAAAGAAGACGGTCAGAACATAGAGAAGAACGCGTGAAATCGAAAGACGACAAACACGTTCCGAAAAATAAATCAAAACCTCAATTCTCAAAAAGAAGGTAGCAGGTCTGAAGATCAGACATGCCGAGGATACTGAGAACACAACTCAAGAACGGAGAATGGGCTCAGACAATGCTGGACAGTGCAGCAGAAGTCACAATAGCTCGCCAGAACCTGAAGGAACTTCTGGAGATAGTGGACTTGAATGAGTACATTACAGTTGAGACTGTAGACACCAGGGTTAGTACTCCACAAAGGTTATTTGAAATAACACTCCGGATGGAGGGAGACATACCTAGACAGGTAAAAGCACTCTTTTGGGAAAAACTTTCAAGGGGCTATGACATACTTCCAGCAGAAAAAGACTGGCCACCACAAATTGTCAGGGAGTGCCCACATGGCGAAGACATTATTATGCCTGCCTTCTCTAACCATATTCCAGTTCACCTAAAATATACTTATGCCAGGAAATGGGCAGTTGCCCAGGCCCCAGCATTATACAAAAATCATGTAGGATGGGATGAGGAATCACCTCACCATAAAATACATCTAAAAAATGAACCTACTGCACAAAGGCAGTACCCAATAAAGCAAGAAGCTAAAAAACAGGTCAGGGAGATCTTAAATCAACTTGAATACCAAGGGGTGATTGAAACATGCACCTCTTCAATGAACAATCCTTTGTTTCCTGTCTCCAAACCAGACAACACCTATCGTCTAGTTTTAGATTACAGACACTTAAACACTTGTTCTAAAACATTTGCAGTGCAAAATGCACATAGTACAGCATTAATGAATAACATTGTGCGTACAAAATATAAAACCACATTGGACATCTCAAATGGTTTCTTTTGTCAAAACATAGCACCTGAAAGCAGGTACTTAACAGCTTTCTCAATAATGGGGACCCAGCGTCAATTTTGTCGACTCCCACAAGAGTTCAAGAACAGCCCGGGGTTATTCTCAGCGAGGGTAATGGAGTTACTACAAATTTATGATAATGAGGCATTGTCATATGTCGATGACATCTATCTGACAGACGATGACCTGGATAGGCACTTGAACAGGGTGAGCACCATTATACTGGGCTTCGCCTCTGAGGGCTATAAGTTCAACTTTAAAAAATCCAGAATTGCCCATCTCAATGTCCTTTTTCTAGGATATGAGCTTTCAAGTGAAGGAAAGAGCTTGGCAGCCAACTTTTTAGAAAGATGTGCGCTGCTCCAACCTCCAAAGACACTGAAAAATTTACAATGCATCCTGGGTTTCCTACATTTTGGAGGAACTTACATTCTAAATTTCGCAGAAAGGGTTAAACCTCTCTACGCACTAATCAAACCTGATTTTTCAATCAAAAATTGGACACAGGAACACACAGAAATCTTGTGTTCACTCCAAGCTAACATGTTAGCAACAAATCACTTACAAACACGCGTAAGTCAACGCAACTTAGTGATCCGAATAATTTCGGGTCAATGCGGATTCACCTACTTAACATTTAATGAGGGTGAAAAAGTACCAATTGCATACAACTCTCATTTGTATACACAAGCAGAAATGCACTTCACTTCAACTGAAAAAATACTGACAGCAGTTCAAACCGCTGTAGCAAAAGAAAGAGCTCTAGCCCAAGGGAAACACATTATTGTCGTAATCCCAGTTCCGGCCTTAGAGGCGGTAACAAAAGCGAGCATTCCAAATGCTAAAGCATTACATCCTAGATGGATACAATGGGTTAATTCTCTTGCTGCAACAGATGTTGAATATGTTTTTGATCGTGATTTAAAAACACAAGCGTTCCTGCAATATGAACATGAATGTCCTCTGCCCACTGAGATTCTGCCTCTCGATCAGTACGAATTCATAATTTACACTGACGGATCCGCACAACCCGCTACAGGGAGAAAGCAAGCTTACAGTGCAGCATGCGCAATCGTTAAAGGTCGCATGCGAGATGGCAACTTCAGACCTATGGTCACAAAAACCCAATCTCTAGGAGATTGTACAGCTCAGCGAGCTGAACTACAAGCATTCAAACTGGCACTTGAAAGTACAGATCGAGAATTCCCCACACTAATAGTGTGCGATTCTTTCTACTGTGTGCAGTCGTATAATGAATATATACAAACTTGGCTTGAAAATGGGTTGAAAGATGCAAAAGGTGGCACAATAAAGCATAAAACGCTTTGGGAACAAGTAGTTCAGTTAAAAAACGGACTACCAAAGGCTCACGTGATCCATACACTGAGTCATCAACGTGATGGCGTTCACATTGCAGGGAATTCATTGGCTGATGAAGCCACAAAGGGGGCTGTTCAGACGGCTTCCGTAGCTGCGATCACTAGTTCAAAAACGAGAATAGACAGTGAGATAATGTTGGCTGTCAATGCTTCAAGCAAAGGCAGTGGTGCAGCGTTACCAAAAAAGTTTCCACTCAAGTACTCTTATGTAATTGATGCGAACAACTTTCCTTTTGCTCGAATCCCTGGAGTGGGGGATAGGGTAATTCCAAACAAGGAACGTAGATTAGGACTAATCCTAGCAGCACACGAAGGGATAGCCTCTGCCCATGCAGGCATTTCTGGAACAGTATCTTTACTGAAACAAAGATATTGGTGGCCTGGCATTAGGAAACAGACCAAGAACTATGTTCTGGAATGTGAAATATGCCAACAGATGAAAGTCTCCACAGTGAAACGTCCTGCGCAGACACCCCTGTTAATTTCAGACAAACCATTAGCTTGTGTTTACCTGGACCACTGCGGTCCCTTGCAAAGGGACGGTAACTATAAATATATAATGGTCGCAGTGGATTCTTGCTCTAGGTTCCTATGGATATGGCCTCAGAGCTCGGCTGACGCTCAAACTGTTATAAAAGATTTGCGAGTCTTTATCGGCACATACGCAATAGGCACGCTACATTCTGACCAGGGCCCTGCGTTTAGCTCTCTGGCTTACAAAGACGCCATGGCCAGTCTGGGCGTTGCATTGCGGTACTCCTCTCCGTTTCATCCTGAGGGAAATTCTGTTGTGGAAAGGAAAAACCGGGACATAAAGCAGTCTATAACAGCTAGGGTATTAAGTTCGGGTGATGGGTGGGTCAAACATCTTTATGGGGTCCAACGCTCATTAAATAATTTGCCAAGAAGTTCTCTAGGGGGAGTCACTCCATATGAGGTCCTATTTGGGACAAGAATGTGGGTGCCTGATCTAGAATGTAAGGGCACAGTGGTGGAAAATAAACCCTTTGATATCAAAGATCGTTTGGCTGTTTTACAGGATCTAAATGAACTAAGATCGAAACAAAGCAACATATTCCTGCAGCCAACCACCACTGGGGAAAAACCAGCGGTCCCGTCAAGGCCTGTCTGGATTCCAAAAGTTGGGGATCTAGTCAGAGAGAAGATTGAGGACAAGAAGGAATTTGGACCTTCTTATAGACAACCAGTACCTGTCCTAGCCGTACACGGAACAAGAACAGTACTTCTGCCGCCCCTTGCTGGAAAAAAGGAGAAAAGATTTGTGTCCATCGACCTCATCAAACCACAGTATGTGGCCAATACTAAATAGTAGGCCTCGTGGACTCCGACCTAGTAGCAGACACCCTCCTCTCGCTACTATCCAAGAGGTTCAGACTGAAAGACTGATAGCCATCGAGAATTCAGCAGCAACAGATGAAGGACTGAGCAACAATGCTATGGAACTCATCCCTCTTGAAACTCAAGTAACAGTTCGTCCAAATACACCTGTCTACACCAATGTAACAAGTGATCAACTGGTTCCAGCGATTTCTACAAATCCTGATGCAATTCCAACAATTGACAGAACTGCTTCTGGCTATTTCATTAACTTTGATACATTTTCTGAGGATCTGAGTGAGCCTGAGTCGTCGCCAGCATCATTAACTTTCAAACAGCAAGTACAAGACTTTCTTCATTTTCTGAAAAAGACTTATCTGGTTTCACCATGGATTGAACTATGGATTATTTCTGGAATATTTTTCTTTCTGCTGTGGCTAGCTTTGGTTATGACTATGAGCGTGCTTATAGATTGGCAGATATATCCATGTGAACACTGAAAGAAAAGAAGTGAACTTACTTGCTGGCTGCTGCAATTAAAGAAGGACTAAAACAAGGGACACTACACATAGGAATTCCCAAACTGCCTCCTTGTATTGTATTATAGAGTAGATTAGGTACGCCCCCCGGTCCTGAAGAAACACCACTCATCCACTAGGAGAAATTAGGTGTGAAACATGTCGACCTTTTAACCATATTTTTTCCCCCCCACATTGCACATCCGAGCTGTAGCAGGTTTAATCCTCCTGCCAGCCGTGACTCTTGCAGTCTGTTTTTAACCTTAGCACCTGTGCCCAGCTAAATAAAAGACATTTTGGGACACCTGTAGCTAATTTTAACATCATCACACCACTCTACTCACTTTGCTTCTGTGCCCCACTTCTTCATCACAACAGGGCCTATACGGTTTAACATCATTAAAGATCTCTGGCAAAGAGCCCCCCCGCGGGGCCCGTCGGGCATTGCAGCGCCGGCCCGACGAGGAGCTGCCCTATGATGAAGCAAGACACCCCTTGGGGTGTGTGAGGGCCCTTGCTCCTATTGGAGCACTCCCCCTCCCCACAGCTCTGTTCCTTCTCTCGCTGACTGCCCGACTTCCCCTCCTTTTCCCGCCCTGCCACGGCCCTTGCCCCCCCTCCAACCCCAAAAAGGAACACTGCATACCCTCTTGTGCTAGTACATGATAAGCTCATCGGATAGTTGAGCCTTGACACATCATAGTAGGATAGTCAACTACGTGGAACAGGCTATTTGGTATGCCTTGACAGGACATTGATACACACTTCATACGAACGGCAGCCTCTATAAAGGATAAATGCTGGTAACACGGACTGGGGTACGTTGGCGCTAAATCCTCCTCACCAAGCTGCAGTGCCTCAGGTTGTTGCCAGGGGTCTTTGAGTGACAGGCAAGTGCATTAAGGGAGCTGTATTAAGTAGCGAGGTTACTTGCGGTGAGGCAGAGGGGTCCCAGTGGACCCACAAAAGGTAGGCTGTGGCAAAACATGAAACTGGGAATCTTAGATTCCGACATTATCATTGGTTTAATAATAAGCTAGACTCTCTGGCTACGCGGGGAAAAAACATTCCAACATAAATCACAAGGTGACTAGAAGGTAAGCCGAACTCAGCTTTGATTCTGTGAAGGGCAATCAATTCCGGTGATAAAGTGAACTAGGTCTTTAGCTGGATTAAGCACCAAGGGTCTCAGATGGTTAGCAGGTAGTGTGTATCTGTGATCAGACTGCAGTTAAGCAAGGCTGGTGGGCTGTGTAAGTTGTCACTTCAAAAAGGGTGCGGTGACTGCAATAGTGGGAACAATACAAACATTCCCTCAAACCAGATTTGACACCATTAATGTGTTTTCCATGGTTTAGCAATCAAAAGGTCTGTGAAAATGTCTGGTCAAATTCAGCAAAGTATGTGCACTCTGGAACCGAGGGCAGGTGACAGGTTGCTTCAGTTAAGCAAAAAATTCCCCGCCCTGATAGCCATAGTATCTAGGTTGGTTGTGGAAGCTGTCCGCTAACAAGTGTGCTGCTGTCCCAAAAGTTGGGGAAACAAGGTGTTAAACACAAAATGGCTACAATGTATTAAGAATATCTGGCATGTCCATTATTTAAAAAAAAGGCAGGTATCAGTCACTAGAACACAGCGGGCATTCATATTGAGAGGGAGCAAGAACATTTCACTGCTGGTGCGGTACACGGTTATCAGCTTGAACCCCCCCCCTTTTGGGAATAATCACGTACAGGGGTAAACAAGGCCTTAGTCAACCCTAAATGTAAGGCACATATTGCACGCAGTGCACAATGGATTAAATCAGATATAACCATGGTTACGAAGAGCAGTAGTCTTGCATTCCCGTTTGGGTAAGAATTCTGGTAGGCGTGGTACTCCTATACAGGAGGAGGCCAGCTGGCAGAGATATGGGTATGGTGTGGGCCACAAACAATAACTTGTTAACAAATACACTGTTGGCCTGGGAGGCGAACTCCTATACATTTTTCCAGCGTATTCTGAAATCAGTGATTGGGCGGTGATGGGTAATGCACAACCCGGCAACACCTAACAAATAGGCCCGTATTGGCACAAGTGCACCTTAGGAATTTCACCCTGAAATGCGGTTAAAGTAGAGAGCAGTTGTTTAAATTCTGGGCAGGCCATCGTACATGCCTACGGATGGGTAAAAAGAGCTGTGGTTAAAATAGAAGAGTAGTTCCCATTTTAAGTGGAGGCCAGCGAACTTGCCTATGAGGGGGTATATAAGACATCTACAAGGCCACCAAGCAGGAGGTTTAGCGTGAGTTTGTCATTCCGAAAAGTGCACTCCAATAGTGTTTGTAGCACAAATGCTTACAATCACCAGAACACAATTTACTGTCATCTTTAAGGAGGGGCAAGTAAATTGCTCATATGTTTTACTCCATGTCCCTAAAGCCAAAAGCATTGGAAACCTTTTGCCACCCTGGTATACCTTTAGCATAAGCTGTATATGAGCTACATACGCTGGGGGGCGCCAGCATAGTGTCACAGCATCTCATGATCACAGCCAGACTGATGGATTTTGCAGGCAATAAGGACATGAAATTGAGAAGAATATTAGGAGTACCTTAAAGGGCCTCATCTCCTGTGGGTAGATCTACCTTGTTTGGTTTAGGTGAGTAGGTCACCTGGCGTCCTCGTATGGACATGGGACAGCTCAACGCGAGACATGTCACATGACTCCAAAGGATGAGAGGGCTATGCCTAGGTACTGGGGCAGCACATGGTTCTCAGTGCAAACCCTCAAATTAGGGACCCGCCAAGTAGGGGTGGTAAACAAGGGCTTAGTTTTATTGCTCTTGGGGTCCTAGCTTCTGTTGGCACTGCGCTCCCTTCCTATTGGAGGTCAGTGGGTAGAGACATGGATTGGTACAGAAGGGTAATTAAAGCCAGGGCAAGCCCACCAAGCAGGAGGGCTTGGGTCAACATGAATGCAAAACCAATTAGAAGGACGTGGTAAAGAGGCGTGGCCTCTTCTGTGCAAACACCACTGGGGTACCCGGATAGGGATGGGGCACACCTATCAGAAGAAGATGGGGTGATTGTCCAGCCAGAAAGATTGGTAACTACAGGTTGCAGGAGGTTGGAGCCTGCATTAGCTTTAAAGGTAATAAAGCTGTGGTTAAGAGTAGAGCTCCCTTCCAGGGAGGCCATCACATTTTTATGGTAAGGAACGTAAAGCCAGGGACAAGCCCACCAAGCTGGAGGACATGGTTCAAATCAAATTCAAGTTAAAATAAGAATATATGGTTAAATTAGGCGTGGCCTCTTCATGGAACACCACATGGTATTATAGGGACGGGGTACCCCTGTCAGAAATAGATAAGGAAATGGTATACCTAGAAGGGCTAATGACAGTTTGCAGGTGGTTAAGGAGTATACCATAGTGGGGGGGCCCCAGATATGACAGTGGCCACATCCTTGGCACTGGCGGAGTTACAGAGCGATCCGGAGGTGGAAGGGTACACAAGGGTACCTCTTCAGGAGCACAATAGGGGTGCCTGTGCCAAACCCCAGGAAGCTTTATCGCATGTCCCTGGAGGAAAATCGTTGGCGCCCCGCTAGTCCTTCGGGCGGTTGTAGGCCTGAACAACCGGGGGCTTGCCTTGCAACGCTCCGCCCTTAAAAGGGCATGAGTAAAGTCGTGGACCGGTGGTTCACGGTATTCGAGGGGGGAATCCCTTCATAAATGGTAGCACCGATTGGGTTGGCCACGGTGCAATTTGGCACTTCAGGCGGGCAGGGCAGCGTTGGTCAATCACCGCTGCCTGCCCTTGGATCGCCTGTAAGTTAACCCACCACGTTGGCATACTTTTGTATGTAATAAACCTGCAGAAAACTTTTCGCAACAAAATGGTGTTGCGTGATTATTTATTCCAATTACATGCTAGGTTCTGCAAAGGTGGGGAGGGTTGCCTATATAGGCACTATGAGGCTGCCCGAGGCCCACGCAGTGGGCCACCTCAGAAGGGTGGCCACCTTACTGCCACATTAGGCACACCGCCACCTCTCTAGTTGTGGGTACCCCGGGGAGGAGTCCCACACCCTCCCAGCCTGACGCGCCATCCGTGTCACTTCCGGCACGCAGAGGGTTGGGGCAAGGTATTTCCCCCGCCCTTCTGGCACCCTCTTTGGCTCGGGACACGCCGTCTCCCGCCCTACCGTGTACCCGGCGTGTAGGCTGGTGAGCTGGTTAGGTAGGACTTTTAATGTTTTCATTTGTGTTGCAGACGGAATTACAGGGCGATCCGGAGGTGGAAGGGTACACAAGGGTACCTCTTCAGGAGCACAATAGGTGTGCCTGTGCCAAACCCCAGGAAGCTTTATCGCATGTCCCTGGAGGAAAATCATCAGCGCCCCGCTAGTCCTTTGGGCATTGTAGGCCTGAACAACCGGGGGCTTGCCTTGCTATGCTCCACCCTTAAAAGGGCGTGAGTAAAGTTGTGGACCGGTGGTTCATGGTATTCGAGGGGGAATCCCTTCATAAATGGTAGCACCGATTGGGTTGGCCACGGTGCAATTTGGCTCTTCAGGCGGGCAGGGCAGAGTTGGTCAGTCACCGCTGACTGCTCTTGGATCGCCCGTAAGTTAACCCACCACGTTGGCATACTTTTGTATGTAATAAACCTGCAGCAAACTTTTCCCAACAAAATGGTGTTGCGTGATTATTTATTCCAATTGCATACTAGGTTCTGCAAAGGTGGGGAGGGTTGCCTATATAGGCACTAGGGCCGGTGACAACCACCAAACAAGATACTGGCTCTGTGCTATAGCTCCTGGTGACCGACAACCTACAGCACCGGCGCTTGACAACCTACCCGCCGATACCGACCAATGATGCTCCACACTGTCGCCTTTCTCCTGACTAGTAACTTCGCGCTTTAGCGAGCCCGATTTCATGAAAGGACCCCGATTCTGCCATTTAGCAAACGGGGCAAGTTACCGAGCTGCTCTGCCAAGTAGTATGCCTCCTGGTCTAGAACTTGCATACCTCTCTACATGTATGAGCGGACCAGGGTGTCCATATTTACTTTGCTTCTCTTTTCCCTATATGAGCATGTTGAGAAGTGATCGGAGCCTCTTATATTTCCAGGTTATCGGATATAGGCACCATTGGAAGTGGTACAGACAGCTGGCAACACTATCATTTTAGATATTGCTATACGTCCGGCTGTTGACAACGGGAGAAAGACCTAGAACTCCAGAATCCTCCATGCCCTGTATCAATCTGAGAATGTTCAATTCATGCAAGTACATTTCGAGGCAATTACCGCTATTCCTGGGTACCGGAACGCCCTCGTCTCCCATGGAATCACCAGTGGGGGAGCAGTGCACATGGCACTGTCGAGAGCCCAACTTGGGATATAACAACCACTTAGGCACATTAATGCATAGCCCACTGTCGGCCGAAGTGATCCAATATAGTAAGGAGGCGCAGGTGCACCTCTACAGACTTGCACAAGTACAGTAGCATATCATTCAGCATAAATGGACACAAGGTGGTTTTGTACAGACCCCACTTCAATGGCCCAGTCTGACAGTGGGGCCTCAAGTAGACAGTCCGATCCCTCAGGGACCGGCGCATCAAGCAAAGGTGACAGGGGGCAGCCCTGGCATGTGCCCCATTCCAATACCCATTCCGCTGATATGAAACCATTGGTTTTCACTCTTGCAGTAGGGTTGGCATTTAGGAGCCTAGTCAGTGCCAAAAACGCAGGACCAACATTAATGGACCTCAGCATATAGTGCCAAGACAGTGTGCTGAAGGCTTTCTCTGTGTCCAGAGAAACCAGAGCCATATGTTCATCTGATGCTCTTGTTTCACCAAGGAAGCGTCTTAATCTCCGAAGATTAAGCACTGCGCGCCTGTTTGATATGAAACCACACTGATCAGTGCTGATCCGGGCGCCTTTCGTGGGCTGCAATCATCAGGTCAGAGTTTTGTTTCATGTGTTTAGGCGCGAGAGCGGTCGATAGGCCCTGCAATCTATGGGTCTCTCCCTGGTTTAGGGATAGACATTATCACTGCTTCTCCCATGGAGCGTGGGAGCGAGTCCGCGTCCAGCATTTCCAGATACATTTGCAGTAATCCCCCAGCAAGCTGCTCACTGTATGCCCGACACCACTTTGCCGGCAGCCCACCTGGCCCCGGGATCTTGTGAGCATTCAGGTCGGTCACAGCCCCTTTGTTCCTGCGTCTTTCTATGCAGATCCTATACTGCTAGTATTGGGTATGTGAGTGTCTCGTCTACGGGGTGCGGATTTTTATATAGCTGCCTATAGTATGCTTAGAAGCCATTCTCTATCCCCTCTTGAGTGTTCACGAGCAGGCAACAAGCATCTCCATTAGCTACAATGCATGGAGGCCCCCACTCCTGGTTTAGGAGCCAGGGCAGTATCCTGCCTGCTTTATCCCCCTCTCAGCGGAGAATCTGCCTAAAGGTACGGTTTAGTAGCAGTTGAATATCCATCATTTCTTCATCATCTCTGTAAGTAGGGTGCCTAGTCAGGCTAGACCTGGGCGTCACCAGGGTAGTGTTTTGATGGTGCATGAGATCCCTCTCCATGTCTAGAAGGTTTTTTCTAGGGGTCTAATCATCAATGTTTCCTGGGAACTGCCAAAGCCACACAAAACGACCTTAAGCGCATACCATTCTATTGCTCTGTTGTTGTCGTGTTGTAGTGGGCAGGGCCTGTCTGAACCCAGAATCATGCAGAGATGACACCGATAGCCTCCATGTAGGAATGCATGTATGATATGGGGTCACTGAGTATGTTGCGCACACCAGGAAGTGGTCGGAAATTGCTTTCCCGATGTGTGTTCAGTGTGTGACATGGCGCACTTGGCTCCTATCTAATAATATGAAATCTAATCTGGAGAAGGGGTTTCTGGGGATGGCATAGTGTGTGAACTCCCACAACTGTGGATTGCTTGTCCCCAGACATCTATCAAATTCAGGTCCTCCATCACCTGTCCAAGCGATGCAGACATCCTGTGTTTGTGGGCGCGCAGTCTATGTCCATTGAGGACACGATTAAGGTTGCCTAACTAGATCAATGGCATGGCAACATATGGTGTGAGTGCTTGCCTAAGAGCAGGGAAGAACTCGCCATCATCAACCTTGGGGGCGTATATTCTTACCAACACTAAGGTCTTGCCATTCAATGTAACCTGTAGTATAAACATGCAAATCTTGTTTGTTAGAGTGTATCACAGTGGTAGCAACTGGCAGTCCAGGGGACAGCCATATGCCCACCCCTCTTGCATGTGTGCTGTAACTCACATGACAAAATCTCCCTCTCCATTTATGGGACAGGTTATGGGCTTCGGCTGGCAACAGGTGAGTCTCCTGCATACAGGCCACGTGTGTGCCACTGAGGTATGTTCCCACCATCAAACTCTTGCGATAATGATTGAGGCCCCTGACCTTCCATGTTAATAATTTGATCTCATCCATGGACTATGTATATGTGTAGACAGAGATCATGTGCCCAGATGACGTGTGTCCCTTAAACAGTTGCACCATGCCTCCATGTGGGTATTTGCACCCAACAAAATATTCTACATTGTCGAATGCAAGCACCTCTATGGGCTCCCAAGCTTCTGCATTCTGGTTTAATATTGCAGTTTTTTAGCTATAGCTTGCAGATACTATTGCTGCCAATAGTTGAAGAAATACAATCAGTACAAACAGTACACACTGCACCTGCAAAAAATAAAAAACAACATATCAACTAGAGGCAGCCAACGTTGCGTATAGGAATAATAAAAATAAATGCAAATGCTTACGCTGACCCTACATCGGGACTGCGTGAGGCTCAACTCAAAGACCCACTGCAATGGACAGGTCCCACACATATAGGGAGGTGGTAATACGTATTTATATGCCCCCTATGGTTAGTTCAAACCAAAGGTATAAGTGCTAGTCATTGTTTACATAGTCTTGTGAGTCCTACTCTTCAAGGAACATGTCATTGTGTTGCGTTGCATGAGGAGAGTCAAGAGTGTCTCCGCCGTATGGTCCAGCCTTGCTGGGCGTAGTGCATCTTTTCCCCTGTCAAGTGGTGCTACCCAAGTACTGGACCTTTAGAAATGAGGCCTAAGGTGCTTTTACATCTTCCACTTTGTGTGAGTCAGAACCTGCGCATCATTGTTGTTGCGGGAGAGGACATGGCGCATCACCTTCAGAAGCAGCGCATCCTCGTCGTTGTGGGAAGTGGACCCGGTGCATCTTCTTCTGAGCCAGCGCATTGCCTTCAGAATCAACGCATCGCCTACAGCGGGAGCAGCAGCTGTGCATCTAATTTGGAACCAGCAATTCACACTCAGAACCGACGCATCACCGTCCAACATCTTGTCCACTGCATGGCTTGACATCGACGCATCGCTGCAGCTGCACCTCGGATCGTCATCGATGACGACACATCCCAGATCAAGGTACTTTTGTTCATATGTCTCAAGTGGGTCCCTGGATCCGGCACACGCTCTATCATGGTTGGCCTGAACTTTTGACTTTGCACCCAGTCCAGGGTGATCAGATAATCCATTTAAGCACTTATTATTTCTAAGCAGTATTTTACATTTATTCTTTGAAAATTCATATCTCGTCTTCTACTTGTTGGTTGTTTGTCATTTTGGCCTTGTTTTAATTATAAAATTAAGCTCTATTCTTTCTAATCTGGTCTGAAGTCTTTTATGCTGCTTTCACTGTGTTACTGTTTGAAGTGTTGCACAGATACTTTACACATTGCCCCTTAGGTTAAGCCTGACTGCTCTGTGCCAAGCTACCAGAGTACCAGAGGATGAGCACAGGATAATTTAGGATGTGTTGTGACGTACCCTGATTAGGATTGTTGTACCTGCTTGGCTTATAACCTTTATTTCAATTTTATTGATTTTGATCAACAATTTGGAATAAATACATGAAACATATTATATAAAACTATAAACATGTTGATAAAAATTTCCTTTTAAAATATAGGTAAAAAAGATTTCATTAATTATAGATATTTTAGCAGACAAACTAATTTGGCGGATATTTCAATAAGGCAATTAAGTCATTGATAGTAGAAAGATCATACCTGAAACATATGGGTTTTAAGAAATGATTCCTGGCCTCTACCACCACTTTATTAGAACAGGAATATAAGACGTGGGTTAAGTCCTGGACTCCTCTATTATATTTATCACAAACTCCTGTACTTTCGGCTGAATCACTCCAGCTCTTTGGATAGGCCTTTAGAGGTAATAATCCTAGGCAAAGCATGATAATGCATCTCTGAATACTGTGTATAACTCACATACATTTGGTGAGTCTTAAACTCGATAGTAGATACAAAAGACTTGTGGGATAATTCGGAGCAATGTGCAATATCAAGATCAAAGCTTAATCAAGGAGTCATATTTTTTAGAAATAGCTTCAAGTGTGCTGGTGACCAGGATTGAAGTAAACTTTCAGTACATTGTAAGTATTCTAAGGCTATCTTAAAGTTTCTGTTAAAAGTGTATACATTTGTGCCAGCCTTAAAAGTTTTGTATTTTATTAAGGTCCTTAAAGAGCCTTCTTCCTCGTGCAGAAACTTAAATGCCCATCTAATTATGTTGGCCAAAGTCTTTGAAAAGTCACCAACAATTGAGAACTCTAAACGAAGGATTTGAACCAATATAGCTTAGCTCAGTAGCGTTATTTTAAGTAGAAATTTACCTTCTCATGTATTCAGAATGCACCATCTACTAGTAGGGATATATTCTGTTGCATAAGTTAGGGTAGGGGGAATTTTTGCTCGATAGATTTCGAGAAGAGAATAAATCTGTCTCTTACCCGAAGAGGAATAAAATCTCTTTAGCGCGTTTATATGTTCTACTGCTTTTAGATCCATATGCTGAAAGTGGGAAGAAGCTTCGAGGGATTGTGTAAACACTCGTCCTAAATAGGTGTATGCTTTTACCACCTCTACTGATATCCCATCTAATTTCCAATTGAAGTGGATGTAATGGTTCCGTCTCCTAAATGGGACCACCTTTGTTTTGTATTTCCGAATATTCACTAAGGGTGTCTATGCTACACTGTAAACCAATAAGGGTGAGGTCAAATAGTACCACATCGTCAGCATACATTAGCACATGTATGTTTACAGAAGCTACCTTGGTATGGAAATTCTTTATTTTTTTAAAAACTCTCTGTTAAGTCACTTTGGAAGAGCGAAAACAAGAGGGGGGCAGATAAGCAATCCTGCTTTTGACCATTTAAGGTGGGTATCGTATGGGTCAAACATTTGTCTCCCTTATCTGGACTTTACACAATGTGGAAGAGTGCAGGGCAACAATCAACCTCAGCAGAGCATCAGGTATCCCCATTTTCATTAATTTCCTCCACAGGGTAGGTCTATCGACCCTGTCGAATGCTGTAGAGAAATCGACAAAAAGACTGTAAACCACCTGTGATATAGCTGTTACATACTTGTTGATAATTGTCTGTAAGATACCTATGTTATTGGTCACAGAATGGTTGATCTGAAATCCAGCTTGGACCATCGGAATTACGTCCCTGGAGGAAGCCAGTCTTTAGATGATCAAGGATTCTTGCCGCAAAGATTTTCCCAGTGGCGTCCAGAAGTGCAATTTGACGATAATTCCCAGGATTATGACAAGAACCTTTTTTTGAGATCGGGATGAGGATACTTCCTGACCATGAGTAGGGAATTTGGCCAGAGTCATAGCAATAAGAGAAAAGAGGTGCTAAAAATATGCTCCATCTTGCCGGATTACTTTGAAGTACTTTTACTGGATTCATATCTGGGCCCATAGCTGCTGAGGGCCTAGCCTTCTTGATGTAGAATTCGATTTGTTTTTCTGAAGGTGAGGTTAACAGCTGATCGGGTTCGTAGGAAGACCTCTAATTGCAGACTTCACTGCTGTTGGAGCGGTCTGGATTTATTTTATAGAGCTCAAGCAGATACCTTTCCAATCATTCTGTGAGATGGGAGTGGCCTTTAGTGATTTACTGCTTCCAATTCCTTTAGCGATAAGTTGCCAAAATTGTTTGCTATTTTTTTGTATGGCTGCCACATGTAAATCCATCCAGTTTGTATCTATTATTTCTCTGCTATTTTCTTCTTTATTCTTTGCAGTTTTTTTGCAAAGAAGCTATTTCTATTTTCCTGGGGCTGGAAAAGGTAATGAATTGCTGTCTGATTATCTGATTTCTTCTTTTGGAGATGGCCAATCCCGAGAATTCTTCTTACTCGTGGTTGAGGAATTATGGGAAAAGACCTTCTTTTGTAGTGCACAGGTTATGGATGAGAGGGTTTGTTCAAAATTGGACAGATCTTGATAATTTATTTTATTGGTGCTGACTGTGTTCCAGATTATTCGGTCCCCCTTTTGATCTGCCAGAGTGTCACCGTTCATATGGGATAGAGTCCATGGAGAGATAGCGATTCAAATTATTTAGTGCACAGTCACTCTCATTTGTAAACTGCGTACTGAAATGGTTAAATTTTTGGAAAAGATCCAGAATATAAATTATGTAGTCTAATATGGAACAGCCGTAAACTATCTTTCTTGAAAAACTTGCCGGTACATCACCTTCCAGTCTGCAGTTCACGATCACACCGTTAATTCCATTATTTAACTCAATTAAAGTTTTCCCACGTTTATCAGCTTTTATGAAGTTGGGGAAAGTAGGAGTTGGTACTGACCAGGCATCTTGTGCATCTTTATTTCTGCAGGATTTTATTGAGTGATTAGCTATTCTCATGGTATAATCTCCTGTTATGATGGCTTGGGAATTTCCGCTTGCTTCAAGAGTTGATTTAATCTGATCAAATATTTTTACAAGCATGGAATTAAATTCAGAACCAGGAAGTAGATAGAGATTAAAAAGAAATACAGATTCAGCCGCAAGAGAACTTTTCTTTTGAGTATTTATCTTCATACATTGAACATTATTGCTGCCCAGGTGAATTATTTCGAAATCCCACTTTATGTCTTCCGTCAGTAAGATCAAAAGACCCCCTTTGCGTGACCTCGACTTACCCTTATTGCAGGGATTTCAAACACAAAATAATCCTTTTGGTCAAGTTTTCCAAGAGACCAGGGGGCATATTACCAAGGGCATTATCGCTGCTTTAGCGGCACTTTTTGCCGCTAAAGCGGCGATAACTTCATCGCCCTATTAACAAGGCGGCGCTAACATGCATTAGCGCATGTTAGCGCATGTTTTGGTATCGCCTCCCTTCGCATCGCTAATGAGATGCTAAGTAGGCGTTCCTGGGTAAAACAGCATGGGAGAACCCACTAACACGGCTTCGCGATATTATCAAGCCGGCAGCAGACCCGCGAAGCGATGTTAATAATCGCGCTAAGCCCCCTTTATCGCAGGAATTTAACTCCTGCTTTAAAGTTGACTTAGCCATCTTAGTAATAGGAGGTGGATTGCAAGGCTGAGACCACAGGGGCGTATTAGCAAGGTTTCCATTATCGCCCAAAATATATGGCAGCATTTCCCGCGCTATTCCCCCTTTTCGCCGGCTATCGCTGGATTTCCTATCGCCTTTGAGTTAAGCGTTGATAATAACGCGCTAACTCGGCGAGGAAATACAGCGATAGCCGGCGATAGAATAAAACGCGCTAAGCACACTCTGCGATATTTATCGCAGTTTGTTGATAATATGCCCCCAGGTTTCCTGAAGGCAGACGATTGCGGGAGGTTTTTAAAAGACCATGACGTTTTCGTGGTTCCAGACCTGCTATGTTCCATGAGATAGTATCAACGTTCTTACTAGAGAAATCATCACTAAAATGTAAGTTTTGCTCCTCTTTCCTGCCTATTTTCATTTAGGTTGCCTGGGAGCCATGACCAAGAGCTGTCCTTTTTAAATTTTGTAGGTTCGAGAAGGCTATGATTCCAGATCTGCCTATCTCACTGTGTAATACAAATTGTTAATTTATCAGTGTGAGGTTGTGGAGAGCCTTCTATAGACTGATTTTGAACAGAAGTCAAGTGGTATTGCAAAACCTCAGTTTTTAAGACTGATGGTGCCTTAGGTAGGACAGAGAGCCAGGGGGGCATATTCACAAGGAGCTATCACCGAATTAACGGCACTTTATCCCAGCCAAAGTCGTGATAAATTTACCTTCCCATTCACAAGCCGGTGTAAACAGCCCACAGCACCAGTTTACCCGCGATAGCAGCCGCAAAAAACATCCCCACAGAGGACCCCCGCAAATATTGCTAATGAGATGCAGAGTAGGCGTTCCCGTGCCAAAAGCCGAGACAAAAGCACACCTCAACATTCACAACGACCAGCCACATCGGCGATAAAAACACAAAACAGGCGATAAGGCGCGTTAGCACCAGGAAATTTACACCTGCTCTGACCTGGTGTAAAGTCGGACGGCAGCCAGCACCACAAAAGGGAGCACAGCCCAGGGCCACATCCGAAGGGCAACAGATGCCATGGTGCCACCCATCATGCGGCCCGGACACCCAAGAGGGCCACAACACCCACCTCCACCACCCCAGGACCCCAACCCACACCCGGAACACCCCCCCCCCGGACCACCACAGACGCAGCGCAGACAAAGACAGTGGAACCCCAGGAAACGTACCAGCCGCACAGACCCAACATCTGACAATGTCACTGTCCACTACAGGCTGAGAGGGACAACCATCCTACGCCTACTGACCATCATCGCCTAACAGGCCTACGGCACCAACACAGCGGACAACCAACATCCCACCCCACACAAAGCTGATGGCTTGGCTGCACCTGTTGGCCCCTGGTACCCCCCCAAACAACACCCGCCAGAGTCGGAGGAGTCACACAGCCAGCCACATCCAAGTCCCCCACACCTGTCCTGGACATCACCATCACCCTGGGACCCCAGTCCCCATAAGTACAACACAATGCGCAGGATCTGCTGGAGACCAAGCAAGGACCATACGCCCAAGCAGGATGCATGCACGTGTTCGGGGCAATCCACAGCACACATGTACTACCTGTGCCCCCTGGTGACACAGCACACAATCACCTCAACAGGAAGCACACGTCTCACATCAATGTGCAGGCAACAACAGAACACCGTGGAGCCTCCAACAATGTCGCCTTCAAATACACAGCCAGTGTGCATGATACCTTCATCCTCCGACAGCCCATCATCAACCAGCGTTCCCAGGATGGCAAAAAGGGAAATGCACACCCCCTTGGCAAGTCCGAGATGAACACCCCACACACCTCAACTCCACAATCATGCAACTCACAACTCTGGCAATGCACACGCAACAAAATCACAACCAACATGCACAACAACATGACCACCCACCAGACACGACAGAACAACTTACAATGGTAACCTGGGCAAGCCCTGAACATGAGTCATCAACGGCATGGCACCTCAGCCACATAGTAGCCGAATGTGGGTAGAGGTGGCAACCAGGCATGTGTGAAGGATGCAGTAGAGCTATGATCGGGAAAGCACACAATGCCAAGAGTGGCGGAGATGTGCTGGACAGACCGCAGTATGCAGAACACACCCATATCCATGGCGACATATACCAGTGGACAGTGGACGCAACCATGCCACCACAGCCAGTGGGGGAACTCGTGGAAATGTTGCCTGTGACGCCACCTCCTAAGCGTCACCAGAGTGGGATGGCCCAGCTTAGGCTACGCCAGCATAGGGGTGTGAATAAAAAGCACGTAGGCCTGGGCGTGGTCCTCTCCCGGAAAGCCCCACGTCCCTGCCAGGGCGGCGCCTCCCACCCCACCACGAGGCCGACGCCGTCCTCGTGAGCGTAGTTGCCTGCGATGCTGTGCGCCTGCCGGACCCTGGCATGCTGGACCACGAACCCGTCAGGCCCACCCCTGCGCAGCCAGGCCACACTGATCACCTGCCGACACCGGTGTGTGTCAAGGAGGGCCCACCACGTGCCGGTGCAAGCTCCAAGCCCGAGTCCTGTGGCCTTGGCAGCCACCTCAGACCATCACGGGCTCCACGACACAGGCCCGCTTTATTCCCTTTTCGTTGACATACTGCACTGCCGCCTTCGGCCTACTCCTCGGACCAGTAGGTCCCATATGTGAAACTGTGTCCTGAGTCATGAATGGCAGTGACCCCAAATCCCGGCCAGCGTCCACAGCACCAGACCCCCCCGATCAGTGAGGCATAGTTCCATATGAGCATCTTGCGACACATGGTGCCACTAACCCTGTTCAACGCCAGCCAGCTACACGTGGTGCCACTAACCCTGTTCAGTGCCAGCCGGCGATACGTGGATGAGGGACCAGGACTACCCTGCGGACCAGTAGGTCACACATCCAGCACCTAGTCGCAAAGCACGAATGGCAGAGTCCACACCAATGGTCGCACGGAGAGGTGTAAGAGGAAGATGCGGCTCAGTCCAGACGAATGCCGGGCCACATACACGGAGGTGACCGAACACGTGGTGCCACTGAACCTGAACAATGCAGGCCGGTGGGGCCATCCAACCTATGCCGGCGACACTAGGTGAATGGGCCTTGCTGACCGCTGCCTCAAGCCTACACCACGGTCAGGCAGGTCACACATTTGGAACTGAGTCTTGATTACACCATGGCAGTGAACATCATGTAAGGCAGAGAACAATTCACTATACTCCCTTCGGTGTGGTGCCAACAAGTCTGTGCATGGCATCACAACCACACGTGTCTGTGGGCCTACGCATACCACTGCCCTGGGATTACGCTGCGCACGAGTGGGATCACAGATTTGGAACTGAACATCAGTAATTCAAAAGGCAGAATACATATCATCGCACGCACGGAGAGGCGTAAGAGGATGACGTGTTGCAGTCCGGAGGGAACAGGATCATCGTTACGGAGGTGATTGAACACTTCCGACAACTGCCACTGTGTCACTAACTCTGTGCCTCGCGAGCCAAGGACACGTGGCTGTGGGCCACTGCTGACCGCTGCCTCCGGCCTACACTGCGGTCCAGTAGGTCACAGAGTCTTGATTTGGCAATGTTGGAGTTCACATCTGTGTACCGGCATCATCGAAGACTGCATCCACTCTCAGCACCTGTGCCACTAAGTGTGTTCCCCGACATTCATGGACACGCACTGGTCGTACTTTGGTGGCGTTTGAGTCTATGGACTAGAGGCTAGTTTTCATCCTCATGTAGCTGATACCGAATTGTTGGTGAAAACGAGCGTTGCGCTTTCCAATCCTCCATTTGCTGCTTCCAGATAACATCAGACCTTCCGCATCATGCCCTGGAGGACGCCTTCTACTGTCCCCCGCAACACTCCGCAACATACACCTCGGACATTGATGGGGACCCACTCAAGCTGCATGGCCCATCTGACTGCACCGCAAGTCACCGTCCCGTGGCTGGGTGCCTGTGCCGGCCGCAGTGCATCCGGGGCCACTAACTCTGTGCTTGTCAGGTCTGGGACCACTTCTTCTGAGACATTGAATGGCCTCTGAAGCGATGGTCTTGGGGTCATCAATGCCATGTGTCTGTGGCCCTGCGCTGTCCGCAGCCTCCGGCCTCAACTGCGGGCCACCAGGGCCCACACATAGCATCTAGTCCTGACCAGCCCGGACGTCCCATCACCGCAGGAGGCACACACCACCACCGCAAGGACCACCTCCAACCGCCATCTGCCAGAGTCGAAAGGGTGGTTGTTGGACTTGGCCCTTTTTGGCCGGTTCACCCCTAAACTTTTTGCCTTGTATGTCAGTAGTTTTAAGTCTCTGGGCACTTTAGCACTGTGGGCCAGTGTAAAGTGCGTGCGCGCTGAGTGCGTGTGGTGAGATTGTCCTGCCCTCCCATAGGAATGCATGGGGGATATGGGTGTCCATGGTAATTCCTGGTGTGAGAGGAGTGCAGGGGCGAGTTTAGTATGTGCGAACTCGTGAGAATAAATGCTGCGCAATGGTGTGCGCAGATTTATTATAACTTGTGTAGAAATGCCACTTCTAGAAGTTGGCATTTATGTGTGCTCTGTGTCTGCCTGCCTGATGTGAATTGCATGTCTGGCTTGTGAGTGACAGGGGCAGGGTGAGTCAGCGCAGTGGTGAATAGGGAGATCTGCATCTAGATGGGAGGGAGGAGTTGCACCTGGGACCTGAATAGGGCTGTGCCTTCCCTCCACAATGCTGGCTCCACCCCCTGTGGTGCGTCTGATGTCCCTAGCCTGTCCTGTGAAAGGAGAGAGGAGCTGAGCAAAACAAAGTGCTCCAAAGCTCCCCCAAACCAGTTGCGTCTGGTTTTTCCCCAGCCCTGTGCTGTGACACAAAGGGAAATGTGTATAAAAGAAGGGGCTGTGACCCCATGAAAATGTTCAGTGCTTGGTTGCTGTTCCTGCTGGGGCGTGCTGCTGCTGGGGCCCAGGGGGGCTGCCATGAGGGCTTGCCTCCCTGGGCCCTGCATTGCCCCTTGATGACTAAAGGACCCTTTTGCCTTACTTTCATTCCAGGACTTGTGGCTGCCTCTAGCGCCTTGTGAGCGCTTTATTTTTATCTTCCCTCCAAGGAGAGGGAGAGCGTGGGCTTCGCAGCGCAGAGCTGCTGATCGAGGAATCCCAGCGAGGGATTCCCCGCTTCCCGATTACTTAAAATAGCGGGAACCTACTCCGCTTTGTGGTGCTGTGGTCGGCGGGTGCCCACCCCGCTTATTTCTATATTTTAAGGTTGCGGGTGCCCACCCCGCGTTTCACCGCCGCAGCCACTGGGCTGCCGAGGAAATCTATTCCCGGCCGCTGCAGCGCGACCAGGAAGTCAGGCACGTCTGCCTGGGACATGGGCGGGGCCTACCGCCGGACCGGAAGAGGCCAACCGGACGTGACAGCGCGGGGCTCCCATGCTTGAGGGAGAGCCCCGCGGTAGCGGCAAAAGTGAAGAGAAGTCCCGGGTCCCAGGAGGGGGCCCGGGTGAAGAGAGATGCAGTTGGGAGCCTTGCTGGCTCGATACTGAAGTCCCGGTCCCGAGATGGGGGACCGGGTGAAGTGTGGCGCCTGGTGACGCGGGGCTCTCATGAATGGAGAGAGCCCCGCAGGTGCTGCAGCCTGTTTCCCGCGGAGGGGGAGGGCGCGAGGCACATTGCCGGTGCCTGCCTTCGCCGCGTCCAAACGAGAGGAGCCCCCCGCATAGCCCGGTGAGTAAGGGCTGAGGGGGGAACCTGGCCGCATTTGCGCTCCCGCACCACGAAGGAGCATAGCTGGCTCTTCGGTGCCAGTGCGATGCACAGATCCCGAGCGGCCCCGTGTTGGCAGCGGGCCGCTCCCACGAAGGGGGCATTTTTCTTTTTATGGCACCCGGAGGAGCCCGGTGATCAGGGCTCCCCAGGCACAGTTGGTGCCCAGTGCTATTCCCAGCGGCCCTGCGAGCGCGCAGGCAGCTGCAACGGTTGGGCCCCATTGAGTTTAGAGTCCTAGTGGGGGACTCAGGGGACAGGAGTGCCCCATACCTACAGTTTTTACAGCTGCACGGCCATTAGCGTCAGCTGCACCGTTTAGGTCTTTCTTGTAGGGGACATATTGTGAACTCAGGAGTGAGATGCACTCCTTTGCCCCATAGCTGCCCAGCAAGTAGTGGGCAGCTGCTACGTTTAGGTTTGCACAGTGGCGCACCCTTGACTTTCGCTGCTTAGGCAGCAGCCCTGACTCTTGGACATAGGGCATTTGAGCCCCTTTAGATGGCCAGTTGGCCCAAGGGGAATGTAAGGTTTATAGGGCGCCAGGCCCTAATGTGATTCATGTGCTAATGTGATTTTGGGTGCTAGGAAATGTAATTCATGTAGTATGATTTACGCACCCTGTTTTATACCTCTAAGGTAATTATGATTATGAGGTTATTTGCATACTGTGGTTATGCTGGTGAGGTTGGCGCAGAATGTAATTCGCGCCTAATGTGATGCTGTGCATAATGTGGTTTATGTTACAGGCTGATGCTAAGTACAGTGATTACCAGTGATTACTGGTTGTACGTTTATGATGTGGTCTACATTTATTATAAGTGATACATATACTAAGTTCGCTTTGTGCTGGTTCTGACAGTGGTCCAGTTGGCCCTGTCAGGTGTAAATAATCCCTTGTAAATATGACCCCGTGCCAGGTGGCATGATGTATATTATGTGAGTACTATTCTAATGTGTTTTATGATAATACAAAGGCTATTTTTATATATAACCTTGTGTGGAGTTCCTTTTTGTGGTGTGCCTAGTATGTTGTTGCTGTGGGTGTGTTGCGCAAACGCTTTACACATTGCCTCCGGGATAAGCCTGACTGCTCGTGCCAAGCTACCAAGGGGGTGAGCAGGGGTTATCGTCGGCGTGTAACTCCCTCG
Organism: Calotriton arnoldi; assembly: GCA_963921515.1. Lineage (NCBI taxonomy): Eukaryota > Metazoa > Chordata > Amphibia > Caudata > Salamandridae > Calotriton > Calotriton arnoldi. The sequence continues at coordinate 299,109 of CAWUFW010008721.1, read as the reverse complement.
CCCTGACTAGAGTGGTGGTCTCTGCCTGGCTTTGGCGCAAGCCTTAGCCAACCAGAGATCCCATTTCTAACATTGGTGGCAGCGGTGGGATTTGGACTTGCGTTTGCGCAATACCACAGCGACAACTGGCTGCATTACAAAACTCTGCATTTTAGATAGTCACATGGAAAGGGATTATTGCTTCTGAGTTTGTTTTAAGTGTCATTTCTTTTTGAAATGTGTTGCTTGTGCACTATGAGTTGGGTGTCCTGCCAAGGAGAGAAACCAGAGAATCTGGAGGAGAGACTGCCCTTGAGCCATTGCGCTGGTTCTTGGGTTGGCCTACAGTGGGGACTTAATTGGTATGGTCACTAGCTCGGGAGGGTAGATTATCCCCTAAGTGCAGTGTGAGTTTTCTGGATTCCCCAGTAAGGGTGGGATCCAGTGGTGGCAGCAGAAGTGTGTCCAGTGCATGAATTCCCCGTCCCGGTCCCAGAGTATGGTACCTGGTGCTCAGTAAGAGGGGTGCAGGTTGAGATTCAGGGGCAGTAGATACTGTCTCACCGGTCTGGGGGTGTGTGTGGATAAATGGTGTGTTGCACTGGACGAGTGAGTGTGAGTTCTCTGAAATAAGGAGCTTGCTGAATACTTGGGTGTGAGTTCTCTGAAATAAGGAGCTTGCTGAATACTTGGGTGTGAGTTCTCTGAAATAAGGAGCTTGCTGAATACTTGGGTGTGAGTTCTCTGAAATAAGGAACTTGCATTGGGGAGTAACCTTGAGGGATGGTGCAGGTGTCTCCCAACCAGTGTGGCGGAGATGGTTCAGAGGAACCCAACTAGGAACCGTTATAGTGAGGAGGTTGCAAGGCCTCACATCATGTCCTGCGAGGAAGGTGTGAGACTGGGCCGTATTCCGAGCCTCAATCTCAAGTCTCCGGTACTGGATGGTTCTTAGAAGGAACACCAGGAAAGGAACCTAGTCTGTCCTGTTGGACTGTTCTGTATGGGGGACCTCCCCGTAGTAGGTGAGCTGGAAGTGATTCCAATAAGAGTGGCTCAGGTGTCTTCCGTGGTGGAGGAGGTTCAGTGTAGCCCAGCTAGGTCCCGGTGTAGGGGCTCACATCTTGTCTCAAGAGGAGAAAGAGTGAGTGGTTCTGTCCCAAAGTGCCCGAAACCCAGTCTCAGGACCTGGATTGTTTCTTAAAGGGAACATCAGGTTGGGGGCCTAGGCTGTACTTGTAGGCCATTTGAGGAGGATCTCCCAGTGTCTAGAGGACGTGGAGCGTCTGTAATCAGAGCTCCAGCAGTCCTAGTGTCTGGTAGTACCACTCCCCTTGGGAGGGTGCAGAAGTCCAGAGTGAGGGGTGAGAGGGGGAAAAAGTACCCAGTGGAAGAGCCAGTGGGTCAGGGGCCAGCCAGCAGGGCTGAGTCGCCAATGAGTGACCATGGTGATGCCACTTCTGCCCTGGGTTTGCGCCGGGCAGACTGTCACACGACCCATTAGTTATGTGTCACCCTCGTGAAGTCCTTGTTCGCCGGGCATCTGACCAAAGGGTACGTCCCTGGGTTGGGGAGCCAGTAGCCGGTGTTTCCGGATCTGGACGGCAGGGCGACTGTAATCAGTGTCCTGGCCGGTTTTGCCTTCTAGGGGGTACCACTTCAGTTGGGAGGGTATCGGACTCTGGAAGGGGGTGCAGAGGGAGGGAGTCCTCGCCTCTGACCCCGGTGCAGCCGGTGAATTTATTTCCCAGGTGGTAGACCAGTGATGGAGAGAGGTCCTGAACTGGTGGGAGAGTTGTGTTCTGGTAGGTGCTTCTCCTGGGAGAGCGCGAAACGTCAGAAATAGAGGTAGGGGAAGAGGATGCTTCGCCCGTGACCTCTGGTCAGCCTGAGGGTGCGGACCCTAGGTTGAAGGATCAGTGGTAGTTTGGAACTACACTGAGAGGGAGAGTGGAGAATGGCTATTGTATGCCAGGGGTTACTGCCCCCACTCTGGATTGGCAAGGACCAGTGGCATCTGGGTGGCCTAGGGCCTGGTCCTGGCCGTGGACAACTAAGGAGTACCGGTGGGGTAGCCTAGTTGGTCCTGAGTTTTTTTTTCTCTTACATGGATTCCATGGGTTCCAAGTGGCGTAGAACCGGAGGGTGTCCCTGCAGTGCGGGCCCGCGTCCGTGTTCTATCGCCTCAAGCAGGGAAGCCCATCACGGTGGTGATTGGTCTGCCCTGCGTTTTGGCTGGAAGGGGGTTGTGTTGGACTTGGCCCTTTTTGGCCGGTTCACCCCTAAACTTTTTGCCTTGTATGTCAGTAGTTTTAAGTCTCTGGGCACTTTAGCACTGTGGGCCAGTGTAAAGTGCGTGCGCGCTGAGTGCGTGTGGTGAGATTGTCCTGCCCTCCCATAGGAATGCATGGGGGATATGGGTGTCCATGGTAATTCCTGGTGTGAGAGGAGTGCAGGGGCGAGTTTAGTATGTGCGAACTCGTGAGAATAAATGCTGCGCAATGGTGTGCGCAGATTTATTATAACTTAGTGTAGAAATGCCACTTCTAGAAGTTGGCATTTATGTGTGCTCTGTGTCTGCCTGCCTGATGTGAATTGCATGTCTGGCTTGTGAGTGACAGGGGCAGGGTGAGTCAGCGCAGTGGTGAATAGGGAGATCTGCATCTAGATGGGAGGGAGGAGTTGCACCTGGGACCTGAATAGGGCTGTGCCTTCCCTCCACAATGCTGGCTCCACCCCCTGTGGTGCGTCTGATGTCCCTAGCCTGTCCTGTGAAAGGAGAGAGGAGCTGAGCAAAACAAAGTGCTCCAAAGCTCCCCCAAACCAGTTGCGTCTGGTTTTTCCCCAGCCCTGTGCTGTGACACAAAGGGAAATGTGTATAAAAGAAGGGGCTGTGACCCCATGAAAATGTTCAGTGCTTGGTTGCTGTTCCTGCTGGGGCGTGCTGCTGCTGGGGCCCAGGGGGCTGCCATGAGGGCTTGCCTCCCTGGGCCCTGCATTGCCCCTTGATGACTAAAGGACCCTTTTGCCTTACTTTCATTCCAGGACTTGTGGCTGCCTCTAGCGCCTTGTGAGCGCTTTATTTTTATCTTCCCTCCAAGGAGAGGGAGAGCGTGGGCTTCGCAGCGCAGAGCTGCTGATCGAGGGAATCCCAGCGAGGGGATTCCCCCGCTTCCCGATTACTTAAAATAGCGGGAACCTACTCCGCTTTGTGGTGCTGTGGTCGGCGGGTGCCCACCCCGCTTATTTCTATATTTTAAGGTTGCGGGTGCCCACCCCGCGTTTTCACCGCCGCAGCCACTGGGCTGCCGAGGAAATCTATTCCCGGCCGCTGCAGCGCGACCAGGAAGTCAGGCACGTCTGCCTGGGACATGGGCGGGGCCTACCGCCGGACCGGAAGAGGCCAACCGGACGTGACAGCGCGGGGCTCCCATGCTTGAGGGAGAGCCCCGCGGTAGCGGCAAAAGTGAAGAGAAGTCCCGGGTCCCAGGAGGGGGCCCGGGTGAAGAGAGATGCAGTTGGGAGCCTTGCTGGCTCGATACTGAAGTCCCGGTCCCGAGATGGGGGACCGGGTGAAGTGTGGCGCCTGGTGACGCGGGGCTCTCATGAATGGAGAGAGCCCCGCAGGTGCTGCAGCCTGTTTCCCGCGGAGGGGGAGGGCGCGAGGCACATTGCCGGTGCCTGCCTTCGCCGCGTCCAAACGAGAGGAGCCCCCCCGCATAGCCCGGTGAGTAAGGGCTGAGGGGGGAACCTGGCCGCATTTGCGCTCCCGCACCACGAAGGAGCATAGCTGGCTCTTCGGTGCCAGTGCGATGCACAGATCCCGAGCGGCCCCGTGTTGGCAGCGGGCCGCTCCCACGAAGGGGGCATTTTTCTTTTTATGGCACCCGGAGGAGCCCGGTGATCAGGGCTCCCCCAGGCACAGTTGGTGCCCAGTGCTATTCCCAGCGGCCCTGCGAGCGCGCAGGCAGCTGCAACGGTTGGGCCCCATTGAGTTTAGAGTCCTAGTGGGGGACTCAGGGGACAGGAGTGCCCCATACCTACAGTTTTTACAGCTGCACGGCCATTAGCGTCAGCTGCACCGTTTAGGTCTTTCTTGTAGGGGACATATTGTGAACTCAGGAGTGAGATGCACTCCTTTGCCCCATAGCTGCCCAGCAAGTAGTGGGCAGCTGCTACGTTTAGGTTTGCACAGTGGCGCACCCTTGACTTTCGCTGCTTAGGCAGCAGCCCTGACTCTTGGACATAGGGCATTTGAGCCCCTTTAGATGGCCAGTTGGCCCAAGGGGAATGTAAGGTTTATAGGGCGCCAGGCCCTAATGTGATTCATGTGCTAATGTGATTTTGGGTGCTAGGAAATGTAATTCATGTAGTATGATTTACGCACCCTGTTTTATACCTCTAAGGTAATTATGATTATGAGGTTATTTGCATACTGTGGTTATGCTGGTGAGGTTGGCGCAGAATGTAATTCGCGCCTAATGTGATGCTGTGCATAATGTGGTTTATGTTACAGGCTGATGCTAAGTACAGTGATTACCAGTGATTACTGGTTGTACGTTTATGATGTGGTCTACATTTATTATAAGTGATACATATACTAAGTTCGCTTTGTGCTGGTTCTGACAGTGGTCCAGTTGGCCCTGTCAGGTGTAAATAATCCCTTGTAAATATGACCCCGTGCCAGGTGGCATGATGTATATTATGTGAGTACTATTCTAATGTGTTTTATGATAATACAAAGGCTATTTTTATATATAACCTTGTGTGGAGTTCCTTTTGTGGTGTGCCTAGTATGTTGTTGCTGTGGGTGTGTTGCGCAAACGCTTTACACATTGCCTCCGGGATAAGCCTGACTGCTCGTGCCAAGCTACCAAGGGGGTGAGCAGGGGTTATCGTCGGCGTGTAACTCCCTCGCCCTGACTAGAGTGGTGGTCTCTGCCTGGCTTTGGCGCAAGCCTTAGCCAACCAGAGATCCCATTTCTAACAGTGGTCCTAACAGAACTACGGAGTTGCTCAGACCTGTCATGGATGCCATCATCGGCCTGATACCCTGCTCAGCACTCCAGGTGCCAGTGACTCAGTGCACCATAAGCCATTGTCCGTCACTGATTGAGTTCTGTGCTGTTGTGAGATTGCGCAGCAATGTCACCTCATGCAGTGGGGAAGACCTGGGACTATGATGAGGAAGATGTGTCAAGTGTGCGGACGGGAGAAGGCACAGACAATGGGAGGGCAGGAGGCAACAGCCCCAAGGAAGGAATGCAGACTGGTGGTGGTAGTCAAGCTACACACCCGGATCTATTACTGGGTTTTGCGCTGTGGACTGCGGGCGCAAATGTCACCTCAGGCAGTGTGGGAGACCTGGGATGTTGATGAGGAAGTTGATGCAGGTGTAACACACCCCACTGCATCTGCATCAGGACTAACCCGAAGGGACACAATCCTAGCAATTTCCTCACATGAGCGCGCTCTTCTCTAGTGCCCCTACCTCAGTGCACTGCAACTCATGGAACCTCCTGACTGAATATTGGGTGACCTCTGTCCTTACTCCGGATCCCTCCATGTTGCTCTGCAGTTGGCTCTGTTATGCTGGTGTTTTCTGTTTCCATTACACTGGTGTCCACTGTTCAGGTTGTTGCCAGCACCAAGCACTCCGTGCGGGCTGGCTTATACTCACCCCACACACATCCAGCACAGTTGTCACTGTACATGTGGCCCTGCCAATAAAGGGGCCGGGCGCACGTGCCCGTAGCCAGTTCAACATGATATGTGCATGTGTCCCTGTGGTCTTGTTGTATGCATGGGGACCCTTGGCCCTACGACATTACATTGTGCTGTGTACAGCGGACGCAGACATGTCACTGCAGGCAGCGGGCTAGAACCTGGACATGTAGCTTTGTCGTCACCCACTCAATTCGTGAGGGGAGTGGACTGTGCTGTCGCACGCAGAGCAACGTGGGTGTGTGACTGATATGTGTGTGCCCCTGGGCGTGGTTCTGTACTGGGTATGTGCATCTGCATGTGTCTCTATGGCAGTGTGGGTCTCCTTTGTGGGGTGTAGGTGGTCCCTGAAGGGTATTGGACACCCACGTATGTGTTCTACTTCGCATTCCATAGGTTCGGCAACAGCCGCACCAGTTGGACCACCTCCTTTTGGCTTTCTGACACCTGGCATTGGGGTGCCATGTGTGGGTCGGTGAAGTGTTGTGAGCCAGCCGTGATTGCGGGTGCTTCATGCTGTGTGGTCTGTTGCAGGGGCTGGGTTCTCCTCTGAGTAGCTTGTCTGCCCTGGTCCTGGTGGTGAGTTGTGTGGGATGTCCATGGGCTGTTGTAGGTGCGTCGGTGTCGAAGGTGTGGTGTTTGTCTCGGGCATCACTGATGGGTTGTCTGTTCTGACCTGCTGGAGGTGTTGTTTGTCCCTCTGCATTGTGAAGGGGGGGTGCATGTTGGCATTGTGTTGGCGCCTTGTTCTTGTCGACATGCAGACTGTGTGACAATGTACATTGTGACTGTTTGGGTGGTGGTGGCTATTTGAGTTGGGACAGTGTACATTTGGCCTACATGGCTGATGTGGGGTTGTAGCCGTAGATATGCATCTCACAGTTCCCTGCTCTGTCCAATGTAATTGTTCTGTTTCTGCGCCTGGGCGGACCCAGTTGTGTCCCCTGTTCTGCAGTGTGGGTGTTGCACTTTGTGCCACATTGTCATGGTATGTGCTGTGATTGCTATGTGTGTGTGCTGCAGTGTGCCACGGGGATGGGGGACATGTCCCTGGGTAATTGTGGGTGTGCAGTGTGCTACACCTCGTTGTGCATGTGTGCCATTGTGCCCATCACCCCCCGTCCCCCAAGTCCTTGTTGGATCCTCACCCTGTTGTTGTTGTGTCGGGTCCTGTCGAGCTGTGTCCGTACTCCCACCTCCTTGCACCGTCTCCACACTGATGACTGTGGCCTGGGTTTCCTCCAGCTCCTCCTGTGGCGCAGGACTGCCACCTCCTGTCGCCGTTGCTGCCTTCCTGTTGGCAGCGGGTTTGTACCTGGTTTAGGTTGTCACGTCCTGCCGGCGCCTCTTGGCCTACTGGATTGGCCTCCTGGGCACTCCGACTGCATTCCAGGTGGACTGCTTGTGGGTCAGTTGCTGGTAGTGTTTTGTCACCTCCGTGACGCTGGTCTTGTTTTCCTGCGGTCTGCACCCCGTCTTCCTCTCCCTTTTCTCCTTGGCCTTCCCCGACCCGGTTGTTCCTTGCAGGTGGTCTGTGGGGGTTGTGGGGTTCGCGTTGACCTCTGTGCTGGGTCAGGGTGCATCCATGTTGCTACGTGCTTTGGCTTGTTTCTGGTGTGTTGTTTCTGTGGTTTTTATGGTGCAATTCCCCGCCAGACGCATGGGATTTGCAGGCCTGTGGCTGCTTTTCGCTACTTTTTGTACCACGATTGGCCTCATCGCATGATTTCTCGCGTTTGGGTTTCGCATTTTTTCGGCGTGGCGTTGATTTTCACGCTGACATTTGACGCGTTATCTGGTGACTATCGCATGCTACCGCCTTGTTGTGAATTCCACCTTGACACAGGGTTATTTTCCCGCGATAGGCTGCAATATTGAAAGTTGCGTTACGCTACTCTTGCGGTAGTTATCACACGTTCTTGTGAATATACCCCAGGGTTTTTTGTATCACTCCAATAACGTTGAATCCAAACTTATGCAGAATTTCGTTTTCATTAAGTATAATTGAAGGAATCACGCTAGACCAGAATTCGACTCGCACCGTAGAGACGTCAGGCTTGTCTGGATATGATACTAGTTTTAATTTGGAAGATGTTAAAGTTTGGAGAGAAGGGAGTGTATGTAAAAGATTAGGTAGCCTTTTTCGATTAAGAGAATCATTTCCTACGGAAAAGAGATCTGATATCTCAAGAGTTCGATATGTACCCTGTGTTTGCCTTTTTCCTGTATTTGCATCCTTGAGGTCAGGACAGAGTACGGTCGGAGTGAGTGACCTTTTATTCCGAGGACTGTTTTTACTTGTAAAATTGTGAGCTAAGGGATTCAGTTGTATTGAAGGTTCATGAGGAGATAAAAGAAATATTCCCTTCTCGATATTGCTCTCAGAGTTAGGCGATATTTCATCGATTGGCCTTTTTCCTTCTTCTCGATCATCAGGAAAGAACTGGACCCTATGTGCTAACTTTATCTTGCACTTTTTTTGCTTTGGAATTCTATGATTACACCTTTTCCTTCTCTTTTTTGATCTTTTCATTTCTGATCTCTTAATTGTTTTATTTATATGTTTACTTACCTCTAATCGGCCGTAATCTGAAGTTTACTACCCCTGACCCTGCCCCTCCCCCGCCCCAGGTCAGCGCCCGGCAGCACTCCCACCACGGGCCGCTACTGGAGCCGCAGTGTAACACGTCTTCACAAGCATGGTGGCTAAGGCCACGCCCCCAACTTCACACTTTTTTGCTATTCACTGTTAAAGGTGTGTGAAATTTGTGTAATTTGCTTTTGCACAATTATGTGAATTATGAAAAATTACATATAACTAAGAGGAATCTAAAAACTTCCATTTGGTACTTTATTGTATCCCAAAATGCATCTTAACATCCATTTTAGATGTGAGGATGCATTTGGCAGTAAAAATATAGCGCAAAACACAGACTCACCACATACTGCAGCCGTTTTCATTCCAGCTGTTTGTGCTGTTCCTGTGCGCTCATGCTAAATGTTTGGTGCGAACGACATACAATTATTCTATGTGGCATAATAGCATAATTTGGGGAGTTTCACATAACAAGCAAAATGTAAATTTACAAAAATTACGTGAGATTACCCTGGCATAACAAGTTTTTTCCAGACCTATTCACCATTTCCGAATGTAAATTTACTACTCCACGCAAAATTACCTGTCTTCATCTTTTCAAAACTCGGCGTGGAGCCTGCTAGAACAGGATTTAAAAGAGTAAAGTTATGACTTGTAAAGTTTCCCACAAAGGTGGAGGTCTAGGCCATCGGGGAAGAGGTCTCTATATGGAAAAGTATAGGGAAAACGTATAACATTTAATAATTATTAAAAAGAAAATTAATACTTTTAAGTAAAATAACATTTTTAATTCAATTAAATTAATTAATATTAACCTAGAACTAAACTATAAAAAAGTTTCACCACATTAAACCATTAAATTAAATATATAAGAAAAAAATTAAATTGAATAAATATGTATTATTTTTCGTAATTATTAATAGGTGACATGATTTTAAATAAATCCCACCCTACTACCATTTTATTTTTATTTAATACTCAGTAAGTTTCAATAAAAAAACTTTTATTTAAGACATTTTGGGCCATATGTATCAAACTCCCCTTTTGCGATTCTCAAATAGCGATTAATTGCGAATCGCTTTTAGAGATTCGCAAAACGGTATGTAAACAAAACTACGCAAAATAATAGCGATTCGTTAGAAATCGCAAAAAGTATAGCGAAGAGCCAAATAGCGATTCATTTTTAGAGAATTCTCCATTTAGCGAAATTCGCACATTTGCGAAAATCGCAAAATTGCGAAGTTCGCAAACTACAAATCGGAGACTCAGGTGCAGCTTGATGACATCACAACCAGGAAGTGTGACTACCCATGCTGCACCTGAGTCTCAGAAGCAGAGTGAGAGAGTAAGAGTTGAGGCTGAGGCAGCACTGCAGTGCTACACACATTGGAGAGAGTGGAAACATGGCCAGCAAGGACAAGCAGCAGGGGGAGACACCCAGAATAAGAAAACCAAAGTTCACAGAAAGTGAGCAGGAGGCCCTGATACAGGAGATGGTTGTGAGCCATGACCTCCTGTTTGGCAAAAAGTCCCTGCGTGTGCCAGAGACACGCAAGAGAAGGATATGGGCAGACATCCAGCGCAAAGTCAACGCAATTGGCGTCACACATCGAAGCGTCAAAGACCTACAGAAGCGCTGGTATGATATGCGCGTGCGCTCAAAGGAGAAGGTTGCTGCCAGGTTGGAGGAGGCCAACAAGACCGGCGGGGGGACCTCCAATGCCACCGCTTCAACACCACTCGAAGAAATGGTTGAGGGGACCCTGCTTCCGGAGAGTGCAGTGGGCGTGTCAGACCTGGACAGCTCCGACCACACACAACCAAGAAAAGGTAAGAAGCATGCCATCACACCCCTGATACCACCCTACTACCCCCACACACCCAGGAGAGACCCAGGGGCACAACAAAACTATAATTCCAGTGCAGGTACACAAGCACACACAGCAATGCATTATGGGAGATGTAGTTACATGCACCTAACAGTGGAGCAATGACACCCAGCCAGGCTCAAACAGTATGTGTGCATCATGAAAGTCAAAATACAGACAGATAGGACCCATGTAACTCCAAACAGTGATATTTAATGTATGACAAATGCAAGGCAGGACAGTAAATTAATGTGTGCATTTATGTCCACAGCACCAGCAGAAACACAGGGAACAATCAGTGGAGGGGAGGATGAATCCCCCAGCCCAGAGGCAACAGGGCAAGAGGAGGAGGAGGAAGAGGAAGACGAGGGCAGCCCAGTTATCCCTCCAATACGCCGCAGGCGGATTGCAGTGCCACCATTGCCACCACTGGAGGAGGAATCCCAGGACATCGATGTCAATGTCCAAACAGTCCAGGGACAGTCAGAGCCACAACCCTGTGCTCGAGTACGTGCCGATTCAATACCACCAATCCCATCCAGGCGCAGGGCACCACGTGCATCCACTAGTGCAGCAGTCACAGGAGACGACACAGTCTTCCAAGGGCTGGAGGGCCACATGTTGGAGGTCCAGCGCCTGCAGGCAAAAAACATACGGTCAATCCAGAGGCAAATCAGGGTTGGCTTCATGGGCCTAACGGGTGCCCTGGAGGCACTCTGTGCTGAACTAAGGGCGGATCGTGCTGCTAGGCGTAGGGAGAGGCAGCACCTACACACCCGCCTAGACCTCTACACCAGGGCGGTCAACCGCCTTTCCTCAGCGATCTCTGTGCTGTCAAGGCGCAGCATCAGTATGCAGCACGAGGCGGCACACTGCAGCCAGGACGTGTCCAGGGGTCTGGTACAGGTGACATGTGCTGTGGATCAGCTGTGGGCAGCTGCCACTGCTGGCCCAGGAGTCCTCGCTCCAACAGACGAGGACGCCCAATCGAGCAGGAGCAGCATTACACCACCGCCCCCACCGGACAGGCGCCGTAGTGTGCGTCACAGCAGGGCAGCTGAGACAGTTAAAGAGGGCACTGTGCACCCACAGCGAGGGGCTACAGGCCGTCAGCGCCGCAGTTGAGGCGCTCAGACATAGGCATGGATATGGGTGCATCAACCCAGTGCACACAGACACTTGGTCAAGAGAGTCAATTTGCACTGTGAATCACACATGTGCGGGACTTTTAACAATACATTGTGTGCCATAGAGGCTGTGTGCCGATATTTATCCTGTACTAAAGGAAATTAAACACAGTCTTGTATTAGATCTTTAGCATTGTGTCATCTTTTCTTACCTAGAAATAGTTCTGTGTGATCTCATCTCGCCTCTGGCGCCCAGTAGCTGCACCAATTACACCGGCTCGCATGCGTCCAGGAGCTGGCCCCTCCTCATCTGATGATTCCGATTCAGTGAGCTCCACTGGTGTGCCCTTCCTGGTGGCGATGTTGTGCAGCATGGCACACACTACCACTATCTTGCAACAGGTCTGGGGGCTGTATTGAAGTGCCCCTCCACTCTTATGTAGGCATCGGAACCAGCTCTTGAGTATTCCGAAGGTCCGCTCGATGGTACATCTGGTTGCTATGTGGGCACTGTTGTACCTCCGCTCCCCATCCCAGTGCGTAGGCAGGATTAAGGTAAGGAGTGAGTATGTAGTCCCGGATCGCATACGCACTGTCACCTGTGGGGCGAGAAAAATATGGTTGAATACTGTCCTGCCACTGCTGTGCATTACTAGTGTGTCCTTCTTTCACATGCAATTACCTAGTAGGTATCCCTCACCAAACTCCCCACTTGTGAGTCGGCGGTGTATCCCACTGTGGCGGAAGATGAATGAGTCATGGGTGCTGCCTGGGTATTTAGCGACGATGTCGGTGATGATATGCCTGGCATTACACACCACCTGTATGTTCAGGGAATGGTGGGACTTGCGATTCCTGAACACATACTCGTTCTGGGAGGGGGGGATATGGCGACATGGGTCCCATCTATGCATCCAATGACGTGGGGGAATTGTGCAATTTGATAGAACTCCTGCTTGGTCTGGTCTAGTGCCTGTGGTGTGCTGGGGAAGTGTATGTGGTTATGCAGCCTCTGTACCATGGCATCAAGGAACGCGTGGAAGAAGCGCGACAATGACCTCTGTGAGACCCCTCCTGCTGTGGCTATCACCCCCTGGAAGCTCCCTGACGCCAAGAGGTGGAGTGAGCACAGGACCTGTATATGGGTGTGGATTGTGTGTGTCCTTCGTGTGGGGTGTTCAAGGATAGGTTTGAGCTCTGCTATTAATTCCAGGATGCTCTCTTCATCCAGCCAGTAGTTTGTATGGATCTCCTCCTCAGTCCGCTGGAACAGGGTTATGCGCGCTCTAAAGATCCTTTCCTGGTGTCTCCTTCTCTGTGCAGCAGCTCTGAGTCGCAGCCTCCTGGCTATCACGTACAGCCCAGACATTGTGGCAAACATCAGTTGGATTGTGGGTCTCTTTAAATAGGTTGCACCTGGTTACCACCTGCTCAGACTTGGTGGTAATTGCGATTCTCTATTTTGCGAATTTCGTGAAATCGCAAATTGAGAATTATTCATGCATCCCGTTTAGCGAATTCGCTAAATGTGAACTCAACAATTGCGAGTTTCGCTATGTTTTGTCACAATTTGCGAATTCGCAAATAGTTCGCTATTTTGTATAATTCGCAAATTTATTATTCGCTAATTAAGCGATTCGCACAATGGCGATTGGAATGTGTCTCATACATAGCGGAGCTCTGTTTTGCGATCGCAAACACCGTTTTTTTGCGATTCGCAGTGTTTGCGATCGCAATACAGCTTCATACATATGGCCCTTTATATTTTATTTAAAAGATTACAAATGTTATTAATTAAAGAAATATATTAATTTGGAGGTTCTGGTGGTGCAAAAGAATTATTCTTTTGTGGTGGGTGTTTGATTGCATGTCCCTCCCCTACACCTTCCTTAATAGGCCGGGTGATGTTTAAATTACACAAACGTAATTCATAAAATTTTAGAAATGTTTGTGTAAAGCTGGTTACACAAAATTTCCAAAATTACTCCATTATGCCATTCACAGTAACAATGAGAAGCCAACACACAATTTGCTGTAAGAATTTATCCTGAATGCACAGGAACAACAAAATGTGAGTGACAGTTATTTGCAGTTATGTTATTTACATGGGGCCTTATGCCAGAAAATGAAGCAAGGATGCATTTTGCACTAAAATATAGCACAAATGATGAATTAGCATTTTGAGTAATAATGAGTAATTTTGTATAATTTCACGTAATAAGGCAAAAGCAAATTATGACAATTTCCTACTCCATGGCCCTCCTTAAGCCCTTCCTTCCACCTACCGAATACACTACCATTTTGAAGTAAGTATTCCACATTTTCAGCCACTCCCCCTAGGTTTTTCCCACATTTACTACTAAATTATATACCTAAAAGTTTGTAAGCCTCCGCAACCAGGGTGGAGACTTCCACATAGAAAAGATATGATATGCATTTGTGGTTTGTGGATAGCGTTCTTTAGTATGTGAGTCGTACTATCATAGTACTACTAAAGGTACTGGAAAGGGAAGTTTGTGACTAATCTCCAGAGATGGCCTATTTGCTGAAGGGAGGGCAGAGGGGACCAGGCCCTTTGACAGGTGTAGTACCCTCCTGAGTATAAGGGCAGGGAGGTGAGAAGAGGGGTTTGTAGGTTATAGGGGTACAATCACAACAAGTTGGATCCATGATCTAGAACAAATTGAATATTTATTTAGTTACTTTGAATGTTGTAGTATTGTTACTAAGTACACAGCAAGTGGTAAACTGCTCACTCAGTCTAGACTGCTTATCCAATGAACACAGACTAGAGCATATCACATTCCACAACTCCATGTTGAAACTCACTAACTTTAATGTGAAGGGTCTCAATGTCATACGCACAAGAACATGGTTCTAAACTAGGTTTGAGACACAAAATGTGAGGTTGTCCTCCTACTGGAGACACACCTTGTGAGACTTCTCACCCTTGGGGTGGTCTACCCCCAAATGCTTTGCCTTCACTGTCCTATTTTGCTGAATTCATTTTCGCTAGCCTTAGGACGCTATGCACTTTACCACTGCTAACCAGTGCTAAAGTGCTTGTGCTCACTCCCTAAAACATGGTAAAATTGGCTTATACCCATTTGGCATATTTAGTTTACCTATAAGGCAATATTAAAGTGTTACACTATACATCAGGACCTGTACATTAAATGATTCTAGTGGGCCTCCAGCACTTATTGTGACACCCACTTAAGTAGCTCTTTAAGAAATGCCCCAGGTCTGCCATTGCAGCCTGTATTTTGTTTGACTTGGCAAAATAATCCTCCTGCCAAGCCTTAAACTCACCTTTTATTATATATCTCACCCCTGAGGTAGGCCCTAGGCAGCCCATAGGGAAGGGTGCACTGTAATTAAAATGTTGGACATGTATCTTTAAGTTTTCAATGTCCTAATAGTGAAAAACTCACAAATTCATTTTTCACTACTTTGAGGCCTACCTCTCCTATGGGATAATAGTTGTAGGAAAGTGCCCCTTTTTTGCATGGTTGCCGCCACTTTTTCCTAAATGTTTATGTACTTCGACTGAGTGTGCCCTGGGCTCCTGCCAAGCAGGTTCCCAGGGCCTATGTTCTTTCCTTAAACTGTAATGTTGCATCACCCAATTGGCAACTCTCTGGCTACATGTAGGCCCTTGTAGAAGGTACCATAGGTACCAATGGCACTGTGACCAGGGAAGACCTCTAAGGGCTGCAGCACTTATTGTGCCACCCTTAGAGGCCCTGTACCTTTACACACACACACACTGCCCTTGCAACCTGCGTGTTTTGGAGCAGAACAAAGTGAAGAGTCGACATGGCACACGTCCCTGTGTGCCATGCCTACAATCCACTGCCCTGGCATAGGTCAGCCACCCCTCTAGCTGGGTGCACTATACCAGTGGTGAGGGTATAGGCGTATGAGCCCTGTACCCCTACAGTGCCTAAATCAATTCTTAGACACTGTAAGTGCAGTACTGCCATGAAGAGTATATGGTTTGGGAGTTGGTCATTACGAACTCCACAGCACCATAATGGCTTTACTGAAAACTGGGAAGTTTGGTATCAAACCTTTCAGCACATTAAACCCACACTGATGCCAGTGTAGGATTTAATGAAAAATGCACTCAGAGGGCACCTTAGAGATGCCCCCTGAAAAACAACCTAACACTAGTGTTCTGGCTGAGTGGCTGCTTGCCAGCTGCCACCATGAGACAGGTTTTTGGACCCCTGGGTCGAGAGCCTACCGCTCTCGGGGTCCTGAAACAAAGCACATCCTGGAACGAGGTGCCAAGCCTCCTCCCCCAGGATGGGCAGGGTCCACGAAGGGGAAGTTTCGAAGGCCTGCCACCTTTGTGAGCTACCCCAGCCATTTGTTGCTCCCAACAACTGGCCCACATGGTTCTGACCCCCACTTTGGGTAGGAGAATTGGCAGGAAAACCAAGTGAGGAGGAGAGGAGTGCCCACCTTGGCCAACCCCACCCCTTGGGTAGGGGAGGCGAGGTGAAGCACAACTCTCAGTCCCCGCCATCTTACTGATGGGGGAGCCAACCAGCCAAAGTGAGGCCTATGCCCCCCTCCCACTGGAGGGCGGCAAAATAGGGGGTGTACCCACCCTAAGGAAGAGACCCATTGGTCAGACCCATTGGTCCCGACCTGTAGCTACCTGTAACCCCTCTAAATTTAGTATTTAGGGGCAATCCTGAACCTTGCCTCCTCAGATCAGAGATGACAAGAAGAAACCCAAAGAATAAGAACCGAACAGCCGCGCAGCGAAAGGAAGAGGAAGACACTCACTGACTTGGCCCCAGCCCTACCGACCTCAGACTCCTCCTGCAAAACCTCAGTGTGTCCTGCAGCTAGCAGTCCTCTTAAACCTGGAGAACCCGCGCTGCCTTCGAAACCAATCAGACTCGGTCTCCCATGAGCACCGGACTTGCTCAAATACAACCGACTCTGACTCCGGCCATTTCTGTGAGTCCCCAATGCTCTGCTCCTGGCACCCCGAGCCCGAGCCGGAGTGACCCAACAACCTCAGTAGGTCCTCCTGATGATCCTAGCCTGGATCCCAGGGTCCCCTGGACCTCTACAAGCTCCAAGACGAAACCTGCAGCCAAGAACTGAAAGGTCCCCTCAACCGCAGCCGAAGGTGACACCCTAACCGAATCCGTAACCAAATCGGTCCAGAACAACCAACCGCGACTGTCCGACCGACTCCGTCTCTGAACGATTGAGGTCACAAAGCGACGACTCCCAAAGACTCCATTTGCCTCAACAGCCGCTGTCCGACTCCGAGGAATCCTCGACCGAATCTGCAGTTGGGTTTTGTCAGGGGCGTAGCTAGGCCTTAGGCTGCCCGTGGCGGCCCCTGCGTTTGCCGCCCTCGGCAAAACGATAGAAGAGTGGGGGGGGGGTGGTGGTAGCGGCTGATTCTTACGGCCGCAGGTAAGAGCGGGGGGAAGGGGGGCAGGCTGCCGCTCGAAAACTCGTGCCGCCTGGGGCGGGCCGCCCCATCGCCCCCCCCAGCTACGCCACTGGGTTTTGTATATTCCTCCCAGACAGCCACGCAATAGGGCGATTAGGTGTGCCTGGATAGGCCACCACTAGGAGGATGACGGGGCAGAGCTTAGCTAAGCCCCACTTGCAAATCAATAGCCTGGGCCCTGCCTTCTCATAAAGGACTTCACACTAGCTGATTGTGCCTGCAGCCAGGCTGGAACCAGGGCATAGAGACAGGAAATTCCAAGCACTTTACAAAGGGAGTCTCTAGAAACTTCTACTTCAAAGAGGGCCCCAAGTATAATAATAGGAATGCAGTCCTGGGCACACGTAATAGGGTTATAACAATGGTTGTAATGCCTCTCTTTGTACGAATGTCTGTGGTCAACACCAGTTTGTTATTCAATTGTTTTTAATATTTTGATAGAGCAAAAACAAACAACCAGCCACAACCAGCCGACACGTGTTTCGTCACATAAGGGCAGTAAACCCGTGACTTCTTCAGGGCTGGGGAAGATACAAAACATTGAATGAACTGAAGAAAATCATGAAGTGGTTGTTACCAAACCGGGAGTAACACAACAACGAAAAAAAAACAAAAAAAAAACAATATTCACCATTTAGCACGTGGAAACCCTAGGGAGGAAAGTGAATAGACAAAATAAACGGTGACATGGTATGGAGACAGATCCCGTGGTATGAGAATCGTGACTGCGCAAGGAATAGTAAAAAAGGAAACATTGCGGGATAAACCTGTGGAACAATACTGACACGTGGTGAGTGTTGGTGTTAAGGTGACATTAACTCGGTCAATTCATGTATTCAAGCAAGATACCTGGTTATTCTCAGTACAAACACATTAGAGCACAACTTGGTATTGGTATTGAAAAGTAGAGGAAAGGCTTCTGAGTGTTGTAACTGCTCAAATGCCTGCTGCGTGGGGGGGGACGAATATTATATGAACACACATAATGGGGAGGAGACAAATAATGTACCGTGGCTCAAAAGAGGTGATTAAAGCACATGAGCCCAGTGAGAGGAGACTGCCAAAAAATCACTTGAATCGGCATGCAAGTTGCGTCTATGAGCACCAGGCCCTGACGGTGGAGGGAGGTGAAGGACAATACCTGTGAGGCGATGCAGGGGATGTTGCGATGTCTAAAGAGAGGGGAAGAGGAAGATCGCAAAAATGAGGAGGATGAACGGAGAGGGAACGGACAAATCAACACATGATGCGTGGAGAAAAGACTAGTAAAAAGGCTCACTGCGAGGCCGGTGATAAAATTATCCCGCAATGTTTCCTTTTTTACTATTCCTTGCGCAGTCACGATTCTCATACCAGGGGATCTGTCTCCATACCATGTCACCGTTTATTTTGTCTATTTACATTCCTCCCTAGGGTTTCCACGTGCTAAATGGTGAATATTGTTTTTTTTTTTTCCTGTTGTTGTGTTACTCCCGGTTCGGTAACAACCACTTCATGATTTTCTTCAGTTCATTCAATGTTTTGTATCTTCCCCAGCCCTGAAGAAGTCATGGGTTTACTGCCCTCATGTGATGAAACACGTGTTGGCTGGTTGTGGCTGGTTGTTTGTTTTTGCTCTATCAAAATATTAAAAACAATTGAATAACAAACTGGTGTTGACCACAGACATTCGTACAAAGAGAGACATTACAACCATTGTTATAACCCTATTACATGTGCCCAGGACTGCATTCTCATTATTCGTGTGGGTTCTCAACTCACACTTTCACGGGGGTTACAGGGTACTTCCCGCCGACCTGGTAGCACCGTGCATACTCTAAACACAGTAGACACTACGCAAATTAGCCTGAGTGCCAATCTTCCTGTCTTTACTAAAAACCCTACACAGACATAGCAAGTATAAAAATAGGACCCGCATACCCACACTTCAGTTCTCTTTTTGTACCTGCGGAAGGACTCTCAGAGGACTGCTTTGCTGCACAAGGAAAGACTGCTCAGCTTTCTGAAGCCTGCCTTGAAGCCTCAGAGGCCTGCCCTGCTGCTTGAGCCCTGTGCCATACATTAAACCTAGGACTATCACAGTGACTCCAGGGGTAGTTCGCTGGCCTCCTGATCAGAGCCTCAGGGACAGAAAGGGTTCCGCCATTTTGAACCCGCACTTGGACTGAGTGAGACCTGACCCTCAAAGTGGTGCCTTTTTAGTCCTGGATGCTTGTAAGTGGTGCTCAAGTGGCCCATATAGCCAGAATCCAATCCTTGAGACTTGTGTGAAATTTTGGGCTAAAAGTTCTCTGGGAACTGAGAGGAGACTAGGGCCTACCTGCTCGTTGATCCGTCCAAGGAGTATCGCTGGTAGGCCTGACTTCTCGATTTCTCCTGCTATGTCCATCTCTGCAGCAGAAAATCCCATTCAATGGCTCTTCACGGAAAGAATGTCCAGCCTCATGGAGCTTGTCAGCTACAGCCTGCAGTTTCATCCCGCTGAAGATTTTCGACTTCAAAAAAGAGCTTAAGTCCGAATGTGAAAATCTTTACCACGATTTCATCCAGCGACTCCAAAACGATGACGCCTCCTCCTTGGACACTACCTGCAGCCAAGCCCCGCTGAACTTTACCTTCTCAAACATTTTTCCACTAAATTGCTTCTCAGTCCAAAGCAGTGGCGGCTCGCATAGGGTGTGCTGCGGGCGGTGGGGTGGGGGAGGGACAGGGTGGAAGGGTAGTAAACTTAGACATATGACGGAACGGAGGAAAGTAATTATTACACTCCTTCGTTCCTCCGCTTCGCAGCACGCCCTATGCGAGCCGCCACTGGTCCAAAGGTAAGTGCAGACTGGGCTGATAGATCCTGACCAATCTGGGTTTGTGCAAGGGACAAACAGGGCAGACAACTCTAAAAAAGTTTGGCAGTAATAGACAACATGACAGTTCAGCACAGATAAACAAGAATTGCTCACAGCTTTCGATTGTGTGTGTTGGCTTTTTTCCCACTGTGTCCTAGAGGTGTTCAGGTTGGTCTAAAAATGTGGGGTTGGATAATCACTGGGAATATGAACCTGCTTGTTTTTGTCTGACTCATCTTTCCAGTTTGGAGGGGCACTATAAAGCCACATTTCTGCTTTTTCTTGCTTTGACGATGGGGTCCTTTTCAGATAGGATGCATAAAATAGATATTATGGGTGTGAAAATAGGCACTAATGAACATAACTGACAATGTACGATGAGAATGCCTTGCTGATGTTCTCAAACTCCCAGGACTCGCTGTCGGGTACTGGATGAGCTTGGGTCTTATGGTAAGTTGTCAGGGTTTCATGTAAACCTGCAGAAATCACAGCTGATGAAGCTCACGGTCCCTGATCCCAAATTCTGCACATGAAAACATCATACCTTTCCAGTGTATGAGCAATTCACTTGTCTACTCAGTGGTATGTATCACGTCCAGATTCTCCCAAGTGGTTCAGTTCAATTTAAATCACTGTTCGCTGAAAGGTGAACAGATAGCCAGCCATGGCACAAGGGAATGGAGAGTTGCCTTAGTTTGTTGCATAACTGCAGGGAGGATGACAGTCATCCCCAGAAAACTATCCCTTGTCGTGTAGTTCCTATAAAAACCTATACAGGATCTGTGCTTTCGGACAGCATACACTGTAGGATTGATGTCGGACTGATTCTGAACACCCCCACCGGGTATGTTGGCCTTTTGTACCAGCTAGCTCACAGTGCCCCTAGAATCTCCTCTTACCAAGGAGAGAATAGTTCTTGACAACCATCAAACATGACAACCCTGATCCTTCAGGACTGTGGAAACATTGAACTACTTCTCGCTCAGTAACTCGTGCTTACTTAGTCTGTTTTAGAGAGGTACACAGAATAAACAGGCTGGGCGTTTTCAATAAGTATTTATTGAAAGTTGTTATTCTGGTGTAAAATAGATGAGCTGCAACAACCATTAGACAGTAGCAGATATATAGGATTAGAAGCACTATGAAAGTAAACGGATGGTAAAGCTCTACCATCTTGCAGTAATCATGAATACATACAAGTACATAAAATACACGATAATAAAAAGATGCGTACTCCTACGATGCCTCCCTAACTAGATATACCTAAGTGTACCTAGCATGTGTGTAGGTGTTAAACCAAGAATCCCTCTAGGATAAAGTCAACCCCCTTACCTGAAGTGAGAGACTGTGGGACCCCGTCTTGGTCTCGAGTTGGACACCCCGCGAGGGATGTTAGACCACTGCGAGCTGGAATGTCTGCATGCAGGAACCTCAGCGTCTCTGGTCAGTGTATCTGCCAGGAAGTCCTGATCTCCTCTGTCTATCCTAGCAAGATGTGATGTATATGTACCCATAGGTCTCCCCAGGGGTCCTACCTCGCTGTATTACTGTGTCGGACTAAGGATGACGTCGAGCAGGAACTTTAAACATAGATATTATACAGGAGATTGTAGTCCTGCTGTGCTTCCAAGAATCCTCATGCATAATGTATGAGATTTAGAACTAGGGAACACCCACGTTCTGAATGCAGTGTCGTATCTAGGTAAAAGGTCAGTCCCTGTAAACCGTTATAAGTGCAATGTAGGGAAGAATATAGGTGAAGTGTTATGAAGTAACCTGGGCCAATATTATGGTACCTATATGGAATATAACACCCACTCCTCTTCCGAAAGAACAACATCGTTAAATTCTCAACGTACTACTAAATTGACTAGACACTGGTACGCTAATAGTTGTAAAAAAAAAAACATTAGTTTTCGCCTAAAAATAATTAAAAAGTTCTAAACAATCTTTAAAAAGGAAATTTGTCACTCAAGCCATAGCTCTATTGTGTGCGTAGGTATAGTTCAAACTACTACAAGCTTTTGAAAGCCATGTATGCACAAAAGAATGTCAATTTTGTTATGGAGTTCCAATTTTTATTTTGTTTTTCAAAAAGTCGAATTTCTCCCAGCACATGACGGGCCAAATGAGTCAAAATGTTTATGTGTCCTGGCTTGTAGACGCAACATTATCGTTGCCTGCTTCCACAGAGGACGGTCCCTGTAACACCTCGCAGATTATGTCAATTGAGCACATATGATTTTCCGTGCTGTCCACAGCCCACGCTGGGGCAGCCTGTGCGCCGTCCAAGGCCTGGGTGTCAGAGGAGGAGCCGGTGTCCATACCAACAGGAGCCGTGACTACCTGTGGAGGCTCTAGGAATGCCGCCATCAACATTGGAATACGCTGGGGACACTGCAGAACATGGGCCGTTATTGGGTCCAGTAAAGCATCAACGTCCGGTTGCGCACATGATGGGAGTGTCAGACAGAGATCCAACATGCATTCTTCTCTGCAAATCAGGCATCGGAGAACAGGTAAGATGCAGTCCATCCAGATTGGTCTAAATGACAAGAATAAAGATGCACTTAGTTCTCTCAGGCGAGGTGTGCCCAGATGTTGTAACATGCGATCACGGTATTTTCGCTCCAGGAGTACTGTTTCCATCTCCTTGGTGACTGGGCCGTCCATTGCGTAGCAGAAAAATTATGATCAGGATACCTGCTATTAAACACAGGATCAGCGGAAGTCCTCCAAAAATGCTTCCAAATAAGGAGTGTATAAAGTTTAGTATAACTCTGAGGACCGTCTGAAATGTGCTTAATAGTCCAGAACGTATGGTCTGAAATAGGTGGACAGTGCCTGTCGTATCAGACATGTTAAAGATACGATTTACCATTTCTGTGAAATGGAAGGGGCAATTCGTACGTATGAGCACCTGTATCTCTGCTGAAGACCTTGCGATCTGGAGATCATAAGTCTCTCGAACGGAGGTTAAGGGCACAGACTTCTGTAAAAGCATGGCTTTCATTATGCTCAAAGCATCAAACCGTAATAATGAAACATTTAGCGAAGGCCATAATGGCGCCTCCCTGACTGTATGTGTTGGTGGAAACAATACTTGCATACAGCAAGTAACCCTGGAGCTCACGGTTACCAGATATGCGATGGCCGGAAGCATCCCACAGCAACCTTGACCATTCACCATCAAGTAACTCCCATTCAAAAGAAGCCTGAACACTGGAGTGATCAAGGCAGCTGGGGTACCCCTCAAGTGACAGGACAAATTAGCTACTGAACCGTTACATGCCCCATGCAGCATTATATCCTGACATATGAGTGATCCACTTAAAGTGTTCTCACAGTTCGTCCCGCTTAAAAACACTTCTCTATCCCCACTTTGGCATCGAAATCTGTACGGCAATTCCCAAGATTCCTTGATGAATTCCCTACCCATTTCTTCATATCTGTCCGCCTGATTTTGTTCAAGGCAATATTGAAATTGAAAAGTAGTGACCAGTAGAGTTATGTGGCCATGGATTAACCATTCTGTGGACGGAGATTCTCCAGTTTTTCAATACGCAGCATTGTATATTTTGCACCCCTTTGTGCCATCTCTATGTCTTTATCTGCTAGGTTATATGAGGAAAACAGAGATGTACTGTTGATGAAACGCCAAGGCACATAGCCTGCATGCAAAGATTGCAGCGTCCAGCTTAACAATATAATAGAACGCGATTGCCTGTGTTGTAATATGGACAAATCTTGTTCTAATATACCTATCGCAGAAGATACAATGTTGCCCAGTGAATATATCCTGGAAGTTAATGTAGTTAAACCATTGTCAATCACGGCTAGAGCTTTCTCTAGGCTTAATCAATCTATTTCACGTAGTCTCTCCACCGCCTCTTGTTGGGATATTTTCCAGATTTCATTATAGACAGCATAATAGAAACGTTTGTGACGTGGCTTTCTAGGACCTAATCAAAAATCCCGTAGATCCACATCCCTTGTCAGTAAGGATAAGTGTTGTTTCACTTGTGACAGTGTCGAGGTTGTTAGCCAATCGAGGCATAACTTCCCAACACTGTATGATGCCTCTACCCCTGGATGTTCTCTCTGTACATAGCTTGATCTGGTCTATTGATCTTAAACCCTTTGGTTTTACCCATGAATCTTTCCTGACATCTATTGGTGTCTGTGGACCAAACCAACCATCCCTTCCAATCGGAGTCTGATCTATTGTATTGCATGATCTTATCTAACGTAATCCCTTCTTGTGATGTGATGTTACCCTCGGTGTGTGAAGGTATGGGCATCCGAGGTGTATTCAAGTCTTTGTTCTTGGCTATTCCAAGCAGGTAGTTTGTTGCACAGTTTCATTCAAAAACATGATTTGCTGAGGAATGAGGCATGCTCGAAATAGTGCTTCAGTTCCCTGGACCTGCCAGTCTCTAGTAGCCCAGACAGATTTTAAGTCAATAGTGTCTTTAAATAAGTCAAAACCTTGTTCAGACAACTGGGCAATAAAAGAAGCAGAATAAATCTTTTTGGTGTTTGTTAGCATATTTTTCTGTGCTGATGTTGGTGTAACCTTATAGTAATATGAGGCTGGGTCTGACATGTTAAACCCTGAAAAACATCAGCCCTGGACGTAGTGGGCGTAGTGGGGCTACGTGGAGGGCCACGGAGTTGAGAACAAACTCCGTGGAGCTGCGCTACGCCACCCGCCTCCACCCCCCTATTAACAATTAATTATAAATGACGTAAAAGTAAAGAAAAACCACTTACCTGGACTGCAGCATCCCCGGGCTGCCCTCCTCCTCTTCCTTGACGTCTCTGCGAAAACTTTGCATGCGCATACGCGGGCACGCGCAAAGTTTTTGCAGAGACGGCGAGGAAGAGGAGTAGGGCAGCCCGGGGACGATGCAGTCCAGGTAAGTTGTTTTTCTTTACTTTTATGTCATTTATAATTAATTGTTAGTAGGGGGGGTGGAGGCGGGGGCTGGCCAACACCGCTCTGCCGCAGAGTGTGGGGAGATTTGCCTTCTCCGCGTTCTCAGCGGAACGCGGAGGAGGCAAATCTCTGCACATTCCGCGGGCGCAGCGGAGGTCTCCGTCTGGGGTTAAGAAATATGGACATTTCTGTGCAAATGTCTTCGAACTGCTTTTCTGCGGTGTAGGGCAATGTTCCCATTGGTGGTAGATAAAAACATTTCTGGTATTAGCAGATTTATGCAGAAATTGATGACCATAATGTTGATAGCAATACAGTGTTTCTAAATCTGATGTGTCTCCCAACATTTCACTATTAGAAAAGGCAGCAGATTTTTCTAAATCAGACAACATATTATTTACAGTTTCATATTCCCAATCATCGGAAAATGTACTGGAGGTAATGATATCACTCAATGATATTTTAAATAATTTGTGGAGTTTTTAAAAGTTCGGTCGGACCAAATATATCGTAATCAACTTTGTCCCATACTGCAATGTTCACTGATGGTAAGTCTCTTTGTTCACGATGTGATGATAGGTGAGGTTTCAGAATCAGATTCACCTTTTGTGCTGCAGAGCTTTGTCGAAGGTAAGTTCCATTTATAAGCATGCTAAAAACAACTACTAAGCTTATCCAGAAAAGAAAGAAAAGGATCCCAGTGATTACCCAGAGTTCTACCCAAGGTGATACCAGGTAAGTGTTTCTAAGAAAGTTCAGAAAGTCTTTAATTTGCTGGTTGCTTGTTCATTGTTCATTGTTTCAGGTTCACTTGGATCCAATGAAAAGGTATCAAAGTCGATGAAATAGCCAGATGCAGTTCTATCTATTTTCGGTATTTCCACAGGTCTTGTGAATACTGAAGCTTGCTCTTTTGAGGCATGTTGATGTAGATATCTTTGTTTGGTCGAGTTGAAATTTGTCTTTCATTTTGATTTTGGTCTTTCTGTTTGAACTTCTTGTATGGTAGCGAGAGGAGGGCGTCGGCTACTCAGGAGTCCACGAGGCCTACTATTCAGTATCGGCCACATAGTGTGGTTTGATTAAGTCGATTGAGACAAATCTTTTCTCCTTTTTTCCGGCAAGAGGCGGCAGAAGTACAATTCTTGTTCCTTCAACGGCCAGGACAGGTACAGGCTTTCTGTATGATGGCCCAAATTCTTTTTTGTCCGCAATTTTCTCCTGACCAAATCCCCAACTTTAGGGACCTAGACAGGCCTTGCCGTAACTGACTTCACTTCCCCAGTGGTGGTCCGCTTTACCTGGACATCGCTTTGTAGTGCCCTGGATTTATTCAGATCCTGTAAAACAGCCAAACGTTTATGGATGTCAAAATTCTTTTCATCGGCCACTGTGCCTTCACAATCAAGATCAGGTACCCACATTCTCTTCCCAAATAGGACCTCATAAGGAGTGACACCCCTAGAGAACTTCTTGGCATGTTATTCAATGCTCGTTGCACTCCACACAAATGTTTTACCCAACTCTCACCTGAGCCTAATACTCTCGCTGTTAAAGACTGCTTTAAGTCCTGGTTTTTCCTTTTCACTACCGAATTTCCCTCGGGATGGTACAGAGAGGAGTACCGCAATGCTACACCCAAACCTCCCATGGCTTCCTTGTAAGCCCAAGAGCTAAACGCGGGGCCACGGTCAGAATGTAATGTGCCAATTGCGTATGTCCCTATAAAGACTTGCAAATCTTTTATAACAGTTTGAGGGTCAGCCGAGTGCTGGGGCCACACCCATAGGAATCTAGAGCTGGAAACCACTGCAACCATGATATACCTGTAAGCCCCATCCGTTTGTAAGGGGCCGCAGTGGTCCAAATAAACACATGCAAGTGGTTTGTCTGATATTAGCAATGGTGTCTGCCCTGGACGTGTTACGGTGGAGCCTTTCATCTGCTGACAGATGTTGCATTTCAAGACATAGTCCTTAGTCTGCTTTGTTAATCCTGGCCACACCAGTAGCGTTGTTCCAATAAGGAAGCAGTCGCCGTAACTCCCATGTGTGCAGAACCTATACCCTCGTGTGCTGCTAGAATTAAACCTAACCTGCGATCCATATTCGGTATTACTCTATCCCCACTCCAGGAATCTGAGCAAATGGAACGTTATTTGCATCTAACTTGTAGGAGTACTTGAGTGGAAATCTTTTCGGTAGTGCCGTTTTTATTGCGTGTAGCAATAATTGCTACCATAATTTCACCGTCTATTCTCGTTTTTGAATGGTGACTGCAGCTACTGAAGCCTTGCATACGGCCCCTTCGCGGCTTCATCAGCCAATGAATTCCCTTCAATGTGAACGCCATCATGCTGATGACTCAGTGTGTGTATCACGTGAGCCCTTGGTAGTTCATTTTTCAACTCCACTACCTATTCCCATAGCGTTTTGTGCTTAATTGTGCCACCTTTCACATCTTTGAACCCATTTTGTCCCAGTGGTGTAAGTATTCATTGTATGACTGTACACAGTAAAAGGAATCACACACGATTAGTGTGGGGAATTCTCAATCCGTATTTACCAGTGCCAGTGACAGAGCTTTTCATTCTGCCAGCTGTGCCGTGCAGTCTCCTAGAGACTGGGTTTTTGTACAACTGAGATGAAACTTTCCATCCTGTATGCTACCTTTACCAATTGTGCATGCGGCGCTGTATTGCTGTTTGCTCCCAATGGCCGGCTGAGCAGATCCATCAGTGTAAATTATATATTCATACTGATCTAGAGGCAATATTTCATTAGGGAGAGGATATTCTTGTTCGTATTGCAGGAATGCTTGTGTTTTTAGACTTGAGTCGTACCTGTATTCTACATCTGTTGCAGTAAGAGAATTAGCCCATTGTATCCATCTCGGACGTAAGGCTTTAGCATTTGGAACGCTAGCCTTTGTAGGTGCCTCTAAAGCCGGTACTGGGTTTACGACAATTATTCGCTTTCCCTGAGCCAGTGCTCTTTCTCTCACTACAGCAGTCTGTACTGCTGTAAGAATTTTTTCTGTGGATGCAAAGTGCATCTCAGCATTTGTGTACAAATGTGATTTGTACGCTTTGGTACTGTTTCACCTTCATTATATGTTAGGTAGGTGTATCCTGATTGACCAACAACTATACGGATCGCGTGTCTGTAAGTGTTTTGAAGCTATCATATCAGCTTGTAGGGAACGAAGGATATCTGTGTGTTTCTGTGTCCATTGTCTAACTGAAAAGTCAGGTTTTATTAAATCGTAGAAAGGTTTAACTCTTTCCGCGTA
This sequence comes from Calotriton arnoldi, assembly GCA_963921515.1. Classification (NCBI taxonomy): domain Eukaryota; kingdom Metazoa; phylum Chordata; class Amphibia; order Caudata; family Salamandridae; genus Calotriton; species Calotriton arnoldi. The sequence goes on along the minus strand of CAWUFW010008721.1, from coordinate 271,254 downwards.
ATCCAAAATGTATGCTCTGCCAAAGTTCAGGAATCCCAGTATTGATTGTAATTTTATTTATGATTTTAGAGGTTGCAGCAGTGCACACTTTTCCAAAACGTTAGCTGCTAAGCTTTTCCCTTCACTTGAAAGCTCATATCCCAGAAAAAGGACATTGAGGTGGGCTATCTTTGAATTCTTCAATTTAAATTTGTAGCCCTCAGATGCAAATCCCAATATTATGGTATTTACTCTGTTCAAGTGTTCCTCCAGGTCATCAACTATAAGATAAATATCATCTACGTAGGACAATGCCTCTTCATCCAGATTTTGAAGTAATTCAGTTACTCTGGCCAAAAATAACCCCGGGCTGTTCTTATACCCCTGGGGATTCTACAAAATTGACGCTGGGAACCTAACGCGGAAAATGTGGTTAAATACCTGCTTTCAGGCGCTATATTTTGGCAAAAAAATCCATTTGAGATATCTAGTGTTGTTTTGTATTTTTTCTGCACAATGTTATTCATTAGTGCGGCACTGTGTGCATTTTGTACTGCAAATGTCTTTGTGCAAGTGTTTAAATGTCTGTAATCTAAAACTAGACGATATGAGTTGTCAGGTTTCATATTGGGAAACAAAGGATTATTCATTTGAGAGGTGAAAATTTCAATCACCCCTTGATATTCAAGTTGATCTAGGATCTCCCTGACCTGTTTTTTAGCTTCCTGCTTTATTGGATACTGCCTCTGTGGAGTCGGAGTATTTTTTAATGGAATTATGTGGTGGGTTGAATCCTCATCCCACCCAACATGGTTTTTATATAATGCCGGGTCAAGGGCTACCGCCCACTCCCATGCATATGTATATTTTAGATATTTGGGAACAGGGTCGGAAAAGGCTGGTAAGATTACTGTTTCTCCCCTAGGGCAGTCCATGGCGAATGCTGGCGGACAATCTTGTTCAGCTAATAAAATGTCATAACCAAACTTCAGGTTCTCCCAAAAGAGACCTCTAACTTTCCTGGGTTTTTCCCCCTCCATTTGGAGTGTTATTTCATATAACTCATGTTGGACACTTACCCTAGTATCAGGTGTTTCCACCGTGATATGATCATTCAAGTCAGCTATCACCAGAAATTCCATCAGGTTCTGGCGAGCTATTGTTACTTTTGCCGCACTGTCTAGCATCGTCATAGCCCATTCCCCATTCAGTAGTTGAGTCCTCAGAATTCTGGGCATGTCTGATCTTTAGACCTGCAACCTTCTTCTTTTTGAACTGAGGTTTTGGTTTGGCTTTATCTTCTTTTTTGGAAGTATAGTCTTGAGTGTGCTGCTTGTCTCTGGACTTTGTACGCTCTTATTGTCTTTCTAACCATCCTTCCCTCTTTGAGTTTTTCGTCGAACCCTGAAAGGAACAAGAGGAATGTGTATCAGTATCCTGATACCTGTCAGGTTTCCTAATATTGTCCCTATTCCTAAGGTTATACCTCCTTTCGGAGGACTCCTGTGGAGGAGATCTACCTCTGGATTGAGATCTGTTTTCTTTATTTTTCTGTTTTTTGTTATTTGCCCACTTCTTTTTCGAAGAAGCAGGTGTCTGTTTACCAGTGTCCTTCTCGGGACTACCCATCAGTTGGGGTTTTAATGGTTTCCCACCCAAATTGTCTCTGCCCAATTCTGCATACGCAGTCTCATTTATTTTTGGTAATTCATGTTCCTGTTGTAAAGGACTGAACTCCCTAGGGGTTGACGGATTGCCACTAATGCTGCTTCCCCTTTAATATTTGCTAATATTATGGCTGATACCTGCGCATAATTACCTAGTAATTCCATTCCTAAGTTCAGAGCCGGTTCCGCTCTGTACTCATTTTGTATTTGTCTTAATACATCTGGTATTACTGCTAATGACGGGATACCATGTGTTCTGGTATATATGGCAGCAAAAACTGTACCCCAAGAGGTACAATCCTCTATCTTTGGTGCTATCTCCATGGGCAAGCAGATTGCCAGCATTCTGTGTTTTTCATACGGGCTAGTATTTGGGAATACTGCTTCTAGCTGTTTTATTTTTTGAGCTACCCAGAATGGCATTTGTTCATGTTTTGCGGGCATTTTACCCATTACTGCGTGTAAAGTTTGTGGTGTGATTTTAGTAGCTGTATTTTGACCTGTATTTGTTGTAACCATTGCCGGCTGGACCTTAAGTGTCCTCATGACGAACTGTGTCATGTTTCTGTAAAGTTTTATCAGTTCTTTGTGAAGTATAAGTAAGTCTCCTCCTGGCATTGTTTCAATGTCAGGATGTGGTGTGTAGGCTGCTAATACTGGCCATGTCGCTCCTTTCTCTTCCGAGCGGACCAAGTCTTACTTTATTTCTTGTAGGGAGAGGGCACCTTTAAACCAGTATAAATGTTCCTGGTAGGTTAGTGGAACTTCAATGTCCTCATAGGGACAATATTCTTCTGGTATTCCACTTTCTGTGTAGAAGTGAAATGCTTTTGTTCTTGCATTTGCAACAGGGAATGTAACCCATGAATAGAATACCTCTGTTTTAAATGATTCATGTGCCTCAATCACGAAAGCTACTGGTCCACCACTGGATGTTAGACCGTGTGCACTTAGTTTTATGGAGTTCGCATGCATTGATCCAGATCCACGTTTTCGTTTTGCCGTCTGCTGCGAGTGAGCAGCGAGTGAGCAGGGAAACGCTGAAACTGCTGCGGTCGAGCTGAGGTCCAGCTCACAGCTCTTACCCGGCTCTAAGCTTCAGTTTCATCATCCGGCCCATCACCGGGCTCCCTTACCGTCCAACGGATTGTAGTTCGGTTTGGATTGGGCTGCAGCTACACCCAGCCGCGGGCTGAGCGCAGTTGAGCGCAGCAGAGTGCGTTCGGACCTCGGTCCTCCCTGAAGCCCTCGCCGGCCTGAGGTTCTTTTGACAACGGCCCTCCACTCGCAAGGGGACGTGCTGCAGTCCTCCATCTTCTGCGCGACCACCTGTGGCAGACAGGAGCCAAGGCAGGACAGAGTCCCCGTTGCAATCAGTGTGCGGTGAGCATTTACCACCCAGACAGCCTCAGAGACGCAGGTGAGCGTGTCCATGCGAGTAAGTGTGAGTGCAGACCTTCACTAGGGAGGCTGCCAAGTGTGAGCTCGGTGACCACGTGGAACGGCCCGGCTAGGTCCGGGTGGGGCTTGCGGTTCGCCCGACAGCCCCGCTCAACTTCTCGCTCCGCTCACGGCTTTCCAATTTCTAACAACTAGCAACTGCAGTCTTTAACTTCTTGGCTTGTTTGCATCCACAAGAGTCTGCCAGCTTCTGCTTGCACAGCAACGATATTTTTCAGACACAGGCGTCAGTCCCTAATTTTCCTAGAGCCTACTATTACGCTAAAAGCTTGTCTTTCCTCCGCCTTTGCTGCTTTGTTGCCTTGCAGGACTATGCTCTCGCCCTGGGGACAAGAGTAAGCAAGTAAGCAAGCACGCAAGTGCGCAAGTAAGCAGGTACAATAAGCACAATAAGTACAACGGGCCCGATTCACAGAACTAAGGGGCATATCTACGAGGACGGCGATAAGTCAACGCAAAGCGCCCTTAGCGCTTTTCTACTTATCGCCGTCTATCGCTTGATTATATCGCCCTGGTAGCGCGTTATCTACAACGCTTTTCCCCAGGGCGATATAATTACCAGCGATAGCGGGGGAAATCGCCGTTTTGCAGGGAACATCGCTGGTTTTCCAGCGATGTTCCCTGCAAAACGGCGATAACCTTGCTGATACGACCCTGTGGTCGTATCAGCACAATCCACCCCCATAATAGGTATGCCTAAGTCTGCATTTTAGCAGACGTTAGTTTTCGGCGAAAACAGCGGTTTTCGCCCAAAACTAACGTCTGCTAAAATGCGTTAGCAGCCTTGTAAATATCGCGATGTGCACATCAGCGATATTTACAAGGTTGTACTGCCCAGTGACGCCCACTTTGCATCTCATTAGAGATGCAAAGGGGGACGTCGGGTAAGGGTGCTAACATGCGCCAATGCATGTTAGCACCCTCTTGTTAATAGGGCGATGATTTTATCTCCCGCTTTTTGGCTTTAGAAGCCAAAAAGCGGAGATAAAGCCCTTGTAGATATGCCCCTAACTTATGACAAAATCCTAAACTTACTACCATTTTGGTATTCACAGAATGAACTTACTCATTTTGGTATTCACAAAATAAACTTACTCATTTTGGTATTCACAGAAGACACTTACACATTTTGTGTAACTTACACATTTTGTGTAACTTACTCATTTTGTGTAACTTACACATTTTGTGTAATTTACACATTTTGTGTAACTTACACAGTTTGGTATTCACAGAAGGCACTTACTCATTGATGAGTAAGTGCCTTCTGTGAATACCAAAATGAGTAAGTTAATTCTGTGAATACCAAAATTGTTGTAAATTCATTCTGTGAATACCCAAATGTGTAAGTTAATTCTGTGAATACCAAAATTGTTGTAAGTTCATTCTGTGAATACCCAAATGTGTAAGTTCATTCTGTGAATACCAAAATTGTTGTAAGTTCATTCTGTGAATACCCAAATGTGTAAGTTCATTCTGTGAATACCAAAATTGTTGTAAGTTTAGGATTTTGACGTAAGTTAGTTCTGTGAATCAGGCCCAACAAGTACAAGAAACAAGTACAACAAGTATAATAAGAAAGCCTGCAGTTGGCAAAAAATCCAAACTAGGCCAATTGTAAGGCAACACAGACCAACACAATTTGAAAAGCAGATACGACAACAGGAAGGGGCCATGAGGTCAGGCAGAGTGAGAAAGACCCCAAGAAGATCGAGGCCACATTCAAAAACAACAAAAAGGAAAAATGAGAATGAGAGTGAGAGCAGGGACAACGGTCCTCTTGGCCTTGACCCGGATAGTTGCCTAACAAAACGTGAAAAACTCGAAATAATGAGCGACATAACGAGGGTCAATAAGATCTCTTGCCCCCCCAACAGTGTGCCTCTCAATGGCACAATTTATAATGGAATACAATGCCTGGGGGACAAAAACACACTAATAGAAACAGCAAATGTTTTACCCAACTCTCACCTGAGCCTAATACTCTCGCTGTTAAAGACTGCTTTAAGTCCTGGTTTTTCCTTTTCACTACCGAATTTCCCTCGGGATGGTACAGAGAGGAGTACCGCAATGCTACACCCAAACCTCCCATGGCTTCCTTGTAAGCCCTAGAGCTAAACGCGGGGCCACGGTCAGAATGTAATGTGCCAATTGCGTATGTCCCTATAAAGACTTGCAAATCTTTTATAACAGTTTGAGGGTCAGCCGAGTGCTGGGGCTACACCCATAGGAATCTAGAGCTGGAATCCACTGCAACCATGATATACCTGTAAGCCCCATCCGTTTGTAAGGGGCCGCAGTGGTCCAAATAAACACATGCGAGTGGTTTGTCTGATATTAGCAATGGTGTCTGCCCTGGACGTGTTACGGTGGAGCCTTTCATCTGCTGACAGATGTTGCATTTCAAGACATAGTCCTTAGTCTGCTTTGTTAATCCTGGCCCCACCAGTAGCGTTGTTCCAATAAGGAAGCAGTCGCCGTTACTCCCATGTGTGCAGAACCTATACCCTCGTGTGCTGCTAGAATTAAACCTAACCTGCGATCCATATTCGGTATTACTCTATCCCCACTCCAGGAATCTGAGCAAATGGAACGTTATTTGCATCTAACTTGTAGGAGTACTTGAGTGGAAATCTTTTCGGTAGTGCCGTTTTTATTGCGTGTAGCAATAATTGCTACCATAATTTCACCGTCTATTCTCGTTTTTGAATGGTGACTGCAGCTACTGAAGCCTTGCGTACGGCCCCCTTCGCGGCTTCATCAGCCAATGAATTCCCTTCAATGTGAACGCCATCATGCTGATGACTCAGTGTGTGTATCACGTGAGCCCTTGGTAGTTCATTTTTCAACTCCACTACCTATTCCCATAGCGTTTTGTGCTTAATTGTGCCACCTTTCACATCTTTGAACCCATTTTGTCCCAGTGGTGTAAGTATTCATTGTATGACTGTACACAGTAAAAGGAATCACACACGATTAGTGTGGGGAATTCTCGATCCGTATTTACCAGTGCCAGTGACAGAGCTTTTCATTCTGCCAGCTGTGCCGTGCAGTCTCCTAGAGACTGGGTTTTTGTACAACTGAGATGAAACTTTCCATCCTGTATGCTACCTTTACCAATTGTGCATGCGGCGCTGTATTGCTGTTTGCTCCCAATGGCCGGCTGAGCAGATCCATCAGTGTAAATTATATATTCATACTGATCTAGAGGCAATATTTCATTAGGGAGAGGATATTCTTGTTCGTATTGCAGGAATGCTTGTGTTTTTAGACTTGAGTCGTACCTGTATTCTACATCTGTTGCAGTAAGAGAATTAGCCCATTGTATCCATCTCGGACGTAAGGCTTTAGCATTTGGAACGCTAGCCTTTGTAGGTGCCTCTAAAGCCGGTACTGGGTTTACGACAATTATTCGCTTTCCCTGAGCCAGTGCTCTTTCTCTCACTACAGCAGTCTGTACTGCTGTAAGAATTTTTTCTGTGGATGCAAAGTGCATCTCAGCATTTGTGTACACATGTGATTTGTACGCTATTGGTACTGTTTCACCTTCATTATATGTTAGGTAGGTGTATCCTGATTGACCAACAACTATACGGATCTCGTGTCTGTAAGTGTTTTGAAGCTATCATATCAGCTTGTAGGGAACGAAGGATATCTGTGTGTTTCTGTGTCCATTGTCTAACTGAAAAGTCAGGTTTTATTAAATCGTAGAAAGGTTTAACTCTTTCCGCGTAATCCAAAATGTATGCTCTGCCAAAGTTCAGGAATCCCAGTATTGATTGTAATTTTATTTATGATTTTAGAGGTTGCAGCAGTGCACACTTTTCCAAAACGTTAGCTGCTAAGCTTTTCCCTTCACTTGAAAGCTCATATCCCAGAAAAAGGACATTGAGGTGGGCTATCTTTGAATTCTTCAATTTAAATTTGTAGCCCTCAGATGCAAATCCCAATATTATGGTATTTACTCTGTTCAAGTGTTCCTCCAGGTCATCAACTATAAGATAAATATCATCTACGTAGGACAATGCCTCTTCATCCAGATTTTGAAGTAATTCAGTTACTCTGGCCAAAAATAACCCCGGGCTGTTCTTATACCCCTGGGGATTCTACAAAATTGACGCTGGGAACCTAACGCGGAAAATGTGGTTAAATACCTGCTTTCAGGCGCTATATTTTGGCAAAAAAATCCATTTGAGATATCTAGTGTTGTTTTGTATTTTTTCTGCACAATGTTATTCATTAGTGCAGCACTGTGTGCATTTTGTACTGCAAATGTCTTTGTGCAAGTGTTTAAATGTCTGTAATCTAAAACTAGACGATATGAGTTGTCAGGTTTCATATTGGGAAACAAAGGATTATTCATTTGAGAGGTGAAAATTTCAATCACCCCTTGATATTCAAGTTGATCTAGGATCTCCCTGACCTGTTTTTTAGCTTCCTGCTTTATTGGATACTGCCTCTGTGGAGTCGGAGTATTTTTTAATGGAATTATGTGGTGGGTTGAATCCTCATCCCACCCAACATGGTTTTTATATAATGCCGGGTCAAGGGCTACCGCCCACTCCCATGCATATGTATATTTTAGATATTTGGGAACAGGGTCGGAAAAGGCTGGTAAGATTACTGTTTCTCCCCTAGGGCAGTCCATGACGAATGCTGGCGGACAATCTTGTTCAGCTAATAAAATGTCATAACCAAACGTCAGGTTCTCCCAAAAGAGACCTCTAACTTTCCTGGGTTTTTCCCCCTCCATTTGGAGTGTTATTTCATATAACTCATGTTGGACACTTACCCTAGTATCAGGTGTTTCCACCGTGATATGATCATTCAAGTCAGCTATCACCAGAAATTCCATCAGGTTCTGGCGAGCTATTGTTACTTTTGCCGCACTGTCTAGCATCGTCATAGCCCATTCCCCATTCAGTAGTTGAGTCCTCAGAATTCTGGGCATGTCTGATCTTTAGACCTGCAACCTTCTTCTTTTTGAACTGAGGTTTTGGTTTGGCTTTATCTTCTTTTTGGAAGTATAGTCTTGAGTGTGCTGCTTGTCTCTGGACTTTGTACGCTCTTATTGTCTTTCTAACCATCCTTCCCTCTTTGAGTTTTTCGTCGAACCCTGAAAGGAACAAGAGGAATGTGTATCAGTATCCTGATACCTGTCAGGTTTCCTAATATTGTCCCTATTCCTAAGGTTATACCTCCTTTCGGAGGACTCCTGTGGAGGAGATCTACCTCTGGATTGAGATCTGTTTTCTTTATTTTTCTGTTTTTTGTTATTTGCCCACTTCTTTTCGAAGAAGCAGGTGTCTGTTTACCAGTGTCCTTCTCGGGACTACCCATCAGTTGGGGTTTTAATGGTTTCCCACCCAAATTGTCTCTGCCCAATTCTGCATACGCAGTCTCATTTATTTTTGGTAATTCATGTTCCTGTTGTAAAGGACTGAACTCCCCTAGGGGTTGACGGATTGCCACTAATGCTGCTTCCCCTTTAATATTTGCTAATATTATGGCTGATACCTGCGCATAATTACCTAGTAATTCCATTCCTAAGTTCAGAGCCGGTTCCGCTCTGTACTCATTTTGTATTTGTCTTAATACATCTGGTATTACTGCTAATGACGGGATACCATGTGTTCTGGTATATATGGCAGCAAAAACTGTACCCCAAGAGGTACAATCCTCTATCTTTGGTGCTATCTCCATGGGCAAGCAGATTGCCAGCATTCTGTGTTTTTCATACGGGCTAGTATTTGGGAATACTGCTTCTAGCTGTGTTATTTTTTGAGCTACCCAGAATGGCATTTGTTCATGTTTTGCGGGGATTTTACCCATTACTGCGTGTACAGTTTGTGGTGTGATTTTAGTAGCTGTATTTTGACCTGTATTTGTTGTAACCATTGCCGGCTGGACCTTAAGTGTCCTCATGACGAACTGTGTCATGTTTCTGTAAAGTTTTATCAGTTCTTTGTGAAGTATAAGTAAGTCTCCTCCTGGCATTGTTTCAATGTCAGGATGTGGTGTGTAGGCTGCTAATACTGGCCATGTCGCTCCTTCTCTTCCGAGCGGACCAAGTCTTACTTTATTTCTTGTAGGGAGAGGGCACCTTTAAACCAGTATAAATGTTCCTGGTAGGTTAGTGGAACTTCAATGTCCTCATAGGGACAATATTCTTCTGGTATTCCACTTTCTGTGTAGAAGTGAAATGCTTTTGTTCTTGCATTTGCAACTGGGAATGTAACCCATGAATAGAATACCTCTGTTTTAAATGATTCATGTGCCTCAATCACGAAAGCTACTGGTCCACCACTGGATGTTAGACCGCGTGCACTTAGTTTTATGGAGTTCGCATGCATTGATCCAGATCCACATTTTCGTTTTGCCGTCTGCTGCGAGTGAGCAGCGAGTGAGCAGGGAAATGCTGAAACTGCTGCGGTCGAGCTGAGGTCCAGCTCACAGCTCTTACCCGGCTCTAAGCTTCAGTTTCATCATCTGGCCCATCACCGGGCTCCCTTACCGTCCAACGGATTGTAGTTCGGTTCGGATTGGGCTGCAGCTACACCCAGCCGCGGGCTGAGCGCAGTTGAGCGCAGCAGAGTGCGTTCGGACCTCGGTCCTCCCTGAAGCCCACGCCGGCCTGAGGTTCTTTTGACAACGGCCCTCCACTCGCAAGGGGACGTGCTGCAGTCCTCCATCTTCTGCGCGACCACCTGTGGCAGACAGGAGCCAAGGCAGGACAGAGTCCCCGTTGCAATCAGTGTGCGGTGAGCATTTACCACCCAGACAGCCTCAGAGACGCAGGTGAGCGTGTCCATGCGAGTAAGTGTGAGTGCAGACATTCACTAGGGAGGCTGCCAAGTGTGAGCTCGGTGACCACTTGGAACGGCCCGGCTAGGTCCGGGTGGGAATTGCGGTTCGCCCGACAGCCCCGCTCAATTTCTCGCTCCGCTCACGGCTTTCCAATTTCTAACAACTAGCAACTGCAGTCTTTAACTTCTTGGCTTGTTTGCATCCACAAGAGTCTGCCAGCTTCTGCTTGCACAGCAACGATCTTTTTCAGACACAGGCGTCAGTCCCTAATTTTCCTAGAGCCTACTATTACGCTAAAAGCTTGTCTTTCCTCCGCCTTTGCTGCTTTGTTGCCTTGCAGGACTATGCTCTCGCCCTGGGGACAAGAGTAAGCAAGTAAGCAAGCACGCAAGTGCGCAAGTAAGCAGGTACAATAAGCACAATAAGTACAACGGGCCCGATTCACAGAACTAAGGGGCATATCTACGAGGACGGCGATAAGTCAACGCAAAGCGCCCTTAGCGCTTTTCTACTTATCGCCGTCTATCGCTTGATTATATCGCCCTGGTAGCGCGTTATCTACAACGCTTTTCCCCAGGGCGATATAATTACCAGCGATAGCGGGGGAAATCGCCGTTTTGCAGGGAACATCGCTGGTTTTCCAGCGATGTTCCCTGCAAAACGGCGATAACCTTGCTGATACGACCCTGTGGTCGTATCAGCACAATCCACCCCCATAATAGGTATGCCTAAGTCTGCATTTTAGCAGACGTTAGTTTCGGCGAAAACAGCGGTTTTCGCCCAAAACTAACGTCTGCTAAAATGCGTTAGCAGCTTTGTAAATATCGCGATGTGCACATCAGCGATATTTACAAGGTTGTACTGCCCAGTGACGTCCACTTTGCATCTCATTAGAGATGCAAAGGGGGACGTCGGTAAAGGGTGCTAACATGCGCCAATGCATGTTAGCACCCTCTTGTTAATAGGGCGATGATTTTATCTCCGCTTTTTGGCTTTAGAAGCCAAAAGCGGAGATAAAGCCCTTGTAGATATGCCCCTAACTTATGACAAAATCCTAAACTTACTACCATTTTGGTATTCACAGAATGAACTTACTCATTTTGGTATTCACAAAATAAACTTACTCATTTTGGTATTCACAGAAGACACTTACACATTTTGTGTAACTTACACATTTTGTGTAACTTACTCATTTTGTGTAACTTACTCATTTTGTGTAATTTACACATTTTGTGTAACTTACACATTTTGTGTAACTTACACAGTTTGGTATTCACAGAAGGCACTTACTCATTGATGAGTAAGTGCCTTCTGTGAATACCAAAATGAGTAAGTTAATTCTGTGAATACCAAAATTGTTGTAAATTCATTCTGTGAATACCCAAATGTGTAAGTTCATTCTGTGAATACCAAAATTGTTGTAAGTTCATTCTGTGAATACCCAAATGTGTAAGTTCATTCTGTGAATACCAAAATTGTTGTAAGTTCATTCTGTGAATACCCAAATGTGTAAGTTCATTCTGTGAATACCAAAATTGTTGTAAGTTTAGGATTTTGACGTAAGTTAGTTCTGTGAATCAGGCCCAACAAGTACAAGAAACAAGTACAACAAGTATAACAAGAAAGCCTGCAGTTGGCAAAAAATCCAAACTAGGCCAATTGTAAGGCAACACAGACCAACACAATTTGAAAAGCAGATACGACAACAGGAAGGGGCCATGAGGTCAGGCAGAGTGAGAAAGACCCCAATAAGATCGAGGCCACATTCAAAAACAACAAAAAGGAAAAATGAGAATGAGAGTGAGAGCAGGGACAACGGTCCTGTTGGCCTTGACCCGGATAGTTGCCTAACAAAACGTGAAAAACTCGAAATAATGAGCGACATAACGAGGGTCAATAAGATCTCTTGCCCCCCCAACAGTGTGCCTCTCAATGGAACAATTTATAATGGAATACAATGCCTGGGGGACAAAAACACACTAATAGAAACAGCAAATGTTTTACCCAACTCTCACCTGAGCCTAATACTCTCGCTGTTAAAGACTGCTTTAAGTCCTGGTTTTTCCTTTTCACTACCGAATTTCCCTCGGGATGGTACAGAGAGGAGTACCGCAATGCTACACCCAAACCTCCCATGGCTTCCTTGTAAGCCCTAGAGCTAAACGCGGGGCCACGGTCAGAATGTAATGTGCCAATTGCGTATGTCCCTATAAAGACTTGCAAATCTTTTATAACAGTTTGAGGGTCAGCCGAGTGCTGGGGCCACACCCATAGGAATCTAGAGCTGGAATCCACTGCAACCATGATATACCTGTAAGCCCCATCCGTTTGTAAGGGGCCGCAGTGGTCCAAATAAACACATGCGAGTGGTTTGTCTGATATTAGCAATGGTGTCTGCCCTGGACGTGTTACGGTGGAGCCTTTCATCTGCTGACAGATGTTGCATTTCAAGACATAGTCCTTAGTCTGCTTTGTTAATCCTGGCCCCACCAGTAGCGTTGTTCCAATAAGGAAGCAGTCGCCGTAACTCCCATGTGTGCAGAACCTATACCCTCGTGTGCTGCTAGAATTAAACCTAACCTGCGATCCATATTCGGTATTACTCTATCCCCACTCCAGGAATCTGAGCAAATGGAACGTTATTTGCATCTAACTTGTAGGAGTACTTGAGTGGAAATCTTTTCGGTAGTGCCGTTTTTATTGCGTGTAGCAATAATTGCTACCATAATTTCACCGTCTATTCTCGTTTTTGAATGGTGACTGCAGCTACTGAAGCCTTGCGTACGGCCCCTTCGCGGCTTCATCAGCCAATGAATTCCCTTCAATGTGAACGCCATCATGCTGATGACTCAGTGTGTGTATCACGTGAGCCCTTGGTAGTTCATTTTTCAACTCCACTACCTATTCCCATAGCGTTTTGTGCTTAATTGTGCCACCTTTCACATCTTTGAACCCATTTTGTCCCAGTGGTGTAAGTATTCATTGTATGACTGTACACAGTAAAAGGAATCACACACGATTAGTGTGGGGAATCCTCGATCCGTATTTACCAGTGCCAGTGACAGAGCTTTTCATTCTGCCAGCTGTGCCGTGCAGTCTCCTAGAGACTGGGTTTTTGTACAACTGAGATGAAACTTTCCATCCTGTATGCTACCTTTACCAATTGTGCATGCGGCGCTGTATTGCTGTTTGCTCCCAATGGCCGGCTGAGCAGATCCATCAGTGTAAATTATATATTCATACTGATCTAGAGGCAATATTTCATTAGGGAGAGGATATTCTTGTTCGTATTGCAGGAATGCTTGTGTTTTTAGACTTGAGTCGTACCTGTATTCTACATCTGTTGCAGTAAGAGAATTAGCCCATTGTATCCATCTCGGACGTAAGGCTTTAGCATTTGGAACGCTAGCCTTTGTAGGTGCCTCTAAAGCCGGTACTGGGTTTACGACAATTATTCGCTTTCCCTGAGCCAGTGCTCTTTCTCTCACTACAGCAGTCTGTACTGCTGTAAGAATTTTTCTGTGGATGCAAAGTGCATCTCAGCATTTGTGTACAAATGTGATTTGTACGCTATTGGTACTGTTTCACCTTCATTATATGTTAGGTAGGTGTATCCTGATTGACCAACAACTATACGGATCGCGTGTCTGTAAGTGTTTTGAAGCTATCATATCAGCTTGTAGGGAACGAAGGATATCTGTGTGTTTCTGTGTCCATTGTCTAACTGAAAAGTCAGGTTTTATTAAATCGTAGAAAGGTTTAACTCTTTCCGCGTAATCCAAAATGTATGCTCTGCCAAAGTTCAGGAATCCCAGTATTGATTGTAATTTTATTTATGATTTTAGAGGTTGCAGCAGTGCACACTTTTCCAAAACGTTAGCTGCTAAGCTTTTCCCTTCACTTGAAAGCTCATATCCCAGAAAAAGGACATTGAGGTGGGCTATCTTTGAATTCTTCAATTTAAATTTGTAGCCCTCAGATGCAAATCCCAATATTATGGTATTTACTCTGTTCAAGTGTTCCTCCAGGTCATCAACTATAAGATAAATATCATCTACGTAGGACAATGCCTCTTCATCCAGATTTTGAAGTAATTCAGTTACTCTGGCCAAAAATAACCCCGGGCTGTTCTTATACCCCTGGGGGATTCTACAAAATTGACGCTGGGAACCTAACGCGGAAAATGTGGTTAAATACCTGCTTTCAGGCGCTATATTTTGGCAAAAAAATCCATTTGAGATATCTAGTGTTGTTTTGTATTTTTTCTGCACAATGTTATTCATTAGTGTGGCACTGTGTGCATTTTGTACTGCAAATGTCTTTGTGCAAGTGTTTAAATGTCTGTAATCTAAAACTAGACGATATGAGTTGTCAGGTTTCATATTGGGAAACAAAGGATTATTCATTTGAGAGGTGAAAATTTCAATCACCCCTTGATATTCAAGTTGATCTAGGATCTCCCTGACCTGTTTTTTAGCTTCCTGCTTTATTGGATACTGCCTCTGTGGAGTCGGAGTATTTTTTAATGGAATTATGTGGTGGGTTGAATCCTCATCCCACCCAACATGGTTTTTATATAATGCCGGGTCAAGGGCTACCGCCCACTCCCATGCATATGTATATTTTAGATATTTGGGAACAGGGTCGGAAAAGGCTGGTAAGATTACTGTTTCTCCCCTAGGGCAGTCCATGACGAATGCTGGCGGACAATCTTGTTCAGCTAATAAAATGTCATAACCAAACGTCAGGTTCTCCCAAAAGAGACCTCTAACTTTCCTGGGTTTTTCCCCCTCCATTTGGAGTGTTATTTCATATAACTCATGTTGGACACTTACCCTAGTATCAGGTTTTTCCACCGTGATCTGATCATTCAAGTCAGCTATCACCAGAAATTCCATCAGGTTCTGGCGAGCTATTGTTACTTTTGCCGCACTGTCTAGCATCGTCATAGCCCATTCCCCATTCAGTAGTTGAGTCCTCAGAATTCTGGGCATGTCTGATCTTTAGACCTGCAACCTTCTTCTTTTTGAACTGAGGTTTTGGTTTGGCTTTATCTTCTTTTTTGGAAGTATAGTCTTGAGTGTGCTGCTTGTCTCTGGACTTTGTACGCTCTTATTGTCTTTCTAACCATCCTTCCCTCTTTGAGTTTTTCGTCGAACCCTGAAAGGAACAAGAGGAATGTGTATCAGTATCCTGATACCTGTCAGGTTTCCTAATATTGTCCCTATTCCTAAGGTTATACCTCCTTTCGGAGGACTCCTGTGGAGGAGATCTACCTCTGGATTGAGATCTGTTTTCTTTATTTTTCTGTTTTTTGTTATTTGCCCACTTCTTTTTCGAAGAAGCAGGTGTCTGTTTACCAGTGTCCTTCTCGGGACTACCCATCAGTTGGGGTTTTAATGGTTTCCCACCCAAATTGTCTCTGCCCAATTCTGCATACGCAGTCTCATTTATTTTTGGTAATTCATGTTCCTGTTGTAAAGGACTGAACTCCCCTAGGGGTTGACGGATTGCCACTAATGCTGCTTCCCCTTTAATATTTGCTAATATTATGGCTGATACCTGCGCATAATTACCTAGTAATTCCATTCCTAAGTTCAGAGCCGGTTCCGCTCTGTACTCATTTTGTATTTGTCTTAATACATCTGGTATTACTGCTAATGACGGGATACCATGTGTTCTGGTATATATGGCAGCAAAAACTGTACCCCAAGAGGTACAATCCTCTATCTTTGGTGCTATCTCCATGGGCAAGCAGATTGCCAGCATTCTGTGTTTTTCATACGGGCTAGTATTTGGGAATACTGCTTCTAGCTGTGTTATTTTTTGAGCTACCCAGAATGGCATTTGTTCATGTTTTGCGGGCATTTTACGCATTACTGCGTGTAAAGTTTGTGGTGTGATTTTAGTAGCTGTATTTTGACCTGTATTTGTTGTAACCATTGTCGGCTGGACCTTAAGTGTCCTCATGACGAACTGTGTCATGTTTCTGTAAAGTTTTATCAGTTCTTTGTGAAGTATAAGTAAGTCTCCTCCTGGCATTGTTTCAATGTCAGGATGTGGTGTGTAGGCTGCTAATACTGGCCATGTCGCTCCTTCTCTTCCGAGCGGACCAAGTCTTACTTTATTTCTTGTAGGGAGAGGGCACCTTTAAACCAGTATAAATGTTCCTGGTAGGTTAGTGGAACTTCAATGTCCTCATAGGGACAATATTCTTCTGGTATTCCACTTTCTGTGTAGAAGTGAAATGCTTTTGTTCTTGCATTTGCAACTGGGAATGTAACCCATGAATAGAATACCTCTGTTTTAAATGATTCATGTGCCTCAATCACGAAAGCTACTGGTCCACCACTGGATGTTAGACCGTGTGCACTTAGTTTTATGGAGTTCGCATGCATTGATCCAGATCCACGTTTTCGTTTTGCCGTCTGCTGCGAGTGAGCAGCGAGTGAGCAGGGAAATGCTGAAACTGCTGCGGTCGAGCTGAGGTCCAGCTCACAGCTCTTACCCGGCTCTAAGCTTCAGTTTCATCATCCGGCCCATCACCGGGCTCCCTTACCGTCCAACGGATTGTAGTTCGGTTCGGATTGGGCTGCAGCTACACCCAGCCGCGGGCTGAGCGCAGTTGAGCGCAGCAGAGTGCGTTCGGACCTCGGTCCTCCCTGAAGCCCTCGCCGGCCTGAGGTTCTTTTGACAACGGCCCTCCACTCGCAAGGGGACGTGCTGCAGTCCTCCATCTTCTGCGCGACCACCTGTGGCAGACAGGAGCCAAGGCAGGACAGAGTCCCCGTTGCAATCAGTGTGCGGTGAGCATTTACCACCCAGCCAGCCTCAGAGACGCAGGTGAGCGTGTCCATGCGAGTAAGTGTGAGTGCAGACCTTCACTAGGGAGGCTGCCAAGTGTGAGCTCGGTGACCACGTGGAACGGCCCGGCTAGGTCCGGGTGGGGCTTGCGGTTCGCCCGACAGCCCCGCTCAACTTCTCGCTCCGCTCACGGCTTTCCAATTTCTAACAACTAGCAACTGCAGTCTTTAACTTCTTGGCTTGTTTGCATCCACAAGAGTCTGCCAGCTTCTGCTTGCACAGCAACGATCTTTTTCAGACACAGGCGTCAGTCCCTAATTTTCCTAGAGCCTACTATTACGCTAAAAGCTTGTCTTTCCTCCGCCTTTGCTGCTTTGTTGCCTTGCAGGACTATGCTCTCGCCCTGGGGACAAGAGTAAGCAAGTAAGCAAGCACGCAAGTGCGCAAGTAAGCAGGTACAATAAGCACAATAAGTACAACGGGCCCGATTCACAGAACTAAGGGGCATATCTACGAGGACGGCGATAAGTCAACGCAAAGCGCCCTTAGCGCTTTTCTACTTATCGCCGTCTATCGCTTGATTATATCGCCCTGGTAGCGCGTTATCTACAACGCTTTTCCCCAGGGCGATATAATTACCAGCGATAGCGGGGGAAATCGCCGTTTTGCAGGGAACAAAGCTGGTTTTCCAGCGATGTTCCCTGCAAAACGGTGATAACCTTGCTGATACGACCCTGTGGTCGTATCAGCACAATCCACCCCCATAATAGGTATGCCTAAGTCTGCATTTTAGCAGACGTTAGTTTTCGGCGAAAACAGCGGTTTTCGCCCAAAACTAACGTCTGCTAAAATGCGTTGGCAGCCTTGTAAATATCGCGATGTGCACATCAGCGATATTTACAAGGTTGTACTGCCCAGTGACGCCCACTTTGCATCTCATTAGAGATGCAAAGGGGGACGTCAGTAAAAGGGTGCTAACATGCGCCAATGCATGTTAGCACCCTCTTGTTAATAGGGCGATGATTTTATCTCCGCTTTTTGGCTTTAGAAGCCAAAAAGCGGAGATAAAGCCCTTGTAGATATGCCCCTAACTTATGACAAAATCCTAAACTTACTACCATTTTGGTATTCACAGAATGAACTTACTCATTTTGGTATTCACAAAATAAACTTACTCATTTTGGTATTCACAGAAGACACTTACACATTTTGTGTAACTTACACATTTTGTGTAACTTACTCATTTTGTGTAACTTACTCATTTTGTGTAATTTACACATTTTGTGTAACTTACACATTTTGTGTAACTTACACAGTTTAGTATTCACAGAAGGCACTTACTCATTGATGAGTAAGTGCCTTCTGTGAATACCAAAATGAGTAAGTTAATTCTGTGAATACCAAAATTGTTGTAAATTCATTCTGTGAATACCCAAATGTGTAAGTTCATTCTGTGAATACCAAAATTGTTGTAAGTTCATTCTGTGAATACCCAAATGTGTAAGTTCATTCTGTGAATACCAAAATTGTTGTAAGTTCATTCTGTGAATACCCAAATGTGTAAGTTCATTCTGTGAATACCAAAATTGTTGTAAGTTTAGGATTTTGACGTAAGTTAGTTCTGTGAATCAGGCCCAACAAGTACAAGAAACAAGTACAACAAGTATAATAAGAAAGCCTGCAGTTGGCAAAAAATCCAAACTAGGCCAATTGTAAGGCAACACAGACCAACACAATTTGAAAAGCAGATACGACAACAGGAAGGGGCCATGAGGTCAGGCAGAGTGAGAAAGACCCCAATAAGATCGAGGCCACATTCAAAAACAACAAAAAGGAAAAATGAGAATGAGAGTGAGAGCAGGGACAACGGTCCTCTTGGCCTTGACCCGGATAGTTGCCTAACAAAACGTGAAAAACTCGAAATAATGAGCGACATAACGAGGGTCAATAAGATCTCTTGCCCCCCCAACAGTGTGCCTCTCAATGGCACAATTTATAATGGAATACAATGCCTGGGGGACAAAAACACACTAATAGAAACAGCAGTTGGAGCTGTAGCTCACTCGAAGCCGGACTTGGACGATCAAGAACTAATAAATATTGGGGGGTCACCCCAAAAGAGAA
The DNA here is from genome assembly GCA_963921515.1 of Calotriton arnoldi. Taxonomy (NCBI): domain Eukaryota; kingdom Metazoa; phylum Chordata; class Amphibia; order Caudata; family Salamandridae; genus Calotriton; species Calotriton arnoldi. The sequence continues at coordinate 252,415 of CAWUFW010008721.1, read as the reverse complement.
ATCCATGCTCCTTTCAGCCCAAAATATACACAAAATTTTCCTTCTTGAAAGACCCGGGAAAAGCAATATTTTCCAAAACCGGAACTATAAAAGGGCTGCAAACTCCACTTCAACCAGGGAGATTATATCTAACCTTACAGTCCCCAACAAAACCAACCGACTCATTAACCCACTCAAATGATAAATTCTGCGACAAAATCAGTGGAAATAACAGCACAGATCCGACTACTACTCGACAAAACCTCGAAGTAATATTAAAAGTTAAAGATTCCAGCGGGTCAGGTAAAGACGCAGAACATGGCAGTGGCCGTCATGACGCTCAAAAGAGGCATGACGGTAATGAGCGAGCGCAGGAGCTGCAGGATTGCCCATTGGACAATTCACACAACGGTCAAAACTCTTTACAGTCTTTGTAACTTGCCAAGGCTGCAACTGAGAGCCACCCCGCGACAGTCATTTCAAAACCGCTCCAGCAAGGGGGGCCAAAAACTGGACCAGACCCCAAGCTCCATCAAGTTCCCTCTCTGGCAGCGGAGAGTCATCTTGCTATAGATTCTTTAAAATCACCACAACAAGGGGGACCAGACACTGGGCTAGACTTTAAGCTCCATCATGCTCTCCCCCCAGAAGCAGCCCAGCGGGCAGAACAAAAAGTAAGAGACCTGCCATCACAATCAAAAAATAGCTCCCCCCAACACCAGCCAATTCCACAACTAGAAGATTTAATGGATCCGATGGCCCCAAGTATATTTTCGAAAAACTCAGCATCAGGGCATTGTCTACCGTCTCCCTACGAAGATTTCCATACTTCAAACGGTGACATGTCTTTTTTAGCCTCCCAAGAATGGGAGGACCTTGTCGCCTCATACAGCCACAACCCCAAAGCCCCCCCAAATATTGTGCGCTCTGAGAGAAGCGACATAGGACACACAAACAAAGACTCAATCTGGGCAACAATATTAAGTACCATGCAATATTCAGCCACGGTGCTTCAATATCAATCACACAAACTGGATCTTCAGCTCACAGTTCTCCAAACTCTGGCAGACTTCACCTCAGGGATTGATAGGAAGCTAGCCGATCTGAATGGATTAATAAAGCGAGGGCAAGAAGCGGCCTTCAAAGCCCCAACATTGCAACAAGAATGTACCTGCTCTCCAATAGTGGACAAATTACTCACGCTACTGCAGTGGCGGTGCGTCCATTAGGGCGCTGGGGCGTTGACCCACAAGCAGCCCACGCCCGCAGCTCCCTCGGGGGCTCTGACTGAACTTAAGTAAACTGACAATGCATGTCAGTCAGCATGACGCCAGACCGCCCACCCCCTTCAGAGTTTGAAGGGGGTGGGCGGTCCGGCATCATGCTGACTGACATGCATTGTCAGGCCAGGGGGTGGTGTGGAGCGCACAGCAGGCAGCAGCACAAGTGCGCATGCTGGGTTTAGGTCGGAGAATTTTTCCGACCAGCCCAGTCATGCGCACTAGTGTTGAGTCTGGCTGGCAGCTGCGCATTAGGAGAGCGAGGGTTGATCAACGCGGCAACCCTCGGTCTCCTAATGGGCAGGCGGGCGGTGAGTATCCCTGCTAAGCCAATCCTGGCGCTGCTGGAGCAGCGTCAGTATTGGCTGAGAGGGGTTGTGACGCAGCTGTTACTGTAGGCGCCAACGCGGGACCCCGGCCCAAGAGTAGTCGCAGAGGCGGCGCGGAGTGTCAGGTAAGTTCGTTTTCTTTTAATTTTAAATGCTCCCACCACCCCGCGCAACCCCCCCCTTTGCGTGTGTTTAACAATATACCGATAAGATGAGCACCATTGAGTGAATACACATCTGTTATTCAGCGCGCTAAGATGCCTGCGGGTGAATGTGCGCTTTACATATACACTTTATGTTAGCCCTCGCTCCTCTGTCTGCTCTTCTCTCACACTCCAAAGTCCAGGGTTGATGGCATTTCGTGTAATTCTGAAGTCGATGGTGATTGGTGGAGTGATGCACCTACTTCGGGCACTGTGTGACGTCCGTGGATGCGGGTTCGAGTCCCGCCTTGGTCATCCAGGCTGCCGTGGAAATTGAATCTGTGCTGTTAACTGGACAACGGTTATATCCATTACCAGGGGGTGGCAGTAGGATGCCCCCTGGGGCTGGACGGGCCCTCTGCCACCAGGAGTGTTGTGCTGATGCCCCCAGAGCCAGGCCTGGCTGGCACGGGACAGCCTGCCATCTCTGTGCACCCGGTGCAGATGGCATGGCCTGCTGGGGGGGGGCTTGGCTTAGACCAGCACGTCTGCAGTGCAATGTCCGCTTTTTAGACATGGGTAACTTACCAGGTCCTGGTGAACGGAGTTGAGAGCGGGTGCCACTCGCCTCCACCTAGCCCCCAGAACACTACCACCCCTCGTGCTGCACCCTCTCCATGCAGTTACACCCTCGCGTGTTTGCGCTGTCCATGGTGAATATGTCTGAGAAGCCGTTTACTGTCGGTGGAAGTGACAGGAATCCTCGTGAAACAGTGTACAACTGGGCACCTCTCACCCACGCTGGCCTTTCTTGCCCACGGATACATGTCCTTGTTTCAGGTTCAGGGGTGTGCTGTGCGTGCCGGGCGTTGCTTCACCATTCTCCTCTGGTGCGGAGGATGCATCTCAGTGCCCGCCGGGTGCAGACGCGCTTGGCTGACAGACACCCTCGCTCTCACTCCCCGGAGCAGCATCCTAGCACCCCCTATACCGAGGCCCTGCCTCTATGCGTTTGTAAATGTGTCCCACGTGGCTGACCGGCTCGTCTATCCAGGTTCACACCTTGAATTTAAATATACAGCTGTAAAGTGCTTAAATAAACTTCAGCGCAGCCGAGGCGCTTAAAGGCGCTTCTATGCGTTTGTAAATGTGTCCCACGTGGTCGTCTGCCCGGTTCACTCCTTGAAATTAAATATACAATTGTATAGCTCGTAAACAAAATTCAACGCAACCGAGGCGCTAAGTTTAGACCTTCATCACAGACAATGCTGTCCTCGAGACTTTCGTGCCTCCGGTCAGTTTTGGTGGGTGCGCGCAGTTGCAATTTTGCAGACCTTTAGCAATACACTATCGCACAGGCCATAAGTGCCAAGTGGCCTCGTCTGTGGCATGTGTGCCCTATACAAATACCAGTAACATACATTCTAAAATTTCATGCTGTCCAGTAGTATTCTAGTATTACTTACTCCACATTTTACAAAGCCAAGGAAGATAAAAGCAGCTGAGCTGAGCGTGCCATGGGTCGCACAATGACTGACATAAGATATATTGTATAGGGCTCCACGTAACGCACATACTGTAAGTTCAAGGAGAAAGCAGCTGGGCGGGATACCCAGAGGTTACGTACAGGTATTTACTCATCACACACAAAGTTGTGAGAGAAAGTGGTTAGACACATTAAAAGGGCGCTTTGTGAGTCACCATCGCATGTGGAAGGGAGGCAGGTTTTATTACAAGACCGCAGGCTTCAGACTATTTTGCTTTCTCTCTTTAATAGTCCTGAAATTACTGCGAAGTATAAATGGACTATAAATATTAACTACCTCCTACAATAAATCAGAGTGTCAGGCTTGACTGAAAAATATTAAAAATACAAGGTGTAAAGAAAGGGAAACTTCCACTGAAAGGGAAGTGGCAGGAGAAATGCCCTTTACGTACAGTGCACAGTGCATTCATTGTACGGTTTTATTTGTGTTGCTTCGATCACACGTTTCACAACCCACGCGAGGACACGTACTTATAAATCCGACACAGTTGGTACTTCAATGGATGTCAAGAGGGGGTCGCAGCTGCTACCCCCCGCTTGCCCTTTGCTACTCCTGGTCTCGGGTGTCAAGAGGTCAGTGGCGGGCACAGAAAGCAAGCAGGGCGCTTTCAGATGTTTACTTTGTTGTTTCCATACCTTGCCCTTTGCCTAACCCCACAGGGGGCACAGGCTACTGATGGGACAAGCTGACAAACCAGTGATGTCATCAGGGGGTAAAGGGTGCATGATGTTACTTCCTCTACCCCAGGGAATTTGGTGAATTGACGTCCCCGTGTGACTAACTAACTCCTCGGCACGCTCAATCAATGCAACATCAGGGACAGGTTCGAAAGGTATGGAAATAAAAGAAATCCATTTGCGAAGCGTAAATTTAGCCTGCGGATGGGTGCGGTTTACAGCATGTGTGCATGTTGCATAATCTACGGATGCGATAACAAACCAACATATATGTATGACGCTCCTATACAATGGTAATTTATATGCCTATTCTTAATTCTGCTCCGGGAGCTTTTCGCGGCTCCCAGGCCCTCTGGAGCGCCAGGATCTGGCCCTCCAGGCCCTTACTCCTAATCTCGAGGTGGGTGCCTGCTGGCCTGGCCCGCGTTGCTTGTTGACCGGACCCCCAGACTCGAGGTGGGCGGTGACTGGCCTGACCCGCATTGTTTGTGGACCTGGCCAGGGCCGCGAGCTCCCTCTTGACTTTCATGCCTGGTTCTTCACCTTAAGCCATTACAGGGACTCAGACCCCCACCGTGGCCTCTTGGTTCTGCGGCTGTCTCGCCCACCCCTGCCCTCCAGGTCGTTTCGTTAGCGACACACCAAGCTCCCCCCCCTCTAGCTGCCTCCTCCACTGCCGTCACCAGGTCGTCTTCCCCGATCCACCGCTGCCCCGCTGCATACAGTCCCTCGAAATTTAAAAAAAAACAAAAAAAACTGGGAAGCGGCCATTTTGCGACTGAGTCTTCACCTCCGTAATGGTGTTGGGTTACAGGACGGCGATGAAATGAATGGGATGGCTGTTTAAGATAGCAGGCGATGGTGCTCCTCTAAAAGGCGATTGTGGGTGCCTTCTTCGACCATTACATACCCGGTGACTGCCTCCGTGTCGCAAGACAGGAAAGACACACTCCACAAATTGCAATGCTACCTTATAATCTGATATGAGTCGCCCGCCCCCTGCTAGGCTCACTCGGAACGCTTAAACTCGCACCACATGTGAGAACAGCACCCTAACGCCTCCCATGACTTCTAGTCTGCACCTATTCTCCAGCCCCCAGGAGACCGCCACAACACCCCTGCGTCCAGCTTTTATGGGCCCCTGCTGAATGCTGTAGCTTAACGCTTGTGAGGCCTCCATGGACCCATGCTGTATCCCCACCGCTGTTGTCTCAGTCATTCTGAACAGAATCCTCTGTCGAAGTCGTCAGCTGCCTTACAGACCGCATCCTCCATGCCGCTCCTAAAGCCTCCAAATCTGACTCTCCGATGAGCCCACAGCTAAATGTACTTTTACTCTTTTCCCCTGCCTCTAATTATTATTACCCCACTAAGTCCTACTCACCAAAATCTTTAGCTTTGGGGTTAGATGGCAACCTCTGCCCCATCCTCGACTTTGTTTCCACCAATGCCTGCTCTCAGGTTTGTTTAATGTTCAATGTTTGTACTAATTTCTTTGGGTCTCACAAATCTTTAACTTGCTAATTTAGTCTCTCACGATATCTTATCACCTTCCCCTTTTTACTCTTTTTCACTGCCTTTAACTTTGTGCCCCGGTGAGACCCCTACTGTGTCCCCGCCCCCGCAAAAAAAAAAAAAAACGCATGCGTTGTTGCTCAGTTTGCTACCCTCTGCCCCACTCTCGAAGGCGTTCCTCCTCTAGTGCCTGAACTTACGTGTTTTATTATGACCAATGCTCGCACTAATGTTTAAACAATGTTTCTGCAATATCTCCTCTAGGTTCTGATCTTAGGTTTGTAAATTTGCCAAGACTCGCTCTAATGTTTATGCAATGTTTCTGCAATATCTCCTCTAGGTCCCGATCTTAGGTTTGTTAATTGTTCAAGACTCATTCTCGCTAATTGCGCCCTACCTGCCTACCCCCCCCTGGCTTTCATCGGTAACATATGGTTTACTTTACTCCTTACGACCCTACAACCTCTAACCTCCTCGAGATCCCTCCCCCTCCTTCACAATTCCCTTCATCGCAGCTTGCGGCACTCCTTCGTAGCTGTGGTCAGCACTACGATTTTCCAACTATGCATGACTCCTATCTAGCGTCGTCACTCAACGTCATTCTCCCTTATGATCTCCCAAATTCACAAACTGTTGTCTGTCCATCCTGCTACCTAACCCCTCCTCACCGTTATTAGTAAGTCCCTTCCTAACTAACCTCATCCCCCCCCTGCACTCCTCTGACATTTATCACCCCTCTTTCTCTCCCTTTTCCACCCTCGTCACGATATATCTCTCCACCCCCACCACCGACATTATTCTTCCCCTTCTTTCCTCAACCTCCTTCTCCTCTCTCCTTGTTTCTTTTTCCCCTTAACATCTCCACTCCGCTCCACCCGCCCCCTTTTTCTCTTCACCCCTCTCCACCAACCAGTTTGTCCATCATGTCCCCCCTTAGTCCCTCCCCCGCGTTCCGAACCAGCCCCACTACATCACCCCTCAACACCCTCCTCACCAGGCATGGCCCTAACTCTTGGTCCATTCCCTACCCTCCCTATCTCTCTAAAAACGCCAAGAACAATTTTAAACATAAAGTACTTATCCGGCATCCCGAAACCCTAATTGTTGACAACTACCACAGCCTCGCGTCCCCCATAATACTTTCTACTCTAAACGCCCCTCCAAATGGAAGAGCACTTTCCTTCGCCATCTCCCAATCGCTACATCTAACAATATTCCCTACGGTTTCAAACTCTCTACTACTCCATCCTCCACCTTTCACGGTGAAATTGACATCTCCAAAACTGGCAATATCCTCATCCAAGCCTCTGAACACCACCTTAATATCTTTGAACAGCATTTTAGCACTCTGTCCCACCAAATGTCCTTACCTACCCCTCTCCCTCTCCCCCAAAACACTCCTAACCCTTCTACTTCCCCCAAATTTCCCCCCAGCCCGACCCATCACTCCCTTTCCGACCCTACCCCCTACCTGAACTCACCCCATGACTCTAATGCCATTGCTGCCTCTCCGCTTACCCCATACACCCACTCTACTCCCCTCATCACGTCCCTCTACCCCTTTAACTATCCCATCTCTCTCCATGCCTATCCCTCCCACACACGGCCATATCTCCCCTCTCTCCACCCGCCAGGAGCACCTCACCCCCACCGCCGCAATACCCCACTTGTCACTAAGGGTGGGCAAAGCACTACGCTACACTCGCGTAGTTTGCGAAGTTTGCGCTACTTCGCACTACGCGAATTGCACGTAGCACAGTGCAAACACGCGTAGCGTAGCGTAGTGCAGCGGTCATTTTTTGCTTGCTCGCGGTCCTCAACGTCAAGTTGGCGACCGCGAGCAAGCAAAATGACATCCCGGCGAGACGTTTTCCTCGTTCGCGATCAGCAACATCAAGCTGCCGATCGCGAGCGTGGAAAATAAACCTCCGGCGAGATTCTCAACGCGGGGAGGTCAGGTTTCTCATTGCGAGTGGTCGCGCATGCTCGCGACCGCTCGCGATGAGAAACTACCAGTCCGCGTTGAGAAAGCTGCCGCTCGAGTAAAAATCTACTCAAGCGGCAGTAAAAGACAGCTCGCACTGTGCAAGATGCCGTTTTCAATGATTGCACAGTGCGGACAAGCATCCGGCACTGTGCAATCATCGCGAACAGCGCACTACGCAGTTCGCGTAGTGCTACGCGTAGATCGCGTAGTGCGAAGTGCACTTCGCGTAGCTTCACGTAGCGTTACTTCACGAACTACGCCCACCCTTACTTGTCACCCCCTAGGCCTCTCACCCTCTCCGGACAACTGACCTCCACCCCTAACCAACCCCGATCTATCCCACCCACCCCCCCTGCTCCAACTACCTCCACTAATATCCAGTCCACCCCCACTCCCCTCCCCCAATGTCTGTCGGAACCTACCATCCCACAGGCTCCCCTCCCTCTCAGAACAACAGACCTCCACCCCCGATCAACTCCGAAACCTCCCACCCTCCCCCTGCCCAAACTACCTCCAGTACGACCCAGTCCTCCCCCACTCCACATCCCCCTCTGACGACCGAAACCCCCCTTCCTACCCCCTCAGTCCCCCCTCTCAACCACTGCTACTAGACCTCACTCGCACCCCTCCTGACTTATTACCCTCTACGAACAATAGACCCCCTTCTCCAACCAACTTAGCACATACCTCACCCCCCGCCGCACCCAATACGCCCCAACTCTCTCTTTTAACCCAGACACTTTGCAGTATAGATCGCAACATTGCCTCCCTCCTAACCGAATTAGTCCGTCTTAGAGAGGATCTCACTAACCCCAAATCCCCCAAACCGATAACCCGCCCCGCTTGGCCCACTTCATCATGCACTGGCCCCCCAAAGCCCATTAATCCCAAACTCAGTAAAACCATACCACTTCAAAATTGCTCTCAGAGACCTTGTCGCACCTTGAATGACTACTCCACCTCTAACCTCTCTGACCTCTACAATTCCTACTCTCCTAAGGCCCCCCGCAAGGAGGTGGCCCTTCCTCATTCCAACATCCCTGTTATTATCGGGACCAACAGAACTCTCTCCTCTCCTTGCTCAAAAATCCCCCTCTTCCTCTGCTTCATTGATTATACAGCCGCCTTCGATCATGTTGACCGAGCCAAACTCTGGAGAAAACTTGAAAGCTGGGGTTTACCTAATTCACTCTTGGATCGGCTTAAACAGTTACACACAGACACCTGGATCAGGATTAAATTAGGCGCAGGGACACATATCTCAAAACGAATCATGACTTCGAAAGGCCTCAAGCAGGGGTGCGTCCTTGCGCCGCTTCTTTTTAACCTCTTTTTAGCTGATCTCCCAGGGGAGTTGGACAGCTGTATATCCCATGCTCCAAAATTGGGAAACAAGTTATTGTCAAACCTGCTATATGCTGACAACCTGGTTTTGATTAGTCGGACTCCCATTGGTCTTCAGCATCTTCTAAATACGACAAGTAGTTTCTCACATCGGAACGCCCTCCAAATAAATTTCAAGAAAACTAAAATTATGGCAGTTAACTATCATAAAAGAAGCATAACAGTTGGTTCCTAGATGGCCAACGCTTGGACCAGGTAACGAGTTATAAATACCTGGGAATACTAATGGACCATAAAAGCTCCTTTAAACCTCAGCTAGAGTCCATGCGGAGAAAGGGAACTACAACTTATTTAGCACTGAAGTCATTGAAGAGACGGCTTCCCGACCTCACGCTGGATCCCTTCCTACAGGTTTTGCGGGCCAAACTGCTGCCGACACTAACATACGGGAGTGAGGCTCTTAAAGGTAAAGACGCAGCAACCCTAGACGTAGTAATAGCCAATTCTTATAGAGCGATTTTCAATCTTCCAAAATATGTCTCCCCCGCTCAAATACGGCTGGAATTTGGGGTCCAAAGACAAACGGTGGAAAGAAGAAGTGCTTATGTAAAAAGTTGGCATAAAATCCGAAGTGCAGAGGCAGGATCCCTAAACTCCCACCTCTGGATCGCCTTACTTCGTCAAGGAAAATGCTCAGCCAGGGATTACCTGTTTGACTCCATTGAGCTACTGGGTTTGTCTGATCTCTGGGCCGTATCAACAGATCATCTTTCATTTAAAAAACTGTGAAAAAGACAACGTCCATGTTATCTGTTTTAGAAGACAAAGCAATTCTTACTAAAAAGGCACACGGCTGGATAGTGCTTAGTGATTACGTAAGGCTCAAACCCCAATCCTACTTGAGTGCAGGAGTCAAAATAAGAACGAAGGAAAACTTTCTAAAGCTGCGATTGGGGATAATTGCGATTAATCCCCACCTCCCACCATGGGAAAGAAGAGGAGGTACACCGACTTGCCGTTTATGTGGAAGCGGGAAGGAGGACATTATTCATGTAATCTGTATCTGTCCCAACTTAAAGGATATAAGATGCACCTTGTTACGTCCCTTTTTCAGGTATTATGGCACCCGGTCCTGCAGGCAGGCAGTGAAGCTTTGTTTCAACCCTGTTGACATTCAGCTGAACTGTCGGCTAACAACATTTTTTGAGACGGTATCCAAGAGACTCAAAAATTTGTCGTTATCTGAAGTATGTTAAAAACAAGAGTACAAGGGCATCAGAAGGGACTCGCAAAAAGCAAAAATGAATAATAACATTTTACAATTGCACCAGCACTTTTTATTAATTGCCGAAAGGTCAAGAAAACGCTTTTTAAATGAACTTAACACCTTCCTATAGTTGCACTTTTTTTAAATTAATAATGCCCAATAGTTTGAACAATGGACTTGGTTATGCTGTGTCAGGCGGCATGTAATCCAATGGTAGTTATTGCCAGCTCAGCACTATTTGAAGTATAAGTATTTATGTGTAATGTCTTACAGAACAGCCAATCGCACAAACTGGGAATATTTTATTGATGATCATTTTAATGTTGTTTTAAGCTTAATAATTTGTGTATAATGGGAATTTTTCTGTTATGTATTTGCAAAGATTTTAATTAATCAAGCAAAAATAAATATTATCTTATCTCTCCTTGCTCACCCAGACCCCCCGCAACTTACCGCTATCCACTCGTGTCCCCCCATAACTAACCCTAAGCCCCTGACATGCATGCTTGTGAACTGCCGCTCGGCGGTTCGACATGCCTCAGAAATTTCCGAAACCATCCTGGGTGAAGATATAGACCTTGCCTTCCTTACCGAAACTTGGCTCAACGATCACTCCACACCCATCCTAGACTTACTCTCTCCCCCCGGTTATTCCATCCTCAGAAAAGACAGACCTAAAAGAATAGGAGGAGGTCTAGCAATAATCTTTAAAAATGAACTCCAACTATCCCTAGCCAAAAACACTGACTTCAAAACTTTTGAATACCTTGGAGTAGAACTTAAAATGCAAGGTGCCCCCAATGCGACTACACAACATCTACCACCCCCAGGTGAACCTCTTCCCTTCGCTGAGGAAATATCTGAACTTCTGTCACAATCGTCCCTTTCGAACTCTAAAAATCTCTTCCTAGGAGACTTCAACCTTCACTGGAATCTGCCAGACGACCCAACCATCAAACTTCTCAATAACCTCCTTGAGATAAATGACCTCAAGCAACTCTGCCTTACCCCAACCCATTCTAAAGGGGCTACTCTTGACGCCATCATTTCTAACAGTAATCTGGCATCTCTTTCCAACATTATCCCTATTGACTGGTCTGATCACCACCTCATACTGTTCTCGATCTCACCCCTAGCCCAGCTTGCCCCTTCTAAAATCAACAAAACAACTATATTATCCAGAAACCTTACACGTATCCCCCCAGGTTTACTGGAGGCTAAACTCCAAGATCAACTCAGTCGCACTCCTCCCTCTCTCAATACAAACGATCTCACTGAGCATTACAATAAAGCTGTCTCTGAGGTTCTAGATCAACTTGCACCACCCAAACCAAAAACTCTTAAAACTATCCCTTCCAAAACTTGGTATAATCCAGACCTCAATAATGAAAGACGAGCTCTTAGACAGGCAGAAAGAACCTGGAGACAACACCCTTCCCCCTCCAATCTGATCCTCCTTCGAACCTCTAGATTCGTGTACAAAAAACACATCTTCACCGAAAAGGCTTCCTTCTTCTGATCACAGCTCTCTCGGGCAAAAAACAGACCTAGAGAACTGTTCAACATTATTAGAAATCAAACCTCCACTGCCCCACCCAGCATGACGGCCACCACAAGCAAATGTGAAGAAATAGCTAACTTTTTTTCTGAAAAAATTGCCAAAATTGACCATTCTTTCACCCTAACCCAAATCCCCCCCAACCCCCTCGGTGCCCCTGACACCTCTTCAACACCTTCCCCTCTGCTCACGCCCCCTCTGTCCTCCCCACCCCTACCTTCTTTAACCCCATCTGAACTTCCCCTCGACAACACTCAACTCAAAAACAACGCCTCCTGGCTGAATTTCCACTCCGTCTCTGAACTTGAAGTCTGTAACATCCTGTCCAAACTAAAACCATCTTCCCACACTAAAGACCCTCTCCCAACTTCCCTCGTCCAAGAACTTAAGCACGTCATTGTCCCGTATTGGACCAATATCATCAACTCCTCCCTTACCTCGGGGTGCGTACCGGTCTCCCTCCAACTCGGACAAATCACACCCATTCCAAAAAACCCTAAGGCCGACCCAAATGACCCGAACAACCTCCGCCCCATCTCAAACCTCCCCTTTCTCTCAAAAGCCCTTGAAAAGTGTGCCCTTCAGCAACTGGATAAACACATTGACACCTACAACCTACTCGACCTCCTACAATCCGGCTTCCGTAAGGGCTGCAGCACTGAAACTGCATTGCTAAATATAGTTGATGACATCCACCTTGCCCTGGACAATGGCGAGATCTGCCTACTCATTCTCCTTGACCTCTCAGCGGCATTTGACACAGTTAACCATTCAACCTTATACTCTACTCTTAAATCTCGATTTGGTCTTAATGGTACCGTCCTCAATTGGTTCAAATCCGATTTCCAACACAGAACCCAACAAGTAAAAATCCGCAACTGCCTATCTAGCCCCACTCCAGTCTCCCTTGGTGTCCCCCAAGGATCCATCCTCTCTCCTGCCCTTTTCAACCTTCTCATGGAACCCCTTACTCTCATTCTCAAACAAGTAGGCATTAACTATCACCTATATGCTGACGACACCCAACTCTACTATAAAATTAAATCCCACTCTGATGTTCTGCACCTTAACACCGCCCTTACCAACATCCAAAACTGGTTCCATTCCAATCATCTCAAACTTAACCCTAACAAAACTGAAATCATTCTCTTCTCTCCTAAAAACAACCCCTCCCCATCCATACATGGATCACTGACCTTACTGCCCTCAACTGTACACTCCACCTCTCCGAATCGGTTAAATCCCTCGGCATCACCCTCGACAGTAAGTTTACGCTCAACTCCCATGTAAAAAACTCGCCAAAGGCGCACTTTTTACGCTCCAACATCTCAAAAAAATCAAACCCTTCATTCCAGCGGAAGATTTCAAATCAGTTGTACAATCCCTAGTCCTCTCGAAAATCGACTATGGTAATGCCCTTCTCACCGGCTCTCCCAAAACTCACTTGGCCCCCCTCAAATCTGTTCTAAACCTAGCGGCTAGGATTATAACTGGTGGCAAACGCTCTGACCACATCTCGCCGGCCTTAAAGACCCTTAAATGGCTCCCTATTGAAGGCAGATCCTCCTTTAAATTAGCCTGCATTACCCACAAATCCCTCCACCAAAAAACCCCGCTATACCTTTCAAACAAACTCAAAAAAGCGGGCAGTGCCCGTTCGATGAGAAGCACTAACTCTCTCCTCCTCGTTCCCCCTTTGCTAAAAAAGAAAGCCGCACAATCCCGCTCCTTCTCTGGTAAGGCCCCCAGCATCTGGAATACCCTCCCAAAAGACCTACGACTGAATCCTTCATACGTCAGTTTAAAAAAAGACCTTAAATCGCACCTGCTCAACAAATATTGGGGTCCATAATCATTTTATGCCCATACTTGCTGTTCAGTCTCTTCCTTCTTGAATCCCCAACCTTCCCCCCTTTCTCCCTCCTCTCCTGCACTCCACCAACGCCAAATAGCCCCCCACCTTACCCATCCACACCTCTTGCATCCCCTCGGTTCACCCCTCTCCTTAAATCTAACCACCCCTCCCTCCTCTCTCGTCTAACCCTTCCGTTACATTCAAAATATGAGTTTAGTTCCTTTTTACTACTTAATAATTTGTAACTATGTTATCCATATACGGCCTAGTAAATAGCTCCATCCTTTCACTTTGCATCGACAATAACGAGACTAGTTCCTTTTACTGTTTAATAATTTGTAATCCTTTATTTCAATGTTGTTTAGTATATAGCTTCATCCTTTCACTGTCTATCATAATCAAGATTTGTCAATTACTTTGTTGCTTAGGCCTACCATACCTCTATGTTTCTTTTCGTTTGCCATTTGTTTTTGTAACCCATGTGCTATCATCTTCCCAATGTAAAGCGCTCTGATACCTAAGGGTTAAGCCAGCGCTATATAAAACCTCTTAAATAAAATAAATAAATAATCATACATGTACTTAATATTCACAATCATGAGTAGAGTCAGAAATATTGTACAAATTCACCTTTTAACTGCAATATTATTTACTGGTGAATACATGCATTTGCATTGCTTCCCGTGTGCCTCTTTGTCACTCCTCAGAGCATACTCAATATTTTAATCCTTGTTGCATGTATATGTGCATAATATGTATTTCTTATGCATGTTCAGCACACATATCACACAAGTAACACACGCAGATTCCATGACTAATTACTATTTCAACTCATGTCCAATTCAGGCATGTGTACATTATCAATATATGCTGGCGTACTCATGTTTTGTGCAAGAAAAAAACTTTGTGACTGTACGGACTTCTGTGTGTGTGGGAAATGAAAAACATGTTGCATGCTGCTGTGCGTGCTTCAGACCATGCAGAGAATCGAAATGCAGTAGGTGTGCAAAACTATAATGAAGCAAACATATTTAGGCAAAATTCATATTTTGGTCATTTTATTAACCAAGTAGACAGGCCTCTGTTCGGGTTATAGGGGTGGACATAACCTTAGCCGCAGTCGTTATCAAGGCCTCCCATCTTGCAGGTCAGAGGTCGGCCTGACCAGCAGGTTCAGTCCACTGAGAGTTAGGTGATCTGACAACCTGTCTACAGTTTGCGGCACAGCCATACGGTGGGTGCAGGCAGATTTGAACAAGCTGTCATGGTTCAGAAAGTCATGGATGGGGGCAGATATTCTAAGTGCTATTATTGCTCTATTAACCTTCCTGCTTCCTCAAATTTTCTTGAAAATGCACCATTTATCCACTCTTTTTTTCAAAATTTTCGAACCCCCCGTAGGTTGATCGGGCTCGCTCACTGCACTCGCTCGCCGCGGTGCAGTACGCCAATCATTTTACGCCTCACCACTTTCAAATGTCACCAGCCGCCACTGTGCTACCGTCAATACTAGGCGACCTACTATCCATCCTGAAACCAAATGCTAAAACTCAGACCTCCATGAGTAGTGATCCACCTACGGAGGGAAAAATAATATCAGTACCCCAACCCATGGAGACGACATTAACAAATCACGATCTCCCATCAGGCGGAAGCGTGTCCTTGGAAAACACTAAAGCGGGAGCACCCGACAAAAACATCCCACCAATGAAAACCCGCCGCAAACAAAAAAGGAAAGGAAGAAACAGGAAGTTAACCTTCCTGGCTCAACACCCTGATAACCAGCTCCAGTCAATTTCAGTTGAACCCGACCTCATTCTTGAAGACACTTTAAGCACCCCTGTCCCTGCCAAGGAAGATAGAACAGAGTGCCCGACTATAAGATCCAATATTTCGCAGGTACTGCCCGGGGGCCGTCAGCTTTCAACAAGAGCCAAAAATAGCCAGGAGTGGTCTAACGAAACAACCAGTCTATCAGTGACTCAACCCAAAGCTCTTTAACTCAGGGTAACAACCAGGAGAGTGCTTACTTTAGAACAGCACCAGCCATACCACCACAAGTTTTTAGTGCACCCACCGAAGGAGTTCAAACCTTAAGCTCGAAGCTGGGTAATGACCCGCAGGGCAGTCATAAAGAGCCACTGCAACCACTGATGATAATCCTCGAGCAAAGAACCAATACGCAAGACAAAATTTGGACATCAACTGATCTATTGTCAACTCTCCAAAACAGTGCTAATTGTGGAACAAATAACATCAATAACGTCCAACCTAGGCTTCTTGCCTACTCTGCAATTAATAGCGACGGTATCCCGCCTCAGAATCAGGAACAACCAAAGGTAGAGGACACAGACACCATCATATTCTCCCCAGAGTACAAATCACGAGGTCGAGCGGACATTTTAAATAGAGGGAACGTGCTACGGCTCTTATATTCCATCCCAAGCCTAGCTAACATTAGCTCCACCGACCTACTTTCAATAGAATTTTTGCCAAATAACAACCTGCTAAGCTCCGAAGTGACTAAAACAAGATGGAACACCTCTGAGATAGCAAACAGAATCATGCAGGAGAAAAATAGATTTCAAAGCTGGGGGATAAATTTGAAGCCAGTGTCAAAACCACCATATCCAACACCTTTTCTAAGTACAGATATTAACAGTCAAAACAGAAAGCCCACTTCAGTACTAAAAGGAGCAAGGAGTAGTACTCCAGGTACCCGTACAGTAGATAAAATGACTATTGCATTGAGCCCAACCCGAGGGCAACCCGATACAACACATTCACCAATAACCAATAATTGGATGTGTATACAGCGAACAATAACATCAGCGCAATCAAATTGACAAAGGATGCCTAGCACTCCGGAACCCCCAGCAGATCAACATGAAATCAATATGTGCATTTGGAACATTAACGGCTTATCCACCAAACCCGGCGACCAAGAGGTTCTAAATTACTTAAAAACTTTTGATATGATCCTGCTTCAGGAGACCTGGGTAGACAAACCCTTTGAGCTACAAGGTTATACCTCCCGCTTTATCCCAGCTACAAAGGGATCTGACTTCGGCCGCCGTTCGGGGGGTCTAATGCTCCTAGCTTCAATAACAGATATAGGAGATATCTCCCCTCTAAAGATCCATATTGCACCTCCAAGATGCATCTAGGCTATAATAGCAACGTTCAAGTTTAACCAGACCCATCAGAAAGTAATAATAATAAATGTTTACGTGCATCCAAAACAAAAACTAAAAGCAGCGAAGGAGCTGGCCACCGAACTAAAAAGAGTAATGGAAGAGTAGGACACAGATTACATCATCTTGGCAGGTGATTTTAATATGCACCTCTTAGGGAGCGATCAAGATGAGGACTCAACGCAAGATCTAACTGGCGCATGGGGAATTCCAACACAGGGCCCTTCAAAAACCATCAAGCCAACAAGATGCTCGAAGTACCTGCTCCAGGAATTAGAGCACCTAAATCTGAGAGCATTAAAAGGCCGCTACGAGGGGGACAAACCACCAGCAGCCACATACCATTCAGCCAAAGTATCCTCCCATTTAGACTTCATCTTTACAACTCTAACTCTGTTCAACAAAATCGCCTTTTTTAAAATAGGCAACAACAAACACAGCGACCATATGCCACAAGAAGTGAGACTCAAAGCAAGTTCAATTCTTTCGTCAGAGGTCTGTAAAACCATTGTCTCTGAAGAAACTGTAAACTTCAAACGAATAAGATGCAATTCCAGAAACATAGAGGTAATATCAACAACTGTTAAAGATCTATTCAATCAAGGGAAGGACAATCCAGCCCAGCCATTGAAAACTTGGGTCAATTTCATCACGTCCGTCGGCGAAAAATGTGTAACTAGGACCGGACCAAAATTGAGGAAAACATCAGTCGCCCCAACAGGGACGGCAAAGAGTCCAGCTTCAAAAAAACTAAAGCATACCATAAATCAAACCCTAAGGCAACTCCGTAAATCACCGCAAGATTTAGAGACTGCAACGCACCCTCCGAGAATCAAAGGCACTAATAAAGCATAGGAAATGGGAAAACAAAAGAACCAAGGACAACGAACTATGGGCAATGCTCCTCTACGATGCAAACCAGAACAATAGTGCCAAGTTTTGGCATACAGTTAATATAATACAGCGGCCTAACCATCCCGGTATAAATTCTAACATAACCGAAGCGGCCTGGGTTGATTATCTTTCCAACCACTTCAACGACACAGAGCAAAAAATAGATGCCACCTCTAAATATCTGGGGAACGAAAGCGCCGGAAGCTCCGTACGGGAAGCAACAACCTACAACCTTGCAACTATAGAGCAAAGTGGTTACCCCGGGTTAATACAACAGCAACAGGAGATGGAACCATTACTAGGCACAAACTGCCCATTAATTATAACAGAGGAGCGCAACGGTCCATCAGCATTGCAGATAAGGAAACAAATAGCTAGGGGCAGACCCGCAGGTGCTCCTGGCCCCAACGGCATACCCCCAATGCTGTATAAATAGGATGCAGAATTTTGGAGCGAGGCACTAGTACCAGTTTTTAGACACGCGCTTTTGATGTCCACAATCCCAGAGTCCTGGAAAGGTTCAACTATTAGCCCAATCTACAAACAAGGTGAAAGGAGTGCTCCGAACAACTATCGATTGATCGCCCTTATCGACACCGAGGCTAAATACTACGCAGGGACTATTCTAGATGAACTAGCCTCCTGGGCCGCTGATAATCATATAATCCCAACAACACAAACAGGGTTTTGCCAAGGGCTAAGCACCATACCCAACATTATGGCTTTAACTTTGCTTATGGACGCTATGAAGGAGGGAAAACACCCCCTATTCCTTTGTTTTATAGACTATACAGCAGCTTTCGACCATGTAGATCGAATTAAGCTCTGGCAAAAACTGGACGGATGGGGGATACCCAAACCCCTCTTAGACCAACTTAGGCACCTGCACACTGACACTTGGGTTAGGATAAAGCTAGTTGCTGGGACACACCTATAAAAAAGAATTCCTACTTCAAAGGGGTTAAAACAAGGGTGTGTCCTTGCCCCGTTGCTCTTTAACCTTTTCCTAGCGGATCTTCCGGGGGAACTTGACAGATGCACATCCCATGCCCCGAAGCTAGGAAACACAACGCTGTCAAACCTGCTTTATGCGGATGATTTAGTCCTGATAAGCCGGACCCCTATTGGACTCCACCACCTCCTGGATGCGACTCATAGTTTTTCACAACGGAATGCCTTAAAAATTAATTTAAAAAAAACAAAAAGTATGGCAGTAAATTACCACAAGAAGAAGAGCATTAATTGGTACTTGGATGGGCAGCGTTTAGACCAGGCAATAAGTTACAAGTATCTTGGAATACTTCTAGATCATAATAACTCCTTTAAACCGCAGATGGAATCCTTGCGGAGAAAGGGAGTTATGACTTATCTAGCTATAAAGCCTTTGAAGAAGAAGTTGCTGGACTTAACGCTCGACCCTCTGCTAAAGGTCCTGCGAGCTAAACTACAGCCTACAATAACCTACGGGAGTGAACCACTGAAAGGAAAAGACGCTATAGTCCTAGACAAAATAATAGCAAACTCCTATCGAGCGATTTTTCATCTCCCCAGATATGTTTCCCCGGCCCAAATACGGCTGGAATTTGGGCTACAAAAACAGTCGGTGGAAAGGAGGGAAGCCTACATAAAATGTTGGCATAAAATCAGAGGAGCTGAGGAAGGATCCTTGAATAATCATCTCTGGACCGAGCTGTTTCGCCTAGGAAAATCGCCAGCCAGAGAATATCTTCTAGAATCCATCAAGCTTTTGGGTCTGACAGATCTCTGGAATACGCCAACGATGCACTCCTCATTTAAAAAAATAGTTACAAAGGCAACTCGACTGATATTCGCCATAGAGGACAAAAAAACACTAGCTAAACGAGCGCATGGCTGGGTAGTGCTTAACAATTATGTAGTCCTTAAACCCCAACCCTATTTTAAAACGGGAATAAAAAAAGCTACTAAGGAAAAATTCTTAAAACTCCGTCTGGGTGTTGCTCCGATTAACCCGTTTCTACCGCCTTGGGAAAGGAGAGGAGACGAGCAGCTCTGCCGCTTGTGCGGCCATGGCGCTGAGGACCTTATCCATGTCTTTGTATGTAACAATTTAAGGGACATAAGGAATACCTTATTAAAACCAATATTCAGGCAGCATGGTATCAGGTCCTGCAGGCAGGCAGTAAAGCTGTGCTTCAATCCAGCGGTAGTGCAGCTAAACTGCCAGCTCACAAAAGCTTTTGACACTATTGCAAAGAGACTGAAATACTCTTCCCCACTGGTTATGAATCAATCTATTACAGTGGAACTGGGCACTATCTGAGTCTGTTCTCTAAAACCTTTTAAGAGCACTTTACGGCTGCACTAGCACTTTAAAACAGGCATAACTCGAAGTTTGTCACCCTAAGCTTAGAAAGAGCACTCCATTGTGGTCCAGGTACTTTAAAACAAGCTCTGTGTAAAGAAAAAAAAGCACTGTGGAGGGACAATGGCAGGTTGGCAGTTCAAACTAACTGCTCATTATTATTTGAACTTTCAACTGTTTAAGTCACTCACTGTGTAGAAGAATGTAATAATCATGAGTACACTTTTTAAATGAGCATTTTTAAATTGTCTTATTCACAGTATAAACGTGGGCTTTTTAAACATTGTTTTAATTCATTGTATTATGAATAAGGAACCTCTATTTTTATATGTATCCAATGTATGCAATAGTTTTAATTAATCAAGCATAATAAAAAAATTAACAAATAGTTTTATGGTAACGGCATTTCTAACAGTTCTGCAATTGAAATTGCATCTGCGTCTTCTTCGTCTGCTGAGAGATTTAGTTCTTGCGTAACTCTATATAGGTTTCCTATTTCTTCAGTCATTGTTTTTAGAGAAGAAGAGCTTTCCAAGGGAACTAAGATAAGGTGTTTTGCACAATTTAGGAACAAAGTGTCCTTCAAGCTTGATTAACCAACAGCCAATAAATAGGATTTTGCCTACTCAGCTGTGGCGGAGTTTGTGCCCACCCACTCCAGACGTCTCTGGGGAGTTGTGGTCTCTGAGACTAGCATGACTGAACTACTCAGATTCTACTGTTAAATAAGTACCCAACCAATGTTGGCGGCTCCATGTCGTGTAGTTCCTATAAAAACCTATACAGGATTTGCGCTTTCGGACAGCATACACTGTAGGATTGGTGTCGGATTGATTCTGAACACCCCCACCAGGTATGTTGGCCTTTTGTACCAGCTAGCTCACAGTGCCACTAGAATCTCCTCTTACCAAGGAGAGAATAGTTCTTGGCAACCATCGAACATGACAACCCTGATCCATCAGGACCGTGGAAACAATATACTACTTTTCGCTCAGTAACTCGTGCTTACTTAGTCTGTCTTAGAGAGGTACACAGAATAAACAGGCTTGGTGTTTTCAATAAGTATTTATTGAACAGTTGAAAGTAAATGGATGGTAAAGCTCTACCATCTTGCAGTAATCATGAATACATACAAGTACATAAAATACTCGATAATAAAAAGATGCATACTCCTACGATGCCTCCCTAACTAGATATACCTAAGTGTACCTAGCATGTGTGTAGATGTTAAGCCAAGAATCCCTCTAGGATAAAGTCAGCCCCATTACCTGAAGTGAGAGACTGTGGGACCCTGTCTTGGTCTCGAGTTGGACACCCCGCGAGGGATGTTAGACCACTGCGAGCTAGAGTGTCTGCATGCAGGAACCTCAGCGTCTCTGGTCAGTGTGTCTGCCGGGAAGTCTTGATCTCCTCTGTCTATCTTAGCAAGATATGATGTATATATACCCATAGGTCTCCCCAGGGGTCCTACCTCGCTCTATTACAGTGTCAGACTAAGGATGGCGTCGGGCAAGAACTTTATACATAGATATTATACAGGAGATGGTAGTCCTGCTGTGCTTCTGAGAATCCTCATGCATAATGTATGAGATTTAGAACTAGGGAAAACATGCGTTCTGAATGCAGTGTCGTATCTAGGTAAAGGTCAGTCCCTGTAAACCATTATAAGTGCAATACAGGGAAGAATATAGGTGAAGGGTTATGAAGTTACCTGGGCCTATATAATGGTACCTATATGGAATATAACACCCTTATTCAGGGTTCCTTTTGCCTGTCCCATCGCAAGCACTGGAACCCATTCAGAGGGCCCAAAACTGAAAGGCTTTAATTGCACCTCCTACTGATAGAAGGTGGGTTGAGTGTATCACATGTCAGTAGATACTACCATGCATCCCAACTTCGACTCGTGGCTAAGAGGTGTAGAAAGCAGTCCGAGAAAATTAAGAAGAAATTTCACAGTCCCCAGTTCGAACAGTTTAGATATTTGCAAATCAGGCACTGGCTTCTACACCTACCACACGCAGATGGCGTTTCAATAATGCTCTTCTGTTGGACACTCTTTTTGTTGAACAATTCACACAGGCCATGCAGGAATTTTTTGATAATAATTTATCCTCTGTTTCACATTTCCACTTTATCTGGGACGCCTTTAAAGCCACTGCTAGAGGTTTATAATAGATTTTGTCTCCCGGAAAAAAAGAGTGCACTTAAGGCCACAACTTTACTTCTAAAACAAATCAAGAACCTAGAACACGAATATTTCACTCACTTAATTGTTCCACTACATTATGCACTCTCATTAAAGCTAAAATGCACTATAATAAACTATCCTGGGATAGTGCCTGCAATAATCTGCTTAAATTTAACGCAAAAATGTATGGTGGCAAATCTCTAGCCAATTATCTTAAAATTAAAAAACAAAAATCCAAGATTGCTGCTATCACTGATAGTAATGGAATTAGACATATCACAGACACTAAAATTCTTGAGTGTTTCACTGATTACTATTTCTCTCTTTACACCCCTGAATCAACCCCCTCTGCTGATCAAATTGACTCCTTCTTTCAATCCATTCCTAAATCCTCTGACAGCCACACGGATCTCACATCCCTTGATGGCCCTATATCAGAACAAGAAATCACACATGCCATTATCCAACTCCCTAAAGATAAAACACCCGGTCCGGACGTATTCACGGTACGTTTTTTTCTTCATTTCAAACAATTCCTGGTCCCTCAGTTGCTGTCCCTCATCAATCATTTTTTAGCTTCTGGTTCTTCACAAGGTTCTTTTACTCAAGCTATGCTGTGTTTAATCCCTAAAAAGGATAAAGATCCCTCTTTATGTAAAAATTACCGACCCATCTCCCTCATTAATACCGATTACAAGATCTTTGCCAAATTATTAGCACTTCGTATCAATCTGGTTATTCCAGATCTAATCAATATATACCAATCAGGATTTGTTAAAGGACGGTCCATTACGGATAACTCAAGGACTCTCCTCAATATTATCCATTTGGCCTCCAAGGCGACTTTACCGATTGCTGCCATCGAATTGGATGCTGAAAAAGCTTTTGATAGGATAAATTGGGATTTCATTTTTGGTGCATCGAAATGGCATGGATTTAGCCCTACCATTCTTAGATACATCCAGTTGTTATACTCTGCACCTTTGAAAAGTTGCGTCACTCCTCACTCTATACAGGTTTCCAATTTAAACATGTAGAAATTAAGTTTACTGCTTATGCGGACGACATTTTAATATATCTTTCCAACCCCACTACCTCCTTCCCAACGTTTTTCTCTCTTTTAGAAGAGAGTTCTCTAGTTTCTGGTTATAAACTCAATCTTGACAAATCTGAGGTTATACCATTGAACAAACATTGCTTTTCCCATATGTTTCAAGATACAGGTTTCAAATGGAATCCCAAAATATTAAATGTTTAGGTATCCTCTACACTAACAGCATTAAAGAAACCATTAAAATCAACATGACAGATATACTTAAAAAACTCTCCGCACTCACTGACAGTTGGTCTCCACTATTTTTGTCTTGGTGGGGCAGACTTGCTACGATCAAAATGATGTTGCTTCCGATCATTCATTTTTACCTTTCAATGCTCCCAGTCACTCTCCCACTCTCTTTTTTTAATATTATTAACTGTTCCCTGACCAAGTTTCTTTGGAACAATCGTAAAACTAGGATCTCACTTTTCCGACTTCAGCAGCCCAAAGATTTAGGAGGGGTTAATTTTCCTAATATTAGACGCTATCACTCTGCATTCACCCTTAAACAAGTCTGGACGCTTTTCTCTGATTCTACACATATACCTCTCACGGCTTGGAATTCGTTGGAACAATCCCAATATGCACCATTCTCCTTTTTTGTAGCTACCCAATTATCTCAGACCCCCAGACGTTTTTTATCTCCCATTTTCACACATTCTACTGCAGTTATGAATTCCCTGCTTAGAGCTCACCCCTCTCATTTGGACAATTTCATACTCACTCCTATTTGGTATAATACACACTTAAAGATTAATAATAGAGCCCTGTTCTGGAAAGAATGGATCGATAAAGGTATTATTACATTTGAACACTTGATGAATAATGGATCCTTCATGGACTTCACGGAGGTTCAACATAAATACGACATATCCCCTTTACACTCTTTTCATTATTCTAACCTCCAATCATCCATTATTCACCTCCATTCCCAAGATTCTTCCTCCACCACACATACTCAATCACTCTCTCGTCCCCTAGACTTCTCCACTCAACTCAAAGCCTCTCATATATATAAGATATTGTCTCACCTCTCTGTTCCTAGAACCAAATCCAGTATTGAACTTTTATGGGAAAAGGATCTTGTAAAAGAATTTTCGTTTTCCTCTTGGAGCTCTATTTGGGCAAAAATTCACACCTCCTCACGCTCAGCAAGCACCACGCAGACTCTGTACTACTTTTACAATAGGCTTTTCCTCACCCCTACAGACCTCCATAAATTCAAATTATTGGATGATACAAAATGCTGGTCCTGTCCCCATACTACTAGTGATTTTCGTCATATGTTCTTTCTCTGTCCTATAGTTAAGAGTTTTTGGTCACTCATTTGGAACAAGTTAAATGAGATTTTATCCACCAATGTTTCTTTTGAAATTGTACACGTTTTTCTGGGTGGCTCCTCTCCTATTTGGAACGCTCAGAGAAACGTAGGTAAGTTTGTTGACTTGTTTTTAGCTATTACTTTCCAGATTATCACCGCCAATTGGAAAGACACTTCAAAATCTCATATCAAGCCTGGTGGAACCTGTTATGCCATCACCACAGATTGGATCGTGCATTTGCCACCTCTACATCCCTACTGATTAAAAAAGATGTACTTTGGTTACCACTCACTACATTTCTTTCTAGGTTACCCGTCTGACTTACTTTTTATTAATAGTATTAGGAACCGTCTTAATAACATTATGTTTAATATCATTATGTTTAATTTCTTCTTTAATGTGATTTTTCCATGAATATTCTGCTGCCGATTTTTTATTTCCCCTTGTCTTTCTCTTCCCTCTCTTTTTCCCACTCCTCTCTCCTCCCCTTTTCCTTCCCCCTTCCTGTTAAAATCTTAAAATTGCTTTTGTCTAAGTATTAGCTTAGAAAGTTCTTCTCGTTTTTCATTATATAATTCTTATTATAGTCCTAACTTGTTATTTCAATTTTTTTAGCTATGATACCATTTGACCTTTATTGTCATAATGTACACTGTCATTTTACTTTGTATTTCATTTCAATAAAGCATTCTAAACTTAAAAAATAAATAAAAGTCTCGCCAGTTAGTGAATTAGAAAGCTAAAAAAGTGGCCCAAGTTTGAAAATTGCAGCAGTTTGAACTTGTAAAGACACGCTGTGTTTGTGTTTTGCAAGGTAAGGAAACCTGCAAGGGTTTGAGCTTGCTGCAAGCAATGTTTCTTTTAATATCAGGTAAATTGATAGTATAAACCAGCCTAGCAGACCATAAAACAGGCAAACGTCAAACCAAAAAAAACAGCTCACACACTGACCTGTCAAACCAGCCCATCAGTCACTACCTGGCTGCCCTACTGGCCAATCCTGCTCCTCATTGTAAGGGGTAGCTGAGATGTTACATATTGGCTGACCACGGTGAATATATTTTTAGTACAATAACTGCAGATAGATTGTGATTTACTTTAATTGGAAGACAAAGAATGTGCTTGTTTTAACTTCTAATTGTTGATGTCCTCGCCCCGAGAAAGAAAAGAATGATGTTTTAGTGTGTATTCCGAATACTCTGGCCCTGATTACGATTTCAGCAGTGCAACCGCCAGCCCGCTGTGGCAGCTGGATCGGGTACTCCGCTGAGCAGCGGGGCTCGCGTTCACACGATGGAGGACCAAGCCGAATGGTAATGCAGCCCACACAGCGCACTGCTGGACACACCCCGACTGTGCTCCCAGCCAGCTAGGGGTGTGTTTTCCACTGCAGGCACAGTGCCGTCCAACCTGACAGCATTGGTGTGCTTCATATATGCACCAGTGTCATGACCTGAGGTCACATACACCCTCAGGTCCTCATTTGACCATTTTAATTGCCTTACTGCAGACTCTTGCATGGCGGAGTCCCCGCCAGCAAAATGTTGGCGGTAAGGCAAGTCGTGATCTGGGTAGTGAAAGAATTGCTTGCACTGGCAGCATTTGCCACTGCCACCTCTCTCGCTGCCTCTGCAGTGGCACCAATGTTGGCAAAGGCCACTCGGCGGTCCTCCAGTCCGCCTCGTAATCTAATGGTCATACCATCAGGGAAGAGAGCGGGAAAACTGCCAGTAAGCGACTACGGTCACCGGACCACCAGGGTCATAATCAGGCCCTCTGTCTATTCAGACCGATTTGACAAATCAAAGGGCCTTATGCAGATCTCGAGGGATGGAATACTCTGTCACAAATGTGACAGATATCCTGTCCACAGTATTACGATCGCCATAGGACATAATAGGATTGTAATATGGTGGACGGGATATTAGTGTGTGTGAGAGTATTCCCCTCTGCCAAGATCTACATCAGGCCCAAACTCTCCACTTGACTGTAGTTGGATTGCATCCTCCTTGTTGTTTTGCATCATGTGTTTCTGTCCATCTCTTTGATTTGTTTGGGAGAGACTTCACTTTTTCTGTGCTTAATTGGCCTGGTTGTTCTGTGCCGGATGACTTCACCAACGCTACCTTGCCAAAGACTTATTTCGTTAGTCTGGCTGTGGCCGAACTTTGAAAATACGTTTTTTTATTTTTATTCTCTGAGTACCCAATAAATGGTTATGCCTACCAAATTCACTGCAGCCGACATATCAACATGTCGTGCCCCGTATCGAATAGCTCAACAGTTGAATTTTCTCTCACTAGTAAGAATACAATACATTCATCTGAGGCTATCTACTCATTTACAGTATACTTAATGACAAACTTCTTAAACCCACAAGTTAGGTCTAGTTATATCAACAGTTCCCTCTACACTCCCACAGTTCGCATCTCCTTCAGGAATAGTTTTTTTTCCGCAGCATAATTTATGTACCAGTTACTGCAAAGAATACCCTTGGCATATTGTTACAGTCGTTAAAACATTCGCATGAAGCGACTTCTCCGTTTCCATTTAGCAAGCTTGACAATCGAAAATGCCTGTAAAAAATACAACTATTTATTGAAAATGTTAGATTTCAGATACAATGATGAAACCATGACTGCATTTTCTCTGCATACTTTCAAATATTTGAGAACAGTGTAAATGTAATATGGTATGCACACATTATGGCATTTGTAAGTGAAATATTTTAAGCATTATGGACAATACAGGACAGAAAAGAGATTTATGAGTGTTTTCCTCTATTCTGGGGACATTCTTTATTTGAGAGCTTGGGAGCAGGCAGCAAATTGTGTTATTATGTTTCACTTGTATTTATTAAAGTAGAAGTAATATGCGGGGATATACATTCTTGTTTTGTTCGTATTCCATCCCAGCAAGTTTACCCATATAACTTAATAGACTCAGTTATTTTATGATGAGTTGTAGCTAGACTGCTACGAAAGTCATTTCAGAATGTATGGGCTTCAGAAAATTGGAGGTTTTCACCATTATACCTGGTGAAAACAAAGGCTTCCCACCATTGCCAGGTAGAAGGAAGTTGTAGCCAGCAGGAGGCAGTAGAAGATGCAGGGAGGCTTTAATCTGAGTATAGATAAGGTGTTGTACAAGCATTGACAAAGCCAAATGATTGCAGCCATGAAAACGTATTGTTTTTACCAATACTTTTTTTTGTCGTGGAAGGCCTCCGCAAAATAGCACACCAAATTACAAATCCCTTGCCCGATAAAGAATGTAAAGGTCTAAAACTGTTAGTTAAAAGATAAACATGTAATCGAGAAAATACATATCAAATTTTCTCGATTAGATGTTTATCTTGTGAAAAAAAGACTGAAATCGGTTAAAAAGCATTGTAAAAGGAAATAGGATTGACACTTGTATGGTGAATTGAGAAGCAACATATAAATACAAGAATATATACACCTAGAAATACAATGAGAATGCACAGATAAACAAATAGAAAAGTAGACTGAATATCCACGAACACGTGGACATTTAGGAGGACATTAAGTAGAGCACACTGCACACCCAAAATTACTCTGGATCATGTCCCTGATCCCCTTGGCACACTGCAGCACACATACAAACAGCAAGTAGGCCCCCGTCCACTATGGGCACAAAGGGGTCCCTCCCCACACAGCACCAATCTCACAACCAACCCATGCACACGTGTCAAAACCAGCAAAGCTGCGTGTCTGTGAGCCACACTGACAATGCAAGTGACACTGCATGACGAACAGCATGGCTAGAGTCCAATTATCATGACATGGTGCACGCCACAACACTGAGGTGGCTGAGTGTGGAACACATCCATAAAGGAGCAGGTCACACTCTGACACATCCACGTGCACAAACAGTCCCTGACGTCAACAACACGAATCACTGACAAAATATCGAAAGACATATTATCGAGCTACAATTATATTGATACAAAATTATCGATAACATTAATATCGACATCATATACCTATTTAAAAAATTACAAAAATATCGAGGATACAATATCGAAGGGCATAAATATCCATTTCAGAAATATCACTAACATACTTATCGAAATTCTAAAATATCGACCTTCAATAAAATACATTAACTGGGTAAAAAATATCCTACACAAAAATATCGACAACACTAATATCGTAAAATTAAATATATCGACTATATAAACTATAATAAATATACAAATAAAACGACATAAAAATATTTAAATTACTAAAAACACAATACTAAATTAATAAATAACAATAACAATTTTAGTGCATTAAAAAATTAATTAACACAGCAATAAAATTACTAAAATATCATTAACAACATTACTACATTAAACCTTAATAACATTAAATATGACTATTACAATTCAATTAAATAATATAATATATAACAAAAGCTATTTAAAAATATATACAAAATTATACATAACTTACTACTAATTAGCGTTTTCCTTATTTGGAAACTAACTACCAAAACATTTAAAAAAAATACCAATTAACCAATAGAAAAACTGCAAATTCAAACTAACCAATAAAATCGAAATTACAACATCCAACACACTATATAAACAGTTAAACTTCATTCCTATTCCACACCCAAAATAAAGAAAACTAAAGAAGGAGAAACTCTACAGGAATTCAACTACAGATATAATAAGATCAACATATACCCAATAATTAACTCTATCAAAAGTAAGTAAACTAAATTAAAATAAATAATACTAAAAGTAAAAAACGTTAATAAATAATATACATAACCTATAAATTAAACAATGTCTTCTTTCTATTTTATATTACCACTACCCCTATAAAAAATATAGAAACAAATAATAAAACAAATGTACTTTTTTTTTCAGACAAAGAAAATACAGAAAGAACATTCCACAACTAAAGAGTAAACGTCATCAAACTGAAATACATAAATACCAAATTTGTAAGTATAGTGTAAATAAATGTTTATTTGCTTAAATTAAAATACATAGAACAACATATTTAATAACAATAATATATATTTTTCATAGATTAACCTACATCAAAATGACTGAAGGAGCCGAATTTATAACAAGCCAGAAAGGGAAAATGTTACTATGCTATATGGGATACACTTACACACAAGAAAAACAATTTGGATTAAAAGTTAACTGGAAATGCTGTAAATACTACTCTAATAAATGTTACGGGCGTGCTACAACTAGAGAAACAACAGTACTGTATACTAGAGAACATAACCACCCACCAAACGTTACAGAAATAGAAGTCAGATCTGCATTAGAAACAATAAAGGAAGCTAGTACAAGTTCTCAAAAACCTACAAGTGTAATTTTAAAAGAGCAGCTTCCCAAAATTCCTAAAAATTCCATCTGTAGCTTCACTAAAAAGAACTATAGCACGTACTAAAAAAATGACTACTACTTCCACCCCAATTCCTAGAACATATAGTGAAGTCATTATAAGTACTGAACAAAGTATCACTTTAAACAAAGAACCATTTGTCATTTTTGATAATAAAAGCAATGACAAAAGATTAATAATTTTTGGAACTGCAACTAATCTATTAAAACTACAAGAATGTCAATACTGGATGATGGATGGGACTTTTACTATATGTCCTAAGCCCTTTTTCCAACTGTATACAATACATGGGCTACATCAGAATTGCAATATACCATTAATTTACGCATTATTACCAAACAAACAGAACTCCACATACATGGAACTATTAAATACAATAAAACAAAAACCTAATGACTTTTCTCCACAAAAAATAATCCTAGATTTTGAACAGTCAATGATTAATACTATATTAAAAACACACCCCCATACCTGCATCCAAGGCTGTTACTATCATTGTAATCAGTGCTTATGGAGACACATGCAAAAATCAGCACTAAGGGGTCGATTCCGATTCGGGCCGGAAAACGTACCGACCGACTCGGAGCCGGAATTTATTCCGACCGACACGTACCGGTGCAGCCCGACCCGCAAAGTACGATGAGAAGCGGGCAAAACCCGACCGACTCGTACGGAAGACAAGCCGAACGACCGAGCCGCGCAGAAAACAGCAATCCGGCCGGAAAACCACGCGAATCGAACCGACCGACACGCACCCGGAACAATCCCGAACGAAACGTACCCGCGAACTCCTACCCGCCAAGTACGATGCAACACGTGGAAAACACGACCGAGTCGCACGGAGGACAAGCCGTATGACCGACACGCATACAAAACTGCGAGCCGAAGCAACCCAAAACACCGCGACCGACGCGTACGCAGCATAGAAAAAAGCACAAACACAGCGTGAACGACTCGGAGAAGCTCGTACGAGACAACTGCAGGGTCCGACTCGGTCACAAGAACGTCTCATACATGCACAAAAAGTACAAAGGGAAAACACACAAAAAAAGGCCAAACAAGCAATTACAAAGCAAATAAATACTGGGGGCAGGGAACAAAGACACACCCACAACTCCACCCATATAAAGGACACAAATCCCTACCATGATCCTTTGCAAATTCAAATTACCTGCCAGCACTCAACAGACAGCAACCACACACCCACAGCTCATCCATCACACAAGCCACACACCATCAGCACCTCAACAAATAGCACCCTCACATACACCCAGCAAAACACACACTCACACACCCTCACCTGCACACCAACACACACATCATTCACCATCACCACCCATCACCATGCCCCCAAAGAAGAATCATAAGTTCCTAGATAGTGAATTGGAAGTCCTGGTAGATGAGATCCTCAGGGTAGAGCCACAGCTGTTTGGTACACTGGTCCAACAGACACCCATGTCGCAGAAAACCAAGATGTGGGAGAGGATCGTCGACAGGGTGAACGCACAATCACCATGTTTGCGCACAAAGGTAGACATCCAGAACAGGTGGTATGACGTGCGCAGGAGGGTCAGGGAGCTGTTGAAGAAGGACTACCTCTTGAGCCAACACACCGGCATTGGCCCTCCTGCCAAACCAGTATACCTCAGGCCCTGGGAGGAGAAGGTGCGGGCCATCCTACCACCAGTGAGCGTATATGGACTAGAAAACATCCCAGAGCCTGGTGAGTACACAACAAATGTACACAATATTGTGCGACAATACACACACATCACTGTCAAGGGGAGAGTCAAACCATGCACCCTTAGCAAATACACAGCAACCAGAACAGAATCATCCCAAAATGTGTATGTCAGTCAGATAAACACAACACATGCCATCTCATAGTGATATGTAACTGTGTCATCACATGTACAAACACAACTACAACTACAGCTAGGCAGTGGCACAAATATAACTAACAAACACATCCAGACATGTAGCCACCACTACAACACCACCTCACAGTGAAGCCCACTGAAAGGAATGAATTCTGTGTATGCTGGGCAAGTCAGTGTAGCCAATAGCATCATGGGAGTCGTAGTCACAGATATTGCCCACCCTCACAATGCGCACATCAACACCACCCTGAACCATGCGCACATCACAGGGAGTGGAAAAGAACTCACAAGATGGCTGACACTGGGTACTGCTGTGGGGAGCACAAGGCCCTGCTGGCAACTGTGCACCAACCAACAGCAGGACACCACTGACTGACATCCTGAAAGACAACTTGCACTCCCTGCAATGGAAGCACCTTCCATGGTGGAATATCTGGCTGGGTGGGAAGGAGGGCCGGATGTCAACCAAATACAACCAATGCAGACCATGTACACACCCCAACATTCACATAGAAATGCCCAAATAATGCAGGACAATGTGCTACACCAATATCAACCTCTGACTGTGACAACTTAGGACAATGCAATGTACAGGCCCGCATCCAGAGGCACAGTCACAACTGTCAGGTGTGTCAACCATTGATGCCTGCAGAAACATAACATACATTGTGTGTGTCTCCCAAAAACAGGTGATGATGGGGACACAGCAGCAGACGCTGAGGAGTCCCCGTCCCAGGCTCAAGAGGATACGGAGCTCACTGGTGTGGAACAGCCTCTGCCCTCCTCGGATGAAGAAGACCTACCTGGCACCTCCGGAGCAAGTCATCATGCAGCACCAGCAGGACCACCTGCTGCACCCCCTGCACCCACCCCTCCAACGACTGTCAACACACATACCACCCCTGCCGACATGGACAGACCAAGGAGCACCACCACCACCAGCACAGGGACCCTGGACCAACGTGGGGTCATGGACACCAACACCACCAACAACCCCCAAGGGGGCCCAGGGTCACCTGTGTGTGCCACCTCAGGTACTGCACGTGTCGCCAGGGGTGGTGGGAGGGGTGGGAGACATAGGTCGCTGATCGCAGAGGGGTCTGGACTGCATGATGACCCACAACTGGTACGCATAGCCGATGCGTACCAGTCCAGCACCCGAGAGTTCAGCCAGGTAGTGGGGCTCCTCAGGGACATTAAACAGCAGCAGGCTGCCCATCATGCCCGCTTGGACTCACACATGTCCCGCGTGGAGTTCAAGTGGGACACACTGGAAGAGATGACGGTGGTGCATAGGGACATATTATAATGCCTCCGCCAGATGAGCAGCAAGCAGTCTACACCTTCCTGTGTGCCCACAACATCTGGTGCTGAAACAACTGCAACTGCCACAGGGAGGGAGGATGACTCTGGCGGAGAGTCCCCTGCACCGCAGCAGCCTGCACTTGAGGGTCCCCCCCCAAAGAAAAGGGGTCGTCCGAGGAGGGGCAACTGAGAGGCCGATGGCCATGTGCAACCCCCAGGAAGCCAAAACCTGTTCTGGATAATCACCTTTGTGCGCAAACTGTTCACCCTGTTGACTGCAACACAACTCCCCCACATGACATGGGGAGTACCAGTTGGACCAATGTCTCAGATGACTGTGGACTTTATACAGGACATTTCTGCTACCAGGACTTCCAATTCATCTAGGAACTTTGGATTGCAATCAAAATGTACAGCACTCACCATCCTGTGCACTATTCACACACATGTATGACAATAAACACACTAATACACCATACCTGCCTCTGTCGTGATTCCAACGTGGTTTCTGTCATGGAGATGATGACCAGCTGAAATTACACTGTGCATGCTAACTGCTACAGCAAGTACAACACAGGCATGTGAGTCATGGCAACGTGACACATATGAGGGAGACACACCACCAGGGCTACACAACAAATACACACCTAGGCCATCTGACTCATTGCCTACACTGATGTTGCCAGGAAATACGGTGCAATGCACAGACACAACACCTATTCACAGTCTTTGTCAACTAGCGCACTGGTGCAGTAAGCAAATGTCAGTCAAATGTGTGACCACAGACAACGCACATCACAAAGTGAAGCACAGGTTTATTACACATTTGCAACATGTTGTAACCACTACAGATGCAAGGTAATCCCACCTGGCAGCGGGCACACAGTCAACAAGTGTAGAAGGAAGGAAGTGGCGCACATCACCTGTAGGGACACGACAGCTACCACCCTGGAAGTCGAATCACGGTGTCGGGGATCACAGTTGACGAAACGACTCTGAAAGTACCCTGTGAAGGACAGAAATGACACACAGTCAAAAGCACTGAAGAACAGGACAGAACTGCAATACTCATGCCCAATACATGTCACAAGATACCCACCCAGAACCAAGTTAGCATGTCAACACTGTTGGGGAGTACAGACTACCTGTAAGGACACATCGCTACACGCATACAGTCATGTAGCCCATGGACACACTCAAACAGCACCAGAGCACCACCAACACATATCATGCAAACTCACATCATTGACATGACATCTCTGGATAATCACATTCAGCTGAAGAAGTTGGTGATGAGCTCTGTGCGGACATGACCATCATCATCATCATCACTGGCATCGTGGTCCAGGCCAGGATCCTTCACAGGCGGCAGATGTTGGTCATCGTCATCCAGGATGAGAGGCAACTCCTTCCGCACTGCCAGGTTGTGTAGCATGCAGCAGACGATGACAATCTTGCACACCTTTGCTGGGGCATATGGGAGGGCCGCTCCTGTCTTGTCCAGGCAGCGGAAGCGGCTCTTCAGGAGACCAAATGTCCGCTCAATCACTCTCCTTGTCCGACCATGTGCCTCATTGTAGCGCATCTGGGCTGGTGTCACAGGGTTCCTGAGGGGCGTCACAGCAACCACGGCATGTTGGGGTATCCGGAGTCACCTACATACAGACAATTGCACATTAGCTGAGTTGGAAAAGAGGGTGGAACACTACATTGCAGAACACACACAATGGTACAAAGTCAGTACACATCAACAAGCCAGGCACGCTTGTTCCGCATCTGTGACATCATCCTTGGGATGCGACTACTCCTCCTCACGTAGGCATCGTGTGCAGAACCGGGGAAACGGGCACACACGTGTGAGATGCTCATATCTGCAAGACAGACCACCAGTGCATTGACCGAGTGGTAGTGTTTGCGGTTCCTGTATGCCTGCTCTTGGGCCTGTGGTGGTACCAAAGCCACATGTGCCCCATCAATGGAGCCAATGACATGCGGCATCCTCCCCAGGGCATAGAAGTCACTCTTCACGTCAGTGAGTTGTTGAAGTCTAGGGAAATAGATGTACTGGTTCAGGTATATCAACATAGCCTCCAAAACATTGCGGAGCACACGGCTGAACATGGTCTGTGACATCCCACCAGCAGTCGCCACAGTGTGTTGAAAGGTACCGGTGGCAAAGAAGTGTAGGGCTGCCATCACCTTCACCTTGGGGGTCAGCGCTGTAGGGTATGTCCGGCCAGCTTGCAAATGTGGGGCCAACCGCACCGTCAATATCTCAATCAGCGGCCTGGTGAAGCGGTACCGTCGGATGCAGTCCCGTTCCACCATGGTTGCAAGGTCAGGGAATGGCCTATGGACAGCTGGTGCCCTGCAGTGCATAGGTGAAGAAAGAAAGATTGTCAGTCACCCCACATATGTGGCATTGAACACACTCAATATCACATGATACATCATTATGAGGCACAAGTACATGATGTGTGCAGTTCCGTAAGGACATGTATGGCACATACATGGCCAACATCTAACATCACAGTTCAACAAGTGGCATCAATAATTCCCAGCTTGTGCCATGGGATATCATGAGGCCGTGTCACAGTTCCCATCTCCTGCTGCCACGTTCCAAACACACCCCACAGTGACACGTGAGGACAGATGTGCCCCAGGCATCACAGCTCAACAACAGGTAGATTCCCAGGGACCCTGTATTGCCACATGGACACTGGCATGACATGGTGTATCATGAATACACCACAGCAAAACAACCATGGTCCCTGTTGCCTCTGCAGGACAGACATGGACGTCTGTGACACACACACGCACAACATCAAAGTCCATGCACAAACAATGTGGATGTGGAGACTGTCTCCCATTGTGCACATGAAATCAGAGACATTGTAAACACAACATGCACACAGACTGTGGAGGACCATCACTATTGTGCCAATGGGTCACCCTGGGATAAACATACCGTCCCACATGGGACTCAGGGGGTATGTGACATGACATACACATACACCACCGTGAAATGTGACCATGCCACATGCTCAGATATGAACAGTTGGACATTACAGTGGTCATGTACACGAAACACCAAGGATTCTGTCCCCATGAACACGTGCACAGCCTGGGAGTGGCTGCCCCCAAGTGACACCCACAGAACAACATGTTCACCCCCATACACGGAATAGGTAATGCAGCCTTACATGCCTTAAGATACAGTTTGGACAGGCTGTGGTGTTGTAGGTGTGCCCCGCACTCCCTGGGAAGTATATGTGGCTGGCATATGTTCACCTGTGACAGGCATGGTGACATATGCCAGTGATTTGTACAGGGACGCGTTGGACAGCAATGGACGGATCGGTGCGCACACATTGGCCATTGCATTCAATGTGTGCTGGTACGCGTTGTATTCGCAATACGCGTTGGGCAGCAATGGACCGATTGGTGCGCACACATTGGCCATTGCATTCAATGTGTGCTGGTACGCGTTGTATTCGCAATACGCGTTGGACAGCAATGGACCGATCGGTGCACACACATTGGCCATTGCATTCAATGTGTGCGGGTACGCGTTGTATCCTGGGTACGCGTTGAACAGCAATGGACCGATCGGTGTGCCCGGCCGGCCCATTGCATTCAATGTGTGCGGGTACGCATTGTATCCTGGGTACGCGTTGAACAGCAATGGACCGATCAGTGTACCCGGCCGGCCCATTGCATTCAATGTGTGCGGGTACGCGTTGTATCCTGGGTACGCGTTGAACAGCAATGGACCGATCGGTGCGCACCCATTGGCTATGGCCTGGCCTGGCAACGGACACGTTTTCAAATTTTGAACGAGTCTGATGCTGTAAATTCAGTTGGTCACCCACAACAATGTTGCAAATTCATGGGTGTCATGAAGTTGAACTTTTGAAGGATGCTGTGGGCGTGTGTAAGTGGTGCAATTCCATGGATTGGCCAGATTCAGAAGATGCAAACGACTTGGACCTATCACTTTGGACACATGGGACAGTATCTGCCTCTGCAGCACACATATCATGCTGGCTGTTCCCCTGAGAGCTCACTTGCCTGCACTACATGCTCCAGGACGACATCTGCCACCACCACTGCTGCTGTATCTGCACCCTCTGGACCCTGCAATGGCACGTACTGTGGAGAGAGCCCCAGCCTTCAGCACTGAGGAGAACCAGGCCCTGCTGGACAGCCTCCTTCCACAGTACAGCAAGCTGTATGGGAAAGCAGGGGAGCAGGTGAGTGTTCTGTCCACTGCCTTTCTAAATGTGCATGTTGTCTGGCTAGCAAGGCTAACAGTCTGCACGCCACTGGCTAGCAGGCTCACTGAGTAGTTGTCACCCCCCATAGTGTGTAGTTACATGCACTGAACAGGAATAGTGCAGTGACAGTGCATTTAAACAAGGTTTTACTTCCCAGGCAATGATACCATGTAGTAACTGCTGGCATACTGTCCATGTCCATCATTGCACTGCCTGTGTACATCATGTGCCCCTGTGATTGAGACATGTATATCCAACTGTGTAATGCACGGATATGTTGCATGTGTAGTAATGGCATTCTCACTTTGTCATCCTCACAGGTTGATGCCCACCAGAAGCAGCAGATATGGCTGACCATCGTCCGGGCAGTGAGATCCGTGGGGGTCTACAAGCGCCGGATCCGCAACTGCCAGAAGAGGTGGCAGGACCTTCGGGGCTGGACCCGGAGGATCGCACGGGTCCAGCTGAAGCTGTCGCCTCCTCGCAGGAGGGGCAGACACCGGAACCTGACCCCCCACATGCTCGGGATCCTGGCGGTGGTCTTCCCTGATCTGGATGGGCAGCTGAAGGCCAGAGAGCAGCAAGGAGGGGGTGAGTCCATGACTGCATTGTGAACTTTGTCTGCCATGCTATGTGCCCTCCTCTGGCCTGGTTAAACTTCCACAGTACATCAGTCATGTGGTCCAGGACCCATGTCCCTCTAAGGTGCACTGCCCACTCCTCATCTGATACCCAGGTGTGGCCCTTACAGTCAGGGAATTGTGTCACTTGGGTACTGTGTCCTTGCAGTTTGCTTGACTCAAGGTGGGGGACAGCATCTGTTTCCCTAACTCTGTGGTGGGCATCATGGGTGGGTCCATTGCTTACACAATGCCTGTGTTCTGACATGTAATCTGCGTGTTACTTTGATATGTGGTCCAATTGCTGAGCTGATCCACCACATGTGCCTGGGGTATCTGGCACACACCCATGCTGCGGGTGGGAACAATGTTTGGGCCCCAGGAGTGTGTATATTACGTGTGTCACACTTACTTAGCCAGCTGCCTACTGTCCAGGGCTCATCCCTCATTCATGTGGGGCAGGACAGTCATGCCTACTCCAGGCCATACAATACACTCTGTACTCCCACTCCCGTGTATCAGCTGCCTCTGTGTCAGTGTGCTGTGGCTTCGTTGTCAGGACTGCTGGGGTGTTTCTCGGTTGGGGCTCAGCATGCCACCGGAGATGTGACCATAGGAGACGATACTTGTGTGACACATAGGTGTTTGATCACCTGACCGTGCAGACTGGGGTATGCGAATGTGAAGTTCAGGCAGCTGTTTCCCATTCACAGCAGATTGTGAGGTGCTCAGGTTCAGAGGGTTGTGTTACAGATCTCCCATATGTCCAATCGGTATGACCTGGACAGATAAGGGTTCAGATGATGTGGTGTGTGGGGGATGTACATGTGCACTTGTTCAGCTCCAGGACTTGCATTCCCCATGACCTACTATTGTGACACAGTGCAGAGTGTTGTTGTCTGGCTGCCCTGCCCATGTGACTGGAGACAGTGATGTATGACTTAGCAGGCATGCCTGTGCCGTGGCATGTGACTTCCTATGAGTGATCCTGCAGGGGAGTGACATGTGCTACATGCACACCATTGTGGCAATGGCTATCAGGACATGGGTGCATCATGGTGTCTGTCGCTGGTATGCATCACATGCATTTCCTATTTGACTCTGGGCATCCCTTTCATCCGGACACCTGTACTGACTCAGTGGCAAGAGTTGTGATGTGTGCATGTTCACATGCTTCACCGTGTTCTCTGCACTGTCCAACTACTGTGTATGTGGTGCATGTGTCCACACTGGGGTATTGCCATCCAACAGACACCAGACAGATGGGTGCAAGGCCAGGTGGGATGTGAGTGCCATGGTTGACCATCAGACTGACAATTGGCTTCTCCTGTTCTGTTTGGGCACTTTTAGCAATGTTCAACTAAGGATGCCAGGGCTTGCTCTGTAATGTGCTGTACTTACTGTGGTGTGTGTGTTCGGTGCAGGTGACTGATGTCTGTCTGTTTCCCTATTGTTTGCAAATACATCCACAGCCACAGGAGGGGACAGCTCCACGGACCAGGAGGAGCCGCAGAGCCAGACTGGGTCAGCAGCCGAGGAGTGGTCGGAGGGACCCAGTGGCACGGAGGGCGAGGGGAGCCACACCGAGGAGTCCTCAGTACCATCCACCTCAGCTGAGGACCACAGCAGCTCGGAGGATGACTCCCTTATGGAGGCGGGTGTCAGCAGCCACCACACCCCAGCTAGTGTTGCTGTCCCCGCCACCACCACCACCACAACCGCCCTCCCATCGGCTCCCATTCCCGAGGTCCATGGAGGCTCCAGTGTTCGGGAGCGTGTCTCCTTTGGGCCAGGCACTGCACCCCCTGCCCCTGTGTCCCCTGCTGCCCTGAGTGAGGAGTCTGTGTACCTCCTTCACCAGCTCCATGTAGGGCAGACAGCGATGCTGAGTGTCCTCCATGCACACACCACTCTGTTGACTCAGCTGGTGTCGTTCATGGAGGGCATCTCATCGGGCATGTCTGCCCTACAGAGGGGCAATAAGTCCATGGACTCCTCCCTGACGGCAGCAGTGTCCCTCCTCCGACAGTCCCTCACCCCTCCTGCCTCTGCCCCATCCACACTCCCCAGCACCTTACCTGTCCCAAGCACACACACACCGGCACAGGCACACACCAGCACAGACAAGAGCAGCACACAGACACACACGCCACAAACAAGACGCACACGCACGCACAGTCAGGGGACTGAAACCACACTCACAGGGGATGGGGCCCAGGCACACACACACGCATCCACGAGCACTGCGCAGTCCTCAGTTGCCTCTCCCTCCAAATCCCCCTCCCTTGCCTCACCTGCAACCCCAAATACACAGCGGCTCTTCCTCAGTGACCTCGGCCTCTTCCCCTCCGATCCAGCTGATACAGCATTCAGGGGGAAGAGGAAGCCCACCCACACGGAGCGGAGTGCCCCTCGCCCCCGGACACCCTCCCCCAGGCGCAGACCGACTGACGCCCCATCCGCAAGTCCCCGGACCCGGAAGAGCAAGACCCCACCGCCGCCCTGCAGCTCAGGCACCAAGTCTCCTTCCTCCATCCCTCAGGCCCCCACTCCACAGGTGCCCCCACCACACCCTGCCCCAGGTTCCCCCACCCACAGATACACCATCCCCAAAAGCATCAGGCCTTCTCCCCTGCCACTTGCTCTTCCGGCGCCACCCCCGCTGCGCTTGTCTGTGTCACTGGTGTGGTGACGGTGTCCTCCCGCTCTGTCCTACCCACCTTACCTGATCCCCATTCTCCTCCCCTGGAGGTAGGCACTGCAGTGGAGTCCACTACCACCCTGTCTGACTTGGGCACTGCAGTGGGGAACCTGTCCACTCCATCTGCACGGTCCACTGCAGTCGTGCCGGCACCCACACCATCTGAGTCATGCCCCCAGTTGTGCCGGCACACACCATGTCAGACACCTCCACTGCAGTTGTCAGTGGCTCTCCAGCACCCACCACCCCCTTCCCTGCCTCCTTCTGGTGAGCCCTGATCCTGTCCCTGCGGTGCCTGGCCTGCCCCCCATATGCCCCTCCGAGGGGATTGTCCCTGGTTTTTATCAGTGCAGGCATGCGTAGGGGTGACATCTGCCACTGTCACCCTGTTTTGACTTTCATGATGGACTGGCCATTGGCCTTTGTTTATTTTTTACATGACTTCAACTTTTGAACCCACATATGCTGAATAAAGCAACTTTCTGTTCTCTAGTGCTTTTGCTTCTGATGTACATGATGTTGATGATGCTAACCATGCCCTTACTGCAGTGATGGTGATATTTGGTCTCATGAAAATGAAGTGTTACTGTGCAGGAACCCATGTGGTCCAGGGGAATGTGTCCTATCCTGTGGTGTATCCATGTCATCCTTAGCAGCATCTGAGGGTGTCATGTTTTCAATATTTGGCAATGGGATTTCCTACTTACATTAGCAATGTCACATCTGTGGCTTCCACCCCTGCACATCTGTTGTGCTTGCCATTGTTCAATTAGTCTACTTCCCTGACCGTGTGGCCATCTCCACTGGACATGCAGGTTTGGGC
The DNA here is from genome assembly GCA_963921515.1 of Calotriton arnoldi. Taxonomy (NCBI): domain Eukaryota; kingdom Metazoa; phylum Chordata; class Amphibia; order Caudata; family Salamandridae; genus Calotriton; species Calotriton arnoldi. The sequence continues at coordinate 210,909 of CAWUFW010008721.1, read as the reverse complement.
CTCAATGGGGAAGGACTCATCTGTGTTGTCAGTGCAACTTGCTATACATGTGTGTTGGATCTGTGCTGATGATTTCGTTGACACTCCCATGACCAGGCTGATGTGACGGGAGCCTTCATTTGGTGCTAATTGTTGACTGTGTGACCAAGTGTTCTGCTGACATGATGGAGCCCTACTGAGGCGACATATGGCACAGCTTTCCTCACACAGGAGTGGAGTCCCCTCATGGCAGTGTGTACTCCTGTGACATCGCCTGCGCCCAAGGTGTGTGTTGTATGAGCATGTCTGTGTGTTCACTTCCATTTTGCTGTGCATGCTGGGATCCCTAGTGATGTTCCTGTTTGTGATGCTTGCTGAGTTGACCTATGTTCCCCCAAAGTCTTCTCCCTGGGTTCTCTGCGATGTGGGTGCATGGCACATTACTGGTCATCAGGGTGTCACCCATAGGTGTGTTTGCTGTCAGAGCTGAGTTTGTGGGCAGACGCAGATGGGTCACAGTCAGGATTCCCCTTGGCACTTGTTGTTTACACCTGTCATGTGATTTCCGGTTTGTGTTAGCTTTCATTGGTTGTGACACTTTGTGTGTGTGACTGCTGGCACTCCTCAGGGTCAGGGCTGCAATGTTGGTAGTTGTCTATGTGTGTTCTTTGTGGGTGACCTTGGCTTCTTCATTGGTGTGTGACTGTGGCTGGGATCCCACTGGTTGGTGTGGTATTGCCGTCATGTCCATGTACAGCATAGTGTGCAGTGTGTCAGACATTCAGGAGTCTTGTTGAGTGGCCATGTGTGATGTGTTTCTGCACCTTGGTTCCTACCACCCCCCCTGGGATTGTCATGGGTGCATGTGCAATGTCACCAGTGCATGTGAGCTTCACTGCTGCACATTGTTGGAGGTCGAGGTGTGTGGTGTTGAGTGTGTGCAGATGAGAGTTGTTGCCCGGCTAGCCCCCTGCTTCCATGTTGGCCTTGGCTTACTGGCCGTGCTGATTGATTTGTGCTTGTGTAGGTGTGATGGTAGTTTGTTGCTCAGGACACATGACAGTGGTTCACAGTGTGAACGACATCTAGCTTTGTCATCACAGTGGGATTGTAATGCAGCCCAGGGTCATCACATTGTGGGGGCCCTGGGGGTAGTGCTGTGGTGTCTCTGTGTCTTGCTGCGTCAGTTGCTGTTCCTACATGCTTGTGTGACATGTGTGATTTGTGCTCCCTCTCATCTGACAATGTCTGATTGCCCACATAGGGGATTTGGATCCATGAGTTACCTTTGTGTGGCACTGTATGCACATCTGTGTAATTGGTATTCAGGCCTCCTCATGTGTTGTGTGGTTGCCTGGGGATACTGGCACCCCCCCTCACCTGTTGTGTTTGATGTGCAGTGTGGGTCTGCCTGTTTGTGTTTGTGCATCTGCACCACTGCATTGGCATATCTTTAGTGTGCCATTGGCTGTATGTTGTTTGGTGGGTTTCCCCTGCTGTCCCTGTGACTCCTAGGTCATCAGTCAGCACAATGATCATTGTTTGTGTGTCCCATTGCTGCCATGGTATGGTATCTGTTCAACTCACATCTACAGTCTCCACAGGGTATCTGCATTTGTGTGCCCATTGGTGCAAATATGTGGGTCTGCATTCTGATGGTCACTTCTGTCATTGTGTCATTGATGAATGTTGACAGTGTCAGCCCCCATGAGTGATGTTTGTCTGCACATGGCCAAAGCTATGTCTTATTTGCACTGCACTGTTTGCCTCCCCAATCTATGTTGCTATGGGACACAAGCACTACTTTGCCACTGATGTGTTTGTTGTTCTGTGACCAGGAATCATCCATGCAGTTTGGCAGTTGCAGCTTTTTCTTTGTCAACACTTACATTTTGGTCACTGTGATGATGGGGGTTTGGACCCCATTGCCACAATGTTCAAAATGTGCTTCAGCTATGGACCCCACACTTACATTTTGGTCACTGTGATGATGGGGTTTTGGACCCCATTGCCACAATGGTCATGGCCTGCTTACATTGTGGGGCCACACACATTTGTGTGTGGCACATGTGATAGGGGGTCACATTGTATGTTCAAAGTCATGTTCAGTGTTGTAGGCATTTGACACAGTCTACACACGCTTGTCATGGTGTTGGGGGATGTCTTTATGTTGCATTCTTTATGTTGGTGTGTGCTTGTTGTGTCATGTATTAGCCATCCTGTGAGTGGGGGTGTTGTTGGTGGTAGGCATCCAGCCCCCATGGGTAGAGGTGGTAGTAGTGACAGGCATCCAGCCCCCATGGGTAGAGGTGGTAGTAGTGGTAGGCATCCAGCCCCCCATGGGTAGAGGTGGTAGTGGTGGTAGGCATCCAGCCCCCATGGGTGGAGGTGGTAGTAGTGACAGGCATCCAGCCCCCATGGGTAGAGGTGGTAGTAGTGGTAGGCATCTGGCACCCCCTGGGTAGGGGTGGTAGTAGTGGTAGGCATCTGGCACCCCCTGGGTAGAGGTGGTAGTGGTGGTAGGCATCTGGCACCGCCTGGGGAGGGGTGGTAGTAGTGGTAGGCATCTGGCACCCCCTGGGTAAGGATGGTAGTAGTGGTAGGCATCTGGCACACCCTGGGTAGAGGTGGTAGTAGTGGCAGGCATCTGGCACACCCTGGGTAGAGGTGGTAGTAGTGGTAGGCATCTGGCACACCCTGGGTAGAGGTGGTAGTAGTGGTAGGCATCTGGCACCCCCTGGGTAGGGGTGGTAGTAGTGACAGGCATCCAGCCCCCCATGGGTAGGGGTGGTAGTAGTGGTAGGCATCTGGCACCCCCTGGGTAAGGGTGGTAGTAGTGACAGGAATCCAGCCCCCCATGGGTAGAGGTGGTAGTAGTGGTAGGAATCCAGCCCCCCATGGGTAGAGGTGGTAGTAGTGGTAGGCATCTGGCACACCCTGGGTAGGGGTGGTAGTAGTGACAGGCATCCAGCCCCCCATGGGTAGAGGTGGTAGTAGTGACAGGCATCCAGCCCCCCATGGGTAGAGGTGGTAGTAGTGACAGGCATCCAGCCCCCATGGGTAGAGGTGGTAGTAGTGGTAGGCATCTGGCACCCCTGGGTAAGGGTGGTAGTAGTGGTAGGCATCTGGCACCCCTGGGTAGGGGTGGTAGTAGTGACAGGCATCCAGCCCCCCATGGGTAGGGGTGGTAGTGGTGGTAGGCATCTGGCACCCCCTGGGTAGGGGTGGTAGTGGTGGTGGGCATCCGGGCCCCTATGTGTATATGTGGCATTGGTGATGGCCATCCCGCCCCTATGGTGCTGCTGTTGCTGGTGTAAGTAATTTCTGCATCCCTCTGTGTGTGTGTGATATGTCGGGTACGTGTAGTTTGTTTTTGTGGTTGGTGTCTGACTTACCTTCTGCGCCGTACGCGTCCGTGCCTGTTCCGGTAGTAGATGTAGAGTATTGGTAGGATCGGCACGATGGGATTCATGGTTGGTTTGTCTCGTTCGTCTTTCTCTTTGCTTCGCCTCGTCCTCGTCGCTGGCGTGTTCGTCTCGTAGCCGTGGATCGTGTTGTGGCGCGAATCGGAGCTTATGTGCGCCTCTCCCGGATGCTTTGACGTGCCGTGCGTAGCGACGGGTTCGGCGCGTACGGGAAGCGCATCGTACTTGTCCGGCCGGACGGGGCTGCATTTTGGCTTCCGTGCGACTCGATTCTGCGTTTACGGATCCGGCTCGGTCGGGGAACAGGACCTGGATTGGGTGAGTACGACTGGGTCGGAATGTATGCTGTTGTGCGCATCGTACTTGCTCGTTCGGAATAATGTGCAGAACGGTCGGGAAACAGGCATTCGCATGGCTTTTTTCCCGACCGAATGGTGTTAGGTGCGCCTCCGTCCAAGATCGGAATCGGCCCCTAAGCATTGAATATGCAACTAATTCTTCTTTTGCATATCAAATAAAAAAATTAACAGCACTAGCTTATGTACCTGAATCAGACATCACAGAACATTACAACATCTTAATAGACAGCACCTTCTACAAACAAAATGAAGCAAAACTAAGTCCACTATTAGACTATTTTGAGGATACATGGGTCGGCAGACTACAAAGATCTGGCCACAGAAGAAACCCTAAATTCTTTATACTCTGGTGGAACGTATACAGAAGCACATTAAATGGGGAATCCAAAACTAATAACGCAGTCGAAGGATGGCATAATGCCTTCCTTCAATCAACAGGCAGAACAAAACCAACACTAGAAAAATGTATATCATGCCTACAAAAAGAAAAGAGTTATCAAGAGTTCCGAATGGCATAATCCATAACTCAATTAACTCCAAAAACATCAAAACAAACTAACCAAATGCATAAATATCTAGAACAACAAGTAAAATTGTACCCTAGTACAAAGGGCCTGGAATACCTAAACATAATATCCAAAACTCTTCTTTAAAGCATTACTACAAATAAATTACAAATAACTCATCTTTCAAACATACCATAAAAGTAACATTTATTTATTTTATCACAAAAATAATTAGTGTGTGTAACATATTTTTAATTTTTAATAAACTATATTAACACACATTAATAATATTTGTAATAAAATAAAATACAACAATAATAATAAAAAACATTACCCACCCACAATAAATAATAATAAATAAACTTACCAGGTTTATTCCAAATGCTGTAAAATCCATTTTCTGCTAACACAATCCAAATATAAAAAAAACGTTTCCCCAAAAAATGAAAAAATACAACTGTAGCAAAAATTAATAATCCATGTAGCAAAGGTCCATAGGAAAACCATAAAAAACCCGAAAATACATAAAATAGTAAAAAGCGCTCCAGGAAAACCAAAAAATTTAAAGAAGTGTAACAAATATATTAGTCAATAAAACTGACAAACACTTCTTTAAAAAAAAAAACAACTCCTTCCGATACCAAGAACTTCTGAAAATAAAGTGTCAAAACAAAATCACATACATTCCCACCCACATAAAACAACACATAAACACTTACTAACAATACTACTAGCTTTAAATTTCATAAAAATATACATTAAACACCGTAATCCTAACTCTGTAAACAAGCCTACACAACGTTAACAATACGTAAATACACCACACGTAACTATAACATATAACATTTCCGAATATAACTAATAAACACCTAACTACACTAAACAATATCTAACTCGGTTCAAAATATATTTCACACTTAGTTAAAACAAAGAAAACAAACATTACCTTTAGAGACGTGAATTGTCTCCCAACCGCGAGCTTCTCTTCAACCAAAATGACACAAAACCACATAACCCGGTTACAAAATAGAACGCCCAAAACATAATAAAAAGTTTAACCATAGAAAATTTAAATCATTTAATACAGTAAAATGTTACTATACATAAAAAAAATATACAACTATTTAAATAAAATAGTACAATTTATTTTGATTTAATAAAAAATTGTTACATAAGGTACCTAATTTGTAAAATTATATTAATAAATATTATAATAAATATAATATTTATTAATATAATTACAGAAAAAAATAAATACAATAAAACAATGTATAAAAAATTGTTATAAATGTTTTTCATGCATTATACAAATTCATTTCTGTTAAAAACTTGTTTTAAGTTAAAAACATTGTAAAAATTAATAAATATTAATATTTTTAATATTAATATTATTTAAAAATGTAATATGTATGTAACAAAAATAGACACATGTTAAACATTTATGTTATATATAAACAGTTTGCACTTTCTTTGTATAAATATATACAATACCTATTACTGTATTAAACATAATTAAAAACACAACATTCTACTGTTTTGTTAATAATTAATATGTACTAAAAAAAAATTGTTAAAAATATTGTAAATAAACATAACATATTTTCTGAAATATATGCACTAATATGTTTCTATTGAATTATAATGTAATAAAATATTTGACTGTATTGTCCTACTCAAATTAATAAACAATAAAAAATTGTAAAAACTACAATAAAAATGGTGTGTTTTCTAATTATTGTGATTTTACTTATATTATGTATATTTTACATATATAAAATACAATTATTTTTGACAAACATTATAATAAATAAATATTGTCAATTTATTAACTACCATTACCCATTTTATTAATGCAAAATTATCTTATATATTTTTCTAGTAATACATTTTAATATATTAATAAACACATTACATAAAAATTGAATATTATTTATTATCCTACACTATACTTAATTAAAAAACTATTACAACTCCAATATATAATAATTAAATACAGTTACTGTACACTAATATAAATTAATTTCAGCAAATGCTGCACAGTGAACATAATTAATTTACTATAACCACTCCAATACACATTAAATAAAGTAAATGTTGGACACTAAAATTAAATAGATCTATATTCCAGATTCAATGTAAATTAATTAGGGTAAATGCTGGACACTAACATAAATAATTTACTATTCCCACTCCAGTCTATAATAAATTGGGGTAGGTGCTGGACAATAAACATAAATAATTTACTATTCCCACTCCAGTCTATATTAAATTGAGGTAAGTGCTGGACACTAAAGATAAATAATTTACTATTCCCACTCCAGTCTATATTAAATTGAAGTAGTTGCTGGACAGTAACATTAACAAATTACTATTCCCACTCCAGTATATAATAAATTAGGGTAGGTGCTGGACACTAAACATAAATAATGTACTATTCCCACTCCAGTCTATATTAAATTGGGGTACGTGCTGGACACTAAACAAAATTAATTGACTATTCCCACTCCAGTATATATTAAATTGTGGTAGGTGCTGGACAGTAAACATAAATAATTTACTATTCCCACTCCAGTCTATATTAAATTGAAGTAGGTGCTGGACAGTAACATTAACAAATTACTATTCCCACTCCAGTATATAATAAATTAGGGTAGGTGCTGGACACTTAGGGATCGATTCCGATCTCGGCCGGTAGGGCTCTGACTGAATCGGACTCGGCATTACCGGATCCGATTCGGAGCCCTGATTCCCAACCGAGTCGGACGTGCGTCCGGGCGAGCGAGTAGGATGCGAACGTACGTGAAATCGCTGACTGACTCGTTCACGGGACCCAACCGGTCTGACCGACTCGCACGGACACGACTCGCACCGCGCAATGGGGACGTTCCCTGGCCGGGTAACTATGATGCGCGCCCCGAGCAGTCCGACCGACTCGCGCCGTCCGGCTCGAAAGAGCAGTCGGATCCGCACTTTGGGGGTCCGTGTCGGACCCCCCTGTACACCTAGCCGCGTGAGTCGCACACAGGGGGGACCCATGGGTCCCCCCTACCTGTGCGTGTACGGCGCGACCCACTTCGACGCGTACCCGCTATAGGGGGCGCCCTTGTTCACCTCGCACCCATTGAGTCAATGGGAGCCCGCGTACGCGTTGTACGACCGGCTCCCATTGACTTCAATGGGAGTCCGACCGAATCGAGTCCGATAGCATGCGAACGCATCGTACTCGTTCGGTCGGACTGCTAGGGTCCGATTCGGTCGGAAATCTCTCCGGGTCCGGCTCGGTCGGAGAGATTTCCTGCCCGAATCGGAATCGGCCCCTAAACATAAATAATTTACTATTCTCACTGCAGTCTATATTAAATTGGGGTAGGTGCTGGACACTAAACAAAATTAATTTACTATTCCCACTGCAGTCTATATTAAATTAAAGTAGGTGCTGGACAGTAACATTAACAAATTACTATTCCCACTCCAGTATATAATAAATTAGGGTAGGTGCTGGACACTAAACATAAATAATTTACTATTCCCACTCCAGTCTATATTACATTGGGGTAGGTGCTGGACACTAAACAAAATTAATTTACTATTCCCACTGCAGTCTATATTAAATTAAAGTAGGTGCTGGACAGTAACATTAACAAATTACTATTCCCACTCCAGTATATAATAAATTAGGGTAGGTGCTGGACACTAAACATAAATAATTTACTATTCCCACTCCAGTATATATTAAGGGGCCGATTCCGATTCGGGCCGGAAATCTCTCCGACCGAGCCGGACCCGGAGAGATTTTCGACCGAATCGGACCCGTGCAGCCCGACCGAACGAGTACGATGCGTCCATATGCTATCGTACTCGAGTCGGTCGGACTCCCATTGAAGTCAATGAGAGCCGGTCGTACAACGCGTACGCGGGCTCCCATTGCCTCAATGGGTGCGAGGCAAACAAGGGCGCCCCCTACAGCGGGTACGTGGCAAAGCAACTCGCGCCGTACACGCACAGGTAGGGGGGACCCATGGGTCCCCCCTGTGTGCGACTCGTGCGGCTACGCATACAGGGGGGTCCGATACGGACCCCCGAAGTACGGCTCCGACTGCTCTTTCGAGCCGGACGGCGTGTGTCGGTCGGACTGCTCGCGGCGTGCATCGTACTTACCCGGCCGGGGAACGTCTCCATTGCGTGGTGCGAGTCGTGTCCGAGAGAGTCGGTCGGTGCGGTTAGACCCGGGAACGAGTCGGTCGGAGCGGTTGGGACGCCCGAACGAGTCGGTCGGCGATTTCGCATCGTACTCGCACGTCCGGACGCGCGTACGAATCGGTCGGGAAATAGGGCTCCGAATTGGATCCGGTTATGCCGAATCCGATTCGGAGCCCTACCGGCCGATATAGGAATCGGCCCCTAAATTGTGGTAGGTGCTGGACAGTAAACATAAATAATTTACTATTCCCACTACATTCTATAATAAATTATAGTAGGTGCTGGACACTAAGGGGCCGATTCCGATTCAGGCCGGAAATCACTCCGACCGAGCCGGACCCAGAGAGATTTCCGACCGAATCGGGCCCTAGCAGCCCGACCGAATGAGTACGATGCGTACGCATGCAATCGGACTCGATTCGGTCGGACTCCCATTGAAGTCAATGGGAGCCAGTCGTACAACGCGTACGCGGGCTCCCATTGACTCAATGGGTGCGAGGCGAACAAGGGCACCCCCCACAGCGGGTACGCATCGATGCGACTTGCGCCGTACATGCACAGGTAGGGGGGACCCATGGGTCCCCCCTGTGTGCGACTCGCGTGGCTACGCATACAGGGGGGTCCGACACGGACACCCCAAGTCTGGCTCCGACTGCTCTTTCGAGCCGGACGGCGCGAGTCGGTCGGACTGCTCGCGGCTCGCATCGTACTTGCCCGGCCGGGGAACGTCTCCATTGCGCGGTGCGAGTCGTGTCCGTGCGAGTCGGTCGGAGCGGGTCGGACCCGCCTTACGAGTCGGTCTGCGATTTCGCATGCGCTCGCATCGTACTCGCTCGCCCGGACGCACGTACGAATCGGTCGGGAAAGAGGGCTCCGAATCGAATCCGGTTAAGCTGAATCCGATTCGGTGCCCTACCGGCCAAGATCGGAATCAGCCCCTAAACCTAAATAATTTACTATTCCCACTCCACTCTATATAAAGTTGGGGTAGATGCTGGACAGTAACATAAATAATATACTATTCCCACTCCAGTATATAATAAATTAGGGTAGGTGCTGGACAGTAACATAAATAATATACTATTCCCACTCCAGTCTATAATAAATTAGAGTAGGTGCTGGACAGTAAACATAAATAATTAACTATTCCCACGACACTATAAATTTAAATAAACTATATACTGATCACTAAACATTATCAATTACATCCCCCCAAAAATATTTTTTTATAATAAATCCCCAAAATTATCCCCTATAAACCCAAAAACACACTCCTAAAAATAAATTTAAAATTTAAAATTCTATAAACTTATTTATTTTTCAATAAAATCGAAGGGGCTCATTACGATGGCGGGCGGAAGCACAACCGCCGTGCTGGCGGATGCAAAAACCACCAGTTACCGCCGGCACGCAGCAGTCCACACGCCCGCCCAATTACGATGCGAAAAGTAGGCCAAACACCGCCGGCAAGCCAGCAACACCGTCCGCCATCAAAGTGCGCCCGTTCACGTAGCGGCGCAGCACAACTGACACACACCGTCCGACGAAACACGTCCCGCCCGGCGCATAAATTACGATGCCGCAAACAAACGGCTCCCACGGCCAAGAGATACCGTACGACAAACCGAAGCGGTAACACGGACGCCGAGCACGGACAACGAAGAAGCGGCTCCCCGAGCATGAATCCAGCACTGCAGGCCCTCCCCATGCTCCTGCTGATGCACCACCAAGGACGCAACGTACCGCGGAGACGCAGGTAGGCACACACACAACAAGTGCACGCAAACAGCGCACACAGTGCAAGGGCGGAAAAAGCGGACAACCCCCCACCAGCGCGTGTACACTACACATCCACCATTGCATCCACATATGACACACAGGCCAAATCGTAACATCGCGTAACACATGTGTACACACCACCTGGGACTAGGAACCAACCACCCCGTCACGGCCCCAAAGCGCCGATGACGCCGCCACACATGCGCACAACGCAGAGGCCAACCGCAGCGCCATGCATGCGTCGCACACAGACACAGGGACACAACCAAGCAGCACACACATCAGCCCCACCCCGAACGCACATGACACGTGACAGGCCTGCCACAGACATGTCCCCAACGCCCAATTCACGGACAACACCCAACGCCACACAACCGACGCACACATGTCAGTGAAGACACGCAACAGCAGGACACACCCCAGTGTAACAAACATGGCGTAGCACACAGCGGCGGCAACACCAACTAGGAGAAGCAGGGCTCCTTCGGGAAGAGGAACGCCAGTACCACACTGAAACACCCATACCACCCTGCACATATGAACAAGACATAAAACGGAACACCAAAGAGCCCGGGGACCGACAACAGGTGGCCCAAGAATAACATTCACACACAAGGCCCAACGCAGAGCGGAAAGGCAGCCTGCCGCCCACACAAGGGAGAGCAGACAGCACTGAATGACCTTCCATTCCAACTCCGAAACCACAGCCCTACGACAGAAGCCGGTGAATACAGCCATTGTCCAAGAATAGACCAACACAGGCATGCCGAGGAGACCGACCACAGGGCAGATAGCGCATATCACAGAAGCACACAACGGACGGGGAAGAAAGAAGAAAACACTCCCCCATGTCAGCCACATGCAAGTTAATTGGAAGGAGTCACACATCACTGACCTTGAACTGTCTGAGAAGCATGTGGGAAGAGGGCCCGTGTCCTCCAAACAAGCCAACAGAACACAAGTCCTGTCTCCCTACGACTACACAGAGCTCACAGCAACCTCGGAGCGTGCACATTGCAGACTGCATACACAGCCGGAGCACGCCACCACAACGCACCGCTGCGAAATGGCAACCGCAACACACCTACCCAACTACGCCGAACAGCTCAAGCTGTACAAAACCAACCTGTTCCATACATTGGGATGCGATCTCCTGTCCCTGCTGAACGTAAGTTACCGACTGACTTACCGCATCACATTGTTCAGCTGCGTCATGCCCGTCTTCTACTGTCGGAGGTGTCCCTACCAGCATCCCGTGGAGATATGCCTCTCCAACCCGGCATGTCTGAAGGCGGACCTGCTACCACTACTCCTCCCTCTGGACGCACACGACAGGGCCTGCTCTGCCTATGGGGGCATGGCGTATGTGGCCAACATCGCACCCGCACTGAAATGGGACCACTGTGCCTCCACACGACGGATCATCGAGAACAGCTACATCGAATGTCACCCAGCATGCCCCATCATGGTCCTCCAAGGGACAACTTACGAACAACACCTTGACAGCCACCATCCGCTACATTGGCTGGCAAACATGTACACCACCAATGACATGGAAGCCCTGCTGGACGGCATCGCATACCTGACAACCTGTAAATTCGTCGGACCACAACGCAGGTTCCCCGATTGACCTATGATGTCCAACCCCGCACCCATGCTCAGCTTCCGCACGGACTGGCCAGTCACCACCACAACAGCCATACCAAACGACCAGCAACTGTAACCACACCATCAACGACATCGCCATGACATCGGATATGACCGGGACATGCACACTGTTCCCCATCACATCCAGGAACACCGCATGCATCGTGGGAGGCAGTGGCATGGGCTCTGTGTATCGCACCCACATGGACGGAACTGCACGAACAACCAGGACACGACATGGATCCAGCGCACATGGACACACACACCGCTCAGTGGACATGAATAGGTCGCCTGGAGTCTGTGGGTGCTGCACCCCTCCAACCCCCGCCCCGGGAATCCCATACCAGGACCTTTGCATGGACGACAAGTGCATACAACAACAACACGACCCCAGTGACTGTGACATGTCCAGTAACCACCACAGTGCAACAACAAGTGGCACGCCGCTGCATGCACGCAAGCACATGCCCTGATGTCATCTCACATGCACGCGTGCATGAGGAACAACCGCAGCAAACCTGTCACATGGAACTGAGATGGACTGTGCCCATGATGCCAAGCGGTCTGGTAGGCTACATGTATACCGTCTGTGTCAAAGTCCGCAGCTCCGCAGCAATACGTAAATGTACATTAGCACAGCCTTGGCCAAGCAGATGTCACTCTGAAGCCCACATCCCACATGCAACAGCCAATAACATGTAACCCCACACCCTATCCCATTTGCAATCATGCTCAGTATATCCTCAACATGTATTCCGCTGCCAGTAGTGTCCACTATACTGCATCACAGAGGACAGAAGACTCAATATAATGTTTGAAACCAAAACTGTCTCCGCTGACTCATTTCACAAGTACGAATGAGAGAGGATGAGAGTATGTGAAGTACACGGCAGTCGTGACATGACCATGTAGTCCACTGGTATTGGATGTCAACGCAAATGAGTAGCACTACTGTGGAAGACACACATGTGTTGTGTGAAGTCGTATGGACGCAGTGCTCAGGTGGGTGGGTGCGACGGGTAGATGCGCACATGCCAAGTTGGAGCACGCCGTGTTGGGAGGGGTCATGAACAGTACACCACCGCTTCCCTGGGCATTGTGAGAGGACACCTGTCGGGGGAGTGAACACGTGTGTGCACAGCAGCCGGGCACACGTACAAAGCGGTACCAGGCGCACCTCAGCCCACCCTCTGTGGACAAGCTGGATCCTGTTGTGCGCCCGCCATGCCCCTTGACAAGGCACACACAGCCCCAGTTGACCAGGTGTAACCCCAACATAGTCAATCCGCACAGGCGATACAGGGCACGGGATGGCAGTGGAGCATGGTGTGTGAGAGGTCTCCTCGCGCTCCTTCTGGTCATATCACGCAGGCAATAGAACCTCAACGTCTAGCATGGCACAAGTCAAATGGAAGTGTAGGGGGGACGCACCACAGCACGAGCAGCACTGACGTCACGGGAGGTGGCTCGCACCATCCCATCCATTGCCCATCATACCAACCACGCCACATGCCATTGCGACTAAGTGCAAGCGCGTGCGCCACCACCCCCGAGCCCTCCCCAGAGAGGCCAAAGAGTGAATGTGTGGGCCATCAGCCACAGACGGACGCGGCCTGGCCGCAAGGGCAGCCACAGCCACTGGGTGTTGCAGGTGGCGGATCCGGAAGGCGAAGACTGTGATGCATAGTCCATGCAGGCCGGGTCACCATTTGGGGCACCACGCAGGTGGACGGCGTCCCGCAACACATCATACCCTGAGACAGCCCACTCGTGCAACTGGACCCACACATACACTCCTTGCCCTCTCTGGTGCGAGCTTGGGGCTGCCTGTGCAAGCGCTAGCCTCGCAGGTGAGCATGCATATTGGGGGAGCGAGGGGAGGACATGAGGGCTGGGGCGAAGATGACTGTATCACTGTCAGTTAGTACAAGGGATGACCCAGATGTGGAAAGGAAGAGACGTGTCCCGTGTGTACTGCAACTAGTCGCCAATCCAACTACCCCCCATGTCCGGAATGTAAGCCCGCACCTAGGCCCGCCCATCCGCCACATCGAACATACCACCAGCACGACAACCTTCCCATTCGAAACACTGACTGGGGGTGGCGACCAGTGTACAATCATGTGTAGCCTACCCACGCGTACATGTGGGCCCTCCATGATCCATGTCACCTGCGGCAAAGTCATGACATGCGCAATGAGGGAAGTGAGGAGAGCTGTCCACCCCACGCGCAGAAGGTGCATCAGCTCCACAGACCCAGCAGCGAGTCCAGCAGGGGTCACATGTGCAGGGGCAGCTGTGCCTGGTGTGAAGGCACATGCATATAGACAGCACATCGACCAATGTGTAGTCTGCCCACATCTACAGTCCATCATCATGCGGACATAGGAATTGAACACAGGGCAACACATCTTAGTTGGTGCACCCACCGTGACCAACAATGCGCAATCATCGACGTACCCGCCCTGTGCATGGCCCCCCACCCAACGGAGGCACATCCAGTGCCACCATCCCACACACACAAGCCTTCCACGGAACATGCTGTGTCCAATGGTCAGTACAGAGTCAGCGCCCATCTGGTGGATCCTGAACAGGAGACACATGCACACACATGCCAGCTCCCACTATGTACGTCTGCCACCTGGCACGTGCAATGTAACCTCTCACCTGTGACGTGTGACTGCAAGCACACAGCCGTCTTGGCATGGGGCTGTCAATGTGGACACCTGTCAATGTTTCGGGAGGTGTGATCCGTACAGTGCTGTACATAGGGTGCAGTGCTGACACCTACTACTGTCTCATATCCCCTCGTGCCACAGGTCCCACTTGTTTTGGCCGCTCAGCCTGTGCCCACATCGTCGTCGTCGTGTGCCATACTCATCCAGCCGCGGAAGCAGTTCCATGCTCAGCAGACATTCATGTTGCCGTGGCGTTGCCGCTTGACGGATATGCAGTCAGTCCCCATCAGCACGCCCCGCAAGTCGTTGGGGCCTAGATCCCCATGTGCATGCACATGGCAGTGGTTTGTATCACTAGCCATTGCCATTGTTGGGAGACCTGTGTAAGTGTATTGTGGCCGTGCCGTCCCAGCTTGACAGCTGGGCTGTGGCTCATGTGCTTGCTCAGTCATGTCAGTGATGTGTATGCGAAATTGCTATGTGTCGTGTTGCTTTGACATGTGTCCTCTGCCATTGTCCCTAGGCGGAGACCGAACATTGACCGCCCATACCAATTGCTGGTGGACATGGACGATACAGAGGTTATTAGGAAGTTTCGGCTGGACAGGCCAACCCTGCATCGACTGTGTGCCATGTTAGAACCCCATCTCCGTCCCCGCAGGGTGTATCCGACTGCTGTCACCCCCACGGCTAAGGTGATGGCCGCCATGCATTTCTTCGCCACTGGGTCATTCCAGCACACAGTGGGCATTGGAGGAGGGATGTCCCAGCCCATGTTCAGCAAGGTGCTGAGGGATGTACTGGCAGCCATGATGCTGTACCAAACAGGTACATCCGCTTCCCCAGGGCTCGTGAATTGGCGGCAGTGAAGGGTGCATTCTATGCCCTTGGCAGAATCCCACACGTCGTTGGAGCCATTGACTGCACACATGTCGGCCTTGTTCCACCACAGGCCACTGAGCACCTGTACCGCAACAGGAAGCACACGCACTCCCTGAATGTGCAAGTGGTGTGCCTTGCGGACATGGTGATCACCCACGTGTGTGCAAAGTTCCCAGGCTCGGCCCATGACGCACACATAATGCGCAACAGCATCTTGCCACGACTGATGTCCAATATGCAACAGGATCGTGCCTGTATTGTCGGTGAGTATGTGGAGTGGTGTAGCGTGCTGGTTGTGCGATGCTGTCCCCTGTCCAGTTGGAATTGCAACGGTTCTCTGTGTCCCTCACACCCAGGTGACTCTGCGTACCCGAATGGGGCATGGCTGCTCAGTCCATTGAGGAATCCTCGCACCCCAGCAGACGATCGCTACAATGAGGCACATGGGAGGACCAGACGTGTGGTCGAGCGTACCTTTGGCCTCCTCAAGTCCAGGTTCAGGTGCCTGGACCGCACCGGGGGTGCGCTGGCGTACTCCCCACAGAAGGTGTGCCGGATATTGGTGGCGTGCTGCATGCTGCACAATCTGGCCATTCGGAAGCAGATCCCCCTCATCGTGGATGACAGAGATCAACCAGGGCCCCAGCCCGCAGACCAGGACAGCTCGAGTGAGGAGGACAGCGGAGAGGAGGAAGCTGGTAATGTGCGGCAGCAGCTCATCGCCCGCTACTTCACTTGACGGTGAGTGTCCATGTACGACGGCTGATGTGGCTGTATCTGTGCAGGTGTGTGTGTGCTGTGTCAGGGTGGCCGTTTGTTCACTGCGTGCTGTGTGTCAACGCTCCATGGCCAGGGTAGTATGCCACTGTTGGTGGCTGTGGCATTGTGCCCTATTGCTCTGTGCGATGTGTGTACATTGCTTGTAGTTGTTGACATGTACTGTGTGATGGGTGTGTGACACACTCATTGAATGTGCTCCTGTTCTGTCTCCCACCCCTAGGTCCCTACAGGCCCTCCGGATTCAATTGCCATGCCACGCATCAGGTGCCTTTCCGCCCAAGGTGGCCGTTGTATTCCGTACAAATAAAACACAGGGCACAAACAGCAGTTAGTGAAAAAGGTGCATTTATTACAAACTGTGACATGTGATTGTGTGTAAGGTGATGACAAAAGTGGTGCGTGCAGTGACAATGAGCTGTCGGTCATGGCTGCGTGATGCTCAGGGTGTACCCACTGGTTCTATGTCCATAGTCCAACACACACATGCCATCCAGATGGCTGTGTGGAGTGGGATCGTAGTCCAAGTCAATGCAGTGGCTGGTCAAGGAAGGCTGGCGGAAGGCTGGCTGGCTGCCTCACTTGCGTTTGGAGCGTGCGAAGTCCTCCCGGGAGATCTGTTTCCACTTCGGACGGCCCCTTCCACGTTTGCGAGGGGGGTGCCTGCTTGCGACATGCTGGTGGTTGAGGTGTGCTCACTGGCTGTGGACGCAGGGGAACTGGACACTGCTGCTCCACCCTGCGCCCCGGCAGGTGGTGGCGGAGGGGAGCTGCTGTCCCTGGCTGTGACCTCACCGCCACCACCAGCTGGCCCATGAGGTCCACGAGTTGGCCCATACGGGCGTCCATGGACCTCAGCACCCCCAGCACCTCACGTGTGTCTGAAGCAGACCGGACCCATTGTCCTTGGGCCTCTTCATAGGCCCCAAGGACTCTGGCCATTTGAGGCAGGGCATGGCTCCCAGGGGAGGCTGGCGTTTCCCTGACCCTGCTCCTCCTACCAGTCCTGCTGCCACCGGCCTGCCCACTAGCCACATTGCTCACCACGGTCCTCGCTGTGGCTCCCAGGGTGGATCAAGTCGGCCGGGCCACCACCTGCGCTGGGGCTGGTGCCAGCGAAGACGTGGTGGTGGTGGCGGCGGTGGTGGTCGGTGTGGCGATGGTGGCGGTTGCGGCAGTGGTAGTGGCCACAATGACCGTGGGTGTGGCCGCAACGACAGTGGCAGCAGGGGGCTGGGAATGTTCAGCAGCCCTGGATGATGGGTTGGTGGGTAGGAGGGGTCCTGGGGAGCGGCTGGGCCCTGCCACACCAGATGGGCCTGCTTGGTGGTCCGTGTCCGAAGAGGAGGACAGATCCTCCAGATCCGTGTGTCCTCGTTGGGGGCTTGTAGGCTGGCTGTGCTGGCTGCTGGCTCCATCCCCAGCATCCAGCAGTTCGTCACCTGTGGAGAGAATGAGATCTGTTATTGTGTTGCACCTGGCGAAGTATGTATTTGTCGTCTGACATTAACAGTTCGTGCAATCTCGTACATGGGTTTCCCGGAGGCGTGTGTGTGGCTGTAGCATCTGTAGTTGTGTGTGCTTGGCAATGGGACTGTGTGCTGTGCACATGTGGCATGGGACGGATTGGCCATGCCGATGGGTGTGTTGCTGTGCCCCTACTTATTGTGACTCTGGTGTATGCGGGCTCCTGGCCCATCCTGGGTCTGGTTTGTACTTTGCTTTTGGTGTTCAGATGGAACGCTTAGGAACGCATATGGCAACATAGGGGCCATGCCCCAGATTCGCATTTGGGAGGGGATATGCTTTTGGGGTTCAAATGGAACGCTTAGGAACGCATATGGCAACATGGGGGCCATGCCCCAGATTCGCATTTGGGAGGGAATATGCTTTTGGGGTTCAAATGGAACGCTTAGGAACGCATATGGCAACATGGGGGCCATGCCCCAGATTCACATTTGGGAGGGGATATGCTTTTGGGGTTCAAATGGAACGCTTAGGAACGCATATGGCAACATGGGGGCCATGCCCCAGATTCGCATTTGGGAGGGAATATGCTTTTGGGGTTCAAATGGAACGCTTAGGAACGCATATGGCAACATGGGGGCCATGCCCCAGATTCGCATTTGGGAGGGGATATGCTTTTGGGGTTCAAATGGAACGCT
Source organism: Calotriton arnoldi (assembly GCA_963921515.1). Taxonomy (NCBI): domain Eukaryota; kingdom Metazoa; phylum Chordata; class Amphibia; order Caudata; family Salamandridae; genus Calotriton; species Calotriton arnoldi. The sequence continues at coordinate 192,512 of CAWUFW010008721.1, read as the reverse complement.
TAGGAACGCATATGGCAACATGGGGGCCATGCCCCAGATTCGCATTTGGGAGGGAATATGCTTTTGGGGTTCAAATGGAACGCTTAGGAACGCATATGGCAACATGGGGGCCATGCCCCAGATTCGCATTTGGGAGGGGATATGCTTTTGGGGTTCAAATGGAACGCTTAGGAACGCATATGGCAACATGGGGGCCATGCCCCAGATTCGCATTTGGGAGGGAATATGCTTTTGGGGTTCAAATGGAACGCTTAGGAACGCATATGGCAACATGGGGGCCATGCCCCAGATTCGCATTTGGGAGGGGATATGCTTTTGGGGTTCAAATGGAACGCTTAGGAACGCATATGGCAACATGGGGGCCATGCCCCAGATTCGCATTTGGGAGGGGATATGCTTTTGGGGTACATGCTGTGAGCCATGGGTGCCGAACGTGACATGTGTTGTGGCAGCATGACAGTGCATGGTTTGAGGTGTGTGCATGCTTGACATGGCCTGCATATTTGCTGTCTGTTGTGATTACTGGACATGGCATTGGACGCATTGTTATGAGTGAGTGATGGTTGTGTGCCAGCCAACGTATTGCAGTTGTCCCATCTCCTTGGTGTACGTGCTGCCCTGTGCCATGTGCATCACTGCAGTGCTCGGGGGTGTGGCCCATGTTGTGTGTTGTTGCTCACAGTGTGTCGTGCGCTTCATTGACTTCTGGCACATGGTTGGTCATGGGCATGTATCTTAGCGTGACTGCTGTATGTGTGGCAGCTGTGCGGATGACATGCCTTTCATGAGACTGGGGCTGATGGATGGGATGGATGGTATGTTGTATGTGCATGGTGTGTCTGTGTGTTTGATGGGTTCAGTGGTGTTCGTGTGCATTTATGTTGTTCCGCTCTGTTGCGTCTAGTGTTGTTTGTCTTACATAGGCGTAGTTGTGGGGTGTGTGGTTGACAGGCAGTAGGGGCTACATGGACAGGACTTCAATGGTGTTTCGGTTGTGTGTGATGAGTTGCACAGTGGCTGCCGTGTGGTACTATATTCAGTGTGGCTTGTGCATGCAGACGTGGCTCCTTGGGTGTTGCTATGTCTGTGATGGGTCATGTGGGGTGTGAGTCTGTTGTTCATGTCCGTGTGCACATTGTTCACTTGTTCGTGACGGTGGGCGGTGCTGCGTGTTCGTCTGCTACGTGACATGTCCCATGTGTTGGTCGTGTTATGGTCCTCATGCCTCCAGTAATCCAGCCCTGTCCAGTTTCCCACCTGCAAGTTGTTCGTGCGTGCACTGTACTGGATGCCACATGGCTCTAAGCGGGGGTGCTCCATGTTGCAGGTCTGTGGGGGTGGGGGGTGTTGTGGGTCGTGGGGTGGCTGGACACCCACTGACACCGATTGCTGTGGACCGTGATGTCTGCCTTTCGGCTGTCGTTGTGCACTGCGGTGGCTGACACGTGGCTGTGGGGTGTGGGGGATGCTCCTCCTTGCTGTGCTGTGGGACTAGGGGCCTGGTGTGTGTTGTACTTGGGCTGTCCACCGTACCACCCACTGCACTTTGTGTTCCTGCCACTTACCTGTTACTTGTCGGTTAGTGCAGCTGTGGCGGACACATGGGTGTGGTGGGTGCTCGTTGTGGCGCTTCTGGCATATTTGGGGACCTGTTGGTGGTTACGTGGCTGGCTGAGTGTACACATGTCCCCACGTATGTTACAGTTGTTCGGTTTGGGCTGTGTGTGGTGGTGTCTGTTGCATGTGTGTGTGATGTGTTGTGTATTGTGTGCTGGACATGGGGGTGTTTGTCCCTGGGAGCTGTGGCATGGTGGTAGTGCATGTGAGTACATAGCGGTGTGCTGGTATACATTAGTTTGTACTTACCAGCCTCCACTCCCCTGCTAATCCGGCGAGGATCTCCGGATGTATTATGACTCGCACCTTCTCCTCCCACGCTTTGAAGGTCTTGAAGAGCGCGGGATTCCCTCCGCCAGTGACGGCAGCCAGCTCTCTGTTTTTGCCCTCCTTCTTCTTGACCAGGCTCTTTACGTCATTCCAACGTTTGTTTATTTCTCCTCTGTTCCTGGGCAGGGTCCCGACTGTATTGACCTGGTCTACGATCCGGTTCCACATTCTGTTTCTGGTGGCTAGTGGTGTGTGCTGGACCATGTTCCCATAGATTTGTGGGTACACCTTGATGATCTCGTCGACCATGACCGTCAGCTCAATGGGCGTGTACTTGGGCATTCTTTGTGGTGCCATGGTGTTTGTGGTGCTGGTGCGGTGTGTGTTGTGTAATGTGCAGGGGGTTTGTGGTGCAGGTGTTTGGTGGTGGTGGTGGTGGTGGTGGTGGTGGTGATGTGTGCGTTTCTGTGGTGTGCTGCTGTCCTTGCTGTGTCACTGTGTCCTCTCCTCTCCTCTCTGGTTTGCAATGTAGCAAGGGGTTGTGGTCTGTGGGAGTGCTGCTTTTGTACTCACCTATGTGGGTGTGTCCTCATGGTCTGTTGTTTTCAGGTGTGTTGTGTCTGGGGTTCTGGCCTTTGTATTTTTTGTTTGTCCGGGGGGTGTTTTCGGGATGTGTACTGTGCTTGTGTATTTGTGCGTGCCTTGCTGTGTGGACTTGTTGGCCATGTTGTGTGCTATTGGTTTTGTGAGCGGATGGTTTCTGTGCAGGTACGTGGGCGCCATGGCTTCTGCCGTGTCGATTCTCATCGGCGTTGTTTGCGCTGGCGGGCGGTATATTTGTGGTTTTTCCGCGCTCATGGCGGTGCGATCGTAATTTCACGTGCGGTGTGTCGGCCGTGAGGGCGGGCGGTTTTGTGTTGTCGTGCGTGTTTCCGTCCGTGGCGGGCGGTTTGACTCCGACTCGGACGTTGGCGGGCGGTATTTTGTGTGATTTTTCCGCCGATGGCGGTTTTCGGTTTGTGTAATCGTAATGGCGTGGTCGGTGTTCAGACGGTGTGTGCGGGCGGATTTTTGCCGCTTCCATGCCTGGCGGATTTTTTTACGCCGGGTATTGTAATGGGCCCCGAAATTTTTCAATTTTTTTAATAATATTTAATTAAAAATATATATTTTTAAAGCACTCCCCATCCTTATCCCCTAAAAACCTAACATCCCACTGCTAAAAATATTTATCAAATTTAGGTTTCAATATTATATTTTATTTTTAAAATTATTTCTAAATTTATTACAAATTTTGATAATATTTAATTTAAAATATATATTTTTAAAACACTAACCACCCTTATCCCATATAAACACAACAAACCACTCCTAAAAATAATTTTCAAATTTAAATTTCCATATTTGTTTTTTTTTAAATAAATTATAAATTTTAAACAATATTAATAACATTTAATTTAAAATATATATTTTTAACACACTCCCCACCATCATCCCCTATAAACCAAACATCCCACTCTAAAAATATTTTTTAATTTACATTTCAATATTAATTTTTTTGAAAATTAATTCTAAATGTATTAAAAATGTTCATAATATTTATTTTTAAATATATATTTTTAAAACACTACACACCCTAATCCCCTATAAAACCTATAACACACTGCTAAAATAAATTTTCAATTTAAATATAAATATTTTTTTAATAAATAAATCCACAATTATTTTAATTTATTTAATAATATTTATTATAAAATATATATTTATAAAACACTCCCACACTTATCCCCTATAAACCCAACATCCCGCTCCTAAAATTAATTATCAAATTTAAATTTAAATATAAATTTTCTTTTTTTTAGAAATAAATTCAAATTATTTAAACAAAATTAATAACATTTAATTTAAAATATATTTTTTAAAACACTCCCCACCCTTATCCCCTATAAACCAAACATCCTGCTCCTAAAATTATATATAAAAGTTTTTTTTTAAATTAAGGTGTCCATTACGATGTCGGGCGGATAAAAATCCGCCATCAACCACAGTGGCGAAAATCCGCCCGCATACACCGTCTGAATACCGACCGAGCAATTACGATGCCGCGAACCGAAAACCGCCGGAGGCGGAAAATAAACAGAAAATACCGCCCGCCCATGTCCGAGTCTAAGTCCATCCGCCCGCCACGGACGGAAAGACGCACGACAAGCCAAAACCGCCCGCCCTGACGACCGAGACACCGCCCGTTAAATTAGGATCGTACCGACATGAGCGTGGGAAATCCACAAATACACCGCCCACCAGCGCAAACAACAGTGACGAAAATGGACACGGCGGAAGCCCTGGCGGCCACGTCCATGCACAGAAACCATCCGCTGACGAAAACAAACACACACAACATGGCTAACAAGTCCACACAGCAACCCACGCACAAAAACCCAAACACAGTACACATCCCTGAAACACCCCCCTGGACAAACAAATCAACTACAAATCCCAGAACACCAGCCACAACACACCTGAAAACAACAGACCATCATGACACACCCACATAGGTAAGTACAAAACCAGCCCCTTCACAGACCACAACCCCCTGCAACATTACAAACTGAGGACGAAAGCACACAACACAGCGAGACAGAAAGGACAGCAGCACACCACAGACACGCACCTATCACACCCATCACCACCACCACCACCACCACCACCAAACACCGGCAACACAAACCCCCTGCACATCACACACCACACACCGCACCAGCACCACAAACACCAAAACACACACCATGGCACCACACAGAATGCCCAAGTTCACTTCCACCGAGCTGACGGTCATGGTCGACGAGATCGTCAAGGTGCACCCACAAATCTATGGCAACCAGGTCCAACAGACACCACTATCCACCAGAAACCGGTTGTGGAGCAGGATCGTAGACCAGGTCAATGCAGTCGGGAACGTTCCACGCAACAGAGGAGAAATTAACAAAAGGTGGAACGACCTCAAAAGCGTGGTCAAGAAGAAGGAGACCAAAAATCGAGAGCTGGCTGCCAGGACTGGCGGAGGGAATCCCGTGCTATTCAAGACCTTCAAGGCGTGGGAGGAGAAGGTGCGAGTCATCATACATCCGGAGATCCTCACCGGATTACCAGGGGAGTGGAGGCTGGTAAGTACAAACAAACGTATACCAGCACACCACTATGTAATCACATGCACTACCACCATGCCATAGCTCCTAGGGACAAACCCCCATGTCCAGTACACAATACACAAGACATCACCCACACATGCAACAGACACTCACACACACTCAGCCCAAAGCTACCAACTAACAAAACCATGGGGGCATGTGTACAGTCAGCCAGCACCGCAACTCCCACCAGGTCCCCTTGTACTCCAGATGCGCCAGAATGAGCACTCCCCACACCCACATCCATGTGTCCGCCATAGCTGCACTGACCGACAAGTAACAGGTAAGTAGCCGGAACACAAAGACAGTGGTTCGGAGGGGGGACAGCTGAAGTAAAACACCCACCAGGCCCCCACTCCCACAGACCAGCAAGGTGGAGCACACCTCCCTCCCAGTACCATGTGGCATCCATTGCATTGCGCACTCAGAAACAACCTGTAGGTGGGAAAATGTACAGGGCGGGGCATCTGTAGGCATGAGGACTGTACTACGACTGACACATGGGACATGTCACGTAGCAGAGGAACACGCAGCACTGCTCCCAGTCACAATCATGAGACCAATGTGCACACGGACATGTTCAACAGAGTCAAACCCCACATGACCCATCACAGATACAGCAACACCTAAGGAGCCACGTCTGCATGCACAAGTCCCACTGGAGCACAGACCCACACGGCAGGCACTGTGCCACCCATCACACACATCAGCAACACCATCGAAGTCCTGTCCATGTAGTCCTCACTGCCTGTCACCCACACATCGTACAACAACGCCCACGTAAGACAGACCGTACTAGAAGTAACAGCTTGGAACCACAATATTGCACACAAAGACAACTGGACCCATGAAACACACAGGCACACAATGCACATTCAACATATCACCCATCTCATCTCACAGCCACAGTGTCATGAAAGGTATGTCATCCGAACAGCTGGCCCTCATACAGTAGTCATGCTAAGATACCTGCCCATGACAAATAAAGTGCCTGCAGTGACTGAAGCGCACGTCACACTGCGAGTAACAACACACATAATATAGTCAACACCCCAAGAGCACAGCACTGATGCACATGTACCAGGGCAGCACGCACACAAAGGAATTGGCCCATCTGCAATACGTCGTGTGGCACACAACAAGCACGAACTCACAACATTGCTACCAATGTGATGTCCATGAATGATAACAGTCAGCAGATATTCCGGCCATGTGAGACAGACACACACCTTTGTCTATGCACTGTCATGTTGCCAGAACACATGTCACGTTCTGCACCCATTACCCACAGTATGTACCCCAAAAGCATATTTCAACCCAAGAGCGTTTAGGGGCTGTACCCCCTTTGGCATCAGCGTACCTAAGCGTTCCATCCTTCCCCCTAAACCATCGTTCAACCCAACATCGTCGATGGTCCTGGAGCACGCATACACATGAGCCACAAAATGTAGGAGCATAGCAACACACACCCATCGGCATTGCTAATCCGTCCCATGCCACATGTCCACATCACACAGACCCATTGCCTAGCCCACGCATACACACATCGTACATCCACACACACGCCACTGGGAAACCTGTGCACGACAGTGCACGAACTGTGAATGTCAGACAACCAATACATACTTTGCTAGGTGCAACACAATGACCCATCTCATTCTCCCCACAGGTGCCGAACTGCTGGATGCTGGAGAGGGTGACAGCAGCCAGCACAGCCAGTCCGCAAGCCCCCGACCCGGACTCACGGATGTAGAGGAGCTGGACACCTCTCCGGACACGGACCACCCAGCAGGCCCATCTGGAGTGGCAGGGCACAACCGCTCCCCAGGGCCCCTCCTGCCCACCAACCCATCACCCAGGGCTGCTGACCAGTCACAGACCCCTGCTGCCACAGCCGTTGCGGCCACCACCACCGCCGCAACCACCACCACCGCCGCAACCACCACCACCACGCCATCCCTCGCCACAGCCCCTGCGCAAGGGTCGGCACGGCCGTCGGGCTCCACCCTGGGAGCCAGAGCGAGGACCGTGGTGAGCAATGTGGCTAGTGGGCAGGTCGGTGGCAGCAGTACTGGTAGGAGGAGCAGGGCCAGACCAACGCCAACTGTGCCTGGGAGCCAAGCCCTGCCGCTAATCGACAGAGTCCTTGGGGCCTATCAAGAGGCCCAAGGAGAATGGGCCAGGTCGGCTAGCGACACGCGGGAGGTCCTTGCGGTGTTGAGGTCCATGGACGCCCATATGGCCCAAATCGCGGCCCTCATGGGCCAGCTGGTGGTGGGGGAGGGCACAAGCAAGGCCAGCAACACCACCTCCGCCACCACCTGCTGTGGCGCAGGCTCGTGCAGCATCGCGTTCCCCTGCGTCCACAGCGAGTGAGCACTCCTCAACCACCACCAGCGGAACATCAACACCCCCTACCAAACGTGGAAGGGGCCGTCCGAAGAGGAAACAGGTGTCCAGAGAGGACTTCGCACGCACCAAACGCCAGTGAGTCAGCCAGCCACCTTGACCACCTACTGCATTGACTTGTAATACGATCCTACCCCACACTGCCATGTGAATGGCATGTGTCTGTTGGACTGTGGACATAGAACTCCATGGGTACACCTTGACCATCACGCAGCCATGACCGTCAACTCATTGTCACAGCATGCACCACATTTGTCATCACCTTGCACACAATCACATGTCACCGCTGTTAATAAATACACCTTGATCACAATCGGCTTAATGTGTCCTGGGTTTATTCCACGATGTGCAATCGCCACCATGAGCAAAAATGCATCTGCTGTGTGGCATGTCGATGGGACAGGAGAGGCTGTAGGGACCTAGGGGTGAAAAACAGAACAAGAGTACATTCAATGAGTGTGTCACACACTCATCACACAGTACTTGTCACCAACTACAAGCAATGCACACACATCTCACAGAGCAACAGGGCACAATGCTACAGCCACTGTCAGTGGCATACCAACCTGGACATGGACCATTGACACATAGCACTCAGTGAACAAAAGGCCCCCGTGACAGAGCACACATACACCTGCACAACTACAGCTACATCAGCCGTCGTACATGGACACTCACCGTCAAGTGAAGTAGCGGGCGATGAGCTGCTGACGCACATTCACAGCTTCATCCTCTCCACTGTCCTCTTCACTAGAGCTGTCCTGGTCTGCAGGCTGGGGCCCTGGTTGATCTCCGTCATCCACAATTAGGGGATCTGCTTGCGGATCGCCAGATTGTGCAGCATGCAGCAAGCCACAATTATCTGGCACACCTTCTGTGGGGAGTATGCCAGTGCGCTCCCGGTGCGGTCCAGGCATCTGAACCTGGACTTGAGGAGGCCAAAGGTCCGCTCAACCACATGTCTGGTCCTCCCATGTGCCTCATTGTAGAGGACATCAGCTGGGCTCCCAGGACGTCGCAATGGGCTGAGCAGCCAGGGCCCATTCGGGTAAGCAGAGTCACCTGGGTGTGAGGGACACAGAGAACCGTTGCAATTCCAACTGTACAAAAGACAGCATCGCACAGCCAGCACGCTACACTACTCCACATACTCACCAACAATCCAGCCACGGTCCGGTTGCAGATCGGTCATCAGACGTGGTAGGATGCTGTTGCGCATGATGTGCGCGTCATGGGCCGATCCTGGGAATTTCGCACACACGTGTGAAATCACCATGTCCGCAAGGCACACCACTTGCACATTCAGGGAGTGCGTGTGCTTCCGGTTGCGGTAGAGGTGCTCAGTGGCCTGTGGTGCAACAAGGCCAACATGGGTGCAGTCTATTGCACCAACGACGTGGGGGATTCGTCCAAGAGCATAGAATGCACCCTTCACTGCCGCCAATTCACGAGCCCTGGGGAAGCGGATGTATCTGTTCCTGTACAGCATCATGGCTGACAGTACATCCCTGAGCACCATGCTGAACATGGGTTGGGACATCCCACCTCCACTGCCCACTGTGTGCTGGAATGACCCAGTGGCGAAGAAATGCAGTGCAGCCTTCACCTTAGCCGTGGGGGTGAATGCTGTTGGATACACCCTGCGAGGACGGAGGTGGGGTTCCAACAAGGCACATAGACGATGCAGGGTGGGTCGGTCCAGACGATATTTGCGGATGACCTCCACATCCACCATGTCTGACAGCAATTGGTAGGGGCGATGAATGTTTGGTCTCCGCCTAGGAAAGATGGAAGTGGACACATGTCAAAGCAACACGCCACATGGCATATTCACATACACAAAACATAAATGAGTGAGCAGGCAATTGAATAACAGAACAGCTGACAAGTAGGGACAGCACAGCCACAATACACTTACACAGGTCCCCTACCAATAGCAATGGGCAGTGACATACCCCATTGCTATGAGCATGCACATGGGGATCTAGGCCTCAATAACTTGTAAGGCATGCTGATGTTAACAGACTGCATATTCGGCAAGCGGCAATACCACGGTAACATGACTAGGTGCTGTGCATCACACTGCTTCCGAGGCTGGGTGTGTAGGGCACACACCAATAACGCTATGGACACAGGCTGAGCGGCCAAAACAAGTGGGACCTGTGGCACGAGGGGATATGAGACAGTCATTGATGTCCCTACTGCACCCTATGTACAGCACTGTACGGATCACACCTCCAGAAACATTGACAGGTATACACATTGACAGCCCCATGCCAACACGGCTGTGTGCTTGCAACTACACATCACAAGTGACACGTAACATTGCACGTGCCAAGTGGCAGATGTACATAGTGAAAGATGGCATGTGTGTGCATATGCATATCCCATGCTCCCATGCCAATGTGTACATGATGATGTGCCAACAGACATGTGGAGGCTGAGCACTGGCCGTCCCCGCCTATGCACACAGCATGTTGTGGCCCTGTCCATTGTGGACCTGCACCCACACGCAAATCATGGCCACACCTGCAGATGCATAGCACACATTATACTGTGTGGTGCACATGGCATCAGCGGACTGTACCCGCCATGGGCCAGGCCCTTACGGCCAACTCCAATGACCCTCGCGGTTGCACCCTGCGTGTTCCACTGTGGAGGTAGGCGTCCATGGCCAGCTGGGAGCAGGACAACGTCTGCAATTGAAGCTGCCAGACATGGTACACGAATTGCAGCAGCTTGTACACACTGAAACTGCCCCAGGGGGTTATATGTGTGTGTCAGTGGGACAGGCATAACCACAGCTACCTGGCACTGCAGCCTGGCACCCTCGACAACACCTGCTGCTGCCACCACTCCACCTACACGTGGATGACGCTGAGGACATGTCCAGGTCCACTCACCAGCGAGGAGCTGGAGAACCTGGATTCCGTGCTCCACGCACACTGCACATGGCTATTCCTTGCGAAAGTTGTGTGTGTGAGACAACTGCAGTGTGTGTGGGTGTGCATGTGGGGGACACACATGTTGTTGCTCCGCAACACTATGAGTCAGAGCCTGTGGTGTACAAACATGCACTGCTCACCATGCTGACTGCAGGTGGCATGGGTATGTGAGCTCTCGGGCGCTTTGACCTGTCTGTCCCTCCCGAGTGGTGGTACATGGCAACTTCATGTCAGACATCCAGTGACACAGACAATTGGCAATGCAGGTCTCAGGGCACTTGTTGGTCATGTGGAAGTCAGGCTGGGGCCATGCTGCCCTTCTCAGTCCCAGCAGGCCTGGCCTGCACATTGACTGCACAATGCCAGTAGGTGCCGACACAGACTGCCTAGTGGGTTACATGTGTCTCCTGTTTAGCGCCAAGAAACCAATCTGGTGTACGAGCGCTATATAAATTAGGTATAACATAACATATAACATAACAGGACCCCCCGGATGAGCGCTTACTCTGCACTGTCGATTGGACACACCATGACTCGTGATAGGGATGTGTGTGAGAGATAGTGGCACTGAATGTGACCTTCGTTGCGGGGTGGGCCATGCACAGGGCGAGTACGCTGATGGTTGCGCAGTGTTGGTCACAGTGGGTACACCCACACAGATGTGTTGCCTTGTGATCTTTTCTGGGTCCGCCTGACAATGGACAGTAGATGTGGGCAGGCTACACATTGCTCGATGTGCTGTCTATATGCATGTGCCTTCACACCAGGCACAACTGCCCCTGCACATGTGACCCCTGCTGCACTCAGTGCTGGGTCTGTTGAGCTGATGCACCATCTGTGCGTGGGGCAGACAGCTCTGCTCACTTCCGTCATTGCCCATGACATCACTTTGCCGCAGGTGACATGGATCATGGAGGGCCCACATGTACGCGTGAGTGGACTACACAAGACTGTCCAATGGTTGTCACCCCCAGTCAGTGCTTCGAATGGGTAGTATGTGGTGCTGGTACTCATTTTAATGTGTCGAGTGGGCGGGGCTGGGTGCGGGGCTACATGCAAGACATGGGTAGTTCATCGGCTGATCTACTAGTTGCAATACACACGAGACACGTCTTTTTCCGACCACATCAGGGTCATTCCTTAAACTGGCTGAAAATCATACAGTCAACTTTTGCACTGTCCTCATGGCCTCCCCTCGCTCGCCCCAATATGCGTTTGCACCTGAGCAGCTAGCGCATGCACAAGCATCTCCAAGCTCGCCCCAGAGAGGCCAAGGAGTGTATGTGTGGGTCCAGTTGAACAAGTGGTCTGTCTCACGGTATAATAAGTGGCGGGACGCCGTCCACATGCGTGGTGCCACGACTCGAGACCCGGGCAACATTGACAATGCATGACAGGCTCCGCAGTCCGGATACACCACCTGCAACACACAGAGGCTGTAGCTGCCCTAGCGGGCCAGGCCGCGTCCAACTGGAGCTCATGGCCCCACACATTCACTCTTTGGCCTCTCTGGGGCGAGCTTGGAGATGCTTGTGCACGCGCTGGCTTCTCTGTTGCAATGGCATGTAACGTGTGTGGGTGTATTGTCAATGGGTGGGATGGTGCGAGCCACCTTCCGTGACGTCACTCCTGCTTGTGATGTGTGCGTCCCCCACTACTTCCATTTGACTTGTGCCATACTACACATTGTGGATGTGTTGCCTGCGTGATGTGACCAGGATGAGCGCGCCATGACCTCTCACCCACCATGCTCTACTGCCATCCTGTGCCCTGGATTGCCTGTGCAAGTGGACAATGTTGGGGATACACCAGGTCGACAGGGGATGTGAGTGCCTTGGCAAGGGCCTGGCGGACGCGCAGCAGTATCCGGCATGTCCACGGAGGGTGGGCTGACGTCTACACTTGATGCAGCACTGATCGTGTGCCCGCCTGTTGTGCACACACGAGTTCACATTCATCACCAGACAGGTGGTCTTTACAGATTCCCAGGGAGCGCCAATGTACTGTTCCTGAGTCCTCCCAACACAGCGTGTTTCAACATTGCATGTGCGCACCTACCCGTCACACCCACCCACCTGAGCCATGCGTAACTCCCGCTTCACATGACACATGTGTGTCTCCCACAGTTGTTCTACTCATTTGCGTTGACATCCAATGACAGTGGACTACATGGTCATCTCACGACTGCCGTGTACTTCACACACTCTCATCCTCTCTCATTCGTACTTGTGAAATGAATCAGCAGAGACACATTTTTGCTTCAAGCCATGTATTGGGACTTATGTCCTCTGTGATGCAGTATAGTGGACACTACTGGCAGCGAAATGCATGTGGAGGATATACTCAGCATGTTTACACATAGCATAGGGTGTAGGGGTACATGTGATTAGTTGTTGACTGTGGGATGTGGGCTTCAGAGTTACAACTGCTTAGCCATTGGTGTGCTAATGTACATTTGCTAATTACTGTGGTGCCGCTGACTTTGACACAGACAGTATACATTTAGCCTACCAGTCCGCTTGTCATCATGGGCACAGTGCATCTCAGTTCCATGTTACAGGTTTGCTGCTATAGTTACTCATACACACGTGCGTGGAGGTGACATCAGGGCATGGGCTTACGTGCATGCAACGGCGTCCCACTTGTTGTTGCGATGTGGTGGGTACTGGCCATGTCACAGTCACTGGGCTCATGTTGTTGGTGGATGCACTTGGTGTCCATGCGAAGCTCCTGGCACGGACGTTCAGAGGGAGGTGAGGTGACAGCTCTCACATACTACAGCAGGACGATTACTGTCCACTGACCGGTGCATATATTCATGGGCGCAGGATCCATATCATGGCATGGTTGTACGTGCAGTTCTGTCCATGTGGTTGCCATACACAAATCCCATGCCTCTGCCTCCCCTGTTCATGCAGAGTTACTGGATGTGATGACGAACAGGGTGCATGTCCCGAAAAGTATCAGATGTCATGGCAGTGTAGTTGTTGATGTGGTGTCAGTTGCAGGTTGCATGGTATAGTTGTTGTACTGGTAACTGCCTAGTCCGTGCGGAAGCCAAGCATGGGTACGGTGTGGGACATCATTGCTCAATTGGGGGTATGGCGGCGGGGCCCGACGAATTGACAGGTTGTCAGGAATGCAATACCTTCCAGCAGGGCTTCCATGGCATTGGTGGTGGACATGGTTGCCATCCAATGTAGCGGATGGTGGCTGTCAAGGTGTTGGTTGTGAGTTGTCCCTTGTAGGAGCATGATGGGACATGTTGGATGGCATTCGATGTAACTGTAATCCATTATCCGTCGTGTGGAGGCAAAGTGGTCCCATTGCAGTGTGGGTCCGATAGTCGCCACATACGCCATGCCCCCATAGGCTGAACAGACCCTGTCGTGGGCGTCCAGGGGTTGAATAGTTGTAGCAGGTCCGCCCTTGGACATGCCGGGTTGGAGAGACATAACTCCACAGGATAGTAGAAGGGACACCTCCGACAGTAGAAGACGGGGATGACGCAGCTGAACAATGCGATGCGGTAAGTTAGTCGGTAACTTACGTTCAGCAAGGCCAGATTGTCACATCCCAATATCTGTATCAGGTTATGTTTGTACAGCTTGATCTGTCCGGCGTAGTTGGGTAGGTGTGGTGCAAGTGCCATTTTGCTGCAGGGCGCTGTGGTGGCGTGCTCCGGCTGTCTGTGCAGTCTGCAGTGTGCAACCTCCGACGTTGCTGGGAATTCTGTAATGGTCGTGGGGAGGCAGGACTTGTGTTATGTTGGCTTGTGCGGAGGACACGGGCCCTCATCCCACATGCTTCTCTGAATGGTCAAGGTCAGTGGTGTCTGACTCCTTCCAGATAACTTGCATGTGAACCACATGGGGGAGTGTTATCATTTCTTCTTTCCGTTGTGAATGTTCTTTGGTGTTATGCGCTATCTGCCCTGTGGCAGCTTCCCTCTGCATGCCTGTGTTGGGCTTTTTTGGTGCAATGACTGTTGTCTCCGGCTTGTTTAGTCGGGATGTGGTTTCACAGTGGGAATGGAAGGTCATTCGGTGCTGTCTCCTCTCCCGTGTGTGGGCAGCAGGCTGCGTTTCCGCTATACGTTGGGCCTTGTGTTATAATTGGTCCCACCTGTTGTCTGTCCCCGGTATCTTTGATGTTACGTATTGCATGTCTTGTTATTGGGTGCAGGGTGGCATCGGTGTTTCTGTGTGGTACTGGCGTACCTTTTCCCGACGGGGTCCATATTCTGCTGGGTGATGTTGCCTCCGCTGTGTGCTTCGCCGTGTTTTGTACACAGGGGTGTGTCCTAATGTGGCGTGACGTCACTGACATGTTCGGGTCACTTGTGTGACGTCAGGTTGGCAACAGTGAATTGCCGGTTGGGGACATGACTGTGGCAGGGCTGTCACGTGACATGTGCGTTCTGGGTGGTGCTGGTGTGTGTGGTGTTTGGTTGTGACCCTGTGTTGTTTGTGTGCGGCGCATGCATTGCGCTGCCATTGGCCTCTGCGTTGTGCGCATGTGTGGGTGCAGTGGTGGATGTGTCGTGTCCACGCAGGGGTGTCGGGGGGGCCATATACAGTTTTCCCGCCCTTGCACTGTGTGCGCTGTTTGCGTGCCCCTGTTGTGTGTCTGCCTACCTGCGTCGCCGCGGTGCGTTGACTCCTGGATGCTGCATCAGGTAGAGCATGGGGAGGGCCTGCAGTGCTGGATTCATGCTCGGGGGTCCGCCTCTTTGCTATCCGTACTGTGCGTTCGGTTTTCCGCCTTGCTTTCACGTGCGGTGTCTCTTAGCTGGGGGAACTGTTTGGTTCTGGCATCGTAATTTGTACGCCGGGCGGCACTTGATTTCGTCGGGCGTTGTGTCTCCATTAGGCCGCGCCGCTCCGTGGACGGGCGCCCTTTGATGGCGGAGGGCGTAGCTGGCTTACGAGCGGTGTTTGGCTGACTTTTCGCATCCTAATTGGGCGGGCGTGTGTGCTGTGGCGGGCGGACGGTAACTGGTGCTTTTTGCATCCGCCAGCACGGGGGTGGTGCTTCCGCCCGCCATCCTAATGGGCCCCTAAGTTATTCAAAATATTAAAAACATAATTATAATACATTCAAAATAACATATTAAAACACTTATATACAAAATATTACAAAATATGCAAAAAATCACACAATACTACACTTTATCGATATTTTATCACAACGATATTATGACATACGATATGTTGTACTTCAATATTTTCCTACACATACCGATATCGAAATTTTTTATGTCGATGTGCAAAACATCGATATTTTATACCATCGATATTTTACATGCGATATTTTGGGATATCGACATTAAAATTTCGATATTTTGACTGCTCACCCAACAACACATCTGCGGATAAACCATGCCCAAGAGTCCAAAATCCGAACTAGAGCCAAAATTAGCCAAGTCTGCAACATCTCAGCACTGTAGAAGCACAGAAGTCAAAGGCACATCGCCTCAAAGGGATAAGGGGCAGCAAAATCACAGCTGCAGGGGCGACTCTCCCACAATGCAGCACACACACATAGCAATAACAGCACATCATCATTGACGACAATGTGGTACAAAGTGCAACACTCTCACTACAGAACAGCGGACACAACTGGTTCCGCTTGTGCGTAGAAACTTGGCAATCACATCTGGCATAGCAGGAAACTGTGAGATGACAATGTACGTGTACAACCTCACATCCGTGATGTAGTTCAAATGCCCACTGTCCCGCATCAAATAGTCAGCTCCTCCCAAACAGTCACAATGTACATTGTCATGCAGTCTGTATGTAAACTTGAACAATGCTTCAACATACATGTCAACACAATGTTAAAATGCATCTCCCCTTCACATTGCAGAGGGACAATCAACACCTCCTGCAGAGCAGGCCAGACAACTCATCAGTGATGATGAAGAGGACCTCCACACCTTCGACACCGACGCCCTACAACAGCTCATGGACAGCTATGGCCACCCACCTCCAGGAGCAGGGCAGCCCAGCTGCATCGAAGAGATCCCACCCCCTGCACAGACCACACAGCAGGAAGCACCCACCACCACGGCTGGCTCCCAGCACCTCACCGAAGAACACATCGCAGCAGCCAAACTAGATGACATACGTGGGTGTCTAAGTCCCATCAGGGACCACTTACACTCCCTAACGGACACCCACAGTTCGCTCCATGATGTCCAACAATCCATGCCTGACATCGCTGGAGTCATGACTCCGAGAGGAGAACAACTGTCTAGTCAGAGTGGCCTCAGCGATGTCAGCCGAGAGTTGGCACAGATGCTGAGGATAATGGAGAACATGGAGCGGATGCATGCGGAAAGAATGGCTGCCACGGATGCACACCAGCGAAAAGTTGTTGGGATCTTCCATGCCCTGCAGATCCTCATCATCGCATTGCTGCCACTAAGGCAGTCGCTGATGAATGCTGCTGGTACTTCTACACACACATCTCCGGCCCCTGATGTGTCAGTGGCACACAGTGCTGCAGACCAAACATCACCAACCACATGTCAGACAGATGACATAGAGGACGAAGATGCGGGTGATTCCACCTTTGTAGTAAGAAGGAGCCAGCAGCATTCTTCTCCGCCATATGCCCTGTTTCAGCTTGGTTCTGCCCTCTGCATCATGCCCTGTAACAACACCTCCCACTGTCCCTCGAAACACTCTGCGACACTCACCTTGGACCTCGACATGGACTGCCATATTTTGTTTGCTTACCAATGACACAGCAATCAGACTGCGGACTGTACTCTTCCTCTTCCGATGTACTTGTCAATACCTAAATGACTCTGGCTGGCCCTCCACTGGGCTACAATGTAATGTGGGCTTTGCATGGCCATGCACTGCTCCAGCTCCGACACTCCACCGAATGTGAATAAATCATTCAAATTCACACAGATGTGTCATGTCCATAATCGATCAAGTATGAAAGTATGGATGAATGTAAGGACATTGATTGCCCAAAAAGGTACACCCTGGGAAATGAAAGCAATGTGCATGTTTGACCGTGACACACATAGGAAGTGAGATGACTGGGAATGTGTGCACTAGCTGTGGCCTCCTTGCTCTGAAACAACAATCGCGCAATTCCTCAACTTTGCCCCACGCAATGTTAGAAATAGGGCTGGGTATGAAATGTCAAAGTCATTGGCAGGCCTAAAGTAGTGTCCGCCATCACATTTGACAATAGAACATCTCTTCACATACCTACTCACACTCAACTGGGTGGACACAGCCTGTAGTGATGGATCACATTGATCCACATGGCAAGAATATGGACACCATACTCACATTGCTGAAGACACGTAAGAGCACAGGTCCATCAGCAACTATCCCAACCACTATGTCTGGCTCACAGAGGAGGAGCTGGCAATAGGGACTCACCCCTAAGTAAAATGCGTCAGTCAGTCCCTCCCTGTGTACGGACAATGCTCATTGAGGCACACGATTTGTCATTCTAATCAACACTCATCACAGTTGAACACTAGTGAAGTTGCGTAGACTTTATTGCCATGTGCGTGTCAGTACGGGCAAGACAAGGGCCACAACATGCAGACAAATGCATCAGACACTAACAGGCAGCATTCGGTCACGGTACAGTTGCACGTGACAGGCGTTGTGCATGCGCCCGGGATGTTCTGCCATTGCGTTGGTGGCTCTCGTAGAACCGGCACTCTTCTGACCTGCGGCAGTTATGTGGATGATATGCCACAGCTCGGAGCAATGAGTCGTATGTGTGTGCAACGTTTGGACGTATGGGTTGTTGTGTATGTAAGTGTCAAGGGCATTCCATGCAAGAGTACCTCTAGCAAGAACTTCTGTGTGTGGGGTGTAGATACGTTGGTCTTTCATTAGCGCTGTGCGTAGTGTGGGAGTCGTCATCATCTGCTATGGTATCTCTCTCAGGGGGTGCCTGCCGCATGCAAGACCAAGGTAGGAGGAGCAGATGTCCTTTTGCCTTATGTATTGAGACAAAGGAGCTTACATCCCTAATGTTAGTCTGACTACTGCTTACATTCTGGAAATGTGATGTGGCTTTCGTGCTGCAATTGAGGCTAGGCCTTAGGCTTATGGTGCACCAATAGCGATACACACACAACAGTTGGCATGCATGAGCCAAGTGCCCGAGCGGCCTTGCGCTCCTTGTACAATCCCTTCGTGCGCGGCCGCACTCCGGGTGCATGCAACATTGCAACATTGTCAATTGCGGGCCGTGTGGCGCAGACACTGCAACAGAGACACACGCATCAGTTGGTTTCCTGTCCAGCCCAGAAATGAACCACGCCCATAGCCCAGGGATGATTACTCACACCCCTACGCTGGCCTGGCGTACGCCGACCCAGCCCACTCGGCTTACGTATAAAGGGGGGAACGACGACGCTACGTGTCCCAGTTCTTCCCCACTGCCAGAGGTGGCATGGCTGCGTCCACCTGGCATATCACGAGACTCAATCAGAAAGGGTCCATGACTTGCGTTGCACAGAGTTGATGGCACCGGAAATACTGCGGCCGGCAAGGGCCTACCGCCACGGGACGGTGACTTTCAGTGCACTGAGGTAGGGCACCTTAGGTGCTGAGCGGGTGTGCAGCCTGCGATGATGCGCCGTCCTGGCAGTCCGGACTGGTAAGGATTTGTGTGAGCTCTGCTGGACCGCAGTGTAGGCCTGAGCCAGTGGGCAGCGCGGGCCTACCGCCACGTGGCGTTGCCTCGCGGTTCACAGAGTTAGTGGCACCTATAGAGCTGAGCAGGTGTGCAGCCTGCGATGATGCAGTGTGCACTGATATGATCTCTGCCATTGTGAAATCAAGATCCAGAATCACGTGTGTGACCTGGTGGCCCGCGGGGCGGGGCTGCATAATGTGGAGGCTGCCAAGGTCGCGGGCCCCGGGCTTGGAGCTTGCACCGGCACGTGGTGTGCCCTCTTGGAGACACGCTGGTGGCGGAAGGTGAGCAGTGAGTCCTGGGTGCGCAGGGGCGGGCAAACACCACTGGGCAGCGGGAGGGGCTGGGGTGCAGCAGCCTGTGTGCGCAGGGGCAGCCAAGAGAGGATGGCATGTGCAATGATATGAACTCTGCCATTCATGAATCTGGACTCTGTTTCAGATAAGGGGCCTGGTGGACTGCAGTGTATACCGGCACGTGGTTGGAGACACACCAGTGGCAGCAGGTGAGCAGTGGGGCCTGGGTCCGCAGTGTCTGCACTCTTTCTCCCTCTCCCTCTCTTCCTTTCACTGTCTCTCTCTCTTCCTCTGTTACTCTCTCTCTCCTTCTCCCTCTCTTCCTTTCACTGTCTCTCTCTCTCTTCCTCTGTTTCTCTCTCTCTCTCCTTCTCCCTCTCTCCCCCTTTCTCTCTCTTTCTCTCTCTCCCTCTCTTTCACTCTCTCTCTCTCTCTCTCTCTATCCTTTGATGAGCGCATGACACACCTTCTTATCTTGAATTTTGTCTTGCAGGCTGTGTTTTACAGGTTGTCCAGAGAAGACCCGCCATGACTCTTCCGAATAGTTGTTTTGAGTTAAATTTTAATAAAATAATTTGTTTGGAAATTCAAAGATGAATGAATGATTCTCCTTTTTCTGACCACCCATGAATGTTAATTGTTGTACTTGTGCGACATCAGGCGAATTGTTTTGTTCATGATTTCGTAAAGTTGATGTAAGATATCTTTGTCCAGGGTAGGGCCCCGGGGGGGAGGTCCTGGGGGGGGGGTGGCAGTGGGTGTTGTGGCCCTCTTGGGTGTCCGGCTGCATGATCAGTAGTTCCATGGCATCTGTTGCTCTTCTGGTGTGGCTGTGGGCTGGGCTCCCATTTCTGGTGCAGGTTATCGTCCGACTTAATACCAGGAAAGAGCAGGTGTTAATTCCCTGCTGCTAACGCGCCTTATCGCATGTTTTGTGATCTTATCGCCGATCTGGCTGGTCGTTGAGAATGTTGTGAAGTGGTGTTGTCGCAGGTTTTTGCACGGGAATGCCTACTCTGCATCTCATTAGCGTTAGTTGCCGGTGTCATCCTTGGCGATGTTTTTTGCGGCTGCTATCGCAGGAAAACTGGCGATATCAGCTGTTAGCACCAGCTTGTGAATAGGGCGATAAATCTATTGCCACTTTGGCTGTGATAAAGTGCCGCTAACTCGGCGATAAGTCCTTGAGAATATGCCCCTAAGAGTACATGTGTCTTTTCTAAGCAAATTGCAAGATTTCATGAAGCTTTGGAGAGGGGTGTTGTAAGATCAAGACAGCGCCGCAAAGAAGACGTCGAGAGACCAAGGTAGGCTTGAAGTGGTCTTTATTCTGTCTCAAGTTACAGAGACCCCATCCAGCACCAGAGCCTCGCAACTGTCAACTGACGAATTGCCAGCCTCCCTAGGCAACCCCCAGGTTCTACATTCCAGGGGTGGTTACCTAGAAACCTGGAGCTGCATTCCAGCATAGAATCAAGACACTACATCAGTATACTACCTAAATATGAACTCCTAAGTAATGTGCTATACAAATATTTAGCCAATGTATTGACCACAAAAAATATTGTGAGGATAAGTATATATAGGTATGTATAGTTTTTCTATACTTAACTTCACATGTATTTATCTTAATGCTCTAATACTTGTTGATTTAAGAAGAATAAATATAGTATATATATATATATCTATTCCTTCATGATATGTTGACTACGGTATTTTTGCAGCACTATATATGTGTAGTCAATATTCTGAAATCGATGTGAGGAGGAAAAGAGAGGGTAGGAGACTGTTAGACCTTACATCTTTGTTGTGCTGTACCTCCAAAAGTTTTGCCTTCACTCCCTCATTTTTGCTGAAATCTATTTTGTTGGCATTAATACTCGGTGCACTTTACCACTGCTAATCAGTGTTAAAGTGCTTGTGTTCTCACCTCCAAACATCATACAATTGCACTACACCTAATTAGCACATTTAATTTACTTATAAGCTGTTAGTAAATAGTACTACATGTACACAGTGCTTGTAAATGAAATGCTATTAGTGGGCATCAGCACTCCTGGTGCCACCCACAAAAGTAAGCTTTCAAACATGTCTCAGGACTGCCACTGCCACTTGTAGTGCAGTTTTAAACTGTCATTTCGAATTAGCAAAATAAACCTTTTGCCACACCTAAACTTTCATTTTTAATACTTATAAGCTACCCTTAAAGTAGGCCCTAAAAGCTCTGTGCATTGTATTTAAGGAGTAGTTGTGTACTTACGTTTTGCATGTCTGGCCATGAAAAACTCCTAAAACTCCTGAAGTCGATTTTCACTACTGACAGCCTATCTCTACCATTGATTAACACTGGGTTCCTGATTGCATTTAGTGCTAACTTCAGATTGGGAACAGATAGATATATGCTGACCACACTCAAATTATTTGTAATTTAAAATCATTTTTAATTGTGAAGTCAGATTTTAGGTTACACTTCTGAAAATCGCACTTTTAGAAAGTTTTAAAACAAAGTGGAGCGTGAATATGCTCCATTTACATGTTGCACAGCGAAGAAAGCGCAGAGAAATCCTTTATTCATTGAATATTCCATTTTATTCTTTTGTTTATCCAAATTATGTTTCACAAGTTTGTCACATTTTCATTCAAATTAAGACAACGTGAATCCCATATTTTTCTGTTGCAGGTGACATGCCAATTCAGGCCTTAATCATCAGCACGTAGAGTTCTGCAGCCCCAAGTAGCCTCATTAAAATACCTAATGCATTTCGGGCTCGCAAACAGCCCTTCCTCAGGGTTGGCTGCAAAGTTAAAAATAAACATAAGTGTGACTTATATTCTACAGCAGCTATGTAATCAATACACTTCTATCCCACCATGCTCTGTCCCATCCCCACTTGTCTATCCCTCATATTTTGCTGTCTCACTGTTACCGCGCCCCACCCTGTGATGAAAAAAAAATATAAGCACTACACTGCTTAATTTAAAGTGTGCTCCCCATTTACCCGAACCAAAAAGAAACTTTCACAACTCTGCCACAATTAAAAACTAAAGAACACGACCACTTGCCTTTTTTACATTTCCAATGTTCCCCAAATGTCCCTATACCTGCTGCTTTCAAGACAAATACTCGGCAGAACCTTCATCTCCCTTCAGCTTAACAGCACAACTGTGCTTCAACTGATCTACTCGAAATCCATCCATTACAACCCCCGCAGATGACATATCTATTTCAACCCTCCTTAATGGTTTTAAATCCCCCAAGTGATCGTGGGGCATATTCACAAGCCCCTATTGCCACCACAACGTCACTTTTAGTGATGTTGTGGTGGCGATAGGGGCCTCGCCTTATTCACAAGGCAGCGTTAAGCCACTTAACGTGGTTTAACGCTGCCTTGTGAATAAGGCCCCCTTTCACGCTGTGGTTAGCGTGAAATGGGCGTGCAGTGGGTGTTGTGGTGGGCGTTCCACCCCAACACCCATTGATTTTGACGCTGCCTCCTATTCACAAGGGCAGCGTAAATAGGAGGTAGCGCCAAAATTAAGAACAGGAAAACCCTGGTCTTAAGTTGGCGAATCGAGGGGAAATGCTTTATTTCTCCTCGTTTTGCTTTCCATGTGTGCTGCCTTGTGCAGCACACATGGAAAAGCAAATGCCATGGTTTGTTAATGTACAGGAAGGTGCCCCTTCCTGTACATAAACAAACCATTTTTAAAATGCCGTTTTGTAACTTGCATTTGTGCTGCATGAAGCAGCACACATGTAAGTTACAAACTGGCATTTTCGGTTTGTTTATGTGCAGGAAGGGACACCTTCCTGTACATAAACAAACCTCCCTGCTTGCAGACACCCTTGCACTCTGGTGCAAGGGTGCCTGCATTGGCGCTAAGTTGTGAAACTTAGCGCCATCTCAGGGGGAACCGCAAGGCTGCACCATATCATTGTGAATATGGTGCAGACTTGCTTTTCCAAAGTGGCGGAGAGAGGCGTTAAGCCAAGAAGGCTAACGCCTCTCTCCGCCACTTCCTTGTGAATAACCCCCATGAGTCTTCACTGAAACCATAAACATGAAAAGCATCTCCCGTGCCTTTAACTGAAATTAGCCCTCTTTGTATAACAATACAACTCATAACATTTCTTTTTGTGACCCCGTGTCAAATGAAAAGCAAATAAACCGTCATGATAAACAACTCCATTTGACTTGAAAACTGTGCATATCAATAAAACACTAATGATTTTTTAATTATAAGTCCATTGATGGGATTTCTGTCATTCCTCTGTAGTTACACAAAATCTTTGTATCAATAAGATCTTTCCAAGCTGCCTTGGGATAAATGTTATATTTTGACATTCTATTTAAGAAAATGTATTCTTTTCTGGGTGCAACCAATTGGGAGGGGCAAAATTGTTAATGTCTTTGTGAAAATGATGGAATACACACCGACATATCATTAGTTGATTGTTGGAAAACGAGGCAGCATCTGTGAGGCCTGCACAAATAACATGACTACAATTGTCCTTCACTGGGAACCATACACCCAATTGTAGCGCCTGACTCTCAGAGGGTAGCGTTGCAGATCAGTCTGAGGCTTACTCAAGGGAGGTGGTGTGGGCTAGTAATCGCCATTTGCAGGTGCGCAGAGATAACCCTCAATAATTGATTGTCCAGTCTGTACTTTGCTTTATAAAATTAAGAGTACATTTATTAAACACACATACTACTCAATACTATGCACCAATTTACAAATATACGTAAGCTGTTGGAATTACTTTGTGACATTGCATAACATCTCCACCCCTCCCGCAGGGGGGTGGGGTCTAGTACCACCACTCCTATGCCTGCACATCATCTTGCCCCCTAATGCAGTGTGTTGAACATAACCTGGAGCGAGGGCCCTGCGCACTGGCACCATCCCAGTGGCAACCCCCCCCCATTATCTCAACGAGCATTAAAAATAGGTACACCTGCCCTGGTGACACATACCCCTGACTGAGCATCTCATATTGTCCATACAGTATGCACCCTTACATCTTCAGGGCTAATAGTCTGGGTTGTTCTTCACTTAAGCGCAGCAGCAAGAATACATGTTTAAGCATCACTCTAGAATGACAGTACTCATCACCTTAGTTGATCATTATAATGCATTGCAATTAAAGCCCCTAAAAGGCATCACAGATGAAATCACAGGATTAAGTATATACAGCCAGACACCCTAGCAGGAATGTCTGGCAACATAACCCCACTTTGCTTATGACATCACCTTACACAGGTACTTCACATTACACATGTGACCTTCAGTCCCTTACACAGGTACTTCACATTATACATGTGACCTTCAGTCCCTCTGAAAAGAATAACGTTAATAAATGCACAACAAGTGAAATTACACCTCTTCACCTCCAGGGGATACCCTTCTCCAGACATCCCCAGCTTAGTCCTTCATCCCATGGTGTACTTCTCACTCCTCTTCCAGCTGTAGAACAAAAGTTCCAGCGCAGGAAGAGTTAACATGCTGGCTGAGCCCTTGAGGGGTGATCCTTTTCCAGTCCCCCTGAGACCTAGGGAGGGACTCCTCTTCATGCTGGGGGGAGACTGCGCTTCTCCAGCAGCTCCCCCGGCACCTTTGCACCCGTGTGGTGGTGACCCCGTTCTCCTGGGGCCACCACAAGCAGAGAAAAACGCTGTTTGCCCTTGCAGGCCGGTCCTGGCCTACAAGGCATTATGGGAACTTTTGCATGCTAGAGCAGCGGCTCACCCGCTGCTCTGGGGAGAGCCGCGCTGCACTTTTTCCTGGTGCTTCGCGCCTCGTTCCATCCTCGGTGGGGGGCCCGGTCCCACCCGGACCCCCAGGTGAGTGCACGGCTCGGGGAGCCACCCCCGGCCGATCCGCCTATTTTTCGGTGGCCCGGTCCCACCCGGGCCCCGAGGTGCTCCTCCGTTGTTTCCGAGGTCCCGGTCCCACCCGGGACCCCCGCCTGCCTTCTTTGTTGGGGGGCAGCCCGGGGAGCCCACCCCCGACTGCCCCCGCCAGCTCCCTGCCCGGCCAGCCCCCTTGCGTGCTGCCGCGGGAGCCGGCCCTGCAGTTCTGGTCTGCCTGCTCCGGCGGGCAGACACGGAGGCCAGCGCAGCTCCTGCTGGCCTCGGGGGAGTGCAGCGGCACTCCCCCCTCCTCTCACCACTTCGGTGGCCGGAGATGGGGTCCCGGGCCCCCTCCTCCTCTTCACGGGGGGGTGCGACGGCACCCTCCTCAACTTGCGCATCCTCTTCTTCGGGGCCCGGGGATGGGGTCCCGGGCCCCTGGGCACATTTTTCACGGGGAGCTCGACGGCGCTCCCCGACTTTACTTTGGCCTAAGCGGGCCCTTGGGGGAGTGCGACGGCACTCCCCCCTCCTCCGCCTGCACATCGGGGCCCAGGGATGGGGTCCCGGGCCCCTCGCTATCTTCCCAGGGAGCGCGACGGCGCTCCCCGCTGTGCTTCTCCACATCAAGGCCCGGAGTTGGGGTCCCGGGCCCCTACGTGCTTTCTTGCGGGGGGCACAATGGTGCTCCCCGCCCCCCCATATCGCTGGGGGCCAGGGTGGGCTCCTGGCTCCCCACTTGGCCACCTTCACGGGGAGCGTGACAGCGCTCCCCGGCTTTTCTTCCTGTTGGGGGCAGCCCCCGGGACCTGACCCACCCCGGGGGCACATCATGGACCGGCGGCGGAGCCCCACGCACTTCGTCGTCGGTCCCTCCAGAGGTCAAAGGTCGCCTACCTTCTGGGGGGCGTATCTCGGCCCCCAGGGGTCCGATTTTGGTGATCTTGGCCTCTTCTTGCTCCTGGTGGCGCTCCCCAGATACTGGGAGCACTTTCCTTCGCCCTCCTGGTCGCACGGAGGGTGGATTCAGCAGGGAGCTGTCTTCACTGGCTCCCTGGGCCAGCCTTTCGCCTGGCTCTCCTCCTGGGCCTCTCTTCTCCCTGCACAGAGGCCCCTGCTTCTGCGCACTGGTCCTGGACTCTTCTGCTGGTGCTGTTCAGGATTCTGGAGCAGTCAGGGGGTTCCTCCTTCCAACTGCCCATTGCGCCAGGCTCCAGCACCCTCTGCCTCAGCAGACCACACCCCAGAGAGAGCTCCTCTTCTGTGCAAGTTCTTTTAAGAAGTTGGGGAGGGGGCTGGCAGGAAGTCTCTGTTTGCCCTATCACACAGCGACACATCACTTCTCTGCCCCTGCTCCCTCCTTCCTGCCCAGGCCTCTGGGTTGGTTCAAGATGGCGTCGCCAGGATCTCCGGCCACATGGTCTCTGAAAGCCCCTTCCCCCCAGAGCTGCCTTCCCCTTCGTGCAGCTTGGTGCCTGGCACCCAGTGACAGATGCTGATGGATTAGCCTGCAGCTCCACCCAGCTTCTCTCCTCGGAGGGAAGGTGATCAATCCAGGCTGTTGGGGTCAGCCCCCAGCCAGGCCCTGGTTATGAGCTGACTCAGAGAACTATAACATTTATGGATGACCCAAAAGCAGTACAAATATGACTCTGGTCTCTGCAGAATACTTCTTATCACACCCGTTACAGTGGACTTTAGTGCGTGTCTGGAATTTGTAGGCTTTAGGAAAGTGAAACTAGCCCATGGGCTCCACTTCCCCATAGGGGAATAATGAAGTGAAAAACACAGTAAAACACACTGACTTTCCCTGGCATGTTTCTTCCCAGTGTATAAAGTCTATTCCATGTCACCACCCAATTCTGCATAAGTCCTGCCACACCATTCACTTTGTATCTGCTCCTGGGCTGCGCACGCCAGGAATATCCCCTGCACAGCCCTACACATGTGGACACGCATGTACACAGGTGTCTGCATGTAACCAGCCCAGTGCCCCTTACTCCAGCTTCTGCGCAGCGGCCTAGTCAAGCTAGGGGGACACCAGTAAAATCCACATGCAGTCTCTTTCACCATGAGTTCAATGGGGGTGAGTCCCAACTTATGAGGCTCTCCCCCAGTAAAAGCTCACCAAATAGGTGCTCAAAAAGCTAAACATCTGGACGTCCCAGAGTGTCAGAACCACCTTCTAACACACGCTACACCCAGCTGATTCCTACAGGGAAGAAATAGCCACTCTACATGGGTATTCTTCCCGTAGTCAGCGATAACTAGTTATAAGGGGTTCTGACCAGACCCCCCGTTACTCACCAGTTATTCACTTAGACCACCTACTCCTCCCATCCATGCAATCTCCACCCATGACAGGGATCCTAGACTACCCTAAGAACCCTCCGGGCTCTAGGTTAGATACCTCTAGGTCACTCATGGTTTACATGGACTCAGCCTAACTAGGCCCACCTTTGCCCTTGGGCATGCAACACTATGCCTACCACTTCTCTGCACAAGGGTACAGTGCCTCAGCACCGATGCGGTCTTCTGAGATAGGTCTACATCCCATCCCCTAGGTCACTAGCTGGTCTCCCTTCCAGAGTTTGTTCCAACCAGTACCCTCTCTTCGTTTGGTCCTTGCACCCCAAAGATGCAACCTCTCTGGACCCTCACCCTCAGCCTGCCGCTGGGGTCATTCTGCTGCCACCACCCTTTCGGGATGACTGTCTCCTCTGAAGAAAGCACAGCCACTCATGCTTTTCCCACACAGAAAAGCTCCTCTGGCCACTGGCCTGACTCCCAGAATAGGACCTCAGACCGGCCTCACTACCACACTGGCAGTGCCAGGGGGGAACATCGAGGGTGCCTCATCAGACATCCTACAGCTCATTCCCCCCGTCAGTAGCTCCACATGGAAGCTACCCCGGGAACCTAGACCCCTTCCTTGTTCTCCGCTGCGAGAACAGGGCCTATGCACCCTTCCCTCCGAGAGGTGCGCTCTCCTCCCGGAGTCCCCCTAGAGAGCCTGTGGGCCCCGAGTTAGCTACACCCAGGCCCACCTCTCATGGCTCTCCCCGGTCTCCCTGCAGCACCTTGGTAGACCGTCCAGGGACCCACAGGATCCCTGGATGGCTTGCACCACCCCTTCTGAAGAGCAGGGTCCCTTTACTTAAGATAGGCCCTACCTTCCTTCAGGGTAGTGCTACCACACTCAGCCAGGGACCATAAAGATCCCGGCTAGGCCTGCACTGCCCTCCGCTGAAGCACAGGGTCCTTTCACTTAAGATAGGCCCCACCTGTCTTCAGGGCGGTACTACCTCCATCAGCCAGGGACCCTAAAGATCCCTGCTAGGCCTGCACCACCCCTTTGGGGAAACACAGGGTCCCTTCACTTAAGATGGGCCCCACCTGTGTCCAGGGTGGTACTACCTTGCAGAAGTCCACCTACTGCATCAAGCTGGGGGAACACCCCCATGCTCCTGGTCCTTGAGACCAAGTCCCACTGGACCTACCTGACTGGTCACCGGCTAGGCATCGCCCCAGCCACCACGTCAGGTTCCAAACATCAGCTCCATAATGACATCCTGTTGCTTCCTTGGGTAACCACCTACCCGACCCTGACACCTCAGGGTCCACCACTAACCCTTCACCTGGAAACCAGGGAGTACCTCACCCCCACTCAGATCTCCACTGGGTCAGTTACCTAGCCCACCTAGGGTACATAGGGGCTACCACTACACACCATCACTCAAGAACTACCCTCCTTTGGGGTCACCCACTACCAGGGGCCACCCCAGGGTTGCTCACCTCCCCACCAGGTAACCTGGGGGGCCTGCCGGACACTCAACTCTACCACACCCTCCTCCCACCGTGGGAAAAGTTTCTTGGGGTCCCCCACCATGGGAACCCCTGGGGTGTTACTATCCGGGGTAAAGAAACCTCCTGCCCCACCCTTGCAGTGGTTTTGGCCTGCGCCAATAGCAAGAACCTTTCAGTGGGGGAAAGGATATCTGGGGCCCCTTCTGTGGAAACCCTCCCTACCCTTAAAAAGCGCAGGAACCTCCCAGGACCCCCTTCCTCTTCTGTCCCCCATAAAGGTCAATCCACCCCTACACCCCCATCTGTGATGTAGGTATCAGTTGCTGTCCCTATCTCTTGAGGAGACACCCTCCTCATGCAGGTATAGTGTATGTAGTGTTAGGGTTCAAAGGTGCACAATATGGCTTAGAACATTTGTATGCAATCATTACCTGGAAAGCACCCTCCCGCTAGCACATGATAATCACCATAACGCAGTCATATCAATACAGTTTACATTTAAACCATAATATCTTCACATGACACATATGTGCGCGGGGCTTTCCTTTCCCATACTCTTAGTTCACATAACCAAAACTTTGAACCCTTCTCAGAGCCTTGAGCTCTTCCATTTGCTGATTACTGCACAGGTAATGTGTGGCAAAACTGGATTTATCAACTGCTATAAATGCGCACCAGAATGGGATACTATGTTTCCCGCCGCTAGACACCAATGTTGGAAAACGAGGCAGTATCTGTGAGGCCTGCACAAATAACATGACTATATTTGTCCTTCACTGGGAACCAAACGCCCAATTGTAGCGCCTGACTCTCAGAGGGCAGCGTTGCAGAGCAGTCTGAGGCTTACTCAAGGGAGGTGGTGTGGGCTAGTAATCGCCATTTGCAGGTGCGCAGAGATAACCCTCAATAATTGATTGTCCAGTCTGTACTTTGCTTTATAAAAGTAAGAGTACATTTATTAAACACATACACTACTCAATACTATGCACCAATTTACAAATATAGGTAAGCTGTTGGAATTACTTTGTGACATTGCATAACATCTCCACCCCTCCCGCAGGGGGGTGGGGTCTAGTACCACCACTCCTATGCCTGCACATCATCTTGCCCCCTAATGCAGTGTGTTGAACATAACCTGGAGCGAGGGCCCTGCGCACTGGCACCATCCCAGTGGCGACCCACCCCATTATCTCAACGAGCATTAAAAATAGGTACACCTGCCCTGGTGACATATAACCCTGACTGAGCATCTCATATTGTCCATACAGTATGCACCCTTACATCTTCAGGGCTAATAGTCTGGGTTGTTCTTCACTTAAGCGCAGCAGCAAGAATACATGTTTAAGCATCACTCTAGAATGACAGTACTCATCACCTTAGTTGATCATTATAATGCATTGCAATTAAAGCCCCTAAAAGACATCACAGATGAAATTACAGGATTAAGTATATACAGCCAGACACCCTAGCAGGAATGTCTGGCAACATAACCCCACTTTGCTTATGACATCACCTTACACAGGTACTTCACATTATACATGTGACCATCAATCCCTTACACAGGTACTTCACAATATATATGTGACCTTCAGTCCCTCTGAAAGGAACAACGTTAATAAATGCACAACAAGTGCAATTACACCTCTTCACCTCCAGGGGATGCCCTTCTCCATACATCCCCAGCTCAGTCCTTCATCCCCTGGTGCACGTCTCACTCCTCTTCCAGCTGTAGAACAAAAGTTCCAGCCCAGAAAGAGTTAACATGCTGGCTGAGCCCTTGAGGGGTGATCCTTTTCCAGTCCCCATGAGACTTAGGGAGGGACTCCTCTTCGTGCTGGGGGGAGACTGTGCTTCTCCAGCAGCTCCCCTGTCACCTTTGCACCCGTGTGGTGGTGACCCCGTTCTCCTGGGGCCACCACAAGCAGAGAAAAACCTCTGTTTGCCCTTGCAGGCCGGTCCTGGCCTGCAAGGCATTATGGGAACTTTTGCATGCTAGAGCAGTGGCTCCCCCGCTGCTCTGGGGAGAGCTTCACTGCAATTTTTCCTGGCGCTTCGTGCCTCGTTCCAGCCTCAGTGGGGGGCCCGGTCCCACCCGGACCCCAGGTGAGTGCAGGGCTCGGGGAGCCCACCCCCGGCCGATCCGCTTATTTTTCGGGGGCCCGGTCCCACCCGAGCCCCAAGGTGCTCCTCCTTTGTTTCTGGGGTCCCGGTCCCACCCGGGACCCACGCCTGCCTACTTTGTTGGGGGGCAGCCCGGGGAGCCCACCCCCGGCTGCCCCTGCCAGCTCCCCGCCCGGCCAGCACCCTCACATGCTGCAGCGGGAGCCGGCCCTGCAGTTCTGGTCTGCCCGCTCTGGTGGGCAGACACAGAGGCCAGCGCGGCTCCAGCTGGCCTCGGGGGAGTGCAGCGGCACTCCCCCCTCCTCTCACCACTTTGGGGGCCCGGAGATGGGGTCCCGGGCCCCTACAGACTTCCTTGAGGGGGATGCGACGGCGCTCCCTGCCCCCCCATATCGCCGGGGGCCAGGGTGGGCTTCTGGCTCCCCGCTTGGCCACCTTCATGGGGGGGCGCGACGGCAACCTCCCCGACTTGCGCATCCGCTTCTTTGGGGCCCGGGGATGGGGTCCCGGGCCCCTGGGCACATTTTTCACGGGGAGCGCGACGGCGCTCCCCGACTTTACTTCGGCCCAGCGGGCCCTCGGGTGAGTGCGACGGCACTCCCCCCTCCTCCGCCTGCACATCGGGGCCCAGGGATGGGGTCCCGACCTCCCGCTATCTTCCCGGGGAGCGCGACGGCGCTCCCCGCTGTGCTTCTCCACATCGGGGCCCGGAGTTGGGGTCCCGGGCCCCTACAGACTTCCTTGCGGGGGGCGTGACGGCGCTCCCCGCCCCCCCCATATCGCCGGGGGCCAGGGTGGGCTCCTGGCTCCCCACTTGGCCACCTTCACGGGGAGCGCGACGGCGCTCCCTGGCTTTTCTTCCTGTTGGGGGCAGCCACCGAGACCTGACCCACCCCGGGGTCACATCATGGACCAGCGGCGGAGCCCCACGCGCTTCGTCGTCGGTCTCTCCAGAAGTCAAAGGTCGCCTACCTTCTGGGGGGCGTATCTCGGCCCCCAGGGATCTGATTTTGGTGATCTTGGCCTCTTCTTGCTCCTGGTGGCGCTTCCCAGTCACTGGGAGCACTTTTCTTTGCCCTCCTGGTCGCACGGAGGGTGGATTCAGCAGGGAGCTGTCTTCACTGGCTCCCTGCGCCAGCCTTTTGCCTGGCTCTCCTCCTGGGTCTCTCTTCTCCCTGCGCAGAGCCCCCTGCTTCAGCGCACTGGTCCTGGACTCTTCTCCCGGCACTGTTCAGGATTCTGGAGCAGTCAGGGGGTTCCTCCTTCCAACTGCCCATTGCGCCAGGCTCCAGCACCCTCTGCCTCAGCAGACCACACCCCAGAGAGAGCTCCTCTTCCTGTGCAAGTTCTTTTAAGAAGTTGGGGAGGGGGCTGAAAGGAAGTCTCTGTTTGCCCTATCACACAGCGACACATCACTTCTCTGCCCCTGCTCCCTCCTTTCTGCCCAGGCCTCTGTGTTGGTTCAAGATGGCATTGTCCAGGGTCTCCGGCCACATGGTCTCTGAAAGCCCCTTCCCCCCAGAGCTGCCTTCCCCTTCCTGTAGCTTGGTGCCTGGCACCCAGTGACAGCTGCTGATGGATTAGCCTGCAGCTCCACCCAGCTTCTCTCCTCGGAGGGAAGGTGATCAATCCAGGCTGCTGGGGTCATCCCTCAGCCAGGCCCTGGTTATGAGCTGACTCAGAGAACTATAACATTTTTGGATGACCCAAAAGCAGTACAAATATGACTCTGGACTCTGCAGAATACTTCTTCTCACACCCGTTACAGTGGACTTTAGTGCGTGTCTGGAATTTGTAGGCTTTAGGAAAGTGACACTAGCCCATGGGCTCCACTTCCCCATAGGGGAATAATGAAGTGAAAAACACAGTAAAACACACTGACTTTCCATGGCATATTTCTTCCCAGTGTATAAAGCCTATTCCATGTCACCACCCAATTCTGCATAAGTCCTGCCACACCATTCACTTTGTATCTGCTCCTGGGCTGCGCACGCCAGGAATCTCCCCTGCGCAGCCCCTACACGTGTGCACACACATGTACACAGGTGTCTGCACGTAACCAGCCCGGTGCCCCTTACTCCAGCTGCTGCGCAGCGGCCTAGTCAAGTTAGGGGGACACCAGTAAAATCCACATGCAGTCTCTTTCACCATGAGTTCACTGGGGGTGAGTCCCAACTTATGAGGCTCTCCTCCAGTAAAAGCTCACCAAATAGGTGCTCAAAAAGCGAAAAATCCGGGCGGCCCAGAGTGTCAGAACCACCTTCTCATCATCATCATCATATCTTTATTCGGATATAAAATGTCCATAAAAGCACAAACAAATCTCACAAGGTTAATCACTTAAACATTTACATTAAAAAAACATCATCTAGATTTAAAACATACATCAAAGCTTTAGCTATATAAAAATAATTCGATAAATCATCATAAAGTTGTCACAGATGTATCAAGTTATATATATAGCAACATCATATAATAAAGTGCCAAAGTTCAAATTGCCGATGATTTTGGGGGGAATAGCAGCAGGGGGAAATAAACTATTGAATTCCAAGCAGAAAAACTCCACACATTTGAATATCGGTCAGGATCCAAACAGCATATTTCTTTAACAGCTTAAAACCAAAAAGTGCATATAATACAAACGGGTCCACTTATCGGGGTTCATAGAAGCACGTGAACGAATAGCCATTTTCAAAAAGTACAAATACGAAGTGTTAAGTTTTCCCCATTAAGCTGAAGGATAGTCCTGTATGCAACCTTGAAGCCCTTTATTCCACTGGCCCTAAAAAACGGAATCAAAAGTTGCTTGCTGTACTTTTGATAAAAATTACAAAAGAACAGAAAATGCAACATAGATTGCTTACCTAGATTGCCACAAGGGCAAGACATTTCCTCAATGTTAGGCTGAAAGCCTGAGGGGAAACACAACAAATATTTTAATGTGCCAGATCTAAGGCGAAAGAGCAAACTTCGTTCCCAGCTAGTAATATCTCTTAAAAGGTAACTAACTGGTAAATAAGAGGGAGGGCCTCCGTCGTCTACCATTAATATATAACGTGCGACGGATACTTTAGAGAGCTCTTGTGCATATCTTATGTCCCCATAATATTTATATATAGCCTCACAAATAATCTTTTTATTAATTCCTTGTAACTGATCTGGTTTATGAAAAATGTGTCCAAGATTTACTCTAGTTAAACTTGCCCTCACTTCTGCAAGACACGGTATATCTCCACCTTTATCGCATTTTAAACAGTCAACTATAATTTCCCTGGTTAGCGAGTCTGCCGGATTTTGCCAAACCTTCAACCAAAACAGGGCAGGGCGGGACCTAATATAATCTTCTAGATAAAGTAATTTTAGCTCATTATGGCAGACAAAGGAAGAAGAAGAGATAGGTATCCCCAAAATTCTCCTACAAAATCTGTTTTCTTCGACCTGGACGCTTTTGGAATTTATAAAGCCCCAGATTTCAGCCCCATATGTTACAGTGGGTACACACTGTGTTCTATAGATTTTGAGTAGGGACAACACTACCTCAATTCTTTTCGGTTGAGGGAGATTTAAAATCGAATTAACTGCCTTTAAAAATTTACTCCAACCATAAGCCAAATGGGATACCCAAGATCCATTGTCTGAGAATTGTAAACCCAAATATGGAAAAATGCGTGTGCGTAGTAAGGTTTCAGAGCCAGAATTAATAGCATTAATAAGACTTTTTTAGGACCACAACACATTAAAAAGGATTTCTTAAAATTCGTACAAAGGTTCAGGCCACTCATAAAATCAACAAAACCCCTAACTAATATTCGCAATGCATTGGGTGTGCGACCCATTAAAACCGCATCATCCGCATATAAAAGGGCGGGCAGTTTATTACCATTAATCATTGGGACATCTGTAGTCAGTTCAGACAGCACATTGTGTAGCTCATTAATATATAAGATAAACAAGAGTGGGGCTAAGACACACCCTTGTCTTACGCCTCTTCCGACCACTATGTCCCCTGAAACTGCCCGATCCGTGCTTATTCTCACCCTTGCCCTTAGATCCCTGTGTAAATATGCTAAAAAGTACACTATATCCTCATCCAACCCGTAGTTTAAAAGGCATTTCCCAAGCCGTGATCTGTTAACAAAGTCAAAGGCCGAGGTAAGGTCCATAAAAGCTAGGTAGATGGGGCCGTGTCGAGCTATGGTGTATTTACCTATGATCAAATTAAGGTTAAGACACTGTTCCACCGTTCTAAGATTGCTTCTGAAACCTAGCTGACATTTGTTTAAAATGTTTTCCTCCTCGGCCCAAATTCTGATTTTGTTAAATAGTACCCTCCCCAATATCTTAAGGGTATTATCAATTAAAGAAATTGGTCTATAACAACTCGGGTTGGATCTGTCTCCTTTTTAAAAATTGGAACAATAACAGATGTGGACCATGTATTGGGGATTTCGGTTATTGTCAGATTATTAAAAACATTAAGTAAAAGAGGGGCCAGAACTCTGACCTAAATTTTATAAGGTCAATGGGGAGCCCATCTGGGCCAGGGGCCTTGTTACCCAGACTTTGATCAATAGCATCCTCTACCTCCGATACTGATATTTGAATTCGGGTGGCAATAAGATTATCATCAGTATCTTTACACTGGGGCGTAGCAGCATATATGTTGGAAAAGTGGGCTACCCAAGCTTCACTCGTTATATTGCAACTTAACGGAGTGAGTGTATTGCCCA
Organism: Calotriton arnoldi; assembly: GCA_963921515.1. Lineage (NCBI taxonomy): Eukaryota > Metazoa > Chordata > Amphibia > Caudata > Salamandridae > Calotriton > Calotriton arnoldi. The sequence goes on along the minus strand of CAWUFW010008721.1, from coordinate 156,586 downwards.
GTGATCTCAGTGACTTGGCCGCTGTCCGAAAACCATTTGAGTTATTAAATCTTGCAGCACAGGCCAGGTTGTTCCATTGTTCTTTTAGGATCTCGTCTTTCCTCTGCTTAGTCACTCTCTTGTAAACAAGCCTCAATGATCTAATGAGGCTAGGGTCCCTAGGGGAAGCTGAGAGAGCAGCTCTAAGCTCTCTGTTTTCCGGAGAGCAAATGCTGTTAAACCACCTAGGGTTAGAGTTGGGTGCGAGTGCTGGTCCTGAAATCAGTTTTTTAACACCTGCACATAATTGAACAAAAGCAGAAACTACCTCTGGATTAGAATCAACAGGTGAAAGACAAGTCTCACAGAGTAATCGATAAGTTGTTAACATTTTATGGAACACACTACTGTTATCTATACCTTTCCATTTAACCCTTAAATTGTCTGTAGAGGATACTAGGTTACCGGCCCCTATCTCTTTTCTAGGATCAGGTCTGGGAGCAACCCTAAATAAAACTGAAATTGGATTATGATCCCCAAAAGTAGATGGTTTAACCTCTGCTTTAACTAAGTAATCTTCTAGTGTGGCCGTTATAAAAACGTAATCTATTGTTGAGGCGCAGCCATGACCTCTATAAGTGGGTATTGGGCTATCCCCATTGTTTGTAGCTGCGATATCCATAACACTTGATAGACTAACATTGATTCTTTTGAATGATGCTTATTTGGCAAAGTTTTGCGCGCTGGCATGTGTGTGCTCTGCCCACACAGCACATTGATGATTTCAAAGAAAAGTGGAGCATGAATATGCTCCATTTACATAGAGGAATCGACTAATGATATGTCGGTGTGCATTCCATCATTTTCACGAAGACTTTTAGAAAGTTGCCATTTTCTTGTATCAACCAACTGTGCCTTTCGCTAGTGTCCTGGGTCTCATGACTGTGAATGGCTCTGCTGTTGAGGCTTGTGTATTGCTTCCAGATATTGAGACAAAGGGGGTTTAGGTGTGGACAGGATGGGCTATACCCAGCCTCACTTACCCTTCAAAGGGCTTTGCCAAATGCACACACAAAGGAACCTGACACCAGGTCTGTCCTGCTTTTTGTCACCATAGACAGTTTAGAGCCTGGACCAGAGGAAGGGGACCAACTGACCAGACCCAGTTTTGGGGGTATGTCAAGGAATTCCCCCACATACAGGTTCTGGAGGTCTGCGTGGACCTCCAGAACCACGCATCACAACATGCCTCAAGGTGTGGAAAATTCAGAAGAAGGACTGCCCTGCGGCCAGAAGAACTGCCTTGTTGCTTGAAGGACTGGCTTGCTGTCTGAAGAAGGAAGATTAGACCTGATTTTGTTGATCCCGGGCTAGAGTGAGTGTCTCCAAGCATCAGGTGGCTGACTTCTTGTTTGAGCAACAGTGACACACAAGCTTCCAGACACCTCCTCCCCAACTGACAAGCTGTAATTGGATCTGCTTTGACCTGGATGGATCTGCCTGAGCCCTGATGCTGGCCCCTGTTGGAGTGAGTCCTGGTTCCCAAGAATTGCCCCCAAGTCCTGGACTCATGACTGGCATCAGTGGAAGCTCCTCCAAAAAGCAAAAGGTGGAAATCATGAAGTTGGGCTCTTCACGACGGTGAACGGGACCGTTCATGCTGAAACTCTGAGGCCACTAATGAACCCCAGCGAGAAGCTCTGGCTGGTGAGAACTGCTCTTCTTGCTCACAATTGACCATCCGCAAAAGACCAGCAATGTGAGACTTGCACTTTGCACTATAGCAACAACAGCCCACAATGACCATCAACACAGAGCTACACCAGTGACCGGACCTTCGTGCTACAGCAACTGTCACGCACAACCCTCAAACTGCTCTTTGCATTAAAAGCATCCTCCTCAGGGCCTCCTCCAACATGAACAGAGCTCTTCATGCCAGACTTAAGAAGGTAACTCTTCAGTGAGACTAACCTAGTCCCTGCATCTAACCGGCGCTCCATCGTGGTTGTCCTAAACTTGTGACTTTTCTCCAGTCTAACATGACCAGAATACAACGAGTGGCACTTTGTACTTTTAGGTACTATTCTAACTAAAAAATGTGTATCTCCAGTTCTACTGATTTGACTTTTGTTGTTCTAGTATCATTTTATTTATTAAATTGTACTCTATTTTGATAAAGCTTGAGATTTTTCCTTTGTTGTGTTTTCACTTTATTACTGATTACATGTTGCAACGATGCAGGCAGGAAAAATACTGTGCCCGGGGGTGGGTGCCCCAGAACACAGTATGTGCACCTTTTGGAGGTTATGGGCTCCCAGGCGTCATTAAAAGGGTCAGGGAGGGTGGCCATGCAGTCCCTATCCCTTTAAAGTTTGGTTCTGGACCTCGCGGATGGGATCCCCATGGCCCGTTTAAGGCTCAGGAGGGGCAACTGGCCCCTATCCACTGAATTAACACATTGGGATGGGGCTGTTGGGCCTGCACATGGCTCAGTGAGGGGGAGGTGCACCCTCTTCCCCTTATTAAATTGATTGGTCCCCAGAGGATGGGTTTCCCAGGGCCAAAAATGGCTATTGGAGGGGGGCCATATGCACCTTCCCAATAAATAATATACCTGGCCTTGGGGAATGGGGACACTGGGGCCCAAAATGGGCAAGGGGATGGGGCCCTACACACGCCTTCCTCCCCATAAATATTTTAATTAATGGTGGCCACCATTTTTTTTAGTTTTTTGGAACAATTTTGCAGGAGTCCTGTGGAGTTGCAGCAAAAACCGCCTATTTATATTTTATTTTGGAACCCCAGGAGTGGGGGCCTTCTAGGTCCCCAATGGGTCGTAAGGGGGAATAGTATTACTACTCTGTCCCCTTATGTCTTTATTTTCTTTAAACTTCTGGACAGGGGACTAAGGGGCATATTTACACAGGAATGTTGCAATGCATCAGCAAATTTTGCAGCACAAGCGCTGTGCAACTTCCAAAATGCAGGGATGCGCCGTATTACAAGAATACGCCAGGAGTATACCAGGCTAGCTTGAATCCAGTGGCACAGTGAGCCCCGGACCCATGTCTGGGCATATTCAGCGCACTTAGGGTGAGAAAGCAAAAGACACTCAAATGATGGACAGAATGCGGAACAAATCAAACATTCACCCCCAGTCAAGAGATCTGGGGTAAATTCATTGTTCTTTTGCTTACCATGCCACCTCAGTTTAGACCCAGCCATATGCAAATCAGTCTTGACCCTGCTCCTCATGGGAACAGTTCAGCCTGAACTGCCAAGCCAGGTGCTTCCTGGACCAGAAACAAGTATCCCTAGACAGGTTTCTGGTTATCACCCCACATCAGCCAGGCTAGATCGAATACAGTGGCGCAGTGAGCCTGGGATCCACATCTGGGCATACTCGGTGCACTTAGGGCAAGAAAGCAAAAGACACACAAATATCCCCATAGTCATGTTCCTACGAGTAAGCCCAAATATCCCCAATCATGTGCCTTTGAGTCAGCCCAAATAGCCCCATAGTGATTGTGCCTATGAGTCAGCCCAAATATCACCATAGTCATGAAGAGTCAGCCTGAAGACCTTGGGGGATGCTACTGTTTGTACTTTGGTGTTTCATGACTCGGTGGCCTATGGCCCTGGAGGATAATTTCCATACCAAGAATGTTGTCAAGCCTATGGGGCAATGAGTCCCATGAACAGCCAGGGAGGCATTGAGACATGTGCTTAATCCCACAAGCCCCCCACACACAAGTTACAGGAGGAGTGAGAACACAAGGAGGTCAGGGTCATGACAATCATGGCCCCTGTAATTAATTATGTTCATGTACAATCATGTCAATGGGGATTTTAGGTTAACTTCCAAGTCTAAATTGATCTCATGGTCAGAGGTGCTGTTTGGGAATATCGAAGCCTCCACCACGTTACATGCCAGTGCTGCTGCCATCAGGAAAAAATCTACGCGCAAGTGGGTGCCATGAATTCAAGGATGTGAAGGTATAGTCCCTATCCCTATGAATTGTGGTCCAGAGATTTTCATTTTTGATTTGTGTTTTTGGATCATTAGAGAAGTAATTTAGCTTGGGTAGACATTGCTGATCCGGGCCGAACATTCCTGGACGACATTTTTAAAAATGGCGGATGTGTAGCAGTGATGATGTAATATTTCAGGAACCATGAGACCTATATACTTCATTTTGGTGTCAAAACATAAGTTTTGGGGGTCAAGTAGTCTTATAGCAACAGAAAATACTTCCTCAGAGCAACTCTTCCGCCATGTTCCAAAATGGCAGATATAATAGAGGAAGATATAGAAATGAAACAAATAATAATAGTTTTTAATCATTTTATGTATACACCAAACAATGTTTATGATCTGAATAATGTTTATCACCCCTGTTTCAGACACATTTTCATAGTTCACTTTATTTGTTTGTGCAATCGCTTGTGATACATTTGCAGAATATTGAACATTTGAGAAGACCATATCAACAGAGACATCTTTTTGTAGCACAGGTTTTGCAATTACATGTACGTGTAAGTTCTGTGGGTACAGGCTTTAAGAAATTCATTAGGTTTTATCACCCCATCAATATCTTTCCAACCAAATTCACATGGATCTTTCCCTACATATGCATGATCCCAAACATTTATGCATCCCCTGATCAAGTAGAATGCTCTGTAATGTGTTCCTGCACAGAATATGATGTCGGTGGAAGGTCACTTAGCGGAACGGATTTCTTGAACTCATTGTACTGAAGATAGTCAAATGTGTGACAGTCAGAACTCGTTTTCCACACAGCACAAGCACAAGGTATTTTTCTACATCTTTAAAGTCATATTCCTCTTCTGTCTCAGCAAAACCTTTTAGAAACTTCACAGGTTCAGCAGTTAAAGCCCCAAGCTATGTTCCAATTTTGATCATAGTGTCCTCACCCGTAAAAATATGTGTCTTGATAAGAACACTCGGCATCCATGGGTCAAGTTTCTTGTACAGGATATGAAGCGGGATTAAGTTTCTTTTTTTGCCTGTTCCATAACTTATCCATAACACTGACAATCCTTGACTTAGGAACATTGCAACAAATCTATGTAGCACAATAATAACATCTGTGTCATTTGACAGTACAACCACTCGATTGGAACCATTTAGAGCAGCTCACAACATGAAGGTCAGCTTCCTCCAATTTTCTGTTAAGTTCTTGAAGTCATCCTGTGTAGCGAATTTTTCTTTTTTGCCATGATGTAATTCATAAAACATGATTTGGAAAAGATAGTACATGTGCACAACATAAGCCTGTCTTTTCATGGGATTGTCTTCCACTTCTTCTCTTATATCTTCAAATCCATCATCAATGTTGTCAGCTTCTGTATCGAACTCAAGAACTTTAGTTTGTAACAGTTTTGCTTTTATGCTATTAAACAATGATGTAAAAAATGTTAAGACAATATCAGGCATTCTTGTTGACTTGCATGATTTGGCGAACTCCGGGGCATCACAAAAGTTGTAATTAAGTGTAAATCTAAATCTTTCAGGACATTTATTAAAATGGTTCCTGCTGATTTTATTGCATCCTGTGATCTTATTTTAGCAACAAGAACTTCAGGAGTCAAATCAGCTGAGAACACCATAAGTGGCTCATTCTTTTTGTTAGAATGACAAAAACGAATTTTGTCACACATTCTCATCAGAAAAATCTTTATTTCATTATCATGGATCAATACAGTTTCATCAATGTTGATGTCACTGAGTGTGAACCCGAAGCCAGCACTCAAGAGTGGCTTTAAAACTTAATTTGCTTTTTCAAAGAGTGAAAACCTAACTGCTGAAGGCTGGCGGTTACGTTGCAGCTGGGAGCTCATTGTGCATTCATATTTTTGAATTTATGCATGCATGCAGTTTGTGTGGGCATACAAATCCGCTGCAAATACATTTACTTCACTGTTTAGATCAGCTACCAGGCTGAAATCCTCAACTTGGAAGAAACTAGCTGCAGATAAAAACATGTTTGCCCTTTGAGACACATAATATGTACTTTTTTCTTTCCTCAATCCCTTTGGCCCTTGTTCTGGCTAAACCACAGATAACACACTGAAGATCCTGTGCCTTGTGATCAGTTGTTGGAGATTGACGAGGGGAAGCCATCAATCTTCTAAGTGGATCAGCATTGGGTTTGGTTGTCATTGCTTTCACAGAAAACTTGGATTCTTGTTGTGATTCACTAGTTTTTGCTATTTTTTGGCTAATTTTTTCCAGTCTTTTTTCCATTGAAAACGACTTGTAGCACTTGCTGTTACAATGATAAAATAATTGATTCTCTTCACCCATCAGTTTCAATTTTTGTGAACTTCGTCTTGCTGTATTTCTGCAGCATCTCAAACTCTCTTCTGTCCTGCCGCTGTTGATGTTAGCTTTTCTTTTGGATTACTTTGGAATATGACACATTTTTCTTTGTTGAAGGAGTCCTCAGATTTTGTAGTTAGCAACACTCTGTCAGGAGGTAAAGATCCTCTGCTACCACCTGCTTGGCTTATGTTTATGAATTTGAATCAAGGGATAACCTGAAACAAAAACAATATTAAAGTAAATAACCAATATGGTCCTAAAACACACATTATAGAGCCACAATTTTGGAAAATGGTGGAAGGGTTGCTCGGCGGAGTTATTTTCTGTCTTTATAAGACTATTTGACCCCCAAGACCTATGTTTTGACACCAAAATGAAGTATATAGGTCTCATGGTTCCTGAAATATTACCAATAACATAAGGAGGGGGAAAAGGGAGCTATTGAAAGGTCCAGAACCCTTGCTTCCAAGAAGAAGTACGAAGACACTAGGAGAGTGACTGTTCCTAAAAAAGGTGTGGTAGGATAGATAATACCGAGAGGAAGAGAGTCTTCCTTATTGGAAGGTAGTGCCCTCACACATCCGTGTGGGTGTCATGCTTCATCATCGGTCTTAGCTCCTTGTTGGGCCGGCATTGCAATGCCCCGCGGGCCTTGTGAGAGGGGTCTTTGACAGAGATCTTTTGTATATAGCCATGATGATAAGTGCAGTATATGGGGTGAGTAAAATGGTGAAAAGAGGCGAGTTAAAACTACCTAAGGGTTACCATGAGATATATTTAATCAGGGGTCTCCTTGTTAAGATTAAGAAATTATGTGTGGATTGTCAACTTCTAATTATGAAGAAAGGCGATCTCTCAATATGTGAAGGTCAACATGTTTCACCCCTCAAGGGTCCAGGAGGGATCTATGGCATTCCTTCAGGACCAAGACATAATAAGAAGTATCTCTACCCTTAGTCAGGGTTAGGTGTATGAAATTGTAATATCAAATGATTCCACAAAGTGACTAAATAGGGAAGTAAGTCAAAAAGTACCTACATTGCATAAACCTATTAAGGGTTCTCAAAACAACCTGAAAGATAAAAAATATATGATTGTGTCATGTACTTAGTTGAGGATTGCTTTGAGGTCCATAGGGAGTACATAATGGCATAAGTGTATAATAAATAAATCATGGCATGCTAGGAGCGCAATGCAAAGCTTCTGTTGTGCACATCATAGTGCCACACATCCCAAATATCAAATGAGTGACGATTAGGTAATTGCTGTAACAACATGTAAAATATCTAATACAGACAAATACACATCACAAATATACTTAGTGACCCACAATAAGGGTAGGGATAGGTTCTTACCCTACAGTCAAGGAATTGATGCACCTTGGATCAAAAAATGAGGCGGGCGTACCTGTGGGACTGGAACGCTCCACTTCGATGTTGGGTACTTACATAACTGAGTGCAGAGAAGAGCATTTTCACCTACCCTTTGCACTGCTCGCCCAGAGGTAACTTTTGTCCAGGCGGAGGTGTGGTTACGTACATCGCGGGATACCCAGGTGAACTCAATTTCGTTGCTTAGTACTGTGACAGCCATCACATAATAGTCGTCACATGAGCGGTAAGCGAAGTGGAGAAGATAATGTACTTCAGGAAAATGGCATCGGCCATCTTGGCCTATCAAAACCTGCCAGGGTTGTCATAAGTGGTACACTCAACCCTGGATTTGTCATCGTGGTTCTACACAACAAAAGTAGGCTGGTTGAACAAAAGCCAGAGGTAAGTGGCCACATGGCCGGTGTCACGCTGTGAGAGGCTCCAGGGATTTTTGGGGGATTTTTATGCAGCCCACCCACCGGATGCCCAAGTGTGGCAGCCATATTGGAGAAGGGGTAATGCCTGAATAGTAGAATAGAAGAAAAGGTTTTACCTATATTGAGTTTTGTTTACTTGTGATTGTAGTCAACCATAAAGGGCTGATGGTTCCGCACTCTCCAGAATGCAAGCACGCAGCTGAGCCACGGTGTGAGGGGGGCTGCTCATACTGCCTACCAGATGGTCGCAAAGGTGTGGCAGCAATGAGGGATGAGGTGTTATACCTGAACAGTGTAATTAAACATCAGGTATATGCTGTAGAGGCTATAAGTCCCAGTAAATGACAAGGTATCTAACATAAAGACACCCCATTGACCAGTGGAGGCGTAACTGTGTGGTAGGTCACTCTAAGTAATCATTATGTTATATAGGAAAAGGAACTTTTTGGAAAAGGTGTAAAATAAAGCTCATAGCAGTTGACATACGTTCTGTGTGTGCTATACTCAAGAAGGCTAACCCTACAGTGTTGGTATACATAGTGCACTCGGTCCAGGGTATGTCATCATTAAGCCCATGAGTGTGGGTTTTAAGGCAAAATACCTATCTTTGTTCTCTATTGAACAATGATCTGGAGTCCCATCTGTCATCAGCCTCAAGGATAGTCCACCTGATTGTTTCAGCTGTGTGGTTCATTTCAAGAAAATGGGCTGACATTTTTGAGGTTGCTGTTTTGCAATGGATGTTGCTATGATGCTGGGACCCATTTATTTGCAGAAGAGGATTGCTTTCTATTCTCCGGTGAGACAGTTGCGTTCCTCCTCCCAACTTTTGGCACAGACCCCGCGGTTTAATCGCCAGAGGCTTGGCAGGAGATCTTTTACCCGGATAGCTGCGCTGGCATGGAATGCATTGCCACTGGCCTTGCGGGGCGTCAAAGATACTATGATCTTTAAGAAAAAGCTGAAAACCTTTCTCTTCTAGCTCTGTCCTCTGACTCAGACTCTTTTCAGGCTCGCGCCGGGACACTCCTTGGAGTATCTGTGCGCGTTATAAGTTTATATAACATAACATAACAACATGTTATGTGATCCTGGTTTTGATCGTCTTAGTGGTCATCCCTACATAGCGTAGGGTGCAGGGGCAGGTGATAAGGTAAATACATTTCTTAGTATTACAATTGGTATGACCCCTCTGCTCCCATGGGAGAGTCTCCCCCAGATCAATCTCTTTTGTCACTTGAGTAAAAATGCATACTGCACACATCCCACATGGGTAATGTCCCATGAGTGGTGGAAGCCCCCATAGGGTTGATGGGGACTCCCTAGGGGGAGGTGGAGGTTGTGTGTGAACTAGGAGGTCTCTCCGATTACTTGTACGCAAAGATGTGATCAGCAATGTCTAAAGTCCCTGTCTCTAAAATTGGTCAGTGTTTCTTGATGATTTTCTGAACCTGGTTAGAGGAGGTGTTGAGAACAAACTGAGGACTTACCCCAAGAATGAGATAAAAGTAATGGTCGGGCAATAGACAAGATATAATGCTTTGGAGGAATGTGTATAAGACCACCGTCTACTCTCCAAATCTGCCTGCCTTTGACTGCAGACCCTGGTCACTGATCTAGCTAAGTGTGAGATTAAGGAGCATATTTACAAGCCCTGTTGTATTGCTCTTGCACCATGCAACATGGCCCTGAGTGGATTCATAATTCTCAAGTAAAGCAGCACAAATCACTGTGTTGCCTTGACCCTGGCCAGGGAGGCATTCCATGGGCATTGCGTCGGTGTTCCTATGGATCTCCCATGGTTTTTGACAAATTTCCAGATTTACCAGAACTGGTAAACCTGATAATGCACCGAAAAGATGCGCCTTCCCAGGGGAGGCATAACAAGGAGAAATATCTTTATTTCTCCTTGTTACTTCCTCTTTCTATGAGTGCTGCATTCTGCAGCTCACATAGAGAGAGAAATTAATCTCTCAGGTTTGTTTCTATGCAGGAAGGTGCGCTCTTCTGCACAAAAATAATCCTGCATGCAACACAGGCACCCTTGCACCATGGTGAAAGGGTGCCTGCTCTGCCGCTAGGCAGCCAAAATGGCACCAGTTCAGGGACAAGGACAGGAATGTGTCATATTATTTTAAATACAGTGCATTCCTGCCCTTTCCCTGTGGCGCTGTGCTGTGCCACATTCTGATAAATATGGCCCTAAAACTGCAGGGAGGCAACCTGCTGCCCGTCAATTATCTCAAACCCATGAACGCAAGATCTTGACCAATGTGTGGTGAACAACAATCCGATAAGGCTGCAATACATAACATGGAAAACAAGATATAGAAAGGAAAATATCTTACAAATACAAATGGCAGGGAATATCCATCCCAATGTTGTCCCCAGTCAGTAGATCATACGGCCCTGCAGTTAGTCATGTAAGTTGGCCATACAACAATGATGGCCCATGTCAGGTGCAAACTGAGAAGGTTGGGACAGCACCTGGGTCAGAGCAGGCTGGGGTTTTGATCCTGCAATTATTCAACAAATGGGTCCCAACAACCATAAGACAAGGTCCACTTTAAGATTTGAATGGTTAACAAGATTTGTACATTTGCATGTCATGTCCTTTTACTGGATGTTCCCTCCTTCAGACAACCATCACTAGGTGACCCATTCTGGTCTTCTGTGTTTATCCTCGTCATTGGTCGGTTGGTTGTCCCCCACATTGTTGGATGATGTGAGCATCCCAAGGTTCTCCTGGGTTTTTATGTCAGAAATGTACAGTGCATCAACAAATTCTTCAAGTCCTTGGGTTCCTCATATTCTCGGAATAAGCCTTTCCCTGTGATCAGCATCACGGTTGGCTACAAGAGACCAAAATGTATGTCGCATTTTCAGAAATTAGGCCATAGAGCCAGGAAATGCTTTCTTTTATGATTAGTTTCATGGTAGAAGTCCGGCAAGATAAAGATTTGATGGTTCTGAAGCTGGTGGGGCCATGTTTCCTTGCCACCGAGATAATGTGCTGGGACTGCTGGTGTCAGGGAATGCAGGTCATAATAGAACATGGTCCCTGTGATGAAGAGGAGGCATATGACCTGACCCTATGGGTCCTTTGTATCTCTGGCTACGGTACACATGACATTTCAAGGAGTCCCGCTAGAAAGTTGCAGAGGGAAGTAAGCATGTTCACCCCTTCGATTTTTTCTGGAACGCCTGTGATGCAGATATTATCTCATCTACTCCTTTCTTCTAGATCAATCATTTTCGTTTTCAGTTCCCAGATCTCCATGGATCATTCTGGTATCCAATTAGTGCACACTTTGACGTCCTTGAATCGAGTGTCTCTATTATCCAGCCTGTGATGGAAGGACGCAATGTCAGATCGGAGTGATTTGACTTCCGCTTTTTTTTTCAGAGGATGCGTCGTTGATCGAGCCCATGGAAGCTTTCATGTCGGAAAGTTCTCAGAATACAGTATCCATAGCCGATGAAGGTATAGGCTGTGATTCATGGGCCATTGCACCTACTGGTATTAAGGGGGTGCCTTGGTATTGGAGATAGCCTCTTTTGCTGTCTAGTGGGCAGGAATGCCAGTCCCAGTGTCCCAGGTGATCAGGCCATCACAAACAGGCAAGACAAAAACTGCTGATGTGTGGGAGAGGGAAGTGGGTGTCAGGGTGCGTGCTCCGTACCACACACTTGTGTTTGCTTGCCCAGTGAGGGGGAGGTTGCACGGGTTCCTGGCTTCTAGGGCCTAGATCCTGTCAGGAGCAAGATAAGCTCAGGGGCAACCATTGTGAGCAGCTCCTCCTACTGCAGAAATGCAGGCAAGACAAGGCAGCAGGGTGCACTGATCGGTCGGGAAGGAAGCAGTCACGGCTGGCACTGCTCCTTGTCAGTCGTATCATCTGGGACCCTGTGGGCGCAAGCCTGAAGCAATTCAAGGGTATCCAGTGTTTACCAGGCTATATACCCAAATTGCATGGGTGAATGTCTGCCGTTTAGCTGACTGCGTGTGGGGTTATTGGTGACCAATTTCTAGCAAGCTGGGAGTTCTAATAAAATGCCACCAAGCTCCTCCGCAGCAGGCTCTGCCCCCTCCTGATAATCATTTTGTTGGACTGTAAATGTGACAAGTAGCTTGTTTTTTGATGTGGTTACTTTGCTGACAGGAGAACAATGTAATGGTTTTTGTTTTGGATGTGCTTGCTGTATGGATGCTTAAGACTATCATTAAGGCATACTGAAATTCTTGTTTGTGTTTCTCTTTGAGGTCATGATAATATGTTGGATTTACAGCTCTTCTGTCACAAAGTAAAGAAGTGAACACATATAGGGTTTCTTAAAGAGGCAATGAATTAAAGACTGTGTTATTAGTTAGATGGGGATGAAGCCCTTAACAGTGTAATAAATAAAATATAGTTATTTCACAACAAAGATCTTGGGAAATCACTGGTCAACCCCTAATAGCTATTGTGCAAACAATGGGCAATCCAGAGAGAAACACATGTTAAGTTCAAGCTGGACCACCAAATTTAAACTTAAGGAAACAACACTATAACGTTCCCAGTCTTATTTAGAAAAAGAAGAGAACATTTGAAAAGAAAAGGTAACCACAATGATTAAAATCAGATAAGGGGAACAAAAGATATGTTTTTTTTTAAATTTAATGCAAAAGCCCTAGAAAAATAAAGTGACATTGAAAAATATCAGTTTGAGGTTAACCAGGAATTATGTACAATTTCAAGTTGACCACAATCGAGCAAGCAGGCACAACAATGTGGTGGTCAATGTTTTACCTTCTGAGGTAGTCCCTATTTAAAGTCCATCATATGGGATCTTCTATCAAAACATAGTTGATATAGCTCACTTCTAAGATGGTGAATGGGATAGATTTTTATACACCGAAGAGTAGTGAGAAGTGTATGATAAGGGTATATCCTCGGCTTCCCTATTTTACTATGCAATAAACACAAGGAGCGGGGAGATCCAGTTATTTGTTACAGTGTCTGTCTTGCCAGTATCCAAGACAAGTGAGTGTAATGCACCCAGGTAAATTGGTGCTTGCTACACAATTTCTCAGACAGTAAACTTTCTCTGAGATGGTGTGAAAAAAGAAACTCTATCTATATATATATATATATATATATATATATATATATATGTAAAACCAACCCTTTCTTCCAAGAAAAAGGTACTCCGGACACTCCAGGATGCTTGTGATATTTATTTAGCAACAAGAAGTCACACACCAGCGAAACGCGTCGGTGTGTGACTTCTTGTTGCTAAATAAATATCACAAGCATCCTGGAGTGTCCGGAGTACCTTTTTCTTGGAAGAAAGGGTTGGTTTTACATATTTTGAAAACGCCGGTTTTCACGATGGACCGCCGCGATGTAAAGCCCTGAGCTACCGGCATTTTGTGGTGGAGAATATATATATATATATATATGTATATATATATATATATATATATTCACTGAAAAAACCACAGGTTTCAGGGACGTTATAGTTAGAAATTAGCATTTAAAAAACGATTGAAATTCACTAAAAAAAACACAGATTCAGGGACGTTTTCGTTAGTTGGTCATTTCACTCGAACAAAACCAGAGAAATTCGGCCATTACAGTTAGTTGAGCTAACTATAACTAACGTCCCCGCAATGCACTGCTGATGACGTCATATATTACATCACTCATGACATGGTCAGTGATATCACTGATGACATTTCAAATGACATCACTGATGACATCATCCAGTGACTGTGTGTTTCTGTAAAGTTTAAATATGTTTTATATATATATAGGCCAAGGTGTATTGAAGAATGAGTGGGTTTATGAGTGTCTGAATGGATGATTTAGTAGGTGCGTGACTGACTGTATAAGTGAGTGATTAAACGTGTTACTGAATGCATGGGTTAGTGACTAAACTGTGAATGTATGTATCAGTCTGTCAGTTGGTGTGTAAGCGGCTGCATGGGTTGGTGTGTAGCTACACGAGTGTCTATATGGGTTACTGATTGGTTGTCTGAGTATCTGTATGGGTGCCTGAGTGTCTGTGTGGGTGGGTGGGGGGTGGGTGACTCTGTGCATAGATGTGTGAGTGGGTGATTCACTGGGTGTATGGGTTCAAGAGTGCATCTGTGAAGGGCTGTATGGGTGGGTGAGTGTGTGTATGGGTGTGTTGGTGCGTGAATGGATGTCTCAGTGGTACATGTGTCAGTAACTACATATGTGAAAGTCAGTATATGTGAGTGTTGGACTATATAAATGACTATATGTGAGAGTGAGTGATTGTGAGAGTGGCTGTATGGATGAGTGTGTGCTTGTATCAGTGATTGTATAAGAGCGTAAGTATGTGTTAGTATCTGTATGAATAAGTGAGGTGGTGTGTGTATAGGTGAGTAAATGGGAGTGTGATTGATTCTTTGCATGACTGACTAGGTGTGTGAGTAACTCTATAGGTGAGTGGTGGTATGTGAGCATCTGTATTGGTGTATGAGTGCATATATCAGTGGCTATATTGAAGAGTGACTGCGTGTATGAATGACTGTATGGGTGAGTGTATGTGTATGTAGACCTATGAATCAGTGAGTGGGTATGTACTAACTGGTATTGGTGTGTCTATGGTTTCGAGAATGGTAGTCTGTATTTTAGAGGGGTTATACTAGGGTGTGAGGAGGTGCATCACATGATCACGTGGATGATGTCATCAGTGATGTTATCAGTGATGTCACTGACCATGTCTTGAGTGATGTTATATGTGACGTCATCAGCAGAGCATTGCGGGGGCGCGAGTTATAGTTAGCTCAACTAACTATAACGGTTGAATTTCTCTGGTTTTGTATGAGTGAAATGTCCAACTAACTATAACGTCCCTGAAACCTGTGTTTTTTTCAGTGAATTTCTAAGGTTTTTTAAATGCTAATTCCTAACTATAACGTCCCTGAAACCTCTGTTTTTTCAGTGAGTTTGCTACATAGGTAGGACTTGGGCAGAAAGATGAAGAAAGGCGCAGAAAGAAGCAAGAGAAGTACAGAAAGAGGCAACAGAAGTCCAGAAAGAGGAAGAAAGGTGCAGAAAGAAGCAAGAGAAGTGCAGAAAGAACCAACAGAGGTGCAGAAAGAGGCCTACTTTGACTGTACCTTACAACAGACTCACTAATCCTTCTCCCAAGATGTCTTAAACCTTACTTTTCTCTTGAAGGTTCACTATAAATCGACTGCTCAGAATGTTAGGCCTACCAAATATAAAACAGCAATCCTAAGCATATCACTGTTGTAAGTCTGACCAAGTTTGTGAAGGTATGCATGCGTGTCTCTGCTTTTACCGAATGACATGTTACATAATAATAAACATAGAAATACTTGAATACCTGTGTTTCAAACAGCATCCTCTGTAAATATGTGTACAAAAAGATGTATGTATTTCTTTCTGCTCATAATACAGGGTACATGGGTATTCAATAGTATATTTGAGGGGCTTTATAACACCTATATACATAAGACATGTCTGCCTGTGCAACTGAATGACAGAGCAGAAACTGAGAACATTTAACCACCTTTAGAAGAAGCCACCCACTTTTTAAGCTACCATCGTCAGATGCATAACACATGTGAGAATACATATACAAGTTGACGTGTACCTCAGTCACAAGAGCAGGGCGACCTTTAAACTTGACAGCTTGCACTTCCCATTTGAGTACAGAAAGAGGCGAGAGAAGTACAGAAAAGGCAAGAGATGTGCAGAAAGATACAAAAGAAGTGCAGAAAGAAGGAACAGAGGTGCAGAAAGAGGCAAGAGGGGTGCAGAAATAGGGAAGAGGGGTACTGAAAGAGGCACAAGGGGTGCAGAAAGAAGCAAGAGATGTGCAGGAAGAAACAAATGAAGTACAGAAAGAGGAAAGAGGGGTGCAGAAAGAGGCAACAGGGGTGCAGAAAGAGGGAAGAATGGTAGAGAAAGAGGCAAGGGGCTGAAGAAAGAAGCAAGAGAGCTGCAGAAAGAAACAAAAGAAGTGCAGAAAGAAGGAACAGAGTTGCAGAAAGAGGCAAGAGGAGTACAGAAAGAGGGAAAAGGGGTGCAGAAAGAAACAAGAGAGGTGCAGAAAGAAACAAAAGAAGATCAGAAAGACGGATGAGGGGTGGAGAAAGAGGCAAGTGAAGTGTAGAAAGAAGCAACAGAGATGAAAAAAGGGGGAAGAGGGATGGAGAAAGAGGCAAGAGGGGTGCAGAAAGAAGCAAGAGAGGTACAGAAAGAGACAAAAGAAGTGCAGAAAGAAGCAACAGAGGTGCAGAAAGAGGCAAGAGGAGTGCAGAAAGAGGGAAAAATGATGCAGAAAAAGGCACGAGGGGTGCAGAAAGAATCAGCAGGGGTGAAGAAAAAGGGAAGAGAGGTGGAGAAAGAGGCAAGGGGCTGCAGAAAGAAGCAAGAGAGCTGTGGAAAGAAACAAAAGAAGTGCAGATTGAAGGAACAGAGGTGCAGAAAGAGGCAAGAGGGCTGCAGAAAGAGGTAAAAGGGGTGCAGAAAGAAGCAAGAGAGGTGCAGAAAGAAACAAAATAACAGAAAGACAGATGAGGGGTGGAGAAAGAGGTAAGCAAAAGTGCAAGCAAAGTGCAGAAAGAAGCAACAGAGATGAAAAAGCATCTGCAATGCAATAGGTCTCGCATTTGCGAGGGTTTAAGCTATTGCCTTTGTAAAGGACAATGCCTTTTATTTATGCGTTGACAAAACCTGGAAGTGTGCTTGCACTGCCCAGGCTGGACCTAAAAAAGCATATAGGCAGCCATGACTTCAGAGAGTAAACAACATGCAGGTCCCAGTGCTGCTAAGGGACAGAAAGGTACCAGTTACAAGAGAGGACAAAAAGAGAGCAACACTTTGTGGTACCTATCACTTCCTAAGATTTCTTGAGCAATTCAGATGCTGCATCTTTTCTTTCTGTTTCTCAGGATTCCAGCGCTAGCATTAGTGTCCCAGATGCCAATTTTTACAGGTGGCACAAAAAAGGCAAATGCATAGCCAAGTCAAGAAGAAAGGTGTCCTACAAACGCTAGATGCAAGGGAGCGAACAGTCTTAAATAATGGGTCAGTCCTGCAAAATATGTGACCCACTGTGATGCTATGCTCAAGATGGCACAGGGAGTAATGACCTTCAAAACGTGTGGAATATTTGCTGCTCATCCTCGATGGGCCCGCTACCACTGCACTGGTTAGCACTGCCAGAACCTGCATGGCATCAGTCAAGAAAGGGCTGCTCTCATACGGCTAGAGCGGTCGACGTCCAAGCTGGGGAACCGGGTTCGAGTCTTGGCAATGATGCTCAACATCCTGTGATTCTGGGCAAATCGCTTAATCTCCCCGTTCCTAACTAAAATGAATGTGTCCTTGTGTAACGAAACTGGTGCTATGTAAAGCGCTCTGATACCCAATATCTTCAGGTCTAGTTTGCGCTATATAAAACTCTAAAAAAAAAAAATGAAACAAACGTTTGCACCTGTGAACAAAAAAAGCATTTTATCTCATTTTTAATTAAGTAACATTTCTGCAAATGTATGCAAAGTATTAATTATCTGATCACATGTCCTTAAACCAGGAATGTACCAGCGAGGTTCTCCAGCAGCCTTCGGCATGGGTGCCACATCATCCTCAGCAGTGCTAGGCTCTCTAGAGGCCCAGGAAATAATTAGTCTCTGTATCTCTAGATCCTTCTACAGCAAAAATCCATTGTAATTTCTTGCCGAACAGCAGGGGATGCTGGTCGTTGTGGAGCCACCTTATTTTAACAGAAGGTTAGCCCGGTATCCTAATAACACTGGAATTTCTCCGCTCGGACAGTGAGAACTAAGATGTCAGTCCCAACTACCTATGGTGACCATTCACCGCAAAAGCAAAGCTGCTGGAAGAATCCTCCACCATGGAAGGACTAAAACATTCTGATCATAACCAGTAGGTATAGGGTCAACTGATTTTTATCCATCCCCGAATTTACCCAGGCTTATTTCTTGCAAAACAGTATGAAGTCTAATGTTTGGAGAGGCACGGTAGTGATGTTCCACACCTAACCCACCATTCCAGAATGTTATCAGACGTTTAAGCTTGAAACTTAACTACTGTGACTCTATGACTCCAGTGACTTTGATGTGAAAATAGTAGGTTCTCTGGACATCTCGGGAGCTATCACTCTGCTAAATTATTATAGGAAAACATTGGTCCTTTGTTTACTATGAGAGGTGTTGCACCAAAACAAAGCAGAGTGCAGACCCCTCAAACGGTCTATGGTAAGCAGAGCACGGGCAAACATCTAGTTTGCTAAAAATCCCTTGGACAGTCAGTGCTTTAACCAAGCGACTGCCACCGTTGTCTCTCGTATTTACTGGACTATAATCCTGTGTTGTGCGTGATACTTATACTATACAAGATCTGGTTCACCCTCTGCATCTCCTCCTTCGATTGCTGCCTGTCCAATCTACCAGGGCAGAGAGGAGCAGGTTTTGTATGCCCAACTTGCTGTCGCCGAGCAAGTACCTAGCTTCATGGTCTCTAGCGAGCAGTCTCATTACTAATTCTGAATTTGGGAAAAAGCTAGGTACACCATTATCCACACATGGAAAAGGAAAGCCCCATCCTGTGTCACCTATGGCTTCATGACTCGGGACTGGGAGATAATTGAACTTGGCAACCTGAAAAACAAATTCTATTTGGATAAATAAAAAAAACAAAAAACATAGAAAACGCTACCAAAGCATGAATGTTTGCCACCAGAATTGAGGATATCTTTCTGCTGGAAGTCTGCTTGATAAGAGAGCACTTTAGTGGAAGGTTTGCAGCCTACATCTCACATCAAATCAATATTTGCATAGAATGACAGAGTAGAACAAATAAATGCAAAGTTTTTTTGAACATTTCTGAATGTGTTTTCTACCCTCCACAGTAGCTGGAACCCGTATGCTTAAGGTGAAATAGTACTTAGTAAGAAAAGCATGGATGACTAAAATTGTCAACTTATTAATGGTTACACAATCAAATTATTGTTCTGCCTGTGTTTGAACATTGTTCTAAAATTACTTCCTTATGCTCGACTAAAATTAGTTTTGTAAAAAGACTACTGTAAACACTGCTTATACATAAAGGAAGCAAGGCATTGAACACACCTATGGTTTGCTTTTGGTTCTCAGGCGAATTTCTCTGGAATGCCCCTTTACCTGAAGAGGCTACCATTTTGTTAATGAGCCTTTCTGTGTAATAAATCTTAGGTTAGTTGTTAACTAAACTACCTGGTCTGCATCTTTTTGTGCAGCCGTGTATTAGATTACCCTTCTCAAACTATTAACCAGATGGTTTGCGGCCGTGTAATGCAAGCGAAAAGACAAGTAGCCAGTCTTAAGTGAAACAAACCTATCTTGCTTCCAATGGCACAAGCTTTCAGTCACTCCCAGGTTCGCCAGTTCATTTGGAAAGTGAAAACATCGGGAAAACTAACTGCAAGTGTTTCTTCTACGAGAAGTACCCTTAATTTGTGCTCGGCACAGACACTCACTTACTATCACTGGCACATATTTATAACACACATGGTGGCAAGGTCGGTCTATTTTTATACCATCAGCAGACGTTTTAACAATTCAAGATACAAAAAACAATTAATGCCAATGCATCCATGTCATTCTTGCAGCAGTGTGTGGTTAAGAGGAATCCAATTTGCCACATTTATAGAAGTGTGATAGTAAGAACCATCGCTGGTACTGGGATTTGGTAGCACTGGCAGTAACAGTGGGTGGTGAAAGCTGCAGTGGCCTCCTGAGAAATATCTTAGGCCCTGCTAATTACATTTCTTTTATTTATTTATTTTATATACAAATTAAGAACTGCGTCCCTAAAACCCCTGTCGTCATCTCGTGGTTCCAAAGTCAGCGAATAAGGCAAAGATCTGGCTTAAGGCTTGGAGGTCATCAAAGTCACCAGATGACAAAGCTTTGTCAGAAACAAAAAGTGTATACACGATACACAGTGACTCGGCAGTCAAGAAGAAACGCGAAGATCTCTTTAGCAAACGGTACTAGCCTTCTGACAAAATTACATTTTAATAGATTGGAAACTAAGGTAGATTTTACTCCCTACGTTTTACAATAAGCATTAACTATTCTCCTGGCAACACAGGAAGGTTTCCTTTACATCCGGTAATACGAGGAGGCTTGTACAGTGATCAGAGAACAATCTGAACGGTCTTTAGCAGTCCCTCTGGTGTGCAGCCAAGGAGCATTCTAATGTGAAGCGAGGCTCTGCCTGGCTTTTTCCACTGCAGTCGACAGGAACCCAGCATCGAGCATGTTAAAATATTCAGTTCATGTAATATAGATGCACGGTGAAAGCGGGAGAAAATGTGCTGGAAAAGCACTGCGCAATGAAAATTGAGATTGGGTAGGTATTCCGGCTCAGACAGCTCAGTGATCTTTCGCCAGCTTTACAGCAAAACCCACGGCAGGGCACATGAGAGAAAACAGTTGGCAAAAGCAATTAGGATTGAGGGAAGCGAGGAAGCAAAGGGAACAAGCCTTTGTGGCACTCGAGCTTTAGCTGTAAACATCGTAAGCTAAAGCGCGGGTGCCGCGATTGCTTAAAAAGTAAAGTAATAGAAAAACATGTTTTTCTATTTCTTTACTTTTTAAGCAATCAGGGCACCCGTGCTTTAGTTTAGGATGTTTACAGCGAAAGCTCGAGTGCCACCATGGTAACAGTAAGTAAATAAAAAATAAATAATTGCTTGCATTCCAAGGCAGCCTGGGAGCTGCCTTTGGGAAGACTGGAACTGGGAGAGTGATTGCTGAAATAAAATGTAAGCAGCTACGGGTCTGAGCACCCACAGTGTAACACGAGGTAGAAAACATAATAAAATAGTCCCCCCAGGAGCAGATCAACAGAACAAAGCGTATTTATATTGTACTAAGTCCCTGCTCCTTGGAGGAAAAAGGAGGGACAAAGAGGCAGAATTGGCCACTAGAAGCAAGGATTTTTAAAAGACATTGAAACAAACAAATGAGAAGCAAGGAATGGCATTTGGCCCACAGAGATATATGTATACTAAAGTATACAAGAGGTCGTACGCTCGACCTAAAAAGGGGGAAGAGGGGTGGAGAAAGAGGCAAGAGGGGTGCAGAAAGAAGTAAGAGAGATACAGAAAGAAACAAAAGAAGTACAGAAAGAAACAACAGAGGTGCAGAAAGAGGCAAGAGGAGTGCAGAAAGAGGGAAGAATGGTGCAGAAAGAGGCATGAGGGGTGCAGAAAGAAGCAAGAGAGGTGCAGAAAGAAGCAGGAGAAGTGCATAAAGAAGCAACAGAGATGCAGAAAGGGGGAAGTGGGTGGAGAAAGAGGCAAGAGGAATACAGAAAGAAGCAAGAGAGTTGCAGAAGGAAACAAAAGAGGTGCAGAAAGAAGGAACAGAGGTGCAGAAAGAGGCAAGAGGGGAGCAGAAAGAGGGAAGAGGGGTGCAGAAAGAGGCACAAGGGTTACAAAAAAAGGGATTAAGGTGCAGAAAGAAGCAAGAGAAGTACAGAAAGAAGCAACAGAGGTACAGAAAGAGGGATGAGGAGTGGAGAAATAGGCAAGAAAAATGCAGAAAGAAGCAATAGAGGTGCAAAAAGGGGGATGAGGGGTGGAGAAAGTGGCAAGAGGGGTGCAGAAATAGGGAAGAGGGGTGCAGAAAGAAGCATGAGTGGTGCAGAAAGAAGCAAGAGAGGTGCAGAAAGAAGCAAGAGTAGTGCAGAAAGAAGGAACAGAGGTGCAGAAAGAGGCAAGAGGGGTGTAAAAATAGGGAAGAGGGGTGCAGAAAGAGGCACGAGCAGTGCAGAAAGAAGCAAGAGATGTGAAGAAAGAAACAAAAGAAGTGCAGAAAGAAGGAACAGAGGTGCAGAAAGAGGCAAGAGGGGAGTAGAAAGAAACAAAAGAAGTACAGACAGAAGAAACAGAGGTGCAGAAAGAGGCTACAGGAGTGCAGAAAGAGGGGAGAGGGTTGCAGAAAGAGGCACAAGGGGTGCAGAAAGAAGCAAGAGAGGTGCAGAAAGAAGCAAGAGAACTGCATAAAGAAGCAACAAAGATGCAGAAAGGGGGAAGTGGGGTGGAGAAAGAGGCAGGAGAGATACAGAAAGAAAAAAGAGAGGTGCAGAAAGAAAAGAAAGAAGTGCAGAAAGAAGGAAGAGAGGTGCAGAAAGAGGCAAGAGGGGTGCAGAAAGAGAGAAGAGGGTGTAAAAGAGGCACGAGGGGTGCAGAAACAAGCAAGAGGGGTGCAGGAAGAAGCAAGAGAGTTGCAGAAAGAAATAAAAGAAGTGCAGAAAGAAGGAACAGAGGTGCAGAAAGAGGCAAGAGGGGTGCAGAAAGAGGGAAGAGGGGTGCAGAAAGAGGCACAAGGGTTGCAGAAAGAAGGGACAGAGGTGCAGAAAGAAGCAAGGGAAGTGCAGAAAGAAGCAACAGAGATGCAAAAAGGGGGAACAGGGGTGGAGAAAGTGGCAAGAGGGGTGCAGAAAGAAGCAAGAGAGGTGGAGTAAGAAAAACAAGAAGAGCAGAAAGAAGGAACAGAGGTGCAGAAAGAGGCAAGAGGGGTGGAGAAAGAGGCAAGGGGGTGCAGAAAGAAGTGAGAGGTGCAGAAAGAAACAAAAGAATTGCAGAAAGAAGGAACAGAGCTGCAGAAAGAGGCAAGAGGGGTGCACAAAGAGGGGAGAGGGGTGTGAAAGAGGCACGAGGAGTGCAGAAATAAGCAAGAGGAGTTCAGAAAGAAGCAACAAAGGTGCAGAAAGAGGCAAGAGGGGTGCAAAAAGAGGGAAAAGGGGTGTAGAAAGAGGCATGTGGGGTGCTGAAAGAAGCAAGAGACGTGCAGAAAGATTCAAAAGAAGTACAGAAAGAAGGAACAGAGGTGCATAAAGAGTCAAGTGGGGGGCAGAAATAAGAACGAGTGGTGCAGAAAGAAGCAAGAGAGGTTTAGAAAGAAACAAAAGAAGAGCAGAAAGAAGGAACAGAGGTGCAGAAAGAGGCAAGATGAGTCCAGAAAGAGGGAAGAGGGGTGCAGAAAGAAGCAAAGAGGTGCTGAAAGAAGCAAAGAGGTGCTGAAAGAAGCAAGAGTTGTGTAGAAAGAAGCAACAGAGGTGCATAAAGAGGCAAGAGGGGTGCCAAAAGTGGGAAGAGGGGTGCTGAAAGAGGCATGAGGGGTACAGAAAGAAGCAAGAGATGTACAGTAAGAACCAAAAGAAGTGCAGAAAGAAGGAACAGAGGTGCAGAAAGAGGCAAGAGGGGTGAAGAAAGAGGGAAGAGGGGTGGAGAAAGAGGCAAGGGGGTACAGAAAGAAGCAGGAGAGCTACAGAAAGAAACAAAAGAAGTGCAGAAAGAAGGAACATAGGTGCAGAAAGAGGCAAGAGGGAGGCAAAAAGAGGGAAGAGGGGTGCAGAAAGAGGCACGAGCGGTGCAGAAAGAAGCAAGAGATGTGCAGAAAGAAACGAAAGAAGTGCAGAAAGAAGGAACAGAGGTACAAAAAGAGGCAGCACAGGTGAAGAAAAAGGGAAGAGGGGTGGATAAAAAGGCAAGGGGGTGCAGAAAGAAGCAAGAGAGCTGCAGAAAGAAGGAACTGAGGTACAGAAAGAGGCAAGAGGAGTGCAGAAAGAGGCAAAAGGGGTGCAGAAAGAAGCAAGAGGTGCAGAAAGAAACAAAATAAGTGCAGAAAGAAGGAAAAGAGGAACAGAAAGAGGCAAGAGGGGAGCAGAAAGAAACAAAAGAAGTGCAGAAAGAAGGAACAGAGGTGCAGAACGAGGCAAGAGCAATGCAGAAAGAGGGAAGAGGGGTGCAGAAAGAAGCAAGATAGGTGCAAAAGGAAGCAAGAGAACCTCATAAAGAAGCAACAAAGATGCAGAAAGGGGAAGTGGGGTGGAGAAAGAGGGATCCAGAAAGAAACAAAATAAGTGCAGAAAGAAGGAAGAGAGGTGCAGAAAGAGGCAAGAGGGGTGCAGAAAGAGGGAAGAGGGGTGTAAAAGAGGGACGAGGGGTGCAGAAAGAAGCAAGAGGGGTGCAGAAAGAAGCAAGAGAGTTGCAGAAAGAATCGAAAGAGGTGCAGAACGAAGGAACAGAGGTGCAGAAAGAGGCAAGAGGGGTGCAGAAAGAGGGAAGAGGGGTGCAGAAAGAGGCACAAGGGTTGCAGGACGAAGGGGTAGAGGTGCAGAAAAAAGCAAGAGAAGTGCAGAAAGAAGCAACAGAGGTGCAGGAAAAGGGATGAGGGGTGGAGACAGAGGCAAGAGAAGTGCAGAAAGAAGCAACAGAGATGCAAAAAGGGGGAACAGAGTTGGAGAAAGTGGCAAGAGGGGTGCAGAAAGAAGCAAGAGAGGTGCAGAAAGAAACAAAAGAAGAGCAGAAGAAGGAACAGAGGTGCAGAAAGAGGCAAGAGGAGTATAGAAAGAGGGAAGAGGGGTGCAGAAAGAGGCACGAGTGGTGCAGAAAGAAGCACAGAGGTGCAGAAAGAAGCAAGAGTAGTGCAGAAAGAAGCAACAAAGATGCAGAAAGGGGAAGTGGGGTGGAGAAAGAGGGATCCAGAAAGAAACAAAATAAGTGCAGAAAGAAGGAAGAGAGGTGCAGAAAGAGGCAAGAGGGGTGCAGAAAGAGGAAAAGGGGTGTAAAAGAGGCACGAGGGGTGCAGAAACAAGCAAGAGGGGTGCAGAAAGAAGCAAGAGAGTTGCAGAAAGAATCAAGAGAGGTGCAGAACGAAGGAACAGAGGTGCAGAAAGAGGCAAGAGGGGTGCAGAAAGAGGGAAGAGGGGTGCGGAGAGAGGCACAAGGGTTGCAGGATGAAGGGATAGAGGTGCAGAAAAAAGCAAGAGAAGTGCAGAAAGAAGCAACAGAGGTGCAGGAAAAGGGATGAGGGGTGGAGACAGAGGCAAGAGAAGTGCAGAAAGAAGCAACAGAGATGCAAAAAGGGGGAACAGAGTTGGAGAAAGTGGAAAGAGGGGTGCAGAAAGAAGCAAGAGAGGTGCAGAAAGAAACAAAAGAAGAGCAGAAAGAAGGAACAGAGGTGCATAAAGAGGCAAGGGGGTGCAAAAAGAGGGAAGAGGGGTGCAGAAAGAGGCACAAGGGGTACAGAAAGAAGCATGAGGTGTACAGAAAGAAACAAAAGAAGTGCAGAAAGAAGGAACTGAGGTACAGAAAAAGGCAAGAGAGGTGCAGAAAGAGGCAAAAGGGGTGCAGAAAGAAGCAAGAGGTGAATAAAGAAACACAAGAAGTAGAGAAAGAAGGTACAGAGCTGCAGAAAGAGGCAAGAGGGGTGCACAAAGAGGGAAGAGGGGTGAGAAAGAGGCACGAGGAGTGCAGAAAGAAGCAAGAGGAGTGCAGAAAGAAGCAAGAGACGTGCAGAAAGAAACAAAAGAAGTACAAAAAGAAGGAATAGAGGTGCAGAAAGAAGCACAAGTGGTGCGGAAAGATGCAATAGAGGTGTAAAGAGAAGCAAGAGGAGTGCTGAAAGAAGCAACAGAGGTGCAGAAAGAGGCAAGAGGGGTACAAAAAGAGGGAAGAGGGGTACTGAAAGAGGCACAAGGTGTGCAGAAAGAAGCAAGAGATGTGCAGGAAGAAACAAATGAAGTACAGAAAGAGGCAAGAGGGGTGCAAAAAGAGGGAAGAGAGGTGCAGAAAGAAACAAAAGAAGTGTAGAAAGAAGCAACAGAGGTGCAGAAAGAGGCAAGAGGGGTGCAAAAAGAGGGAAAAGGGGTGCAGAAAGAGGCACGTGGGGTACAGAAAGAAGCAAGAGACGTGCAGAAAGAAACAAAAGAAGTACAGAAATAAGGAACAGAGGTGCAGAAAGAGGCAAGAGGGGTGTAGAAAGAAGCACGAGTGGTGCAGAAAGAAGCAAGAGGGGTGTAAAGAGAAGCAAGAGGAGTGCAGAAAGAAGCAACAGAGGTGCAGAAAGAGACAAGAGGGGAGCAAAAAGAGGGAAGAGGGGTGTAGAAAGAGGCATGAGGGGTGCAGAAAGAAGCAAGAGACGTGCAAGAAGAAACAAAAAAAGTACAGAAAGAGGCAAGAGGGGTGCAAAAAGAGTGAAGAGAGGTGCAGAAAGGAACAAAAGAAGTGCAGAAAGAAGCAACAGAGGTGCACAAAGAGGCAAGAGGGGTGCACAAAGAAGGAAAAGGGGTACAGAAAGAGGCACATGGGGTGCAGAAAGAAGCAAGAGACGTGCAGAAAGAAACAAAAGAAGTACAGATAGAAGGAGCAGAGGTGCAGAAAGAGGCAAGAGGGGTGTAGAAAGAAGCACGAGTGGTGCAGAAAGAAGCAAGAGAGGTGTAAAGAGAAGCAAGAGGAGTGCAGAAAGAAGCAACAGAGGTGCAGAAAGTGGCAAGAGGCGTGCAAAAAAAGGAAGAGGTGTGCAGAAATAGGCAGGAGGGGTGCAGAAAGAAGCAAGAGACGTGCAGGAAGAAACAAAAGAAGGAACAGAGGTGAAGAAAGAGGCAAGAGGGGTGCAGAAAGAGGGAAGATAGGTGCCGAAAAAGGCACAAGGGTTGCAGAAAGAAGGGACAGAGGTGCAGAAAGGAGCAAGAGAAGTGCTGAAAGAAGCAACAGAGGTGCAGAAAGAGGGATGAGGGGTGGAGAAAGAGGCAAGAAAAGTGCAGAAAGAAGCAACAGAGATGCAAAAAGTGGGAAGAGGGGTGGAGAAAGAGGCAAGAGGGGTGCAGAAAAAAGCAAGAGAGGTGCAGAAAGAAACAAAAGAAAAGCAGAAAGAAGGAACAGAGGTGCAGAAAGAGGCAAGAGGAGTGCAGAAAGTAACCCTGGGCGTAGTTCGCGAAGTAGCGCTACGCGAAGCTACGCGAAGTGCACTTCGCACTACGTGAGCTACGCGTGGCACTACGCGAACTGCGTGAGTGCGC
This sequence comes from Calotriton arnoldi, assembly GCA_963921515.1. Lineage (NCBI taxonomy): Eukaryota > Metazoa > Chordata > Amphibia > Caudata > Salamandridae > Calotriton > Calotriton arnoldi. Next base: position 129,585 of record CAWUFW010008721.1, on the reverse strand, counting down.
TGTTCGCGATGATTGCACAGTGCCGGATGCTTGTCCGCACTGTGCAATCATTGAAAACGGCATCTTGCACAGTGCGAGCTGTCTTTACTGCCGCTCGAGTAGATTTTTACTCGAGCGGCAGCTTTCTCAACGCGGACTGGTAGTTTCTCATCGCGAGCAGTCGCGAGCATACGCGACCACTAGCAATGAGAAACCTGACCTCACCGCGTTGAGAATCTTGCCGGGAGGTTTATTTTCCATGCTCGCGATCGGCAACTTGATGTTGCTGATCGCGAACGAGGAAAATGTCATTTTGCTTGCTCGCGGTCGCCAACTTGACGTTGAGGACCGCGAGCAAGCAAAAAATGACCGCTGCACTACGCTACGCTACGCTACGCGTGTTTGCACTGTGCTATGTGCAATTCGCGTAGTGCGAAGTAGCGCAAACTTCGCAAACTACGCGAGCGTAGCGTAGTGCTTTGCCCACCCTTAGCAGAAAGAGAGAAGAGGGGTGCAGAAAGAAGCATGAGTAATGCAGAAAGAAGCAAGAGAGGTGTAGAAAGAAGCAAGAGGAGTGCAGAAAGAAGCAACAGAGGTGCAGAAAGAGGCAAGAGGGGTGTAAAAAGAGGGGTGCAGAAAGAGGCACACAGGGTGCAGAAAGAAGCAAGAGACGTGCAGAAAGAAACAAAAGAAGTATAGAAAGAAGGAACAGAGGTGCAGAAAGAGGCAAGCGGGGTGCAAAAAGAGGGAAAAGGGGTGTAGAAAGAGGCAAGCGGGGTGCAAAAAGAGGGAAAAGGGGTGTAGAAAGAGGCGCGAGGAGTGCAGAAATAAGCAAGAGGAGTTCAGAAAGAAGCAACAGAGGTGCAGAAAGAGGCAAGAGGGGTGCAAAAAGAGGGAAAAGGGGTGTAGAAAGAGGCACGTGGGGTGCTGAAAGAAGCAAGAGACGTGCAGAAAGATTCAAAAGAAGTACAGAAAGAAGGAACAGAGGTGCATAAAGAGGCAAGTGGGGGGCAGAAAGAAGCACGAGTGGAGCAGAAAGAAGCAAGAGAGGTGTAGAAAGAAACAAAAGAAGAGCAGAAAGAAGGAACAGAGGTGCAGAAAGAGGCAAGATGAGTGCAGAAAGAGGGAAGAGGGGTGCAGAAAGAAGCTTGAGTGATGCAGAAAGCAGCAAAGAGGTGCTGAAAGAAGCAAGAGTTGTGTAGAAAGAAGCAACAGAGGTGCATAAAGAGGCAAGAGGGGTGCCAAAAGAGGGAAGAGGGGTGCTGAAAGAGGCACGAGGGGTGCAGAAAGAAGCAAGAGATGTACAGAAAGAACCAAAAGAAGTGCAGAAAGAAGGAACAGAGGTGCAGAAAGAGGCAAGAGGGGTGAAGAAAGAGGGAAGAGGGGTGGAGAAAGAGGCAAGGGGTACAGAAAGAAGCAGGAGAGCTACAGAAAGAAACAAAAGAAGTGCAGAAAGAAGGAACATAGGTGCAGAAAGAGGCAAGAGGGAGGCAAAAGAGGAAGAGGGGTGCAGAAAGAGGCACGAGTGGTGCAGAAAGAAGCAAGAGATGTGCAGAAAGAAACGAAAGAAGTGCAGAAAGAAGGAACAGAGGTACAAAAAGAGGCAGCAGGGGTGAAGAAGAAGGGAAGAGGGGTGGATAAAAAGGCAAGGGGGTGCAGAAAGAAGCAAGAGAGCTGCAGAAAGAAGGAACTGAGGTACAGAAAGAGGCAAGAGGAGTGCAGAAAGAGGCAAAAGGGGTGCAGAAAGAAGCAAGCGAGTGCAGAAAGAAACAAAAGAAGTGCAGAAAGAAGGAAAAGAGGTACAGAAAGAGGCAAGAGGGGAGCAGAAAGAAACAAAAGAAGTGCAGAAAGAAGGAACAGAGGTGCAGAACGAGGCAAGAGCAGTGCAGAAAGAGGGAAGAGGGGTGCAGAAAGAGGCACGAGGGGTGCAGAAAGAAGCAAGATAGGTGCAAAAGGAAGCAAGAGAACCTTATAAAGAAGCAACAAAGATGCAGAAAGGGGAAGTGGGGTGGAGAAAGAGGGATCCAGAAAGAAACAAAATAAGTGCAGAAAGAAGGAAGAGAGGTGCAGAAAGAGGCAAGAGGGGTAGAGAAAGAGGGAAGAGGGGTGTAAAAGAGGCACGAGGGGTGCAGAAACAAGCAAGAGTTGTGCAGAAAGAAGCAAGAGAGTTGTAGAAAGAATCAAAAGAGGTGCAGAACAAAGGAATAGAGGTGCAGAAAGAGGCAAGAGGGGTGCAGAAAGAGGGAAGAGGGGTGCAGAAAGAGGCACAAGGGTTGCAGGACGAAGGGATAGAGGTGCAGAAAAAAGCAAGAGAGGTGCAGAAAGAAGCAACAGATGTGCAGGAAAAGGGATGAGGGGTGGAGACAGAGGCAAGAGAAGTGCAGAAAGAAGCAACAGAGATGCAAAAAGGGGGAACAGAGTTGGAGAAAGTGGCAAGAGGGGTGCAGAAAGAAGCAAGAGAGGTGCAGAAAGAAACAAAAGAAGAGCAGAAAGAAGGAACAGAGGAGCAGAAAGATGCAAGAGGAGTTTAGAAAGAGGGAAGAGGGGTGCAGAAAGAGGCATGAGTGGTGCAGAAAGAAGCACAAAGGTGCAGAAAGAAGCAAGAGTAGTGCAGAAAGAAGCAACAGAGGTGCATAAAGAGGCAAAGGGGTGCAAAAAGAGGGAAGAGGGGTGCAGAAAGAGGCACGAGGGGTACAGAAAGAAGTATGAGGTGTACAGAAAGAAACAAAAGAAGTGCAGAAAGAAGGAACAGAGGTACAGAAAAAGGCAAGAGAGGTGCAGAAAGAGGCAAAAGTGGTGCACAAAGAGGGAAGAGGGGTGAGAAAGAGGCACGAGGAGTGCAGAAAGAAGCAAGAGGAGTGCAGAAAGAAGCAAGAGAGGTGCAGAATGAGGCAAGAGGGGTACAAAAAGAGGAAAAAGGGGTGCAGAAAGAGGCACATGGGGTGCAGAAAGAAGCAAGAGACGTGCAGAAAGAAACAAAAGAAGTACAAAAAGAAGGAACAGAGGTGCAGAAAGAAGCACGAGTGGTGCAGAAAGCAGCAATAGAGGTGTAAAGAGAAGCAAGAGGAGTGCTGAAAGAAGCAACAGAGGTGCAGAAAGAGGCAAGAGGGGTACAAAAAGAGGGAAGAGGGGTACTGAAAGAGGCACAAGGGGTGCAGAAAGAAGCAAGAGATGTGCAGGAAGAAACAAATGAAGTACAGAAAGAGGCAAGAGGGGTGCAAAAAGAAGCAAGAGACGTGCAGAAAGAAACAAAAGAAGTACAGAAAGAAGGAACAGAGGTGCAGAAAGAGGCAAGAGGGGTGTAGAAAGAAGCACGAGTGGTGCAGAAAGAAGCAAGAAGGGTGTAAAGAGAAGCAAGAGGAGTGCAGAAAGAAGCAACAGAGGAGCAGAAAGAGACAAGAGGGGAGAAAAAAGAGGGAAGAGGGGTGTAGAAAGAGGAACAAGAGGTGCAGAAAGAAGCAAGAGACGTGCAGGAAGAAACAAAAGAAGTACAGAAAGAGGCAAGAGGGGTGCAAACAGAGGGACGAGAGGTGCAGAAAGGAACAAAAGAAGTGCAGAAAGAAGCAACAGAGGTGCACAAAGAGGCAAGAGGGGTGCAAAAAGAAGGAAAAGGGGTGCAGAAAGAGGCACATGGGGTGCAGAAAGAAGCAAGAGACGTGCAGAAAGAAACAAAAGAAGTACAGATAGGAGCAGAGGTGCAGAAAGAGGCAAGAGGGGTGCAAAAAAAGGAAGAGGTGTGCAGAAAGAGGCAGGAGGGGTGCAGAAAGAAGCAAGAGACGTGCAGGAAGAAACAAAAGAAGTACAGAAAGAAGGAACAGAGGTGTAGAAAGAGGCAAGAGGGGTGCAGAAAGAGGGAAGATAGGTGCCGAAATAGGCACAAGGGTTGAAGAAAGAAGGGACAGAGGTGCAGAAAGGAGCAAAAGAAGTGCTGAAAGAAGCAACAGAGGTGCAGAAAGAGGGATGAGGGGTGGAGAAAGAGGCAAGAGAAGTGCAGAAAGAAGCAACAGAGATGCAAAAAGTGGGAAGAGGGGTGGAGAAAGAGGCAAGAGGGGTGCAGAAAAAAGCAAGAGAGGTGCAGAAAGAAACAAAAGAAAAGCAGAAAGAAGTAACAGAGGTGCAGAAAGAGGCAAGAGCAGTGCAGAAAGAGAGAAGAGGGGTGCAGAAAGAAGCGTGAGTAATGCAGAAAGAAGCAAGAGAGGTGTAGAAAGAAGCAAGAGGAGTGCAGAAAGAAGCAACAGAGGTACAGAAAGAGGCAAGAGGGGTGCAAAAAGAGGGGTGCAGAAAGAGGCACACAGGGTGCAGAAAGAAGCAAGAAACATGCAGAAAGAAACAAAAGAAGTATAGAAAGAAGGAACAGAGGTGCAGAAAGAGGCAAGCGGGGTGCAAAAAGAAGCACGAGTGGTGCAGAAAGAAGCAAGAGAGGTGTAAAGAGAAGCAAGAGGAGTGCAGAAAGAAGCAACAGAGGTGCAGAAAGAGGCAAGAGGGGTGCAACAAGATTGAAGAGGGGTGCAGAAAGAGGCACGAGGGGTGCAGAAAGAAGCAAGAGACGTGCAGGAAGAAACAAAAGAAGTACAGAAAGAGGCAAGAGGGGTGCAAAAAGAGGGAAGAGAGGTGCAGAAAGAAACAAAAGAAGTGCAGAAAGAAGCAACAGAGGTGCAGAAAGAGGCAAGAGGGGTGCAAAAAGAGGGAAAAGGGGTGCAGAAAGAGGCACATGGGGTGCAGAAAGAAGCAAGAGACGTGCAGAAAGAATCAAAAGAAGTACAGAAAGAAGGAACAGAGGTGCAGAAAGAGGCAAGTGGGGTGTAGAAAGAAGCACGTGTGGTGCAGAAAGAAGCAAGAGAGGTGTAAAGAGAAGCAAGAGGAGTGCAGAAAGAAGCAACAGAGGTGCAGAAAGAGGCAAGAGGGTTGCAAAAAGAGGGAAGAGGGGTGCAGAAAGAGGGAAGAGGGTTCATAAAGAGGCACAAGGGTTGCAGAAAGAAGGGACAGAGTTGCAGAAAGAAGCAAGAGAAGTGCAGTAAGAAGCAAGAGAGGTGCAGAAAGAGGGATGAAGGGTGGAGAAAGAGGCAAGAGAAGTGCAGAAAGAAGCAACAGAGATACAAAAAGGGGGAACAAGGGTGGAGAAAGTGGCAAGAGGGGTGCATAAAGAAGCTATAGAGGTGCAGAAAGAAACAAAAGAAGCCCAGAAAGAAGGAACAGAGGTGCAGAAAGAAGCAAGAGGAGTGCAGAAAGAGGGTAGAGGGGTGCAGAAAGAAACAAAAGAAGTACAGATAGGAGCAGAGGTGCAGAAAGAGGCAAGAGGGGTGCAAAAAAAAGAAGAAGTGTGCAGAAAGAGGCAGGAGGGGTGCAGAAAGAAGCTAGAGACGTGCAGGAAGAAACAAAAGAAGTACAGAAAGAAGGAACAGTAGGTGTAGAAAGAGGCAAGAGGGGTGCAGAAAGAGGGGAAGATAGGTGCAGAAATAGGCACAAGGGTTGAAGAAAGAAGGGACAGAGGTGCAGAAAGGAGCAAGAGAAGTGCTGAAAGAAGCAACAGAGGTGCAGAAAGAAGGATGAGGGGTGGAGACAGAGGCAAGAGAAGTGCAGAAAGGAAGCAACAGAGATACAGAAAGAGGTAAGAGGGGTGGAAAAAGGGGCAAGAGAGGTGCAGAAAAAAGCAAGAGAGGTGCAGAAAGAAACAAAAGAAAAGCAGAAAGAAGGAACAGAGGTGCAGAAAGAGGCAAGAGGAGTGCAGAAAGAGAGAAGAGGGTGCAGAAAGAAGTGTGAGTAATGCAGAAAGAAGCAAGAGAGGTGTAGAAAGAAGCAAGAGGAGTGCAGAAAGAAGTAACAGAGGTACAGAAAGAGGCAAGAGGGGTGCAAAAAGAGGGGTGCAGAAAGAGGCACACAGGGTGCAGAAAGAAGCAAGAGACGTGCAGAAAGAAACAAAAGAAGTATAGAAAGAAGGAACAGAGGTGCAGAAAGAGGCAAGCGGGGTGCAGAAAGAAGCACGAGTGGTGCAGAAAGAAGCAAGAGAGGTGTAAAGAGAAGCAAGAGGAGTGCAGAAAGAAGCAACAGAGGTGCAGAAAGAGGCAAGAGGGGTGCAACAAGATTGAAGAGGGGTGCAGAAAGAGGCACGAGGGGTGCAGAAAGAAGCAAGAGACGTGCAGGAAGAAACAAAAGAAGTACAGAAAGAGGCAAGAGGGGTGCAAAAAGGGGGAAGAGAGGTGCAGAAAGAGGCACATGGGGTGCAGAAAGAAGCAAGAGACGTGCAGAAAGAATCAAAAGAAGTACAGAAAGAAGGAACAGAGGTGCAGAAAGAGGCAAGTGGGGTGTAGAAAGAAGCACGAGTGGTGCAGAAAGAAGCAAGAGAGGTGTAAAGAGAAGCAAGAGGAGTGCAGAAAGAAGCAACAGAGGTGCAGAAAGAGGCAAGAGGGATGCAAAAAGAGGGAAGAGGGGTGCAGAAAGAGGGAAGAGGGTTCATAAAGAGGCACACGGGTTGCAGAAAGAAGGGACAGAGTTGCAGAAAGAAGCAAGAGAAGTGCAGAAAGAAGCAAGAGAGGTGCAGAAAGAGGGATGAGGGGTGGAGAAAGAGGCAAGAGAAGTGCAGAAAGAAGCAACAGAGATACAAAAAGGGGGAACAAGGGTGGAGAAAGTGGCAAGAGGGGTGCATAAAGAAGCTATAGAGGTGCAGAAAGAAACAAAAGAAGCCCAGAAAGAAGGAACAGAGGTGCAGAAAGAAGTAAGAGGAGTGCAGAAAGAGGGTAGAGGGGTGCAGAAAGAAACAAAAGAAGTAGAGATAGGAGCAGAGGTGCAGAAAGAGGCAAGAGGGGTGCAAAAAAAAGAAGAGGTGTGCAGAAAGAGGCAGGAGGGGTGCAGAAAGAAGCAAGAGACGTGCAGGAAGAAACAAAAGAAGTACAGAAAGAAGGAACAGTGGTGTAGAAAGAGGCAAGAGGGGTGCAGAAAGAGGGAAGATAGGTGCCGAAATAGGCACAAGGGTTGAAGAAAGAAGGGACAGAGGTGCAGAAAGGAGCAAAAGAAGTGCTGAAAGAAGCAACAGAGGTGCAGAAAGAAGGATGAGGGGTGGAGAAAGAGGCAAGAGAAGTGCAGAAAGAAGCAACAGAGATGCAAAAAGTGGGAAGAGGGGTGGAGAAAGAGGCAAGAGGGGTGCAGAAAAAAGCAAGAGAGGTGCAGAAAGAAACAAAAGAAAAGCAGAAAGAAGGAACAGAGGTGCAGAAAGAGGCAAGAGGAGTGCAGAAAGAGAGAAGAGGGGTGCAGAAAGAAGTGTGAGTAATGCAGAAAGAAGCAAGAGAGGTGTAGAAAGAAGCAAGAGGAGTGCAGAAAGAAGTAACAGAGGTACAGAAAGAGGCAAGAGGGGTGCAAAAAGAGGGGTGCAGAAAGAGGCACACAGGGTGCAGAAAGAAGCAAGAGACGTGCAGAAAGAAACAAAAGAAGTATAGAAAGAAGGAACAGAGGTGCAGAAAGAGGCAAGCGGGGTGCAGAAAGAAGCACGAGTGGTGCAGAAAGAAGCAAGAGAGGTGTAAAGAGAAGCAAGAGGAGTGCAGAAAGAAGCAACAGAGGTGCAGAAAGAGGCAAGAGGGTGCAACAAGATTGAAGAGGGGTGCAGAAAGAGGCACGAGGGGTGCAGAAAGAAGCAAGAGACGTGCAGGAAGAAACAAAAGAAATACAGAAAGAGGCAAGAGGGGTGCAAAAAGAGGGAAGAGAGGTGCAGAAAGAAACAAAAGAAGTGCAGAAAGAAGCAACAGAGGTGCAGAAAGAGGCAAGAGGGGTACAAAAAGAGGGAAAAAGGGTGCAGAAAGAGGCACATGGGGTGCAGAAAGAAGCAAGAGACGTGCAGAAAGAATCAAAAGAAGTACAGAAAGAAGGAACAGAGGTGCAGAAAGAAGCAAGTTGGGTGTAGAAAGAAGCACGAGTGGTGCAGAAAGAAGCAAGAGAGGTGTAAAGAGAAGCAAGAGGAGTGCAGAAAGAAGCAACAGAGGTGCAGAAAGAGGCAAGAGGGATGCAAAAAGAGGGAAGAGGGGTGCAGAAAGAGGGAAGAGGGTTCATAAAGAGGCACAAGGGTTGCAGAAAGAAGGGACAGAGTTGCAGAAAGAAGCAAGAGAAGTGCAGAAAGAAGCAAGAGAGGTGCAGAAAGAGGGATGAGGGGTGGAGAAAGAGGCAAGAGAAGTGCAGAAAGAAGCAACAGAGATACAAAAAGGGGGAACAAGGGTGGAGAAAGTGGCAAGAGGGGTGCAGAAAGAAGCTATAGAGGTGCAGAAAGAAACAAAAGAAGAGCAGAAAGAAGGAACAGAGGTGCAGAAAGAAGCAAGAGGAGTGCAGAAAGAGGGTAGAGGGGTGCAGAAAGAAGCACAAATGGTGCAGAAAGAAGGAAAGAGGTGTAGAATGAAGTAAGAGTAGTGCAGGAAGAAGCAACTGAGGTGCAGAAAGAGGCAAGAGGGGTGCAGAACGAGGGAAGAGGGGTGCAGAAAGAGGCACAAGGGGTGCAAAAAGAAGCAAGAGATGTGCACAAAGAAAGAAAAGAAGTGCAGAAAGAAGGAACAGAGGTTTAGAAAGGGGCAACAGTGGTGCAGAAAGAGGGAAGAGGGGTGCAGAAAGAGGCAAGGGGGTGCAGAAATAAGCATAAGAGCTGTAGAAAGAAACAAAAGAAGTGCAGAAAGAAGAAGGAACAGAGGTGCAGAAAGATGCAAGAGGGGTGCAGAAAGAGGCAAAAGGTGTACAGAAAGAAGCAAGAGGTGCAGAAAAAAACAAAAGAAGTGCAGAAAGAAGGAACAGAGGTGCAGAAAGGGGCAACAGTGGTGCAGAAAGAGGGAAGAGGGGTGCAGAAAGAGGCAAGGGGGTGCAGAAATAAGCATAAGAGCTGTAGAAAGAAACAAAAGAAGTGCAGAAAGAAGAAGGAACAGAGGTGCAGAAAGATGCAAGAGGGGTGCAGAAAGAGGCAAAAGGGGTACAGAAAGAAGCAAGAGGTTCAGAAAGAAACAAAAAAAGTGCAGAAAGAATCAACAGAGGTGCAGAAAGAGGCAAGAGGGATGCAAAAAGAGGGAAGAGGGGTGCATAAAGAGGCACGTGGGGTGCAGAAAGAAGCAAGGGATGTGCAGAAAGAAAGAACAGAGGTGCAGAAAGAGGCAGAGAAGGTGGATGGGAGGAGAAAGAGGCTAGGGGTGCAGAAAGAAGCAAGAGAGCTGCAGAAAGAAACAGAAGAAGTGCAGAAAGAATGAACAAAGATGCAGAAAGAGGCAAGAGGGGTGCAGAAATAGGGAAGAGGGGTGTAGAAAGAGGCAAAGGGGTTACAGATAGAAGTGAGAGGTGCAGAAAGAAACAAAAGTGCAGAAAGAAGGAACAGAGGTGCAGAAAGAGGCAAGAGGGGTGCGAGAAGAGGGGTGGGAAAGAGGCACAAGGGGTGCAGAAAGAAACAAGAGAGGTGCAGAAAGAAGCAACAGAGGCACAGAAAGAGGGAAGAGGGGTGGAGAAAGAGACAAGAGAAGTACAGAAAGAAGCAACAGAGATGCATAAAGGGTGAATAGGGGTGGAGAAAGAGGCAAGAGGGGTGCAGAAAGAAGTAAGAGAGGTGCCGAAAGAAACAAAAGAAGTGCAGAAAGAAGGAACAGAGGTGCAGAAAGAGGAAAGAGGTGTGCAGAAAGAGAAGAAGGGTGCAGACAGAGGCACGAGTGGTGCTGAAAGACGCAAGATAAGTGCAGAAAAAAGCAACAGAGATGCAGAAGGAGGAAAGAGGGGTGGAGAAAGAGGCAACAGAAGTGCAGAAAGAAGCAACAGACATGCAGAAAGGGGGAAGAGGGGTGGAGAAAGTGGCAAGAGGGGTGCAGAAAGAAGCAAGAGAGGTGCAGAAAGAAACAAAAGAAAATAAGTGCAGAAAGAAGGGACAGATGTGCAGAAAGGGGCAGGAGGGGTGCAGAAAGAGGCAGGAGGGGTGCAGAAAGAGGTAAGAGGGGTGCAGAAAGAGGGGTGCACAGATAAGCAAGTGAGGTGCAGAAGAGGCAACAGAGGCGCAGAAAGAGACAAAAGAGGTGCAGAAAGTAGAAGAGATGTGCAGAAAGAGGCAGAGGGGTGGAGAACCAGGGAAGAGGGGTGCAGAAAGAGCCAAGAGATGTGCAGAAAGAGGCAAGAGAAGTGCAGAAAAAGAAAGAAAGGTGCAGAAAGAAGCAACAGAAATGCAGAAAGAGGCAAAAGAGGAGCAGAAAGCACACCATTAGTACCAATTTAACACCCACATTTAGCAATAAGTAACAGGTGACCATTCTAGGTTTGCAAAGGACCTTCCACCACGCTGTCACACTTGTCGCTGCATTTTTGGTAACGTTTGAGCTAGAAATAAGGATTTTTTTGTTCAAATCTACAGATTAGGCAGCAGATGATGGATTATGTGGCTAATGCGGAAACTGTATAATTGTGCGAAAGTCGGTGCAGCCAAACAGTGGCATAATTCCAGTGGCCCTGCTCCTACCTCCAACTAGGTCCAGAAGTGCTCCTCAGTGATTCCTTCTTTTTTTGTCTCATTGAGTTCATAGTTTAGCTTCTATGGAAATGAGGAAGACTAAACCTGAAGTTACCACTCCACAACACAGACTACCATACCATATAATTAGTCTCCATAACACATAATCCCACTCTACATAATTCCTATACACTAAATACCACATACTTTCTATCCACATAATTTCACTGCACAACATACCACATAATTCCACTACACACAACGTACATCCACTCCACTCCAAAAAACATTAGTAAAAAACATTTACATTTACAATGCCAATAGGCGTAACTTTCGCAAATGCGAGACCTATTACATTCCAAATGCTTCTTTAACTATTAGTCACGTTTGCAGAGTGGTGGAGAAAGGGGGCTGGGCCTCCGACCATCGATCAGGAATTCCACTGCGTAGGACTTACAGGAGGTACCAGGAGGGCTTCTTGGCCCCGAAAGTCCCTCCGGAATAAAGTGGACTTCATCGCCCAACCCGTAGTGTGCCACGAGGCGCGTTTTCAGAATGGTGGAGAAAGGGGGGCGTGACCTCCGAAGACCTCTTAGCAATACCACTGTGTCGGACTTTCTGGAGGTAACAGGAGGGGTAGTTGGCCCCCAAGGACGTCCTTGGGGGCCAACTACCCCTCCTATTACCTCCAGTAAGTCCCACGCAACAGCATTGGTAAGTTCTCATAGCAGACCACGCCCCCTTTGCCCACCACTCTGCAAACGCGTTCCCTGGCACGCTTTTGGATGGAGATTAAAGTCCCCTTCGATGCTGGGGGTCCTTAGGGGCCAACTAGTCTACCTGACACCTCCAGTAAGCCCCACACAGTGGGATTGCTGAGAAGTGGACACAGGCCACGCCCCCTTTCTGCACCACTCTGCAAATGCGCCTCCTGGCATGCTCTTGGTTGGGGGATGAAGTCCCCTTCCCCCCTGAGGGTCCCTGGGGGCCAACTAGCCCTCCTGTTATCTCTAGTAAGCCCCACACAGCGGGATTGCTGAGAGTGGTCCGAGGCCACGCCCCCTTTTTACACCACTCTGCAAACGCGCCTCTTGGCGCACTGCTGCTTGGGGGATGAAGTCTACTTTAGTCCTGAGGTCCTCAGGACACAAGAGGACCTCATTGCCCCACCAGCAGTGCGCAAAGAGGCGCGTTTGCAGAGTGGTGTAAAAAGGGGCGTGGACTCTGACCACCTTTCAGCAATCCCACTGTGTGAGGCTTACTGGAGGTACCTGGTGGGCTAGTTGGCCCCTAAGGACCCTTAAGATTCTAGGGAACTTAATCTTCCAATCCAGAACGCGCCAGGAGGCGCGTTTGCACAGTGGTGCACGGAAGGGGGGCCTCCGGTGAGATGACGGTTTTTCTTTTCTTTTGATATTTTTAGAAGGGGGGCTGTGTGGCCCCTCTTCTCTAATATGTGTGGGGCTCTGGGGACCCCATCTCCCAGGGCCTGAGCCATTTTTTTACTTTTAAAAAAAAAATGGGGAGGGGGCCACGTGGCCCCCCTCCTGAGGCCGATTTCGGCCCCGGGGACCAGATTCCTCCAGGTCATGGCCATTTATTTTTTACGTTTATAGGAGGGGGGTCGCGCGGCCCCCCTCCTGAGGCCATTTTTGTCCCCGGGGACCCCATCCCCCAGGGCTTTGCCTCTTTATTTTTTTATTATTTATTGAATTACAGGAGGGGGCAGCGTGGCCCCCCTTCCCTGGGCCACTTCTGGCCCCAGGGACCCCATCCCCCGGGGCCTTGCCTCAGTTTTTTTTTTTTTTTTAATTAGGGGAGGGTGGCCGCGTTGCCCCCCTTCCCTGGCCATCCCCTAGGGCCGGCCCTAACGTTGGGGAATGTGGCAGAAGCCCCAATGCCACCGCACTCCCAGCCAGCTCCCCGCCTTCTGCGGGAGCCGGCATTGCTTTTGGACAAGGGGAACTGCTGACATGCAGCTCCCCTTGTCCAAAAGTAATCTGCTTTGCTTCATGGAAGCGAGAACAGATTTTTTGCTCTCGCTTCCATGAAGCGAAGCACAGTTTGCAATGACAGGGCGAGAGCCGTGCTCCCGCCCTGCCATTGTAAACTGCAATGTCCCGGGGGTGGGCACCCTGGGACATTGCCCGAGCAGGCCCTGGGGGGGTGGTGGTCCCCAAGGCCTTAGAGGGCTCTAGGATGGGGGCCGGGCGGCCCCCTCTCAACATGTAAATAGTCCCGGGGAGGGGGTGCTCCCCAGGGCCAGGGGTCCGCAACGGACCCCCGCACTTCAATAATTAGTGCCCAAGGGAGGTGGTGGCCCCCGGGGCAGTGTGGGGGGCCCAAGCCTCCCCACATTGACTTTTTAGAATAGCCCTAGGGAGGTGGTGGTCCCCAGGGCTAGGGGGCCCATGAGGCCCCCGCCCATTAATAAAGAAAGCTGCAGGGAGGTGTCGATCCCCGGGGCTTGGGGGGGCCCGCGAGCCCCCCGCCCATTATGACGGATACCCTGGGGAGGTGGTGGTCCCTGGGGCAGCATGGGGGGGCAGGAACCCCCCATGCAGTTTTTTTCATAAAGCCCCGGGGAGGTGGCAGTCCCCGGGCCTGCGGGGGGAGCCGTGTGCCCCCAGCGCATAATAAATAAAGCCCCGGGGAGGGGCCCCCGCACCCTAATAAAACATTGCCCCCGGGACCTAGCCCACCTGGGGGCTTAAAGAAATGAAGCGCGGGAGCAGGCCTAGGGGGTCAGGGTGTTTCTACCCTGCCCCCTTTTCTTGTCTTTTATCCTTTTTTCTCCTTTTTTCTTGTGACTCGGTTTTACCGAGTCACAAGATGGCTGCCAACTCTTCTTGGTTTGGAGTGATGACAGCCAATCAGCCAATCAAAATGAAGCTCGTGCTCGGGAGGGTTCGCAAATCCTCCTCGGCCACCAGATATCGATATTTTTTATTTTTTTAATTTCTCAGAAACTACTGAACGAACGTACACCATTTAAAAAAGCAGGCTTTCTGAACCAAGAGCTACCTTTTTGCCAAATTTGGTGTAATTCCGTTCAGCAGTTCGGGCTGTAGCTTTGTCTAAAGTTTCCTATGGAAATTAACATGGAGAAAACGTGTTTTGGGACCCCCCTTTTTTCTCGCCCCCCGCTTGACGAATCTCCCTGAAACTTTCAAGACCGGAGCTAACCGGAGCGCCCCATTAGTTTTGAAAATTTCACAAAGATTCGTCAAACGGCGTCAAAGATATTGGCAAATCAAAAGACGCTTTTCCTATGGAAACTAGGTCCCAAATATAACTACCTACTGGCGACCGCCAGTAGGTAATATATATATATACATTGACGAAGGCTAACGCCGAAACGCGTCTGTTTGCAGTAACCTAAGTGCGCAATAAATTCTGAATGAGGATTAACCCAACGTGAGTGCTGGTCCTTCCTTCTTGAGTGGAGCGAGAGTTTACAGCAGCTCTGCCGCCGCAGGACCGCAAGCACCCGTAGAAGAGTGCGGATACAACTGGGCAGAAGCAAGGATATATATATATATATATATATATATATATATATATATATATATATATGGAGAAACCAAAAGTCCTTAAAGCGCCCACTTAGCAGCAACTTGACAGGTACGGACCACACGGAGAGATTCCAATAAGTGCTTTTATTTCGGTGATAGATTCATTTCATTACAATCTTTCTTGTGGCAAGTGCCCAGCATTACGCGTTTCGCCTGCATCTCCGCAAGCTTGATCACACGACGCGCTGGACCAAGTACAAAGTATTTAAAGTAACACAGTGCAAAAACAACTCCTCCCTCCCAATAAAAACAGAAGACATACTATATACTATTAAGTCATAGTAGACCAGTAGAAACAATGTAGCAGGAAACAATACCCTCTATCATAAATAAATAAATGTTCAACCAGTGTTGAATGAACCTTAAAATTGGTACACATTAATACATATAAAAGGTAAGGTAAGTTCCTACATACATGAACACATGTAAAAGTATGTTACAAATTTAACTGGAGAAGAGAAAGTTGAATCCTAAAGTGCAAGTGCTAAAAGTTAAAAGTTAAAAGTTGATAATTAATTCACAGTATGGTACCGACTATTAAAAACCATAGTCCACTACATACTTGTGAGTCAAGGAGAACGAGCTAATGACTGTTTCAATGTACCTAAAGTGCAAGTGCAAAATAAACAATCCAGAAATATAAACAATTTCAAACGATATAGTTCTTCATCAAGTACGACCACTTCTAGAGTAATCAGAATAAAGTGCCAGTGCACTTGTAAGAACTAGATATTAAATATTAAAATGGGTGATGGGGATAACAAATATTCTATGTACCTCACCTTCTTAGTAACATACAGTACAACATAGTATTATGCCCAATACTAAGAAAAGATAGAAATAAGAAATATATCATGGATTACCGCACATGTGTCAACATTCTAACTAACAAGCCAATAAAAGATAAATGGAGAACAGTAAAGTAGTTAGAATGTAATTAAAACCTGTCTCAAACCGGCATAAGACTACGTAAAACCCAGTAAAACGAAGTAAAACCTAGCTAAAAACCCATAAAATGGATAAAAACCAGGAAAAACCAAGTAGACTAGGCCGAACGAGTCCCCCTACCAAGTCTAAAAACAGGCTTAAAAACCACATCTCCAACAACATAAACTCAATAACATAAACTCGACACTAAGGCTAAAAAATAATAATTAATAATAACACAGCCTGTTAATGAGAAATGTACTTTACAGAAAATTATAGAAAATTATACAAATCTTCTCCTGTATTTAATCCATTTGGCATCTTAGTGTCAAGAATTAAAATGTACTGAGATTCTAACTGGCGCAGTTTCCTTTCACGATTGCCACCCCTAGGTAATTTTGGTACAGCATCAATAACATAATACTTCAAATCATTTAAATTGTTATCATGTACAAGTTTGAAATGACGGGCAACAGGGTAACCAGGCTCAGAGTTCACTATTGCACGTAAATGCTGGAAGTATACGAATGTATACTTGCAGCTTAGTGCTGCCTACATACTTAAGCTGACATGAACATTGTAATATATAAACAGCATGATCAGTACGGCAAGTAAAAGGCCCTTTGATTTTGGTAGTTTTAGATTCAAACGCATTGGTATATTCGATAGTTTTAATACCGAATTTACAAGCCCTACATGACGAGCATTTGAAGAAACCTGTTCTTTTAGACAACCAGTTACTAGACGTGCTTACTTCTGGGCTGGATTTAACCAACACATCTCTCATAGCCGGTGCTCTTCTAAATGTTATTGATGGAGTGTCTGGTACAATTTGAGACAATGTTAAATCCGTTTTAATTATTGCCCAGTTTTTATATATAATGCGTCTTATCTGTTGTTCTTGACTGCTGTATGTAGTTATTAACCATATAGGTTCTGGTACTGTGAGTGGGTCTGCTGGTGTTTCTAAAGGAATCTCAGTGCATGTGCTCTCTAGATTGAGTATGCAGGTTTTATTTTCATGCTTGTTAGCTTTTGACATTGCTCCCTTTAGATCGGCTAAGTTATAACCTCGAGCTCGAAATCTATGAAAGGCTTCATCCTGACATATTTCACGGTCAGACTCCGAGCTACATATCCTTTTTATACGAAGAAACTCTCCGTATGGTATGCTCTTGATTAGGTGTCTAGGGTGCGAGCTTGTAGCATGCAGAACTGAGTTACCAGCTGTACTTTTCCTAAATAATTTTGTGTGTATAGCCCCATTCTTTACATAAAGCTCTACATCAAGGAACTGTGCTACTTCATTGCTTATGTGTGCGGTAAACTCTAAGTTGAGAGCATTATTATTAATGATGTTCACAAAACTACTGGCAGATTCAGCCGAACCCTGCCAGATCACACACACATCATCTATAAAGCGCCACCAATATAGAACATGGGTATCATACAGCGCTTTGTGGGTGCCCCTGAGGACATGCTCCTCCCACCAACCAACGTGCAAGCACGCATAACTGGGAGAGAAACATGCCCCCATGGCCACCCCCCGCAGCTGCTGATGAACCTCTTTGTTAAAAAGGAAGTAATTGTTATTGAGGCACAAGTCAATCATCTTCAGAAGCATGTTGTTATGTTGATACAATTCAATATCCCGCTTACTCAAATAATATTTTACTGCTTTCAGTCCATCTGAATGTTTGATGCTTGTGTATAATGAACATATGTCCATTACAATGAAGAAGCAATTTTCATCCCAAGCACAGGTTTGCACTTTTGATAGAAAATGACCTGTATCTTTGATATACGACGGTAGGTCCTCAACAAATGTACGTAGGAAGAAGTCCACATATTTTGACATAGCTTCCAAGAGGCTTTTTGCGCCGAAATAATCGGCCTTCCAGGAGTAGGTATTATTTGCTTATGCACCTTCGAGATAAAATATAGAACAGGAGTAATCGGATGATCATTTTTCCAAAAACTATGGGGCATATTAGCAAGACCGGCGATAAAATTATCGCCGTTTTAGCGGCAGGAAACTGCCGCTAAAACGGCGATAATGGGCTTGCTAATATGCGTTATGGAATTCCAATAGAAGCCCAGGTTAGATGTCCTGCACATCTAACCTGGGCTTCTATTGGAATTCTATAACGCATATTAGCAAGCCCATTATCGCCTGTTTCAGCGGCAGTTTCCTGCCGCTAAAACGGCGATAATTTTATCGCCGGTCTTGCTAATATGCCCCTATATTCGTTTTTACTTAACAGTCCTTCCCGTTTCCATTGTGCCAATTCCTTAAAAATAGTCTCTTTCAATAGTCTAAGGTCGTTGTATGACGCTTTCCTATAACACACTGTGTCTTTGAGATGGCGTTGTGCCTCCTCCATATACTGCGATCTGGGCCATATGACAATATTGCCACCTTTGTCCGCCTTATTTATGATAATCTCATTGTTGTCCTTTAATTTCCGCATGAGATTCGTATATTGAATTTCCGTGTATTTTTTTTGACGCTGTTTATTTAGAGTCTTACGATTTAAAGTTTTGAGCTCTTCAATGACACAGTCACTAAATATGTCGATAGCGTCCTTCGGCATCATGGGGATGAAGGTTGACGACGGTCGAAACGGACTGGTGGGATGAATATTACTATATATGCCCATCTCTCTAAGTTCATCCTGTGTCGAGGTGGTGGCTCCTTCCTCATCATGTGCCAGAGAATGCAAAGATCTAAGCGCATCAACATCTGACACCTTGAGAATATTAGTAGCAGTGCCTTGTTGAGAAATGAGGGTAGCTTTATCAGCAGCTTTGTTGAGTTTAAAATGTTTCCTCAGTTTAAATTTCCGAATAAATTTGAAGATGTCAATTCTTGTCTGGACATATTTAAAATAATTGGTGGGGCAAAAAGAAAGTCCTAAAGATAACAGTTGTAATTCAGCTACTGTCAGTTCAATATTGGACAAGTTTATCACCGTATTGTCAGAAATGCCTGATTTTACTGCTGTTGAGGCCATTTCCTCGCTCTCCAACCTCTCCCTCTGTTGCCGCTGCCTGACTTTCCTCCTTTGTTTCCTGCGTTTGTTCCGCCTTCTCCGATTTTCTTCGCAGGATTTCTGGGCCGTAATGTTTGACGGCGATCCTCGACTAAAAAACTGAGTTCTTCAGATGGTGAAAGATTGGTTGGTATTTGATTTGATTCATATACTCTTCCTCCATCTTCCGAGTCAGAACTGGTTGCTGCTGAACTGACTTCAGAGTCAGAGGCTTCATTGTTCGTTTGGATAGGTGCATCATTGCTCGGTGCTTTTGAGGCAAGTGCTTGGCGTTTACCGGAGTCAAATCTCTTTGAGAATGTAAAGATTCTTCCCAAGTCATAGTCTCGTTTGTCACGAGCAAATTTGTAGATCTTTCGTTCCTTTATAATTTCCTCATGTCTCTTTAAACGCTTGTCAATTTCATCCCTGCCTTTTTTAATTTGCTCCTTTTGCTCATGTTGTTCAAGTTGTTGATTCAATTCTTCTATTTCTTTCAGTATTTTGGTTCTGTCAATCTCGGCATATATATATCCTCCACATGCCTCCCCAAATGTAATAGAGAGGCAGCCGGCACTCGCAATCAAGGGGTTGTATCCTATTTAATCTGTCACATCACAGCAGGTACAGGTCCAACAGAGACGCGTTTCGGCAGAGGTTCTGCCTTCTTCAATCTATAGTGCGCCATTTTGGTATCCAATTTAAACACCTTAATTAATAAACACAAACGATGTACTTCATCTAAGCAGCACACCAACAGGTATGTTAAAATGTTGCAAGGGACAATGGGGCATATTTACGTTCCCTGGCGCAACCCTGCATATCAGCAGGGATGCGCCAGGGAAAATGCATCACGCAAGTTTACCCTTGCGCCACGTCCGATGCGCCGCATTTACAATGTGGCGCATCGTGGCGCAGAGATAAGCAGATGCGTGACGCATCTGCCGGCGGAAGGTTGGCGCAGTGCTGAAGCTGTGTCGCAAGCGCGACGCAACTCCAGCACTGTTCCAACCTTCCCTATCCCTAACATGGTGCGTCAATCCTTACGCCTGCTTGAAGCAGGCGTAAGGATTTGACGCACCAGCTGCCGAGAAAGTGACTGCGTGAAATCTTGTAGATTTCACTACGCTACTTTTCCGAGGCGTTCCTGCGCCGGAACGCCCTCCCCTGCGCCGGTACGCCCACATGAAACCTGACGCAGGTTTCTTGTGGCGCAGGGGTTTACTACGTGACGCATCTCCCTAGATGCGTCACGTTGTAAATATAGCCCAACGCGGCGCATGGTTTGCGTCGCCGCTGCGTCACATGCGTGACGCAACGGCGGCGCAAAAGTGGCACAAGGGGCTTGTAAATATGCCCCAATGTATTTTTAAAACATTAGAACACACTTCACACCCCCAATTGTCCAAATGCCTCTAATATATATAATTGCTCGATTGTCTATGGTTTTTACAATCCATCCTCTTGGGAGTAATGTGCGTGATGGCAGTATTCCACAACACGATGCGACAAAGTCCCAGTATGCATCTCAAGGTACAAGTTAACACCCGGACTGGAATGTGTTTTACAAAAAATGCATCTAGATTCTTAAAACCGCACGCACTATAATTAGTGTTAAAAATGATGTAATTCCACAATTTGGCCACCTAGTGCTCACTCTTAACAATCAAATCATGCTAAGCATGCCTTTCTAATTGAGGGACGTCCCGCCCTCGTAGTCTAAACCAGACTATGTTTACCCAAGTTGGAGTGTGCACATAACGGCGGCGACAATTAATAACATCAAGTCCTGAGTCCATTTGTGAATAAGACTGACAACTAGAAAAGGGTCCCTTGATCCCACCACTCAGCCAATCCCTTAGGTAGTGCCCAGTTCCACAAATAGGGGTGGTATTCCTAGGATGAGGTAAGCCTTTCGTGTCAGAATCCAGTCCCCGCCAAGGGAGTCTCAGCTCCCAGCGTCGAACCTCTTCGTTCACCTGGGCCACTTCCTCGTTTCCATTGCCACTTTCCCAGAGTGGGGGCACGCCTGCCTGATACATCACAAGAAAGAAAAATGTGAGGTATGCTGGCGTGCAGCCAGAACGCTGGTGGTGCATGGCAAAACTGCGCCACCGCTAGCGCAGTAAACATCCTCCATATGCCTCTCCAAATGTAATATATAGAGAATATATATATTACCTACTGGCGGTCGCCAGTAGGTAGTTATAGTTAGGACCTACTTTCCATAGGAAAAGCGTTTTTTGATTTGCCAATATCTTTGGCGCCGTTTGACGAATCTTCGCGACATTTTCAAAACTAATGGGGTGCTTCGGTCAGCTCCTGTCTTGAAAGTTTTGGGGTGATTCGTCAAGCGGGGGCCGAGAAAAAATGGGGATCCCAAAACGCGTTTTCCCCATGTTAATTTCTATAGGAAACTTTAGACACGGCTACAGCCCGAACTGCTAACGGAATTACACCAAATTTGGCAAAAAGGTAGCTCTTGGTTCAGAAAGCTACCTTTTTTTAAATGGTGTAAATCCGTTCAGTAGTTACAGAGAAATTCAAGAAATAAAAAATGTATATATCTGAGCACCGAGGAGGAGTCGCGACTCCTCCCGAGCACGAGCTTCATTCTAATTGGCTGCCAACACTCCAAACCAGGAAGTGTTGGCAGCCATCTTGTGACTTGGTAACCGAGTCACAAGAAAACAGAAAAAAGAAGATGAAAAACAAGAAAAGGGGGCAGGGTAAAAACCCCCTGACCCCCTAGGCCTGCTCAGGCCCAAAAAAAGTATTTTTAAAAAATAATTTCGGCCGAATTCATGCTGGGTGCGCGAATCTGGCTGAAATTATTTTTAAAAAATGAAGCGCGGTCTCCCGTGCTTCCTTTGTTAAAAAGCCCCCGGGTGGGCCAGGTCCCGGGGACAATTCTAAATTAAGGTGTGGGGGCCCGTGGGGGCCCCCACAGCCCCGGGGACCCGCGACCTCCCCGGGGCTTCATAATTTATGCACGTGGGGCACGCGGCTCCCCCGCAACCCCAGGGACCGCCACCTTCCAGGGGCTTTAATTAAAACAGGGCGGGGGGCTTCGCAGGACCCCCCAAGCCCCGGGGACCGCCACCTCCTCGGGGCTTTGTTAAAATTGGGTGGGGGGGCCTTGCGGCCCCCCCAAGCCCCGGGGACCACCACCTTCCCGGGGCTATAACTAATAGTTAGTGGGCCCCCCCACACTGCTCCGGGGTCCACCACCTCCCCGGGGCACTAAGTATTCAAATGCGGGGGTCCGTTATGGACCCGTGGCCCCGGGGACCACCACCTCCCCGGGGCTTTACAAATGATGGGAGGGGGGCCACATGGCCCCCCTCCAGGATCCCTTGATGGCCCTGGGGACCGCAACCCCCCAGGGCCAGCTCCTGCAATGTCCCGGGGTGCCCACCCCCGGGACATTGCTGTTTGCTATGGCAGGGCGGGAGCACGGCTCCCGCCCTGTCATAGCAAACTCTGCTTTGGTTTTTGGACGCGAGAGCAGGAAACCTGCGCTCGCTTCCAAAAACCAAAGCAGATTGCTTTTGCACAAGGGAAGCTGCATGTCAGCAGCTCCCCTTGTGCAAAAGCAATGACGGCTCCCGCAGGAGGCGGTAGCCGGCAGGGACTGTGGGGGTATTGGGGCTCCCCCCATGGTCCCCAACGGTGAGGCCAGGTCCCGGGGGATTGGGTCCCCGGGGCCAGAAGTTGCATGGAAGGGGGGGCCCACGCGGCCCCCCTCCCCTGTAATTGAAAATGGAAAAAAAATTAAAAAGCGGAAAGGCCGGCCCCGGGGATAGGGTCCCTGGGGCCATAATTGGCCTCTGGAGGGGGGCCACATGGCTCCCCTCCCCAAAATGTAAAAAAAAAAGAAAAAGGCTGCTAGGCCCCCCTCCCAAAAAAACATTAAAAAAAGAAAGCTGGCCAGGCCCCGAGGGATGGGGTCCTCAGGGCCATAATTGGCCTCTGGAGGGGGGACACACGGCTCCCCTCCCCAAAATGTAAAAAAAAAAAGAAAAAGGCTGCTAGGCCCCGGGGGATGGGGTCCCCGGGGCCAAAAGTAGCACAGGGTAGTGGGGCCACGGGGACCCCCTCCCATAAAATAACAAATTTAAATAAAAGAAAAAAGAAACCAGCAACTCTCCGGAGGCCCCGCCCCCTCCCTGCATGACTGCAAACGTACCCCCTGGTGCGTTCTAAGTTGGGGAATTAAGTCCCCTTGAATACTGAGGGTGCCTGGGGGCCAACTAGCCCACCAGGTACTTCCAGTAAGCGCCACCCAGCTGGATTGCAGAGAGGTGGTCCGAGGCCACGCCCCTTTTTACACCACTCTGCAAACACACCTCTTGGCGCACTGCTGGTGGGGCGATGAGGTCTTCTTGTGGTAGGTTGAGAGGAACGTGGGTCATGGAACAAGGGGTCCCCCTGAAGCCCTGGGTCACGCCAAGGCCCAGGTGAAAACACCCCTTCAGGCATTATTAAGTAGCACCGCTGAGGGTAGGAGCGGACAGAGAGAGGCTATTTCCCTTCGATAAGTGGCGAGGGGCTGCCAAACAGATTAGAGGGGATCCCTGGGACCCGTGAGGCTGGTTTCTGGTGCAGAGCAACCCGGGCAGCGACTTGCGCCCCCAGTCAATGAGCCCCTGGCTGACTGATCCGAGCGATTCTCTGCCCCTCCAGCAAGGTGATATCTGGACCCAACGGAGCCCTGCGCCAATGCCGCTGCACTCCCATCATCCTACCCAAGAAGTTCTCCCAGCCTGCGCAGGGGTGCGGAGCCGGGGTGACAAGGCGGGTTCCAGTTCCCCCCCGGATTTTGTTTTTTCCTGCTGCAGATCGGCCCCGACCAAGCGGTGGGCATAGGTCCCTATGCCACCCAAAAAAGCGCAGCCCACAGAGGTCTCCAGCTTCTTCACCCACACTACTAAAGGACCGGGCAGTGAAGTGGTAGCGCATCCAGATGGCGCTATGACGCTTACGCGGGAAGATTTGATGGCCTCACTATGAGAATTCAAACAAGAACTCAGGGACGATATCAAGGCTGACATGGGGGCCTCTTTCGATGCGTTCAAGGCTGAAATGGGGGGCCGGCTGGTGTCTCTGCAATTGGATGTCGACTCGATAGGGGCCCGCGTTCTTGACTTGGAAGCGAAGTATCAGGAGCTGGAAGACCGCGCGCGTCCCTTAGAGGCCCACTCTAATGAATTGCGATCTCAGCTGAAAGCCAAGGTGCTTCGCTGTGAAGACCTTGAAAATCGCTCCCGGCGGGACAACATTCGGGTGAGGGGCCTGAAAGAAGGCTGCGAAGGTCCCGATTTGGAAGCCTTCATGGTGGGGCTCTTTTCGGCGGTGCTGGGAGACTCTGAGCCAGAGGTGTGTCTTGAACGGGTCCACAGGGTGGGGCCCCACACTACAGGTGATTCCAGGAAACCCAGGGACGTGCTGGCAAAATTCAGCTCCTTCAAAACCAAGGAGCTGGTTCTTCAGAAGGCGCGAGCAGCCAACAAGGTGTCCTTCCAGGGCGCAACGTGCTCTCTTTACCAGGATGTAGCCCAAGCCACACTTGCTAGATGCCAGCTATTCCGTCCAGTCACGGCTGCCCTAAGAGACCGCAAGGTGAAATACAGATGGACCTACCCCTTTGGACTAGCCTTCTCACTTGACAACATGAACTACCACTGCACTGATCTGGATGAGACGTCGTCTATTCTGGGTATCGAGTTGCCTGCTCCAGCCCGAATGCCAGAATCGAGAGCGTGGGAGGAAACAACGGGCTCAAAGAAGCAAGGGGAGGGGTCCTTGGCTACAGCAACGGAGAGCTGGCAAGAACACTACGGGTTGATGAGGTACCTGCTCTATGCCGTCCACTTGCCGCGTGGCCTACAGGGGCCACGATCTGGCCCGCAGTTTGAGGGTCCTGGCAGGGGCCTTAGACTCAAGCCCTTCGGACATCGCCCACTCAGACTATTAAAGATGATGCTGGGGGGGTTTGATGGTGCTCTGGCCGTCAACAGCACTTATGGTTATCCCTAGCTAATATCATATTTGTGCCTAGGTAACAGCTCTCTGGGCCTTAGATGCGGAATTTGGACCGCCCCAGGTAATGCTCGAATTGCGGTTCTCCTCTGTGGTAGGGAACCCCTGAGCTTACGGTTATGGTTTATATTTGTTACTGTTAGTATTGTTTTGGTGTCACGGTACTTTATGCTTTTATTTTAGGTTGCTGTGGTACGATGGGAGGGGGAGGAGGGGAAGGGAGGGACATGTTCCCCGGAGACCAGTTGAGGCAACAAGCGGGAGGATTGAATACTAGCTGATGGGGATTAATTCCCTAACATGGAATGTAAAAGGCCTTAATTCCCCTAACAAAAGGAACCAGGTCTGGAAATTCCTAAATGACCACCAGATTAAAATATCTGCCCTGCAGGAGACGCAACTTTCACGCAAGGAGGAACAACGATTGAAGCATAGGGCCTATCTGCAGATTTTTCGCTCCTCAGCACACACTAAACACAATGGGGTGGCGCTCCTTTTTCAGGCCTCGATACCGTTTCTTCACCATGACACTAAAACTGACAAAGAGGGGAGGTTCTTGCTGGTTAGGGGAGAGCTGCGGGGTCGATCATGCACTATTTCCACGATTCATCGCCTAACACAGGGCAACATGATTTTCTAAACTCTTTTCTTGCCGCGCTAGAGGACTTTGCAAGGGGCAACATCTTACTGGTCGGAGACTTCAATCTGATATGGGAGTTGGCTGTTGACACTTCACACTCCCAGAGGGCAACGGGGGGATCTTCAGCAAACCACTTAAAGAGGCTATTAAGGGGTTGGGGTTAGTAGACGCCTGGAGGGCGGCCCATCCCACAACCCGGGACTACTCTTTCTTCTCACATTCACATAGGACATACTCCAGGATTGACCATGCATTCATAAGCCAGTCCCTTCTCTATACAGTAGCGGGATCCCAGTTTCATCCGATCTGCTTCTCTGATCACACACCATTAGAGCTGGTTCTCGACTGGCCTGCCCGCGCTCCAAACTTGCCAGGTGGTATTTCCCCAACTTCCTTTGTAGAGACCGGCTCCTCAGGGATGAGTTACGAAAAGCAATTACAGAATTTTTTTACCTCAACGACCCGGAGCAAACCTCCCTAGCCAATAATTGGGACGCCTTCAGGGCAGTTATCAGGGGTAAGTGTATTGAGCTAGAGGCCACACTCAAGACGCAGCAGAAGGGGGAACGCCTTCTTCTCGAAGGTGAGCTTCGCACTGCCGAGAATGACCATAAGTCTAAGCCTTTGGTCCAAACCCTCCGAAAGGTTACTTAGGTCAAGGGGAAGCTTCAAGCTATCTACGCTAATGGGGCTGAAAAGACCCTCCTACGATTACAGGCACACAGTTATGAGGGAGGGAACAAGGGAGGATCGCTATTGGCACGTCAGCTACGAGTGAGGCAGGAGAAGGACTACATCAAATGCATAGTCGATGGGAGGGGGTCTCCCACCAGAGTGAGCTGGGGAAAGCCAAAGCCTTTGGGGAATTTTATCACTCCCTGTATGCCGCAGACCAATTAGACGCGCGAGGCCAAGATAATACTTAGAGGCCCTCGACTTGCCCCAGTTTCCCGCCTACACCAACGAGGAGTTGAGTAGCCCCATTACTGCAGAAAAGGTCCAAAAGGCAATCGATTCTCTTAAGCTCCAAAAGGCGCCAGGCCCTGAAGGTCTTAATGCCCACTTCTATCGTACATTCGCTCCGGAAATAGTCCTCATCTGGTGACACTCTTCAATGATATCGCTGCCACACACAAGGTGACCCTCTCGATGGGGGAGGCGTTGATCTCCGTCATGCCCAAACAGAGGAAAAACCCCTCCAACTGAGCCTCTTACAGACCTAGAGCGCTCCTAAATCTGGATGCCAAGCTATATTCTAAAATCTTGGCTGCCCGCTTGGAGAAGGTCATGCTGTTCCTTGTACAGCCAGACCAAGCAGGCTTTATCAAGGGGAAGCAAACCTATGATAACCTCCGGAGAGTAATTCACATCATTGAGAAAGCACAGAGGAAGGCCATACCAGCGGTCCTTCTCTCGCTCGACGCGGAGAAGGCCTTTGACCGAGTTGCCTGGGCCTTTATGACTCGTACACTGCGTCGGTTTGGCTTCGCGGAGACCTTCATTGGAATGGTCTGGGCGAATTATTGTGCACCGCGTTCTAGGGTCGTGGTAAATGGGGTCGCCTCGGAACCTTTTATCATTTCGAGGGGCACCCGACAGGAGTGCCCTTTATCCCCCTTACCATTTGCGCTCAGCATACAACCTTTCGCAGAGCGCATTCGGTCCAACCCGGATATAGGGGGGGTTCCATTTGGCATGGACGAGCACAAGATATCCCTCTTTGCTGATGATGTGCTTCTTCCAGTCACGAGGCCGCAGTCTTCTCTCCCAGCGATCCAAGCTGAACTCGCCTCCTATGAACAGGCCTCGGGCTTCAAGGTGAACCTTTCAAAATCGATCCTTCTTAACCTCACGGTGCCTAAGGAGTCCATGCGGGCTATTGAAGATGCGACCCGCTTCCAGAGTGCGCACAAAGATATCACTTATCTCGGCATCAAACTCACCCCCAAACTGGAACACCTCTATGGAGCTAACTACCCTCCGTTGCTGCGCCAGCTAAAAGCTGATCTTGCTAGATGGCGGACGGCTTACCTCTCCTGGATAGGGCGGGCCAATGCCATAAAAATGAACGTTCTCCCGTGTTTACTATATCTCTTTCAGGGCCTTCCGATCTTAGTGAATCGGACGCTTTTCTCGGAACTGAAAACAATGGTTACCAAGTTTATATGGCAGGGGCAGAGGGCATGGCTCTCCAATCGCGTGTTAACTAGATTGAGGGAAGAGGGGGGATTGGCCTTGCCGGACTTCCTGGGATACTATAGGGCAGCTCAACTTAGGGTGATTACGGAATGGTCCCTCCGAGAGTCGGAAAAACTCTGGCTCCATATGGATCGACAAATAACAGGGAGAACGATCTGGGATTTCTTGTGGAAACAAAAACACCATCGACCACGCAATGCCTATATCAGAACTCCTACGGCGACCACCTTAGGGATTTGGGATATATTGAATAGATCCACCCCTCTCACCACCTTCCCTTCCCCCTATACGCCCATCCATTTCAACCTCGAGTTTCCTCCTGCGTTACGGGAGGGGCCATTTGAGGCTTGGCGAGAGGGTGGCTGTCTCATGTTTTCCCATCTGTTTGAGGGGGGGAAACTGTTAACCTTCCAGGAATGTATTCAAGCCTTTCACCTCCAGCCATCTGAGGAATTCCACTATGTGCAGCTTAAGCATTGGGTCCTTCAACCACAGATACGGCAGGCCGCCACTAGGGACTTACTTCCCATTGAGAAATTTGTGCACTCAGGGGCCTCTTCAAGGGGGACCGTCTCCTTCCTCAACTCACTCATATGAGCATTGGGTTCCCATCATGCCCCTAGACACCAAAGGTTCTGGGATGCACTTTTAGACACCCCATTGCAGAAGAAACAATGGTCCTCACTATATAGAGATATTCCTAAGTTCAATCGCTCCATGTTTCTAAGGGAAGCTCATAACAAAATTATGTACGAATGGTACCTACACCCCCAGAAGCTTCACACCATCTTCCCTAATTCCTCGGATAGGTGCTGGAGGGGCTGTGGGTTGCAGGGTGACTTTAGGCACATCCGGTGGGACTGTCCTCACATCAAGCCCTTCTGGAAGGAGGTACTTGCACAAATCAAACTGATTTTGGGCTATCCGATTCCAGACACACTAGAACACACTCTCTTGGGGATCCGGGGTCCCAACTTGAAGCGCCAAACGCATGGGGATCGGTCCGTAATGTGGCTGTGCCTCGGGGCCGCTAAGATGGCTGTGGTGGCTGCTTGGGAGAAAGCAGAAGCCCCCTCCCTCACTCAATGGCACGCCAGGCTGTGGCGCGCACTGGCGACGGAGAGAATGGCAGACATCGTAGAAGACTCTCGCAAGGGATTTGACTATGTGTGGGCCCCCCTGGTCGAATATCTATCTGAAGGGTTGCCTCTGTTTGCTTGTGGCCTGAGGCTGCAAGCTCTCCATCTCTTTCACAGCTAGAGCTTCGATTGGCTCCCCCGTCTCGCTGAGGGGGCTCCCGGGATGGAGGGACTCCCCTCTACCTGGGGCCAGGCCTTTACCTGCAACTACATTTGAATTTTCTTTGACCTTGACACCTTAGTTTGAATTTTTGTGTTTTCTTGTTATGAGTTGGGGGGAGGTGGAGGGGGGATGGGAAGGTAGATCACCATGGTCTTTGCAGATCTCCCATGGGATCAAGATGCTGTCTGCAATTGTGGGATCCAGTGGAAACCTGGGAGGGGTACGTGGAGCATATTTAAAGTTTGCTGATTCCTAGTCCACAAACTGTATTTGATACTTTAGCACCCTGTAACGGCCGGCATATACGATGCATTGGGGTCTCCTTCCTCTGTATGATGTTTTTTCTGTGTACTGTTATATTTTTGAAACCAATAAAAAGATATTTGACAAAGGTCTTGTCTTGCCCCAAATGTCCTGCCAAAGGCACATCACGAGCCAAACCCAGTAGGAAGGCTCTGAAGCGCTGGGGTACCACCAGCACATGGACTGACCCAGGCTCAGCAACCTTAGGCTCGCTATACAGGAGACCATTCTCCCAGTATATCCAATGTGATCCGGACTGATCACCTGCTGCCTGGTTTGCAGCTTGCTGCTGCAAACCCATGAGAGAAGGGCACGTCTGCTGCTCCTGGCAGAACTCCTCAAGGTGGGTCCTCCTTCTTGCTGCCAATCGGTCAGCTCAGGCAGGTCCCCCAGTTCAGCTACCTGTTCCCTTGTAGGCTCCAGGGCACCCCCCTCAGAGTCTACCTCCTCCTGGACCATGGGAACTTCGGGGCCAGTTTCCCGTGCCCCCTGCCTCTTCTCTTCCCGGCAGGCACCTGGGCCACTCTTTCAGGCTCCAGGTCCTCTTGAATGCCCTTACTGGCTGCCATTGACGGAGTGGTCACACATGCCCACTCAGGCAGACCCAACAACTCCAAATGAGACCTCCGCTCCACCTTCGCCCAAGCGGAGCTCTGCAAATCATTGCCTAGCAGACAGTCTACAGGCATGGATGGCCTCACAGCTACTCTCAAGGTACTTGAGACCCCCCTCACTCAAAGGGAACCTGTGCCACTTTGCAGAGGCACTCTGAATTGTCAGCGGCAACTACTGGGTAGAATGTGTTGGGGACCACCTGCTCTTCAGACACCAGCCGACAACTGACAGCTGTCACACTGGCTCTGGTGTCTCTCAGAGCCTCAGAGCCACTGCCTGTACTTCTTAGTGTTATCAGGCAGATGAGTCCTTGGGACCATCCCACTGTATCCTAAAGAGACCAGGGACATCTCTGCAGGACCCCACCCACCTTGGGCACCCGACTCCTCCCCCAAGGCTACACTAGCCTGTTCCTGGGGCGGTGCACCAGTGGGTGCATTGGTAACCAGTTTGGGACACTTAGGATCCCCCCGGAAGTGGCCCACCTGACCACAACTAAAACAGGTCTTAGGACTCTTCTGCACAGGCTTACCTGGTGGGACCCATGGTTTCGTTTAAGTGGGAGGCTGGGAACCCTTACCTTGGTTCCCTTGGGGATTACTTTGGGGCCCTTTTTGGAACTCCTTTTGTTTACCTTTGTCCCCCCCCACTCTTCTGCTGGGGACCCTGCCCACCCTTGGCGGAGTCTCCCACAAGACCTTTGTGGACCCTGGTACTGACCCAGTGGTCCGCCTCCACAGCAAGCTTCCTGGGATCAGTCAGCTTACTATCAATCAGGTGCTGGTGTAGCTCTGGAAAACAACTACTGGACAAGGGCTCCCATGCAACCAAATCATAGAGCCCCTGCAAGTCAGTTACCTTGCTACCCTTCACCCATCCATCCAGTGCTCTGCAAAAGTAAGATACATACTCCACCCAAGTACTTGACTCCAGCTTCTTGTAGTTCCTAAATTTCTGCCTATAAAGCTCTGGGGTCAACCCATACCTGGCTATCAAGGCTTCTTTCATGGGGGCATAGGACATCTGATCCTCAGTGGGCAAAGCTAGTAAGGTTTCCCTCCCTTCACTTATGAAGCGGCCCCACAACCCCGCTCCCCAATCTCTCTCAGGGACCCGGTGGGACTTCATCCCTATCTCTTAGGCCTTAAACCACTGCCCAATGTCCTCATGCTTCATGAAATCTTTGATCACATATTTGGGGATGTATACTTTTCCTTCCCCATGCACTGATGGTGTGCTGCCACCAGAGGGAGTGATCTCTAGGCTCTTCGCTTTCAGCGCTAGCTCCCTCAACACTCTCTCATGCTCTAAAAGCATCTTCTTTTCCTCCATGGCCAATTTCTTGCTCTCTAACTCCAACCTCTTATTCTCTAAGTCACCCTGGCCCCCCAGCTTGAGATTAGCAAGCTCCATTTCATGCACTCTGCTTTTCTCCCTGTCCTCCAATTCCTCTGGAGACAGACCCCTTGAAGATACACTGCTGCCTTCCCTGGGAGGCACTCCCCCCCTCAGTTAGGCCCACTAGCCCATCCTGCTGCCCTTCTAAATTTTCCCCCTCCACCATAGACTCCTCGGTCTGCCCACTGGCATTCCTTGCTTCCAACAGGCCCTCAGCGCCTTTTGGAACACCTCCTTCCTTGTGAGGCCTCTCACAGAGATTTTAAATCTTTTACAGATGGTTTTAAGTTGTGGCACAGTGTAGGCATCAACCCTCTCCTCTTCAAATTCAATATCCACAGATGCAATGGATGCTGGTTTACTCATGGTGAAAATTGGCAGTTCTCAAGATGCAAAAAATCCCAAGGAAAAACTCTACCAAAATGTATGTGGTTGTGTAATGGTCTGCACTCACTAATAGTGTACACCAATCACTGTATGTAAATCACAAATGCAAGTCCAGGATCCTCACCGCTGACCACCAATGTTAGAAATGGGGGTCTCTAGTTGGCAGAGGTAGGTACCTTTGTCCAAATAGGGACCCTTGCTTCTAGTCAGAGAAAGGGGGATACACTCCTAAAATAAACCCTGCTCACCCCCTTGGTAGCTTGGCACGAGCAGACAGGCTTATCTCAGAGGCAGTGTGTAAAGCATTTGTGAACACATACAGTAACACAGTGAAAACACTACAAATGGACACCACACCAGTTTAGAAAAATAAGTAATCTTTATCTAAACCCAAAACAAGACCAAACGACAATAATCCACAATACAGTAGCAAAAATATCCTTAAAAATAGGTTATTCACTTAAATCAAGTTCCTAGCAACAGATAACTCCACCTGGAGTTATTACGAGGTCGTGACAGATGAAAATTCCAAAGTACGGCACCGACTGCGAGGTGCGAGGCGTTGGGCCCGAAGTCAAATAGACCCACAAAGAACAGTACCTGTAATTGATGAAAACAAAGACGGTGCACAGGGTTGGGGAGGTTATGCTTCGTTGACTCCGGCGTCGTCGGTTCCTTACGACCCCAGGGGAGGTGATGCCTCTGTTCCTTACTGCAGTGCAGGGGAGGTGAGACGTCGGTTCCTTACTGTGTCGGGGAGGTGACGACAGTGCGATGTCGATGGATTTGGGAGTCACCCACATCGAGAATCGGCTTCGCGTTGATGAAGCACCGGCACCGATGAAGTTGGGGCTGCGGTTTGAGTCAGGACGGTGCGTCGTGAACGTCACGAGCGGTGTCCTCGGCTCCGGTGCAGGCAGCGGCCTCGATGACGGCTTCGGAGTTGATGCGGCACGGTGTCAGCAGGCGTCGGGCCTACGGTGCAAGTCGGGGCGGAGCGTCGTGCTCTTCACGAGAGGTGCCCACTGCTTCGATGCAGGTTACAGCGTCGCTCGCCAGCGTCGGTGTTGCAATTTCCTTCTGTAGCAGCTGAAACAGCAGTTCCAGATGCAGAGAGACAGAAGGGATGAAGTCTTTGTGTTCCTGAGACTTCAGAACAGGAGGCAAGCTCAGTTTCAAGCCCTTGGAGATCTTCTTCTTCAAGCAGGTGGCAAAGCAAACAGCAAAGTCCTTTTCTCCTTTCCTTGGCAGCAAGTAGCCACTGCAGGCCAACCCCCAAACAGCAAACAGCACAGGGGCAGTATTCCTCCTCAGCTTATCCGTTCTATTCCTTGGCAAAGGTTCCTCTTGATTTCCCAGAAGTGATCTAAAAGTCTGGGGTCTGGGCCCCTCTTTTTATACACCAAAATCCTTTGTTCTCTGACGGCAGAGAGTGTCTGTACCCAGCCAAAACCAGTTCTGTCCTTACTGGTGCATCTTCCTGGCAAGAGGTGGAGACAGCATTGTTGAAGGCAGACCAGGCCCATTCAGGTGAAAAGGAAATCTCCTCCCCCTACTCTAAATGTAGCCCAGGTCTATTCAGCCCAGCCCTGACTCATCAGACTTCTGGAGCCACTGCCCTTCTCCAGCCCCTGTCATCCAAAAGCCAGACATGCAATACACAAACCTAACAGAGGCACACTGGATGGTTAGGCAAGAAAATACCTGCTTTCTAAAAGTGGTATTTTCAAACATAGAATGTAAAAATCACCCTCACTAAAAGATGTATTTTAACATTCTGAGTTCAGGCATACTAAACTTTATTTTCCTATCTTGTTCCCAGGGTCAGTTATGTTTATAAAATGTTATAAACAAACTCCCCATTCTGGCCTAAGGGAACAGATAGCCTTGCAATAGTGAAAATTGAAATTGGCTGTATTTCACTATCAGGACATACCACACACATCAGGGCATGTCCTACCTTTCACATACAATGCACCCTGCCCACAGGGGTACCTTGGGCCTACCTTAGGGGTGACTAATATGTAGAAAAGGGAAGGTTTAGGGACTGGCAAGTGTGTGCACTTGCCAAGTCGACATGGCAGTCCCAGACTGCACACAGGCTCTGCAATGACAGGCCTGAGTCACATTTTACAAGCTGCTTCTGTGGGTGGCACAATAAGTGCTGCAAGCCCACCAGCAGCATTTGATTTACAGGCCCTGGGTACACATAGTGCACTGTACTAGGTTCTGACAAGTAAACCAAATAAGCCAATCATGGAATCACTAATCCATAACAATACTTTACAAAGGGAGCACTTGCCCTTTGGAACTGAACAGCAGTGGCAAAGTGCCCAAAGCATCTAGACCAGCCAAAATGGAGTCCAACACACAGCAAAACACAGGAGGTAAAGGCAAAAAAATGGAAGGGAGACCCACGTCAATGGTGCCAGGTCTGACAAAGGTCCACATGTGGAGCGACAACGTAATTTTTTACGGTCGCTACATTGACGACATCATTATGATATGGCATGGTACGGTTGAAAGTTTAGACATGTATCATGCTTATTTAAACAAGAACAATCATAATGTTAAACTGACTATTCAATACTCAGACCAGCATTGAGTTTCTTGATCTAAGACTATTTATAAATAGAACTAGTATACATAGCGATATGTATAAGAAAAAGACGTCGTGTAATAGTTATCTGCACGCTACTAGTGCCCACCCTCAGTCCATCATTAAAGCCATACCTTATGGTTAAATGGTTCGCGCAAGACGCAATTGCAGTATGGATAAAGATTTTACTAGAAACATCGATCAAATTAAAACTAATTTCTCCAAAAGGGGCTAT
Organism: Calotriton arnoldi; assembly: GCA_963921515.1. NCBI lineage: Eukaryota > Metazoa > Chordata > Amphibia > Caudata > Salamandridae > Calotriton > Calotriton arnoldi. The sequence continues at coordinate 95,911 of CAWUFW010008721.1, read as the reverse complement.
GATAAAACATGCCTAGACACTGCAGAGAAAAGAGTTTTGTCTCTAGATAGGAAGGAGACACTAATGTCTAATGTCAGAAGAAATTGGCATACTAAAAAATATGATTCAGAGGTTTTATTTATTACAGAGCATAATGTCTTTAGTAATCACATCTATAATATTTTGAGAAAAAACTGGCATATGCTTGAGATTGAAGGCCTTCCTGTTAATATAACATCTAATAAACCCAGAGTTGTTTACAGGAAGAGTAGGACATTAAAAGACATATTAAGTCCTAGTTATGTTACTAGTACTCAAATTTCGAATAGGACATGGCTACCAGAAAGACCTTTGGGTTTTTATACATGTGGAAATTGCTGCATATGTAAACTTGGTTTAAGCAAATACAAAAAATTCAGTAGCAGTCAATCGAGGGAATTTTTTATAAATTGCTTTATTAACTGTAATACAACATTTACTGTTTACATGATCATATGTGCTTGTAAAAAGATGTATATTGGCAGTAGTATTCGTAGTCTCAAATTGCGAATTCAAGAGCATGTGAGAGCCATAAGAAACTGTGATGTCAAATATCCAGTTGCTATGCACATATACCATGATCATCCAAATGATAAGACTATCACCTTTTGTGGTATTGATCATGTTAAGATGCCAGTGAGAGGAGGTGATAGGGAGCTGACTCTCAGACAGCGTGAGGCATCTTGGATTTGTCGGCTCAGGACTAATAAGTTTGGACTCAATACTAATGATGAGCTACATTATTTTTTGTGAGACATTAGAGAGAATGCTTGTTAACATAACACATTAACTAGAAATGGAAACATGTTGTTGTTATTGGGTTATGTTGCTAATGGGCAATTATATAGCAAGATAGATTGCCCACTTAAGAATTAGTTGATTGCGTTTGACTGTACATGCTCTTCTTGTCTAAAATGTATCTACTTACCATCTGGGTATGAGTTTGAAATATAATGTGTCTATCATAAATATTGGACACAATATTTTCACATGGACTATATATTGCACATTGAATACAACTTTTGTTAATATGTTGTCATGATGATTGAACATTATTTGCCATGTTTAAAATAGGAGCCCCTTATATATAGCTGGGGCGGTGTAGATATTATGTATTAATGTAAGATAATCCTTCTTTTCTTTGAACTGATTAAATACACAGCTCTTTTTCAAATGTGAAAAATGCTTGGATTTTGATTGAGATATCTGTGCATATGTTGCACATGCAATGGTTAAAGGAAAAAAAACACTGTACTATGCACTTTATCCTTTTTTGCAGTGCCATATGTCTTTTGTGATACAATGTAAAGTCCTAGTATATTGTACATTTTGTTTTTCTTTACATTGTCATGTGTCTTCTGAGTTATTATTTAACTTTTAAATCTAACTGCAATAGATTATTTCATGTAAATGTCTAGCCTGTTAGGATTACATCATGTTTAATGAATTAGCAGGACTGCTACACAGAGCTTGTTTCGTCTATACTAATCACCTTTTAATAATGGCCGACAGTCTTTTGCATCGGTTTAGGTTTAAACATACAATTAACTATAGAGTTTTTAAATATAATAGGGGCAAATGTAGCCTGTTAGGTATGACTCTACTGCCTGTGTGGTAGGTGTATGGACTAATAATTCTATTTTTTCACACACATAGCGTATTTAAAAAATTGTCGTATTTACAATTTCGACATTGCTGCATCTTTATTGAAATTAAAATTAGCATCATAATTTACTTAATTTCTTTGGCCTTCTCACATTTATCGACCTGTACCCCATGAATCAATATGTTAGGACAAGCACATCGGTTTGTTATTTTATTGTTCTAAGATGGCCGCTATCTTTACCAGTCCATTTGCGGCGGTTGCAGACGTCGCTGTTTGTTAACTGAAACCAGGTGTTGTATATTTCCGGGCGGTGGCTTTAAAAATGCCCGCTTCCGGTTGTTCGGTTTCGAATCAAGAAACAGGTACATTTGAGCTACGGGCTACCATGCCTTACTGGTGAGTTTCTTTGGGCTGTTTTATTGTGTTACACATCCTCTAGATATCCCATTGATGTGTCAGTCCTTTATAAATGAGCGGGTTTTAATACATGCTCGCTCTTTGTTTTTAAAAAAAACGACATGGTCGCATAGATCGAGTCACTTATGAGTTAAGGCATGTATTAGCAAGTCTATAATTTTAATAATATTGATATATCACATTATACAGCGTGAGAGATGGGGAGGTTAAGATGGCCGCTGCTCGTGCACTCCAATACATTATGTTGGTTGATGTACGATTTGATATCGAATATTTGAAGTTGTTCGCAATTATAAGTCTCATGTTTCATTCGTAATGATAACTTTTACACACGAGGCTGTGTGTTCAGCGATCGTGAATTGATTTGGAATAATGTTTTATTGCTATAAATGGCAAAAGTGGTACAATTGTTTTCTTGCATTTTGATCGCTAGTGTCTTTATAAAGTTCTGCTAACTCTAAAGGGACTACTTTTTGTGTCATTACTGTGCCATAACTGTTATCCTTTAAACATCAGTGTAAGGCACACAATTGGGTACTTAGTGCATGAGGCAAACACATATAAATTGATTTATAGTCGTGTCCGAATAAAGATATGATTAGTTTTCATTGTTGTGAAGATGGTCTATGTACTACCATGACTTTGAATATACACATGATTCTATTCATCTTAATTATCGGGATTGTTGTTTGTATAGTACTAATTGGTGTCACTCTACAAACTATACTTGGAGGTATTAAAATCTATATATAGGATACTCCCATATCATTTTGTTCAAATTACGTGTGGTCATACCATCTACTCTCACATTAAATGAACTGTTATGGACACTCATCAAATATGGTCAATAGTGCATTGAATGTTTCCTGTGTGTTGAGATTAGTTGCTTTTACTTTGGATAGTTTTTATGTGTGAATAAGAAACATAATCTTGTTGGTGATAATACAATCATTGATTTATTGCATAAAGTTTTATAGCACTTTGCAATGGTTTTCCTTGTCTCTGCTCTCGCTCTTATTGATCTCTTATTTGTTTTGTTATATGTGATACTGAAATAGACATTGTCTTATTATTTAAACGTCTATTATTTTAGATAATGTTTACTACATAAGAAGTCTTCCGGTTGAATTGTATAAATGTCAGAGTGAGCATCCACTTTTGCTACTCTATGAAGGTACGATATTAATAATCATTGTTTATTTATCCATTATTGTATCTTCTGGACTGCTTTGTGAGCTCTCTATTATAGTGTTAATTGAACTGTAGCATTTTCTTATATAAATTGTCCCTGTTTTAGCTTATTATATATAGGCCTCCATACAGTTTTAAGGGATATATCCCTTATTATCACAAGGTTACAAGTTCTATGGTAATTGTTGTAAATATTAGGTTTTTTTAAATTGCAATGTTTGTGTTTTAATCGTTTGTATGTAAAGCACTCACCTTTTTTTAAAAATTGCACTTCTCCTGCTTCTTTCTGCGTCGGCTATGGCTATGATCTTCTCTTTTTAAGAAACAATGAAATAAAGAGAAAATCCTGTTAAGATATGCACATCGGTGATCTGGACATCTTTCTGTGTGCTCATTGCTTTCTCAAATTATCGATATTGAACTGTTATAAATCTGTTGAATAGTGCTGAACCCTTTTGTGTTTAAAGTTGTTACAGGATTCTTTCCTAGTTAAGGAGTACAGAGGGGAGTACTCTTTGGTTCTTTGCACTATAAGAAACTTCAAGACACTTTTTTCATTTGTTAGGTGCGGTCTCGAACAGCCTCTACCCTCTTTCCTTGTTGTATTTCAAAGGTTCACTATTAATCGACTGTCAGACTGTTAGGACTACCAAATATAAAACAGCAATCCTAAGCATATCACTGTTGTAAGTCTGACCAAGTTTGTGAAAGTATACATGCGTGTCTATGCTTTTACCTACTGACATGTTACATAAGAAAACCATACAAATACTTGAATACCTGTATTTCAAACAGCATACTCTGTAAATATGTGTACAAAAAGGTGTATGTATTTCTTTCTGCTCATAATACAGGGCACATGGGTATTCAATAGTATATTTGAGGGGCTTTATAACACCTATATACATAAGATATGTCTGCCTGTGCAACTGAATGACAGAGCAGAACGGAGAACATTTAAACATCTATAGGAGATGCTACCCACTTTTTAAGCTACCATCTTCAGATGCATAAACACATGTGAGAATACATATACAAGTAGACATATACCTCAGTCACAAGAGCATGCAGTCTTTTAAACTTGACAGCTTGCACTTCCCATTTGAGTACAGAAAGAGGTGAGAGTAGTACAGAAAGAGGCAAAAGAAGTACTGAAAGAGGCAAGAGTGGTGCAGAAAGAGGGAAGACGAGTAGAAAAAGAGGCAACAGGGGTGCAGAAAGAAGCAAGAGAAGTGGAGAAAGAAGCAACAGAGGGGAAGAAAGAGGCAAGAAAGGTACAGAAAGAGGAAAGAGAGGTGCAGAAAGAGGCAAGAGACGTGCAGAAATAAGAAATAGAGGTACAGAAAGAGGCAAAAGAAGTGCAGAAAGTGGCAAGAGAGGAGCAGAAACAGGCAGGAGAGGTGCAGAAAGAGGGAACAGTGTGCAGACAGAGGCAAGAGAGGTACAGAAAGAGGGAAGAGGGGTGCAGAAAGATGCAAGAGGGGTACAGAAACAAGCAAGCGAGGTGCAGAAAGAGGCAACAGAGGTGCAGAAAGAGGCAAGAGAGGTGCAGAAACAGGCAAGAGAAGTGCAGAAAGAGGCAACAGAAGTGCTGAAAGAAGCAACAGAGGTATAGAAAGAAGCAAGTGAAATGATGAAAGAGGCAAGTGAAGTGCTGAAAGAGTCAGGAGGAGTGCAGAAACAGACAAGAGAGGTACACAAAGAGACAAGTGAGGTGCAGAAACAGGCAAGAGCGGTGCAGAAAGAGGCAAGAGAAGTGCAGAAAGAAGCAACAGAGGTGCAGAAGGAGGCAAGAGAACTGCAGAAAGAGGCAAGAGACATGCAGAAAGAAGAAAAAGGGGTGCAGAAAGAGGTAAGAGGGGTGTGGAAAGAAGCAAGAGAGGTGCGGAAAAAAGCAAGAGAAGTGCAGAAAGAACCAACGGAGGTGCAGAAAGAGGCAAAAGGGGTGCAGAAGGAGGAAATAGAACTGCAGAAAGAGGCAAGAGAGTTGCAGAAACAGGCCAAAGAGGTACAGAAAGAGGGACCAGGGGTGCAGACAGAGGCAAGAGAGGTGCAGAAAGAAGCAATAGAGGTGCACAAAGAAGCAATAGAGGTACAGAAAGAAGCAGGAGAAGTGCAGAAAGATGCAACAGAGGTGCAGGAAGAGGCAAGAGGGGTGGAGAAAGAGGCAAGAGAGGTACACAAAGAGGGAAGAAGGGTGCAGAAAGAGGCAAGAAGGTTGCAGAAAGAAGCAAGAGAGGTGTAGAAAGAAGCAAAAGAAGTGCAGAAATATGCAACAGAGGTGCAGAAAGAGGCAAGAGATGTGCAGAAAGAGGCAAGAGAGATGCAGAAATAGGCAGGAGAGGTCCAGAAAGAGGGAACAGGGGTGCAGAAAGATGCAAGAGCGGTAAAGAAAGAAGGAAGAGGGGTGCAGAAAGAAGCAAGTGAGGTGCAGGAAGAGGCAACAGAGGTGCAGAAACAGGCAAGAGAGGTGCAGAAAGAGGCAAAATAGGTGCAGAAAGAGGCAAGAGAGGTGCAGAAAGAGGGAAGAGGGATGCAGAACGAGGCAAGAGGGGTGAAGAAAGAAGCAAGTGAGGTGAAGAAAGATGCAACAGAGGTGCAGAAAGAGGCAAGAGATGTGCAGAAACAGGAAAGAGAAGTGCAGAAAGAGGCAAGAGAGGTGCAGAAAAAGGCAGGAGAGGTCCAGAAAGAGGGAACAGGGGTGCAGAAAGAGGCAAGAGCAGTAAAGAAAGAAGGAAGAGGGGTGCAGAAAGAAGCAAGTGAGGTGCAGAAACAGGCAAGAGAGGTGCAGAAACAGGCAACAGAAGTGCAGAAAGAGGCAACAGAAGTGCTGAAAGAAGCATCAGAGGTGCAGAAAGAAGTGAGAGAGGTGATGAAAGAGACAAGACAGTTGCAGAAAGAAACAAGAGATGTACAGAAAAAAGCAAGAGAAGTGCAGAAAGAGGCAAGAGAGGTGCAGAAACAGGCAAGAGGTGTGCAGAAAGAGGCAAGAGAAGTGCAGAAAGAACAATAGAGGTGCAGAAGGAGGCAAGAGAACTGCAGAAAGAGGCAAGAGATGTGCAGAAAGAGGAAAGGGGAACAGAAAGAGGCAAGAGGGGTGCAGAAAGAAGCAAGAGAGGTAAGAAAAAAGCAAGAGAAGTACAGAAAGAACCAACGGAGGTGCAGAAAGAGGCAAAAAGGGTGCAGAAAGAGGCAAGAGAAGTGCAGAAAGAAGCAACAGAGCTGCAGAAAGAGGCAAGAGAACTGTAGAAAGAGGCAAGCGAGGTGCAGAAAGAGGGAAGAGGGATGCAGAAAGAGGCAAGAGAGGTGCAGAAAGAGGCAAGAGGGGTGCAGAAAGAGGCAGGAGGGGTGAAGAAAGAAGCAAGTGAGGTGAAGAAAGATGCAACAGAGGTGTAGAAAGAGGCAAGAGAGGTGCAGAAACAGGAAAGAGAAGTGCAGAAAGAGGCAAGAGAAGTGCTGAAAGAAGCAACAGAAGTATAGAAAGAAGCAATAGAAGTGATGAACGAGACAAGAGAGTTGCAGAAAGAAACAAGAGAAGTGCAGAAAAAAGCAAGAGAAGTGCAGAAAGAGGCAAGTGAGGTGCAGAAAGAGGCTGGATAAGTGCAGAAAGAGGTAAGTGAGGTACAGAAACAGGCAAGAGGAGTACAGAAATAGCCAAGGGAAGTGCTGAAAGAAGCAATAGAGGTGCAGAAGGAGGCACGAGAACTGCAGAAAGAGGCAAGAGAGTTGCAGAAACAGGTGAGAGAGGTACAGAAATAGGAAAGACGGGTGCAGAAAGAGGCAAGAGGGGTGCATAAAGAGGCAACAGAAGTGCAGAAAGAAGCAACAGAGGTGCAGAAAGAGGCAGGAGACCTGCAGAAAGAGACAAGAGAAGTTCAGAAAGAGGCAAGAGAGGTGCAGAAAGAAGCAATAGAGGTGCAAAAAGAAGCAATAGAGGTGCAGAAAGAAGCACTATAGGTGCAGAAAGAAGCAATACAGGTGCAGAAAGAAGCAAGGGGGTGCAGAAAGGGGCAAGAGAAGTGCAGAAAGAAGTAACAGAAATGCAGAAAGAGGCAAGAGAAGTGAAGAAAGACACAATAGAAGTGCAGAAAGAGGCAAGAGAGGTGCAGAAAGAGGGAAGAGGGGTGTAGGAAGAGGGAAGAGGGGTGCAGAAAGAAGCAAGAGAGGTGCAGAAAGAAGCAAGAGAAGTGCAGAAAGAAGCAACAGAGGTGCATAAAGAAGCAAAGAGGGTGCAGAAAGAAGCAAGAAAGGTGCAGAAAGAAGCAAGGGAAGTGCAGAAAGAAGCAAGTGAGGTGCAGAAAGAGGAAACAGAAGTGCAGAAAGAGGCAAGAGATGTGCAGAAAGAGGCAAAAGAGGTGCAGAAAGAGGCAAGAGTGGTGCAGAAGGAGGCAAGAGAACTGCAGAAAGAGGCAAGAGAGTTGCAGAAACAGGTGAGAGAGGTACAGAAATAGGAAAGAGGGGTACAGAAAGAGGCAGGAGGGGTGCAGAAAGAAGTAAGAGAGATGCAGAAAAAAGCAAGAGAAGTGCAGAAAGAACCAACGGAGGTGCAGAAAAAGGTAAGAGGGGTGCAGAAAGAGGCAACAGAAGTGCAGAAAGAAGCAACAGATGTGCAGAAAGAGGCAAGAGAACTGCAGAAAGAGACACGAGAGGTGCAGAAAGAGGCAAGAGAAGTGCAGAAAGAGGGAAGAGGGGTGCAGAAAGAGGCAAGAAGTGTGCACAAAGAAGCAATAGAGGTGCAAAAAGAAGCAATAGAGGTGCAGAAAGAAGCAAGAGAAGTGCAGAAAGAAGCAATAGAGGTGCAGAAAGAGGCAAGGGGGTGCAGAAAGGGGCAAGAGAAGTGCAGAAAGAAGTTTCAGAAATGCAGAAAGAGGCAAAAGAAGTGAAGAAAGACGCAAGAGAAGTGCAGAAAGAGGCAAGAGAGGTGCAGAAGGAGTGAAGAGGGGTGCAGGAAGAGGAAAGAGGGGTGCAGAAAGAAGCAAGAGAGGTGCAGAAAGAAGCAAGAGAAGTGCAGAAAGAAGCAACAGAGGCGCAGAAAGAGGCAAACGGGGTGCAGAAAGAAGCAAGAAAGGTGCAGAAAGAAGCAAGGGAAGTGCAGAAAGAAGTAAGTGAGGTGCAGAAAGAGGAAACAGAAGTGCTTAAAGAAGCAAGAGAGGTGCAGAAAGAGGCAAAAGAGGTGCAGAAAGAGGCAAGAGAGGTACAGAAAGAGGGAAGAGGGATACAGAAAGAGGCAAGAGGGGCAAAGAAAGAAGAAAGTGAGGTGAAGAAAGATGCAACAGAGGTGCAGAAAGAGGCAAGAGAGGTGCAGAAATAGGAAAGAGAAGTGCAGAAAGAGGCAAGAGAAGTGCTGAAAGAAGCAACAGAGGTATAGAAAGAAGCAATTGAATCGATGTAAGAGACAAGAGAGTTGAAGAAAGAAACAAGAGAGGTGCAGAAAAAAGCAAGAGGAGTGCAGAAAGAGGCAAGTGAGGTGCAGAAAGAGGCTGGATAAGTGCAAAAAGAGGCAAGAGAGGTGCAGAAAGAGGCAAGTGAGGTACAGAAACAGGCACGAAGGGGTGCAGAAATAGCCAAGGGAAGTGCTGAAAGAAGCAACAGAGGTGCAAAAGGAGGCAAGAGTACTGCAGAAAGAGGCAAGAGAGTTGCAGAAACAGGTGAGAGAGGTGCAGAAATAGGAAAGAAGGGTGCAGAAAGAGGCAAGAGGGGTGTAGAAAGAAGCAAGAGAGATGCTTATAAAAGCAAGAGAAGTGCAGAAAGAACCAACAAAGGTGCAGAAATAGGTAAGAGGGGTGCAGAAAGAGGCAACAGAAGTGCAGAAAGAAGCAACAGAGGTGCAGAAAGAGGCAAGAGAACTGCAGAAAGAGACAAGAAAGGTGCAGAAAGAGGCTAGAGAGGTGCAGAAAGAAGGAAGAAGGGTGCAGAAAGAGGCAAGAAGGGCGCACAAAGCAGTAATAGAGGTGCAAAAAGAAGCAATAGTGGTGCAGAAAGAAGCAAGAGAAATGCAGAAAGAAGCAACAGCAGTGCAGAAAGAGGCAAGAGTGTGCAGAAAGAGGCAAGAGAAATGCAGAAAGAAGTAACAGAAATGCAGAAAGAGGCAAGAGAAGTGAAGAAAGACGCAAGAGAAGTGCAGAAATAGGCAAGAGAGGTGCAGAAAGAGGGAAGAGGGGTGCAGGAAGAGGGAAGAGGGATGCAGAAAGAAGCAAGAGAGGTGCAGAAAGAAGCAAGAGAAGTGCAGAAAGAAGCAACAGAGGTGCAGAAAGAGGCAAACGGGGTACAGAAAGAAGCAAGAAAGGTGCAGAAAGAAGCAAGGGAAGTGCAGAAAGAAGCAAGTGAGGTGCAGAAAGATGAAAGAGAAGTGCAGAAAGAGGCAAGAGAGGTGCAGAAAGAGGGAAGAGGGTGCAGAAAGAGGGAAGAGAAGTGCAGAAAGAGGCAAGAGAGATGCAGAAGAAAAAATCAAGAGAGGTGCACAAAAAAGCAAGAGAGGTGCAGAAAGAAGGGAGTTGCCGAAAGAGGTAGAGATGTCCAGAAAGAGGCAAGAGAAGTGCAGAAAAAGGAAGAAATGTGCACAAAGAAGCCAGAGAAATGTAGAATGAGGCAAGAGGGGCGCAGAACGAAGCAAGAGTGTTTTGCACACCATTAGTACCAATTCAACACCCACTTTAACAATAAGTAACAGGTGACCATTCCAGGTTTGCAAAGGGCCTTGCACCACGCTTTAACAGTTGTCGCTGAATTTTTGGTAACGTTTGAGCCGTTTGAGCTAGAAACAAGGTTTTTTTTGTTCAAATCTGCAGATTATGCGGCACATGATGGATTATGTGGCAAGTGCGGAAAATGTATAACTATGCGAAAAACGGTGCAGCCAAACAGTCGCATAATTCCAGTGGCCCTGCTCATACCTCCGACTAGTTCCAGAAGTGCTCCTCAATGGTTCCTTTTTTTTTTGTCTCATTGAGTTTATAGTTTAGCTTTTATGGAAACGAGGGAGACTAAACCTGAGGTTACCACTCCACAACACAGACTACCATACCACATAATTACTCTCCATAACACATAATCCCACTCTACATAATTCCTATACACTAAATAACACGTGCTTTCTATCCACATAATTTCACTGCACAACCTACCACATAATTTCACTACACACAACATACATCCACTCCACTCCAAAAAACATTAGTAAAAAATGTTTACATTTACAACGCAAATAGCCCTAACTTTCGCAAATGCGAGACCTATTACATTGCAAATGCTTCTTTAACTAGTAGAGAGGTGGAGAAAGGGGGCTGGGCCTCCGACCAGCGTTCAGGAATTCCACTGCATAGGAGTTACAGGAGGTACTAGGAGGGCTTCTTGGCCCCCAAAGTCCCTCAGAGTAAAGTGGACTTCATCCCCCAACCAGTAATGTGCCAGGAGGCGCGTCTGCAGAGTGGTGGAGAAATGGGGGCGTGGCCTCCGAAGACCTCTTAGCAATCCCACTGTGTGGGACTTACTGGAGGTAACAGGAGTGGTCATTTACCCACCCTATTACCTCCAGTAAGTCACACACAGCAGGATTGGTAAGTTCTCAAAGCAGGCCATGCCCCCTTTTTACACCACTCTGCAAACGCACCTCCTGGTGCACTGCTGCTTGGGGAATGAAGTCCACTTTTGTCCTGAGGTCCTCTGGACACAAGAGGACCTCATCGCCCCACCAGCAGTGCACCAAGAGGCGTGTTTGCAGAGTGGTGTAAAAAGAGGCGTGTCCTCGGACCACCTCTCAGCAATCCCACTGTGTAGGGCTTACTGGAGGTACCTGGTGGGCTAGTTGGCCCCTAAGGACCCGTAGGATTCAAGGGGACTTAATCCCCATCCAGAACGCCCCAGGAGGCACGTTTTCAGAGTGGTGCAGGGAGGGGGCGGGTCCTCCGGCGAGTTGCCAGTTTCTTTTTTTTAAAACATTTTTAGGAAGGGGGCTGTGTGGCCCCCCTTTCCTTAACCCTTTTTGGCCCCGGGGACCCCATCCCACGGGGCCTAACCCATTGTTTTTCTTTTTAAATTGAAAAGGGAGGGGGTGCGAGGCTCCCCTCCCGAGGCTGATTAGGGCCCCGGAGACCTCATCCCCCGGGGCTAGGCCTCTCTTTATTTTTTTATCATTACAGGGGAGGGGGGCCATGCAGCCCCCCCTTCCTAGGCCGATTTTTGCCCGGGGGACCCCATCCCCTGGTGCCCGGCCTTTTTAAAAAAGAATTAAAATATTCTTTTAAGGAAGGGTGGCCGTGTGGCCCCCCTTTCCTGGGCCGATGTAGCCCCAGGGACCCCATCCCCCGGGGCATGGGCAATTATTTTTTAAATTTGTTTCCTCCCGGGCCATTTTTGGCCTCAGGGACCCTATCCCCTGGGGCCCGGCCTCACCTTGGGGATTTGCTTTTGGGCAAAAGGAGCTGCATGTTTTCAGCTCCCTTTGTCCAAAAGCAGTGCCATCTCCCCCAGTAGGCGGGGAGCCGGCAGGGACCACGGGCCATTGGGGCTCCTCCCGCGGTCCCTGCGGGCTCCCCTCCTCCTGCGGTTGTTGGTAGGCGACATCTTGTGTGCAATCATTGAGACGCCGGGTGGCCAAGACCTTACAATGTGATTCATTCACTTTGTACAGAAGTCTGCATGGAGAACCCAATCCCTCCAGACACTCAAGTCCCTATTACACCTAGCCTTCACCCTGTATGGACCCTTTGCAAATAGGTGACCTCTTATGCATAATCCATGAGGCGTGGGTGACCAAGCCCCTACAAACACAGCGTTCACTTTGTACACAAGTCTTCTCAGAAGCCTTTCTCCCACCAGACAAAGGCTGCATTAGGTGGCCAAGCCCCAACTACATACTGACTTCACTCTGTCACCGACCTTTTGCGAGTAGGCAACCTCTTATGCTCAATGAGTGAGACAAGGGTGGCCAAGCCTCTACAATGCACAGCTTTCACTTTGTACAGAAGTCTTCACAGAGAGCAAACTCCCTCTAGAAACTCGAGGGATTTTAGGTGGCCAAGCCCCTACTACATCAATTCTAGCCCTGTGCACAACTGTTGGTCGACATCCCACTCCCTCAAGGCACCTAAGCCCCCTTAGGTGGTTAAGGCTGTGCCATTCAGAACCTTTACTCTGTGTACACATTTTCACAAAGAGACCACTCCCACAAGACTCTGAAGCTTTTATCTGTTCAAGCCCCTACTATCCACAGCTTTCACCCTGTGCATACATTTTTACGTGGACTCACAACTTCCAGACTCCCAAATTCTGTTACTTTGTCAAGTCTCTAAAACACACAACCTTTGTTCTAGACACAACTCTTTATGTAGAGCCGCCCACTCCCTCCAGACACTGAAGCTCCATTAGCTGTTGAAACCCCCACTACTCATAGCCTTGACCCTGCACACAGCTTTTCATGGAGATCCACTACCTCCAGACTCCTAAACTCAGTTAAGTGATACAGCTCCTACTACATACAAGCTTTGACCTGTGCACAATTCTTCTTGAAAAGCCCACTCTCTCCAGAAATTCAAACCTCATTAGGAAGCCAACTATTTTACAAAAGCGTATGCTCTTCAAAGTATAAATGCCATAGAAATTCTGCTGTCGATGCAGCTCACTAAATACCTTTCAATGTGATGAGCGTATAGCAAACTGTCACACTTATGGGATGATGTCATCAGTGATATCATCAGTAGTGTCATCAATGATGTAATTTGAACCGTTGAACAGAAAACAGTGGTCCTGGACCTATCTATTCACATAAATACCTACTATGGACAATTAATTATTTAGTAAGAATTTCGAGCATACATATAGTCAGCTCACGGTTACAAAGAATCCAATTAGTTAAAGTACTTAGATGTGCAACAACCATTAGTTTTCAAAAAAGGCATGTATTTAATCACAAAATTGGCAGACGGTAAACATATTACTTGGTTATCATTTAGAAGAGAAAAGGAGATTGCTCCAAAGGAACGTGCAAGGCAAGTGCTCTGGTGTGAAGTGAGTGAGAAATTGGAGGGGGAGAAAAATCCCAAAACAAAATCAGAAAGCAAAATATAATAATTATATAAATGCGATTGATAACAAATACTCAATCTCTGAGGCCTGGCCAGTGATGGTTAATTATGCAATTAATGTGTACAACATGTTTCACAAACAATAGAGAAGTATATCATCTTATGCAAGGTAGGGGAAATGACATGTGGTCCAGGCCTTCTGGGGGTGGGCATTGACGTTTCGACCCAACTTGTGGGCAAGGAGGGTAATTGGAACCTCAGCCTGCGGGTCTTCCTCAGGACATGGGGAAACAAAAAAGCAACCTGAACACGGTGTTGGTAGATATAGCTACCGGTATGACCACCCGCCTCAATGTTGCGGTATGGTACCCGTTAGGCTCCAGAAGAGTCCATAATGTACCAGGGAGAACGTATCCTTGTCCGCGTATATGTAGCTGTGTAGTGACCGATTTAAATCAATATACAATTCAGAATTCCATCAGCAACTTTATCGACATGTACATCGGTCCTCACTCCAACGCGGTACCGTCAGCAATGAATGATGTAATTGAACATCATGAGTGATGTAATATCTGAGGTCATAAGCAGTGCATGGCAGGGGTGAAGGTTATAGTTAGCTTGCTGAGCTGATGAATTTTTGTGTTTTTTCTGGTTTAAAACATAACATTATAAATATGTTATTTTATTTTCCCAGATTTTTGCCTTCTGTAGGTGAACCCGTTGTTGTTAGCATTAGAGCTCTGTGCAATTTGCTCCTGATAATCAGTGGTAAAGTGCCTTTGCTCCCCATTTTAACATGGTAAAATTGGCATCCTTCTAATTGTCACATTTAATTCTTAATTCACTTATAAGTCGCTAGTATATTGTACTATATGTCCTTAGGGACTGTGAATTAACTGTTATGCATGCGCTGCCGAACTCATTGTACCACCCACTAAAGTTGCACTGAAAAATATGTTGCAAGCCTGCCATTGCAGTCTGGAGTGCAGTTTTAAACTCTAATTTTGATCCCACAAAAGAAACCTTTTTGCAATGCCTAAAACTTCCTTTTTGATACTTTTAAGTCATCCATATAGTAGGCGCTAAATGCCCATAGGGCAGAGTATATGCTATTTAAAAAGCAGGACATGTATACTTAAGTTTTACCTGTCCTGGCAGTGAAAAACTTTCAAAGTCTTTTTTTGGGTTGTGGCAAGGCTGACTCTCCCATAGCAACGCACTAGATTACATTATAACTCCTTATAATGTATAACTTCAGTTTGGGATTAGGTTGGAAAATGATTCAAAGAATTATTCAAATAGGGATTCCAGCCAACCTATAGGTACAGTCAGATTATAAATGACTATTATGAAAATGCTACTTTTAGAAAGTTGACTTTTTCATTCCTAAGCCAGAAGTGCCTTTCTGTCAGTGTCCAGGGTCAGCTGACTGTTAATGGCTCTCTTGTGTTGTGAGGTGTATTCCTTCCAGACAGTAGATAGTGGGCCTGGGTGTGGAGAGGAGAGTGTTTCTGACAGGATGGCTGGGAGGAGCAGTGCCCCTGCCTGATTTTACTTCAAATGGGAACCTGGGGGTTGTACCCAGCCCTCTCTGGCTTCAGAAGAAACCTTCCCTGTCCCTGGCAGATGCCTCTTACAAGTGGGCCTGTCTGTGCTTTGTTTCACTAGCCATGCTGGAGTCAAACACAGGGAAAGGGAAGAAATGACCAGAGCCAGTATTAGAGTTAGACAAAGCGGTATCCCCCACCCACAGGGTGGCACTGGGCATAAAAGTGGCAGAACAATCCTGGACCGTGAAGCTCAGAAGAAGGGCTGGCCTCATGTCTGAAAATCCTGAAGGAAGGCTGGACCTGTTTGCTCTGAACCTAAGACCCCAGACTACTCAGAGTGACTCCAATCTAGTTCTATGACCTCCTGTTAGAGCTACAGAGACACAACAAACATCCAGAGACCTTTCCCATTTTTCAGCTGACCATACCCAACTGGACCTGACATGGTCTCCTTTGATGATTTCTGTGGGAGTGAGTCCTGACCCCAAAGTGCTGCCCTGAAGGTCCTGGACCCTTGGCTGGGATGAGAGTGTACTTCTCACTGCTTAACTGAAGGTTTCACTGAATCAGTGGTCGAAGTGGGGGGGAAATAAGTAGGGGAACTGTGGGCGGAGAATCAGAGGGCGGGAATAACCCATGGATTGGGTCAGTGGGCGGAGTCAGAGGTGTGGCAGAAAGAGCAAAATATCCCAATTTTTAGTATTTGTTTCCCATTTCACTAACCGGTTACATCTTATTACGTTATTCAATTTAACCAATGGATACACATGTTTATTTAAGGTTTAATATGAGTTATTGACATTAAAATACATTCACAAAGTGGGATACGTTTCCAATCACAGAATATCCCAATGTTAAAATGTTAAATGTTAAATGTTAAAAGTGGAATCGCAAGCCATTTGTCTCCCAGCCATGGAGTTTCTGTGATCAGCACTTCTCCCTTTTTCCACAAGAGCAGTTCAAACATGAATGGCAAAATATCCTAGTTTGCAAATGTTTTCGACATAATTATGGCTCTGCCATATTTGCCACATAAAACATCATCTGCTGCATAATCTGACAATTTTAACTAATAAATTGCTTATTGCTCAAACGGATCAAAAGTTACTAAAAAATGTGACTTGTGCTGATGTGAAGTGGAGGGCCCTCTGCAAAGGTTGACTGGTCACCTTTCTCACTGCTGAAGTTGTATGTTCCACTGGTACTAATAAGTAAAAATCTTTGCAGAGACTATTAGCATGTGTAAAAATGTCAAAATAATAAAGTATCAGAAAATTTACAGCACCACTAATACCAGTGTAGGGTGTCAGAGCACTTTACATCACACATATTACACAGAGACAATCAATAATACGTGTGTAAATCACTGTATAGGAAATGTTACAAAGGACAAAGGACTACAAGGTGTAGGAGTCACATGACACCCATACTAGTAGGCAGCATAGTTTAATAGTGATTGGTCTGGAGAAACACAAACTCAGAATTTAAAATGTAATACCATGATTGGGGGTTCTCTTTAATAACCAGAATTGATTTCTACCCAAATGAACCCTTTTTGCAACATTAGGATAATCAAAGACTGGGGAAAGAACCATAACACTCTAATTTATACCTTGCAGTTTGCTTGCAGCTCTTATATGACAGTTAATAGCTCACTGTTCTATGTTAGGATTTTAACTTATTAACTGCAAGTAACAATAGGGTCTCTCTGACAAAAGCAGTAACCCACTGACCTATTTACATTATGTGCACTTTGTGATCTGCTTGGTACATGTTCTTAGCAGCAGGCACATTAACCCTATGCGCTTCCGTTCAATGAGTCAAAACATCCACTAGACAAAACACCATCTCTCTCTACTAGGAACATTAATCACTGGAGTTATCATGACATTTTTATTGTTGCCGAAATTTGTTGGAGGTCAGGAACGAGGCAGCAAGTGCTTTTAAAACCATATTATACTTGCAAACACGACGCCCCCACCTGAAGTCAGCACCAGCCCCGGTCCGTGCAGGTAACAGCGGTGGGGCCGGGTAAGGGGATTTCGAGGGACGCTGCTGAGAGAAAATTAATTATTTATTTAATTTCCCCTCTGCGTCGTCCCTCGAAATCCCCCCTTACCCGGCCCCTCTGCCCCACCGCTGTTACCTGCACAGACCGCGGCTGGTCAGCGCCTGGTGCGGTCGCACTGCCCTAGAGACACCCTGCTCTAGGGTCCTGTGACTTCAGTGACAAAGTCACTGTCACTCTATGGTGTGCTGCTTCATAGGCCTGCCTGCAAGACTGGGGGTGAATTTCAGAATGAATTGTGGCAGACAGACCTTCAAGGTTAACCCACACTTGCCACTGCTAGGGTCCACCTGCTGGTGCTAAGACACCAGGGCTTTTAAGATCTTGCGGGGCCTTCTAAGGTCTAGTATGGGAATGTGCTCCCTCAGGGGGTTGTCTGGTGGATTGGTCATGAAGGCTGAACTGGTTCCCCAGTTCCAAATTCAGCAGCTCTGACCATAGTGCCACATCCTCTCCCCACTGAACACCATACTGCCCCACTGAGAGAAACTTGCACTGCACTGACCCACTATAAACACCTGGATGTGACTCAATTCAAATTACGCACTATACAAGAGCAACATGCTGCCTAAAAAAAAATAACATCCTCGAAAAAGCAAACACTCATAGGGAATGCAAGATTAAGTAAAGCATGTGAAATGTAAGCAGGAACAACATGGTTACCTTTTTCTTTTTACACTCATTATTCAGAAATTAGTGAGTGCTTTTGCCCGAAAAGGTAAGGCCATGACTACAGGGCCCGGAAGGGTATTAGCAATATTATAACCTTACAAAACATAAGCAGTATGGTTTAAAAAGACCACTTTCGTGAACACACAGCCGCTGTACACATTTTGTTTTCCAATTCACCCATCAAGCAGGTATTTCAGTACCTCCAGGAATAGTGCACTTTCCCACCAAGGGAAAACAATGTTGTTCAGAGAGAGACAGAAAACAAAAGTAGTGCTTTACTGGCAAACTCTGTAAAGTGGCGCTAATGTGTTTAGGTGTGAATAAATCAATCTGGCCACCTTGCAACCACTCTGTCTTGCTTTAGTTAGTTATTTTTCATGTTTTGAATGTTTTATTTCTCTCCACCCCGGGACTGCACTTAGAAATTGAAAAATTTCAGTAAAAGACGACGGGGCATATTAGCAAGAACCTCGTTAAAATTATCGCCGTTTTAGCGGCAGGAAACTGCCGCTAAAACGGCGATAATGGGCTTGCTAATATGCGTTATAGAATTCCAATAGAAGCCCAGGTTAGATGTCCTGCACATCTAACCTGGGCTTCTATTGGAATTCTATAACGCATATTAGCAAGCCCATTATCGCTGTTTTAGCGGCAGTTTCCTGCCGCTAAAACGGCGATATTTTTATCGCCAGTCTAGCTAATATGCCCCGACGTTTCCAGCAAAAGTGTTTTTCTTTTTTGGATCCATTTCACAGGGGAGCAAATAAATGCAAGGAGGAAAGAGAAGGTAATACCTGTTTCTTGAAGTCTCGGTTTTCACTAAATGAGGAGGAGTGAGACAGAAAGAGAGGGAAGAGGGGGGACAGAGAGAGGGGGTGGGGCAGCTGCCAGCGGCAGGAGAACTGGACACTGTCTTTCCCTTCGTTCCCAGAGAAGACAAGGACAGAGTCCTTTTCCTTCTCCGCCCGTCCCCAAAAGCCGAGCCTTAACTATCGGCCTTGGTGATTTCTTCCGTCCGGGAGGCATGTTTAAAATAAGAAAGTAGGGGAACGGACTCTATGAAATTAAAGAAGTAGGGGCACGCCCTGCCCTGCCGATCCCGCCCACTTCGACCACTGCACTGCATCCAACACAGAGTGATGCAGAGCCCTGCAGAGCTGTTCAGCTCCGAACTGAAGGGTTCACCATAACTGACAGAGAGCCCTGCAAAGCCGCACAGCTCATGACTAGAGGCCTCATTGGATCTAATGCAGAGCGATGCAGAGCCCCGTAGAGCTGCACTGTGTAACTCTTTGCCGAAGGGTTCATCAGATCTAGCACCGAACGATGCAGAGCCCCTCATAGCCATGCAGATCCTGACTGAAAGAGCCTCCAACGTGAAGCAACGCAGAGCAATGCAGAGTGCGCAAAGCCCAGGAGAGTCACTCCGCTGAGCCCTTGCATCAAAGTCAGAGGGTAAAACTCCCAGTTCCAATTCCAACTTCTTGAATCTGTGACTTTGTCCCGGCCCACAGTGGCCAGATACCCGCAGTTGACACTTCACACCTTTTAGCGCTAATTTTACATACACTTTAAAAACTCATCATTCTGATCTACTGATTGGATTTTTGCCGTTTTGATGCCATTATATATATTCTAGGGGGCATATTATCAAGGGCTTTATCGCCGATTTAGCGGCACTTTTTGCCGCTAAATCGGCGATATTTTTAACGCCCTATTAGCAAGCTGTCGCTAACAGGCGTTAGCGACAGCTTTCAGGCGTTAGAGGCTGGGAATTACATCGCCTTGCATGTCAGCGATATTTATCGCTAATGACATGCAAGGTAGGCGTTCCCTAACCTAACAGCGACTGAAAACAGTCGCTAACATCGCTATCGCCTATTAGCAATAACCGCGAGGCGATAAAAATACGCGCGCTAACCGCGATTAGCGCTGGTTTTTTAGAACTGGTAAAAGCATGACTTAACAATAATAGTCAATGGGAGGTGGATTGCAAGGTTAAGTCCCCAGCATTAGCGCGAGGAATCTATCGCTGGATTTCTCGCGTTATTGCTGAGCTTCGCGCGCTTATCGCTGGATATTTTATCGCATTGGAGATAAACCTTGCTAATAGCATGTTATCTCCGCGGTAATATCCAGCGATAGCCGGCGATAGAAAACGCAGCTAAGCAAGCTTTGCGATAATTATCGCAGGTTCTTGCTAATATGCCCCTATATATTTAAATGTGCTCTATTTTTCTACAAAAACGTGGGGCTTTTTTTGTGTAGTGTTTTTTTTTTTTTAACTTTATTACTATTTGGATGCTGCATAAATCCTTTACACATTGCCCCTAATCTCGCAGGTTTCTGTTTGTCCAGAGATGCCAGGTGGGAGACCCTCTATCATCAAGATAAAAAGTGCTCCTTATCTAGGAAGTGACACACATTTAACATTTATGAAATCATTGAGAAATAAATTAGAATAAAGTTGTGGGATACTCAATACCTAACACTTTTATGAACTTGTTAAAGAAACTGCTGTTTCAATCAACTATGCTTTTGCTTCATTCCAGAGGCATAGAGCGTATTTGGGCTCTTTTGGGCCTCCTGTATAAAACGTTACATTTCGTGAGGTTACTTATAATTCAAATTCAATATTTCATTTAAATGGGTCAGTGATGCAGCTATAAAATCATGTTATCACTCACCCTACTAACATGTCTAAGCACCTGAATGCTAGCATGTTTAATTGCGAAATTTGCCAAGTATGTAAATTAAAAGTATCTCCTAAAGGGAAGAAACTGGGCACAGAAACCAATATGCGAAGGCAAGGCCATTTTCTTTACACCGACTTCATATAACAAGCGGCAAAATGCCGTCCCTGGAAGATGGCACGGGAAAGCAGGGTCCGTCCAAGAGAAACTTTTTGTACTTGCACATAATAAATAATCGCTTCAATCACATACATTCTTACAGCCAGAATAGTTATATAGATTAGAAAAACAAATTTAAACCATCACATAACTTGTCTTTCCTTCTACATTTTTGTGGGCCATAATGTTGCCTAGCAACATTAGCAATAATTTTTCCTACTCTCGCCTTTAGATATGGAAATGACAGTGCAGGTGATAACATGCAACTTGAAGTTTCAAATAATAATTTGTATTTACTCTTTAACAGATAAACAAAGTGCTTCAAAGGTGTTTTAGTTTCATTTTAAAATGATCCACTTGCTAAATAGGAATACATTTACGACCCGCGAAAAATTATTTTTTCCAATTCTTCAAACATTTACTGAAAATAAAAGGTCTGGTAATGACTATGACCCTGGGCATCGTTTATGTGGGTTATCTATTTATAACATGATCTTTGCAAGGCTGAAAGCCATTTAAATGTATTCAATAACATATTCCGATTCTACAGCCGCCCCGGGGCATGCTGTTGTATAAATTCTGACCTTTGAGAATGTGGGGAGTACCTTAAGGAAATATTCTCAGTGCACACATCATCGGTCTGAGTCAGGAGTGACCCAGATCCTATTCTCAACTAGTGTCTTTAACATGGATCAGAGTTTTGTTTGTAACGAGGACTTTGGTTCTTTTTAAGGTTATTTTAAAGCACCCAGCAATGACCACTGCTTGCTGAAGTCAAGCCAAAGCACTCGCGCTTAAGTACTCTCCGAATTATACATTTGTTTCGAAAAGTATGCGTCCTTCATGCACCTTCCTTCGTCAAAAATCAATAAACAATGTCTCACACTAACTTATATAGATGTACACTTTTTAATATTTATTATTATACGCATAATATATAATTTTCTTTGGCTATTTCTTAAAAACAATGATATGTTTTGGCCTGGGTAATGTACAGTAAAACGGTTCTCATAATATTGTATTATACTGCGGTGAGTCAATCTCATATGGTTGAAGAATTTTTTTGTGGGCAGACTAGGGGGCATATTCATGGGAGCCTTGCGTCACGTTTGCACCATGCAAAGTGGTACAGCGTGACACAAGGCCCTGAGTCAGATTTATGAAACCACGCAAAGCCACAATGCATGGCTTTGAGTAGCCTCCTAAATCTTGAGTAAGGCAAAGCAGCGCAAATCGCCGCATCACCTTACTGTGCGCAAGGGAGGCATTCCATGGGTGTTGTGGTGGGTGTTCCCATGCAACTCCCATGGGTTTAGACACATTTCCAGATTGACAATGACCTGTAAACCTGTGAATGCATCAAAATTGTATGCATCCCCAGGGCAGGCGCAGCGAGGAGAAATATCTTTATTTCTCCTCGAATTTTCTTCTTTCTATGTGTGATGCACTCTGCAGCACATATGTGTGCTGCAGTCTGCAGCACACATAGAAAGAGGGAAAACGCCTTTACGGATTGTTTTCATGCTGGAAGGTGCCCTTCCTGCGCAAAAACAATCCTGCCTACAACACAGGCACCCTTCCACCATGGAGCAAGGATGCCTTGTGCTCTAGGCTGCTAAAACTGGGCCAGTGCATGGAGAAGGGAAAGGAATGCACAGAATGTATCCAATACGGTGCATATCTGCCCTTTCTCCCTTCGCTGTCACCGTTTCGGTAGCCTAGCACCAACGAAAGCATCCTTGCACCATGGGAGGCTTTTTCCTCTTTCGATGTGTGCTGCATTATCAGCACATGTAATTTTCCTAATGGTTCCTGAGGTCAAAGACAAGAATTAATTGAAAGCAATGATCATGTGTCACAAATAAATGAGCAAAAACAAATATGGATGAAAGATTCACCAGATGTATGTGCCTTCTCACCTCAGCTTGCCCTGAACATATTACAAGAGTTGAATGAAAACATGTTTCCTATTACAACGCCTGCCTTTACCTAGATAATTGTTACATGGTGTCATTTACAATGCATTGTTTTACAACGTATTATGCTTTGTAACAACTGATATTGTGTGTGCAAACACACTCAATCAATCAATCAATCAATCAGGGATTTGTATAGCACAACTACTCACCCACGAGGGTCTCAAGGCATTGGGGGGGCAGCACAGTTTAGTGCTGGGGTCATCCGAAGAGCCAGGTCTTGAGGTCCTTCGTGAACTGGGGCAGTGGGGGTTTGACGGAGGTGGAGGGGGACGTTGTTCCAGGCCTTGGCTGCACGGTAGGAGAAGGACTTTCCTCCCGTTCTGGTCTTATAGATGTGTACGAAGGTGGCTAGAGAGAGGTCAGCTGATCGGAGGTGTTTCTTGAATGCTTGGAACGAGAGGCTGTTATTTAGGTATGCTAGTTCGATGTTGTGGAGGGCCTTGTAAGTGTGAGTGAGGAGCTTGAAGGTTATTTTTCTTTCGATTGGGAGCCAGTGGAAATCATGGAGGTGTTGGGTGATGTGGTGGTGGCGGGGGATGTCTAGGATCAGTCTGGCTGTGGTGTTCTGGCTGGTCTGGAGCTTGCAAAGTAGTTTTTTGTTGATTCTGGCATAGAGAGCGTTGCCATAATCCAGTTTGCTACTGTTGAGGGCGTGTGTGACCATTTTCATGGATTCGAGTGGGATCCATCTGAATGTTTTTTGGAGTATGCGGAGGGTGTTGAAGCAGGCTGAGGATACGGCGTTGATCTAGCGGTTCCTCGTGAGCGATGAGTCTATTATGATGACGTCGGGGTGGGGGTGGTTTCCACGGGCGGGGGGCCACCAGGTAACATCCCAGGCGGATGGGTGGAGCCAAGGATGAGGAATTCTGTTTTCTTGGAGTTGAGTTTCAGGCAGCTCTTCTTCATCCAGGTGGCATGGTTTTCATCACTTCTTGGAAGTTGTGCCTGATGATGTTGGGTTCTTTGGTGAGGGAAAGGATGAGCTGGGTGTCGTCGGCGTTGGAGACAATGTTGAGCCTGTGGTTTCTGACGATGGTTGCAAGGGGGCCATGTAGATGTTGAAGAAGGTGGGGCTGAGAGAGGATCCCTGGGGCACTCCACATCTGGTCTCCGTTGGGTCCAAGATTAGGAAGATCGGGAGTCTGACTCGCTGAGTTCTGCCTTTGAGAAATGAGCATATCCAGTCAAGGGCTTTTCCGCGGAAGCCGGTGTCGTGTAGTCTAGCAGCTAGTGTGTGATGGGAGATGGCATCAAAGGAAGCTGAGAGGTCCAGGAGGATGTGGGCTGCCGTTTCGCCCTGGTCGAAGAAGGAGCAGATGTCGTCGGTGGCAGCGAGTAGGGCGGTCTCAGTACTGCGGTTGCTGCGGAATCCAGATTGGGAGATGTCCAGGACATTGTTGGCTTCAATGAAGTTTGCTAGCTGGGTGTTGACGGCCTTTTCAATGACTTTGGATGCGAATGGAAGCAGGGAGATGGGCCTGAAGTTTTTGAGGTCCATCGGGTTTGCAGGGGTTTCTTCAGGAGGGGTTGACTTTGGGGTATTTCCAGTCATCGGGGAATGTGGAAGTTTCAAGGGAGCAGTTGATCGTCCGGCGTAGTTCCGGTGCGATGGACGTGGTGGTTCTGTGGAAGATGTGGGGTGGGCAGGGGTCTGTGGGTGCTCCAGAGTGGATGTTCTTCATGGTCTTTAAGGTGTCTTCTGTCGTGAGTGGGGTCCAACTGAGCAGAGTCTGTTGGGTGGCGTCACTGGGGGTGGGAACTGGAGGGGTGCAGAGGTCTTGGTTGTTGAAGTTGTCATAGATCGTCTTAATCTTGTGGTGAAAAAAGGTGCTGAGTCGGTTGCAGAGGTCGTGGGAGGGTGGGACGTCTGTTGTTTCGCTGCCGGGGCTGGTGAATTCCTTGATGATGGAGAAGAGTTCTTTGGAGTTGTGGGCGTTGGTGAGGATTCTGTCTCGGAGGAATTTCTTTCTTGTGGATTTGATGATGTGGTGATGTGCTGTGGTGGTTGCTTTGTAGGCGGAGCGTGTTTCTGGGGTTTTGTTGTTCCTCCATGTCTTTTCGAGTTGTCAGCAGGAGCGCTTGGATTCTTGGAGTGCAGGGGTTAACCAGCTTACTTTCTTGATGTGTCGCCCTGTGGCTTTCTTGAGGGGGCGAGGGTGTGGGCGCAGTTCGTGATCCAGCAGTGGCAGTTGCGTCACGCGGTGTTAGCATCTGGCGTCGTTGGTGGTGGGGTGCTGGTGAGGGCGGAGGTGAGCTGGTCTTCTGTGACTTTGTTCCAGTTTCTACGGGGACGGCGGTAGGCGTGCTTGTGTACGGTGGGTTTTCTGAAGGAGAAGTGGATGCAGTCGTGGTTTCCTTCTTCGAAGATGGGGTCGAGTGTGTGTCCCACTGTGTGTGTGTGGGCGGTAACAAGTTGCTTAAGTCCTATGTTGGCGAGGTGGTGTTGGGGTCATCGTGGTTCTCGAGGTGGAAGTTTAGGTCTCCGTGTAGGATGTAGTCTGTGGAGGCGAGGGCGTGGGGTGCAATGAGGTCGGCGATGGTGTCGGTGAAAGGAGCGTGGGGGCTGGGCAGCCTGTAGATGAGGGTTCCGCTGAGAGACATTTTAGGGTTGCTCTGCATCTGGAAGTGGAGATGCTCCATGAGGGTCATAGAGTCTTCCGGGCCGGTGGTTGTCATGCATAGGGAGCTTTTGTGGACCACTGCGATGCCTCCTCCTGGGCGGGTGGGGCGGTCTTCTCGCAGGATCTTGTAACCATCGGGAATGGCGGTGGCAATGTTGGGGCAGAGTTGGCGTTGGTCAAGGTTTCTGTGAGGAAGGCGACGTCGGGTGCGTGGGTGTTGAGGAGGTCCCAGATTTCTATGGCGTGCTTGTGTAGGGAGCGCACGTTGAGGAGGATGCAGTTCAGTGGTTTGTGAGCGGTGATGTCTGGTTGGCTGGGGGCTTCTGCTGTGGTCCGGAGGTGGGTGAAGGTGCAGCAGCAGTGTCCACAGAAGACTGGACCTTGGGTGGCGCTCAGCATCGAAAGCTGGCAGTTGTTGCTGTGTCCGGGATTGAGAGCACGGTCGAGTCGCGGGCAAGTGCAGCGGCCGCCATTAAGTAGAGGTTGGGGGAGGGTGGTCAGCTGGGAGGCAGAAGCGGGAAGGACATGCTGGAGGGGGGAGGGGCCACGGGGGCAGCCGTGGCAGGAAGCGCAAAAAGAGAGAAGAAAGCAACAAAAAAAGGAGGGAATAAAGAGCAAGAGAGAAAAGAGAGCAAAAAAGCCAAGAGAGGCAGAACAGCAGAGGAGCAGAGTGTCTCCCACTGGACCACCAGGGATGAGGTGCAGGCAGGAGCCTGCAGGTGGAGGAGGACCTGGAACTGTCAGCAAAATGGAGAGCTCAGGGCTCAGAGGGCAGCACTTACTGGTGGAGCTGCGCGGGGGAGAGCAGTCACACTGACCAGGTCAGTGGTGTACACACACACACACACACGCACACCCACCTCTGTACTCACGGGTGTGAGCTTTACCATGCAAGGCAGAACTCGCAGACAAAATTGCTGCTCCACAAATCACAAAATGGTCAGCACCCACGGTAGAGGATTCTCGTCTTATTTATTGAAGATAGTTTGCAAATAGACGCGTTTCGGTGAAGCCTTTGTCAATGTCAGCAACCAAAGTCGCAGTGCATTATTAAATACATTCCAGCTCATTGGTCCGATACTATTCAATGCCATAGACAAAGGACTGGTCCCCAAACATGTAACTCATTCAATGACCTGGGCTGTCACTGCCATCTTGGAGTGTTTAATCTATTACAATTCATTAAAAATAAATAAACAAATGCCCAGCTTTAGTATGAGTCCTCTTTTGCGTTATAAACCAGAAAACATAAATCATGTTATCGTGTTGCCTAGCAGTTTCCACATAATCACGCCCATATGGGCAACAGGTGCAATACATGCATATTTCATAGCACTGCTCTCAATAGTGGTGCAAGGAACAACATGTTTTTCATCCTACTATAGTGCCCTGGATGGGCCACTATGGCCAAGAGCCAACTATATTGGATGCCCGGTCAAGAGTACTGTGCCATCACCTCAATATTTGATAGTCGTTAAACTTTAGTTTATATGGTAAATGCTGAGTGAATCAATCATGGCAATTCAAATGCAGTTAATCATAAAAAATGCAGATGCATGCAGGCGGTTCATTTTCTTATTCACCACACGAAACTATAACCATAGATAAATTATTAAGAAAATTAACAAAATTGAAGAATAATGCCCAACTGAAACATTAACCAACAGTCAAGGTGCAGACCATAAATTATATTCACATTCCTTCTAGTGGTTTCTAATAGCTCATGCCTTATATTAGTAACTAGTATGATTCCCAATATATTCTTTAACTCTACTGGCAATAGTGGTTGAAGGAACCATAGGTCGTACGTCCTATTGTAGTGCCCTGAATGGGCCTATATAAACGAGAGTCAGCTATGCTGGATGACAAATCTCAATGTCTATGTCATCGCCTCAATATGTGATAATTATTGGGCTTAGGTTCCTGTTGTATATAGTGGGGAAACCAACCATGGCAATGTCAATACAGATGTTCACAGAATAGATACCTATGGGCAATCCTGTGTCATTTTCGATGCATTAAGATATGAGCCTAAGTAGATTGTCGAGAAAAGGTGAAAGTGAAATATTTTGGAAAGATACATTAACATGTCTTATTCAACACATGAATACTTTACTCACACATATGTGTTGTGACCTAACAGGACCAGCTTAAAATTAAAGAGGCTATGGTTCAAGAAGCCAAATGAAGGCCAGATTCTATATTAGGCCGAGGAGTGTTGAATGGGTATCACAATGTTCTATAAGCTCTTCACTGCTATTCAGGCCAAGAGGTGTCTTAGTTTGCATATCAACTATGTATCTCGATTCTAACCTATGTAGCTTGGATTCCCTGGCCCACCCTCTGGCATTTAGGGCTTCATGGTCAATGCAAAAGTATTTCAGAAGGTTTCTAATACTTTGATGATGGAACTCAAAGTGTCTCACCATGGGATATGTCGGTTCTTTATTAGTTATCGCCCTCACATGTTCCAAAATACGCACTTTCATTGGATGTATTGTGCTGCCAATGTATTTTAGCTGGCAAGGACAAAGGAGGCAATAAATCGTGAATACAGTATTGCAATTCATGAATTTTCTTGTTTTCTTAGGTGCAGTAGAACCTGGGATATCATAGGTCGTGATCTTTTTGCTGTTGAAACCAGCTTTGCATCTGGAGCATGGAAAGAAGCCTATAATTGTTTTAAATAGTGACTCTCTATTAGCCTCTGTTAGATTACTCTGTACCAGTTGGTCTTTAATGGACTTTACTTTCCTATATGTTATCAATGGGGAGTCTGGGAGGTCCGACCTATTATAGGGTCTGGTTTGAGGACATGCCAATTCTTCCATAGTATCTTTCTAATGGAATTGGCATCGCTAGAAAAGCTGGTAATCAGTCTAAAATTATATCTACATATATCTATATGAAGAGATCGTTTTGCGATATTTGCGTGCAAGCCTTTGGCACGCTGGGGACCCGTCCTACAAGTGTCTGGAGGCTCATTGGCAAAAGGATGGATGTAATTCCAAGTTATTGGAACACCTCGGGACCGCCGCAACCAAGGAAAGCAAGGTACTGCTGTGTAATTACAGTCCGTGACTACACGGAGAAGCGTGGTAACTGTACTGGCGTCTCCGGTTATGCTGCAACTTGGCATTCGTGGCAGGACGTATGGGGGCCAAGAAAATGATTCATTGCTGCAATGGATACCAGGATTACAACAATTGCGCATAACCACGCTTTGCAATAATATCAGCACTCATTATGAGATCAAGTGGGGCCCATATGAGACACTTACCCAGTTTTCCAAGACGATGCCTGCTGGGAACTGCAGTCCATTAGAAAACGCTGCAGGGATGCTCTACTAATGAACTTGGGCCAGCTGTGCTTCCACCAAAGGGAGAATGGCAGCATATTTAAAATGGTGGTTGGTGTGAATTTCCGGTGTTAATGGCATTTGATAAAGGCATACTCGCTGAAACGCGTCATGCCACTGCTTCAATAAATTGACTTTTCTGGTGACCCCGCTGTGTCCCCTTGTTTGCTTCTCAGTTGAAGAGATCGTTTTGCAATATTTGCGTGCAAGCCTTTGGCACGCTGGGGACCCGTCCTACAAGTGTTCGGAGGCTCATTGGCAAAAGGACAGATGTAATTCCAAGTTATTGGAACACCTCGGGACCGCCGCAACCAAGGAAAGCAAGGTACTGCTGTGTAATTACAGTCCGTGACTACACGGAGAGGCGTGGTAACTGTACTGGCGTCTCCGGTTATGCTGCAACTGGGCATTAGTGGCAGGACGTATGGGGCCAAGAAAATGATTCATTGCTGCAATGGATACCGGGATTACAACAATTGCGCATAACCACGCTTTGCAATAATATCAGCACTCATTATGATATCAAGTGGGGCCCATATGAGACACTTACCCAGTTTTCCAAGACGATGCCTGCTGGGAACTGCAGTCCGTTAGGAAACGCTGCAAGGATGCTCTACTAATGAACTTGGGCCAGCTGTGCTTCCACCAATGGGCGAATGGCAGCATATTTAAAATGGTGGTTGGTGCGAATTTCCGGTGTTAATGGCATTTAATAGAGGCATACTCGCCAAAACGCGTCATGCCACTGCTTCAATAAATGGACTTTTCTGGTGACCCCGCTGTGTCCCCTTGTTTGCTTCTCACTTGAAGAGATCATTTTGCGATATATATATATATATATATATATATATATATATCACAGCGCCGTTGTCCCAAACAAAAGGGAAATCAGCACTCACAGGAATTAATTCCCCTATATATATATATATATATATATATGAGTCCCGCCCATGTGGGCGTGTCCATCAACTGCATTGTGGTCCTTGATGTTCTGTGTCCATAGTGGTGTGCCACTGTGACCCCCATTTGGCTTAAACCCTGTAGTAGGTCGCTGTTCCAGGTGAGGCTGGGTCCCCGCTCGTATTACCCTCGCCAAAATGGTCATGCTGTTCCTCTAACGCTCGTCATCATCGACGTGCAGGAGCTGCTCGTCCGCAGCGGGGCGTCTCGTGATCTGGGACCGACCGCTATACATCCATATGCAACGCACCAATATTGAGGCACCACACACGGTATGTTTTCACCTTTTATTGGGAGGATCGCAGGGAAACAACAGCACCCTTCCAGCTGAAAATCAATGGCCAATATATATATATATATATATTAGCTACTGGCGGTCGCCAGTAGGTAGTTATAGTTAGGACCTATTTTCCATAGGAAATTCACAACATTCTATTCCCAATAACTTTGGCGCCGGTCGATGAATCTTCGCGAAATTTTTAAAACTTGTGGGGCGCTCCAGTCCACTCCTATCTTGAAAGTTTCGGGGTGATTCAGCAAGCGGGGGCTGAGGAAAAAGGGGGGTCCCAAAACGTGTTTTCTCCATGTTATTTTCCTTAGGAAACTTTAGACAAAGCTACAGCCCGAACTGCTGAACGGAATTACACCAAATTTTGCAAAAAGGTAGCCCTTGGTTCAGAAAGAGCCCTTTTTGTTAAATGGTGTAAATCCGTTCAGTAGTTGCTGAGAAATTCAAAAAATAAGAGTCAAAAATCAATTTCCCATAGGGAACTTTGTGCAAGGCTACAGCGGAAACTACTGAACGGATTTACCCCAAATTTGGCATAAAGGTACTGCTCGGCTCAGAAAGCGACCTTTTCCAAAATGGTGTAAATCCGTTCAGTAGTTTTTTAAATATTAAAGGAAAAAGAACTATATATATCTGGGTGGAGCCTAACCACACATGTCATCGTGAGATCTGATTGGCTGTCAGCACTTCATCCAAGAAGTGTTGGCAGCCATCTTGGGACCAATATACATGATAGCACCCCAATGAAATGCATTGTAGTGAATAGAAGATTTTGAGGGTCACCAAAAGGAGAACTATAACGGGTGATAACAGACTTTAGTTACATTAGAATTCATTTGTTGATGGTACCATACTAATTTTAGGAATTGCGGTGTGATCTAGGGTGATTTTACCCTGTGAAAAACCTTCTGCTGGGATTTCATGAATCATGTTTGAGAGAAAACAATTTTCTCATCTTGACCCACAGAGGTTTGGAAGGTGCTCCAGAAGCTAAAATGAGAGCATATTTTCTGTAAATTCACATTATCTTTCTCAGTCATGTGAGAATGAAGTCTGACATTCTCAGTAAAACATGTAAATCCAACAAGGGCAGAGACTGTCAGTTGATTCCTTTGTGTTCTACTGCAGCTTCCCAGAGTGTTCTTAAGAACAACTAGAGCGCTAACAACCTTACCTACGACAAAAGTATGGCACACCTGAAGCCATCTTGATTGGAATAAACTGGTAACACTTAAAACATTTAATTTAAAAAGAAACATAATGATGGGGTTCATTTTGTCATAGAAATTATGGTTAGGGCTGTAGAAAGAAAAATTAGGACAAGTTTTAAGTGAGATCTCAAATATCTTCCTGTTATATTTCAACAGGAGCAGCCTGCCAGTTGATTCCTTTGTGTTCTACTGCAGCTTCCCAGAGTGTTTTAAAGAACAACTAGAACGCTAACAGTCTTACTTATGAAGAAATTATGGTTAGTGCTGTAGAAAGAAAAATTAGGACATGTTTTAAGTGAGATCTCAAATATCTTCCTGTTATATTTCAACAGGAGCAGCCTGCCAGTTGATTCCTTTGTGTTCTACTGCAGCTTCCCAGAGTGTTCTAAAGAACAACTAGAGCGCTAACAGCCTTACCTATGACAAAAGTATGGCACACCTGAAGCCATCTTGATTGGAATAAACTGGTAACACTTAAAACATTTAATTTAAAAAGAAACATAATGATGGGATTCATTTTGTCATAGAAATTATGGTTAGGGCTGTAGAAAGAAAAATTAGGACAAGTTTTAAGTGAGATCTCAAATATCTTCCTGTTATATTTCAACAGGAGCAGCCTGCCAGTTGATTCCTTTGTGCTCTACTGCAGCTTCCCAGAGTGTTCTAAAGAACAACTAGAACGCTAACAGTCTTACTTATGAAAAAATTATGGCACACCTGAGGCCATCTTGATTGGAATAAACCGGTAACACTTAAAACATTTAATTTAAAAAGGAACAAAATGAGGGGGTTCACTTTGTCATAGAAATTATGGTTAGTGCTGTAGAAAGAAAAATTAGGACATGTTTTAAGTGAGATTACAAATATCTTCCTGTTATATTTCAATAGGAGCAGCCTGCCAGTTGATTCCTTTGTGTTCTACTGCAGCTTCCCAGAGTGTTCTAAAGAACAAGATTTGAGGATCACCAAAAGGAGAACTATAAAGGGTGATAACAGACTTTAGTTACATTAGAATTCATTTGTTGATGGTACCATACTAATTTTAGGAATTGTGGTGTGTTCTAGGGTGATTTTACTCCTGTGAAAAACCTTCTGCTGGGATTTCATGAATCATGCTTGACCCACAGAGGTTTGGAAGGTGCTACAGAAGCTAAAATGAGAGCATATTTTCTGTAAATTCACATTATCTTTCTCAGTCATGTGAGAATGAAGTCTGACATTCTCAGTAAAACATGTAAATCCAACAAGGGCAGAGACTGTCAGTTGATTCCTTTGTGTTCTACTGCAGCTTCCCAGAGTGTTCTAAAGAACAACGAGAGCGCTAACAGTCCTACTTATGACAAAATTATGGCACACCTGAAGCCATCTTGATTGGAATAAACCGGTAACACTTAAAACATTTAATTTAAAAAGGAAAAAAATGAGGGGGTCCATTTTGCCATAGAAATGATGGTTAGTTCTGCAGAAAGAAAAATTAGGGCATGTTTTAAGTGAGATCTCAAATCCTCTTCTATTTCATTAGAAAATTCTGACATGCAGACTGAAACAATCACTTTCAATACCAGCAGTAGACTTCCAGTTAATTCCCTGGTGAGCAGTAGCTTTACTACAGTGATCTAATGAGCAACTAGAGTGCTAACATTCTGAATTTATGGCAAATGTGTGACACATCTGAATGCCTTCTTGATGGAATCAAAGTAAAAACTGAAAGCATTTCCTACTGAGGAGACTGCAGTAAATGAGGAAATTAGGAAACTTCATAACAAATAAGTATCCCAAGATGGCCACCAGAGAAAAAAGAGCTCACATGTAGCACAAATATCACCCACATGTAGCCCACATATAGCCCAATGACAGAAGTGTGGAAAACATTTTTATTTTTAGTTTTATATAGTGCAGACTGGTCAGGTATTGGAGCGTTGCATCTTACTTGGACCCCTTATTGCATATTTTGCACGAAGTACATGAGATTGATCTTGCGAAACATTGAACTTTACTATTCTGTTAACCTGAAGTTGCTCTGAACCGGGCTTTGTAACACCCGTTTTTACCTACTGGTTTTAATTAATTCTCACTGTATTGTATTAAGAAAGAGGATTTACTGTTTTTATGTACACTTTTATGATCTATGTTTCTAAATCAGATCGAATAAAGTTTAATGAATGTAATTGAAGTCTCCCAAGATGGCCACCAGAGAAAAATGAGCCCAAATGTAGCACAAATATCACCCAGATGTAGCCCACGTATAGCCCAATGACAGAAGTGTGGAAAACACCTTTTATCCTTTGTTTTTTTGCAGTTTTATATAGTGCAGGCTGGTCAGATATTGGAGTGCTTTACATGAGTATTGGTTACATCATACAAGGACAAACTCATTTTGGTTGTAGGCATGGGGAGATTAAGTGATTTGACCAGAATCACAGATTGACGAGCTGAAGCAGAAACTCCAACTTGGTAACACCACATTTTCTCCCCTAAGCGTAACATTTAATCAAGTGGTCAACTGGATAAAAAACATAGAGATAACAAATAATTCAAAAGTGCTTTGTCGCTATTTGTGAACTGCTTGGCTCAGAAAGCGACCTTTTTAAAAATGGTGTAAATCCGTTCGGTAGTTGCTGAAAAATTGTAAAAAAACAAATATCGATATCTAGAGGCGCGGTGGATCCGCGAACACTCCCGACCACGAGCTTCATTTTAATTGGCTGCCAACACTCCAAACCAGGAAGTGTTGCAGCCATCTTGTGACTCGGTAGAACCGAGTCATAAGAAAACAGGGACACAAAGGTGAAAAAGAAGAAAAGGGGGCAGGGTAGAAACACCCTGATTCATTTTTGAAGCAGCTTACCTTTGAAAAAGGGCGTTGGCCCGAAACGCGTCAGGATTGGCTGAAGTGGTGGCTCACTACAGGACCTCCCTTGATCCTGATTGGCCCTCTGCGAGTGCGTCCCACCAAGGGGCAACCTTTCCTTTCCATATATATATATATATCGGGTCTGTTATCGTCTGTTCCGGTTTCCAAGAGATTTGGGGTTTCTGGGATCTTTGTGGCGAAACTTTCGGCATATATATATATATATATATATATATATATATATATATATATACTTGAAGATGAAGAATCACAAGAAAACAACAGCCAGCCAGGGCAAAAATCTGGATCCCAAAGGATACAATGAGTCACAAAGAAATAAAATATCCAAGAAAGAAGTGACTCCAACAGATAGATTCACCAAAGAACAAAAATATATTTCCACTACAACGTTTCAGCTTCCGCCTTCCTCAGGTAGTACAAGATGGTTTTCTCAGTGGCTGCACAGATGACACAGCTGAATTTTCAAAAAGCATCATGAGTGAAGATTCCATTTGGAATGTGGAATCAATGCAGTCCTGAGAGCTCTTGAGATATGCAGTAATCAGGTTGTATTATCAGTAATGTTCAGTCCATCTGGATGCAGTGATTTTAAACGGTACATCCAGAAGTTTTCTCTGGAATCCAGTAGTTCTTCCTTTGAGACATGTTCCACGGGGAAAATCTTCAAATCTGATAGTAAATGATCCACAAGGTTAAAATGATTCATTACACAAAACACAGCAGAAATGCCATTTTTCACATGCACATCTGTACCCTTTGTTCGTCAGATAATAGCTTCACCGGAATTTGGTAGGTTGTGGTGCTCTCCAAGCAAAAAAAGGACCTCCCTCTGCCGACAGGAGGCAAAATCAACTCTCAAGGTGAAGCAACATGCCCACCTGGAGTTGAAATACACAATGCAACAAAATGCCGAGGCACACCAAGAAGTCCAGATATTGTACGACTGGTTTAGATCAACCAAATATGTATCAAAAGAAGTCCATAGAGCAGACTCTGTTTTCCTTGGTAAATCCTTTATTTCATATCAATACCGATTTCCAAAAAAGGCAGCCGACACGTGTTTCGTCCAAAAGGACTTTCTCAAGGCTAAGTTCAATAGAAAAGGGATTACAGTATTTAGAACGTATTCTTCCATATGAAGGGTACCAACCCGTATTATGGGTGTGTCACCTGTAGCAGGGAGAATCAAATAGACATCGCTACCGCTACATATCTTAAAAATTCAAGCAGGTCTTGATACACCTGCGTTCAAGGCCAGACTGCACAGTAAAAGAGTCCCGACAATAATTGGGACTGCTACAGGTGACACACCCATAATACGTGTTGGTACCCTTCATATGGAAGAATACGTTCTAAATACTGTAATCCCTTTTCTATTGAACTTAGCCTTGAGAAAGTCCTTTTGGACAAAACACGTGTCGGCTGCCTTTTTTGGAAATCGGTATTGATATGAAATAAAGGATTTACCAAGGAAAACAGAGTCTGCTCTAAGGTTAAAATGATTGGCTACAGGCTGGTCAATTTTCTTATTAATTATTGCCGATTTGTGGTTCCTGAATCGTGTACGGAGGTCATTCACTGTTTGGCCTACATATTGTTTTTTACAGCTTTGCCGTTGGCACTGAATCACATAAATAATGCATGTTGAGCGACATGTAAGATGCTGTATTATTCCATAGGTCCTTCTCGTAACAGAACTAGTTACTGATGATGTTTGTAAAAGGTATTCACACGTGATGCACCTTTTAGAGTCACAGCAATGAACCCCTGCATTTGTTACAACTTGCTTCAGTTCAGCTCTCACAATAAGAGATCGTAAATTTGGAGCTCTGCGGTAAGCAATGACTGGCGGTTTTGGAAAAACCTTTTGCAATTTTTCACAAGTAGACAGTAAGGGAAATGTTTTTTGCATTATATTTCTGTAGTTGGGAGCTGATGGATGATAGTCAACCACAAATGGAGTTCTGTCACTTTTGGTTCTGCCGTTTGTATTCCAAATAAGTGCTTCTCTGGGTAACTGCAAAGACTTGTCAATTTGTTGCTGTATGATAGGCAGAGGATAGCCTCGCCTTTTAAATAATGTAGCAAGCTCCTGTAGATGGTCTTTACAGGTTTCCTCATTGCTGCAGATGCGTCTTATTCTGAGTGCTTGGCTGTAGATGATGCTCATTTTAGTGTGGTGTGGGTGACATGAAGTCCAGTTTAGATACAAATGAGCATCTGTAGGCTTGTGGTACAGATCAGTTGTAATTTTTTGTTCATGAATGGTGAGTAGCACATCCAGAAAAGGGAGATGATGCTTCTGTTTAGTATTGCTGCTGGTAAATTTGATGGTAGGATGGATATTGTTGATATAAGCTGTAAATTGTTCAATGCTCTACTTCCTGCATTCCATATTATAAATATGTCATCAATGTATCTTAGCCATACCAGTGGTTTGATGCTATAAGTAGCAAGTATACAGTTCTCTAGTTTGCCCATGAAGATATTTGCATAGGATGGAGCCATCCGAGTGCCCATGGAAGTCCCTTGTATCTGCAGATAGTGTTTACCATTGAATGTAAAATTGTTGGATTTAAGGATAACTCTTGCAAAGTTGGTAAGCACATTTGTTGATGGCTTTTTCACAGTTCTTTTATTAAGAGCTTCAGACAATGCCATAAGCCCATCCTCATGTGGTATATTGGTGTATAATGATGTAACATCAAATGTAGCCAGAAGAGTATCATCATCAAATGTGTAGGTTTGGTTTAATTTTTCAATAATCTGAAGGAAGTGACTGGTATCTTTAACAAATGATGGAAATTCCTGTACAATGGGCTGGAGGTGCAGGTCGACAAATAAAGATAGTCTCTCAGTGGCTGTGTCATTGCCAGAGATGATGGGACGGCCAGGATTGTTCATTTTGTGAATTTTGGGAAGCATATAAAATCTCCCAGGTCTTGGTTTGGGATGAACAAGTATATCTGCTGTTGTTTCATCAATGAGGTTTAAGCTCCTGTACCTTACAACCATGTTCTTAATTTCTTTGGTTAAGTCTTCTGTGGGATCAGTTTCTAAAGGTTTGTAAGTGTTGATATCCATTAGTTGTCTCATTCCTTCCTGAATATAATCACTTACTTTCAAGGCAACCACTGCACCACCTTTGTCTGCCGGTTTTATAATGACATCCATTCTCTGTTGAAGGAAGTGGAGAGCTTTTCTTTCTTCTCGGGTAATGTTATCAAAAATCCTCTTAGGTGTTGATTCCTTGATGAGTTTGTTGATGGATAAAATGTATGTATCAAGAACAGGATTTCTACCACATTGAGGAGTCCATGATTTGGGATGGCGGAACTTCTTAAATGGATCTGGAAGGTAGCTTGGCAGACCAACATTAGAATTATTGTAAAAGTATTCTGCAAGTCTGCATCTTCTCTCGAAGGTTTTTAGGTATCTCATCATGTTGGCCATATTATGGTCCTTCGGTACAGGACAGAAATAGAGGCCTTTGCTCAAGAGGTTCAATTCACCTGGTGATAGGAGCCCTCCAGTCAAGTCAATAACTGGGTCGGATGTCTGGAAGGGTTGTAACTGGCTGATGCTATGCAGCTTTTTTTGTCTTATAAATCTTCTATTTTTTTATGCTGTTTACTCACAGGGCTTACACTGACAAGAAAATCTCCAAAAACAGAATGATTTAGGAAGTGGTGAGTTGGAAGAGGAGGTATATGAAATCTTAACATATCTCTTTTTAGTTTTGCAGATTTAATTTCAATAGCATTCCTGGCAGTCATCTTTTTACTACTGCAACCCTCTGTGGTATGTGTGCCACTTCAGAGTCACTTTTTGTGTTCTTTAAAAGATCCAGTTCTTTTTGTAGCTTGGCTTTAAGCATTTGCATTTTTTGAATGGTTACTTTAATAGATGCCAATAGTAGGGCCATTGATGAGTTATGCAGTAAAATATTCCATGTAGCGGACCATTCACAACTAGTTAGTTTAAAAGGTGGCTTAGACTTAACCTCCAACCCCATAGGATAGATGTTAAGTTTTTTATAGATTTGTAAATGTGCTATTGTAAATTGGCACTTACAGATTTTCTCCTGGATGAACAGCGCATATCTAGGATGTAGATTTGTTCTTGACATGGTGGTTGCTTCTGGCTTGAGTGTCGGATCCGGGGAGGATACAGGTTTGTAATCCCAAAAAGAGTATACTTGAAGATGAAGGATCACAAGAAAACAACAGCCAGCCAGGGCAAAAATCTGGATCCCAAAGGATACAATGAGTCACAAAGAAATAAAATATCCAAGAAAGAAGTGACTCCATTTGTGGTTGACTATCATCCATCAGCTCCCAACTACAGAAATATAATGCAAAAAACATTTCCCTTACTGTCTACTTGTGAAAAATTGCAAAAGGTTTTTCCAAAACCGCCAGTCATTGCTTACCACAGAGCTCCAAATTTACGATCTCTTATTGTGAGAGCTGAACTGAAGCAAGCTGTAACAAATGCAGGGGTTCATTGCTGTGACTCTAAAAGGTGCATCACGTGTGAATACCTTTTACAAACATCATCAGTAACTAGTTCTGTTACGAGAAGGACCTATGGAATAAGACAGCATCTTACATGTCGCTCAACATGCATTATTTATGTGATTCAGTGCCAACGGCAAAGCTGTAAAAAACAATATGTAGGCCAAACAGTGAATGACCTCCGTACACGATTCAGGAACCACAAATCGGCAATAATTAATAAGAAAATTGACCAGCCTGTAGCCAATCATTTTAACCTTGTGGATCATTTACTATCAGATTTGAAGATTTTCCTTCATTTATCAATTATTGGTAGATGTAATATAATAAAAATGTTATTTTTTCCTAAATTTTTGTATTTGCTAAGGGCAATTCCGGTGGAATTTACCAATAGTTGTTTGAAGCAGATCGAGGATTTATTTTCTCGTTTTATTTGGGCATATGAAAAACCCAGAAGATCATACAAATTTCTGTCTTTGCCAAGAGAAAGGGAGGCTTGGCTCTACCTAATATTCGATTATACTACTGGGTCACCTTCCTACTCTCTAATTTAACCCTTATCTCAGAAAAACCAAGAGATAGTATAAGTAATGAAATTCCAACACCCATAGAACTTATAATGGGTAGGGATGCATGGGGGTGGTTCTGGAAATTTTTGAATGATAGCCATTACAAAAAAGTTCGCTTTAAATCGTTAATTGGTGGATATAGAGCAATGAGGGAAGTACGGAAATTATTAGGTATAGGACTGACTAAATTATTATACCCCAATATGTAACAACCCCAACCTGCCGGAAATTTTTAGAGACCCCGTTGCTAAAAGATGGGGTGAAATGGGCCTAACTAAACTAGGTGATTTATACTCTTTAACTAATATAGCTAGCTTTGAAAGCCTTAAAGCTACCTACAACTTAGATAGGAGGGATTTCTTTAAATACTTGCAAGTACGGGATTTCCTAAGTAGAAAAGGGGAGGCCCTGTCGGCTTTGCCAAAAATGCTATGATAGATAAATTTAGGAAAAAGGTAGTGCCTTCTATTGGAGAAGCATACTCTTTTTAATTCGTTGATGCCAGATGACATGGAATCAAGAGCAGCTAAATGGAAATCTGAAGTAGGAATGCAGGAGGATCTTTCTTTCATTCGATAGAATTAGCCCGGAAAATTTTAATCCCGGCTAGACTCCAAGCTCAATATTATAAATCATGCTTCTCCCTCTACTACACTCCTCTAAAGATTTCCAAATGGGCGACAGGGAAAGGCACACATTGTCCTCGGTGCTTTTTATATCAGGCTGATTTAAATCATATGTTTAATGCATGTAGGGCTTTGTGGAAATTAAAACAGGAAATTTCCCAATTTTTTAAGGAAGTACTGGGGTTGAGGTCGTTTTATCATCTTCCCTGATCGGTTTGGGGGTTGATCCACAATTGCAAGGAGGCCCGGCGAATACCTCGTGTTTATTGGTATGGCTATATTACGGCTTTGCCTAGCTTCCGCCTGGCTAGATGCAATACCCCTGGTTTTCATCAATGGCAGTCCCGATTATTGGCAAATTATCATTTTGAGAAAGCAATTTATTTAAAAGGGGCTGAGGGCTCGTTCCAAAGGATTAAAAATTTGGGCTCCGTTGAGGTCATGGCTCAAGAGGTATTAGGCCAACTGATTGTGATTCTTATGTTTGATTTAATTTAATTTAGATTTTGTTCAACCCCGGGGGGGCGGGTGTTCAGGGTGGAAGGGGTGGCAGGGGTGGGGGATGTTGGTTAGAAAACAAAAAAAAATGTGCATCTTTTCAAAAGCTTTGTGTTAAGTTTGGAATTTGCTAACCACGGTTATTTTGCTTTTTTTTTATAATGATTTGCACAAAATAAAAAAAAAAAAGTAAAAAACAGATTTGAAGATTTTCCCCGTGGAACATGTCTCAAAGGAAGAACTACTGGATTCCAGAGAAAACTTCTGGATGTACTGTTTAAAATCACTGCATCCAGATGGGCTGAACATTACTGATAATACAACCTGATTACTGCATATCTCAAGAGCTCTCAGGACTGCATTGATTCCACATTCCAAATGGAATCTTCACTCATGATGCTTTTTGAAAATTCAGCTGTGTCATCTGTGCAGCCACTGAGCAAACCATCTTGTACTACCTGAGGAAGGCGGAAGCTGAAACGTTGTAGTGGAAATATATTTTTGTTCTTTGGTGAATCTATCTGTTGGAGTCACTTCTTTCTTGGATATATATATATATATATATATATATATATATATATATATATAGTCGCGAGAGGACCTCAATCAGCTCAAAAAAAGATGCAGGCCACGATGCACACGATGTGGTGTGGCCAAAGATTCTGGTCACTGGAGGTGCTCGAGGTTGGGGCTACTTGGAGCCCGAAGATCTTCTTGCAAAGATGTCAGCAAGCCTTTGCAACTGCAAAGGGATGCAGTACACAGGGGTTTGGTTATTGCAACCCCCAAAAGTACTACTGGCCTCAAACTTGGTGAGAGGGTAGAGCAGGTCTAGGGAGCTGCAGAAAATTACCACCTGTGTTGCAGAGCCCACGGAGTCCGGAGGAGCTCGGGATCTGCAGACTGGTTGTCTTCGAAGCAGTGCCTGCGAATGCAGGGGAGTGACTCCTTCACTCCAAGGGAGATTACTTTGGTTGTCCTTGATGCTACACAGGCCTTGGAAGGCTCCTGGATGATGCACAGAAGATGCAGCAGACTGGAAGGGAGACGAAGTCAGGCCCAAACGATGTCCAGCAAAGTCCAGAGTGCCCAGACGGTAGAAGTGCAGTGGTTTTAGTACTGAATCTTATCCCATGACGAATCTAGCGACCTACACCCAGGTAAGCTCTTAAGTAGCCTAAGGAAGGGCTTGGGAAAATTCAGGGGAGGGTCTGGACAGGGGGGAGGTTACTCCCATGTCCTTTGTCCAGTTTCGCGCCAGAGTGGGAGCCAAAGGCTCCCAGGACTGGTTTGAAATGTACTATGCACAGGGACACCATGTGTGCCCCTCATGCAGACTTTCAGGCACTGGCAAGTGCACCCACCCAGCCCATATACACTGAATCCTGTCTGGGAGGTTGTCACACCTCCCTGTGATAGAATGCCTATTGTTCTGCCTTCCCCTGCTCGAGCTTGGCTCAGCAGCAGGAGGGCAGAAATGTGTCTCTCGTCGGCAGCAACCATTTTGTGCTGTCCGAGACTGGAAGGCTGGTACCGGGAACACTGAGAGCCTAACGGAGGGCTCTCCCGGTGCTTGGAATCATACCTCCCACACCGTTTACAGTGTGGGGGTATGATTCCAACATGTTTGATACCAAACATGATAGGATTCATTGCAGCCGTTTTCAAGATGGTCACCGCGCGATTATGTGATGCCCCTCTATATAGTATATGGCTGCTTTACTGACAAGCCGGGAGAATGGACTCCATAGGCTGCAGGGGTGTCCTGCTCATGCAGGGGCACCCTCTCACTTAGAACCAATCACCCTGCCCTCAGGATTGTAAAGGCCTGCTATAGGAGTGACTTATAGGTTTTAAGTGCAGTGACCCTTAGATATAGTAAACCTATATCTGTAGTAAGTGTTGTATGCACCAACTTACACAGGCTGCAATGGCAGGCCTTTAGTTCCATTTTGAATGGTCTCTCATGGGTGGCATAATACATGCTGCAGCCCATGGGAGACCTATGAGGTACCTATGCCCTGGGTACATGGGCACTATATACTAGGGACTGACAAGGGTACCCTAATATCCAATCTGGAATGTACCTAAGTACTGAACACAACAATTCAGGGAGAAAGCAGATAGGCTGGGGTCTGGATCCCAGTCAGACTAGTCAAAAACCAGCTTACCACCAGGCAAAAAGTAGGGGTACACATGCAGAAAGATCCTAGCTTCCTACATAACCCGGCCACCCCCAAACAAAAGGAGATAAGGCTAACCATGCCCAGTTTGGACTTTATTTCCTAAGTGGCCATATAAGGAAGGTCCTGCATTTGCATGGAAACTCCCTATACAATGGTCCACTGAGAAGTTCCTCCCCTGTAGGGTCTTGGATCTTCTCAAAAATGTGGGGTGACTACCTGTAATCTGTTTAAGCCAAGAAAGAGGCTGATGGGGTGTCGGTGTAGGGAAGTGAGGCTCTAACATGGTTGGTCTCAGCTTCCTCAGAGCACTGACCATCATGTAGGCCT
Organism: Calotriton arnoldi; assembly: GCA_963921515.1. NCBI lineage: Eukaryota > Metazoa > Chordata > Amphibia > Caudata > Salamandridae > Calotriton > Calotriton arnoldi. The sequence goes on along the minus strand of CAWUFW010008721.1, from coordinate 53,496 downwards.
TTCTTTCTAGGACTAACTGATATCTATCCCTAGGGGTCAACCTCTGGCTGCCTACAGCTTTTGGTTGATCCCTTCTGGTTGCAACACTGGAGGGCCAGTGAAGGTTTGGGACAGCCTGGTCCCAGGTTTTCTTTTGCCAAACAAAGTCCATCTGGGGGATGTCATTGCCTAAGGGTAAGAGGGATCCCTCAGATTGAGGAGTATTATCCGCCTGTCTAGTACTACTAGGCTGGGGGTCCCTCATCTGGTGTGAGAGGATTCCTCCTGGCAGTGGGCCCTTAAGGGTCCACTGACATCCCTGACCTATGCAGCCCTAGGCTGACTGAGGCTGGGTAGAGAGTGACAGGAAACCTGCTCCAGACTGGGTACCTCCTTGGAAGGTTCCCCTACCCTCAGTGGCTCTGCCAGGACAGGCCTGACCACCTCTGGTGTAGATCCTTCACAAGGGGTAGGAACAGTTCCCTGAGAAGGCTGACCCTTACCTATAGTCTGGGGGGAAAAGACTTTTCTTCATCCCCTTTGCTCTCTGGTGGAGCAGAGTGGGCCATTCTTTCAGGCTCCACTGCTCCTGAACTTCCCTGTGGTTGGACTGGGGCCCTAAGTGTCACACCAACGTTCTCACGGAGGCCTAACATTTCTAGATGGGCCTTCAGTTCCACTTCAGCCCAGGCTGAAGTTTCCAATCATTGCCCAAGAGGCAATCTACAGGCAAGTTCACTGTATCTATTAGGCAGAGAGCCACTGGCATCTCCTTTAGTAGACATACTAAGTGAGGTGTGGTGTTGCACCTACTCAACCTAGTGGGAACTAAACTCTCTGAGGTTGGAAAAAGGGTGTGCTAGACCCTTGACTTACCCAAACCTCAGGAAAAACAATGCAGGCTTGAATCCCACCGCTGCCACCAAAGTGAGAGGCTGGCCAGGTATATGATGTCCACTAATGTAAGTGGGCACCTAGCACCAGTCCAGACAACCCTTATGGTGATTTAGGAGGTCTCAGACAACCTTAGAAAGCTATCCAAATGGTAGCTGTGGAGAGCAGCCTTCAGGCTTAGTCTTGAAGGAGTGTAAAGCAGCTTGTATTAACAGAATGCAATCTCATAGTATAGATTAAAAGAAAAGGAACCACACAAAGTATGTATAAAAATATGTATTTATTATATAACACTCTCTAGTACGTTAAAGTATCTAGTACACGGAGATAGACACAAAGCACACAATACTTTAGCAAAAAATCACAGTAAATAGCAGTAATGCACAGTGGGCCCCAGGGCGGGACCAAACCATATACTGAGAAAGTTGTATAAGAACGAGGACTCGAGTCAGGACAATGTCGAGAGGACGTAGAATTGCTGGGGACCCACAGAACCACCCAAGGTAAGTAGATAGGGACCCCACGGAGAGCGTGTGCAGTGTGTGAGAACGACCGCGTGCTCCGTACAAGTCTATGTGTAAGTCGCGGTTGGAATTTTAAAGATTAGGGACCCTTCCCAGTGGACCCTGAAGAAACCTCGTGGAAGATAGAAGGTTGGAGAGCCACCCCACCCGTGGATACCGTGGTGCCCATGTTACCTATCCCAGGGGAGATGGGTGCATAGGTGTGAAGTGGCGTCGGAAACCGCTGTCGAACCCAATGGAGGATTTCAGGAAAGTGCAGCTGCTGGAAGAGGAGAAAGTGTCCGGAGGAATCCAAACATGGAATCTTGATGAGGAGTACCTGAAAGCAGAGGGGACAGATTTTATGTCACTCAGGGGTGACAAGGAGACTTGGTAGACGAATGCCCTCCGATGTCGGGTCCTTCAGGGAGGATGACAGTGACCTTGACTCTGCAGCTGCGAGGACCAGGTGATGCTGAGGATGACCAGGACATGGATATGAGCTGTTCCATGAAGGATGTCGAGCGCTGAGGGGTTGGTGTCCGACGGGAGCACTAACAAGCCTTGGCAAATGCAACCCATGCAGGAAATCAAGAAGTTGCATGGTTGGGACCCTCAAGTGGACCCATAGGCCAAAGGCACAGGAGTGGCGAGAGGACCTCAAGCAGCTCACCAAAAGATGCAGGCCACGATGCAGACAATGCAGTGTGGCCAAAGATTCTGGTCACTGGAGGTGCTCGAGGTTGGGGCTACTTGGAGCCTGAAGATCTTCTTGCAAAGATGTCAACAAGCCTCGTCCCTTTGCAGTTGCAAACTGCAAAGGGACGAGGTACCCAGGGGTTTGGTTATTGCAACCCCCACTAGGACTACTGGCCTCAATCATGGTTAGAGGGTAGAGCAGGCCTCGGGAGCTGAGAAAAACCACCACCTGTGTTGCAGAGCCAACGGAGCTTGGAAGAGCTCGGGATCTGCAGACCGGTCGTCTTCGCTGTGGTGCCTGCGAATGCAGGGGAGTGACTCCTTCACTCCAAGGGAGATTACTTCAGTTGTCCTTGATGCTTCACAGGCCTTGGAAGGTTTCTGTATGATGCACAGGCACAGACAATGCAGCAGACTGGAAGGGAGACGAAGTCAGGCCCAAACGAAGAGCAGCAAAGTCCAGAGTGCACAGACGGTAGAAGAGCATTGGTTTCAGTACTGAATCTTATCCCACGGCGAACCTAGGGACCTACACCCAGGTAAGCCCTTAAGTACCCTAAGGAAGGGGTTGGGAAGATTCAGGGGACCCTCCCAGGGGAGGGTCTGGACAGGGGGGGAGGTTACTCTCATGTCCTTTGTCCAGTTTCACACCAGAGCGGGAGCCAATGGCTCCCAGGACTGGTTTGAACTGGACTATGCACAGGGACACCAAATGTGCCCCTCATGCAGACTTTCAGGCACTGGCAAGCGCACCCACCCAGCCCTTATACACTAAATCCTGTCTGGGAGGTGGTCACTCTTCCCTGTGACAGGATACCTATTGTTCTGCCTTCCCCTGCTTGAGCTTGGCTCAGCAGCAGGAGGGCAGAAATGTATCTCTGGTCGGCAGCAACCATTTTGTGATGTCCGGGACTAGAAGGCTGGTACCGGGAACACTGAGAGCCTAACAGAGGGCTCTCCCGGTGCTTCAAATCATACCTCCCACACCGTTTACAGTGTGGAGTGTATGATTCCAACATGTTTGATACCAAACATGATAGGATTCGATGCAGCCATTATCGAGATGGTCATCTATATAGAATATGGCTGCTTCACTGACAACCCAGAATGGACTCCGTAGGCAGCAGGGGTGTCCTGCTCTTGCAGGGGCACCCTCTCACTTAGAACCGAGCACCCTGCCCTCAGGATTGCAAAGGCCTGCTATAGGGGTGACTTATAGGCTTTAAGTGCAGTGACCCTTAGATATAGTAAACCTATATTGTTAGTAAGTGGTGCATGCACCAACTTACAAAGGCTGCAAAGGCAGGCCTGCAGCTCCATTTTGAATAGTCTCTCATTGGTGGCATAATTCATGCTGCAGACCATGGGAGACCTCTGGGGTATCTATGCCCTGGGTACATGGGTACCATATACTAGGGACTGACAAGGGTAGCCCAGAATCCAATATGGGATGTACCTAAGTACTGAACACAACAATTTTGGAAAAAGCAGATAGACTGGGGTCCTGATTAGCAGGATCCCAGTCAGACTAGCCAAAAACCAGCTTAGCACCATGCAAAAAGTGAGGATACACATGCAGAAGGATCCTACCTTCCTACAGACAGGAAAGGCAAGATTGGGGGTAGCACTGCCATCATTTTTAAAGATAATATTAAGGTTTCAATAATTGACACTATTGTAGGAAATTGGGCAGAAATATGTATTTTTAAGCTTGGCTCCTCCTCCAAATTCTGCTGCAAAGGCGCGTTAGTCTATCGTGCACCCGGTCCTAAAAGGGACTTAAGTCAACGCCTACTTGAATATATTGCACCCCATGTGCTTGCAGCTCAACTGTTCCTCCTGTTGGGAGATTTTAGTTACCATGGAGAAGACCCCCTTAATCTAGAGACTAGCCAACTACATTCTGATCTAGCAACATTAGGTCTACATCAACAAGTCTAGGGTCCAACTCATATAACGGGCCACACCCTCGAACTAATATTTATGAACACCTCACAATTTTCCTGCGATTCACCAAAACCTTTACTCTGGACTGATCACTCACCTATTTGCATCCAGATTCCCACACACAAGGCGAGGGGTAAATCGCCCACTCGTCAAAAAAATCTATCTAGACACTGGTGGAAAATTACACCAGTCTCATGGGCCAAGAAGCTGATGTCCACTATCCACTCTGACAACTCAGAAGTGGATCAAGCGCTTTCTAACTTCAACAGTGTGCTGAATTCTGGTTTTGATAAAATAACATCTCTTCAAAGAGACTACACAGACCTCTCGCACCTTGGTATTCCATAGGACTAAAGACAGAGAAAGCGTTGTGCAAAAGACTAGAAAGAGGTGGTACCAGACTCACAAACCCACTGACAAAAATACTTATTATAAGCTGGCCTTAACCACGTATTATCTTAATAGCAAGAATGCTCGCAAACTATATATAGGGAAGCAAATGGCTGAAGCTAGAAACTCCTTCAAAACTCTTTTAAAATACTCAAATCCTTTATAAACCCGGAGGCATGCTCTCCAGAACCAAATCTGTTGCAATCACTTTGCGATGCCTTAGCTAATCACTTTGAAGATTAAATCAAAGTGATCTACCAAAACTTCCCCAGCGCTCTTGATCAGCTTGCTGAGAAGCAGATAGTCTTTGCTCTTCTTCCTGAGGGTATTACCAATCTAGGTAAATTCGAAGAAGTTTCACTAGAGACAATTTAGAACCTTTTGATCTCAGCAAAATCTGGTTCACCCATAGATGTCTGCCCTCCTAGAACTATGGCAGACGTCTCATATGAGCTGGCCCCTTCAATCTGCTCTCTATTTAAACTATCAACCAACAAGGGAAAAATCCCATTAGACTGGAAGACGGCCCAGATCAGATCTACTAAAAAACAAGGGCCAATCTGGCATGGACGGATCTTACTAACTACCGGCCTATCTCGCTCCTCCCTCTACTGGGGAAGTTGCTGGAAAAACACATTAATAAGCAACTGACAAGCTATTTGGAGTCAAATAGCTTATTAGATCCTTCTTAGTCGGGCTTTAGACCACTACACAGCACAGAGACGGCTCTGTTAGCAGTCACTGACTGCATCAAATGTTCTCTCGATGCAAATGTACCTTCAATGCTGGTGCTGCTGGATTTGTCAGCAGCATTTGATACAGTATCCCATTCTAGGCTTCTTGGTAGGCTACAAGAGATTGGGGTCCATGTAATGCCTCCACAATGGCTGGCTGACTTCCTTTCAAATTTGACCCAAATGGACATTCTGGGCCCTAATAAGACACAAATCATGAATCTGGATAGCGGAGTTCCACAGGGCTCCTGTCTCAGCCCTACGCTTTTCAACGTTTAAATGGCACCCCTCGCCAAAGTTGTCAGAGTTTTTGGCTTTGAGATCATATCATATGCGGATGATACCCAGCTACTTTTTTCCTTTGAGAAAAATCTGACAAAATCTAAAGAATCTTTTTCTGCTGGGATGAAAGCCATTGCTACCTGGATGTCCAAAAATAGACTCCAGCTAAACACTGCAAAAACGGAGATTATGTTATTTGGGAGGGCCCAACTACTTTGGTCACCGGATTGGAGGCCATCAGAGTTGGGTATGGCCCCTTCACCCAAACTAGTGGTAAAAATTCTGGGAGTCCGACTGGACCAATCCCTCACTATGAAAGAACAAATCTCTGCCACTATAGGCTCATGTTTTTACATGTTGCATATGCTGAGAAGAGTCTTTCCTTTATTTCGAGTCTCCAAAAGGAAAATTTTAGTCCAGGTACTGGTTATCAGCCATCTAGACTATGGCAATTTGCTTTTGGCCTCTGCAAATGAGAAGTTGCTTTCCAAGCTTCAGGTAGTACAGAACACAGCTGCACGTCTTATGTGTAACCTCTCACCTGGAACACCATCTGCCCCTCTTCTACAGACCCTACATTGGCTACATGTGAGAAACAGAATAATCTTTAAGATCTGCTGTCTAACTCACAAGGCTCTACATGGTAAAGGGCCTACTTATTTATCACAAAACACAAAATCAATTTCCTGAGCTACAGTCACTTAATTTCCAGCCACAATTAGGCCACCCAGTAGTCTTCTCCGTGTATTTTCTTCTTGGTACTTTATTCTGTATCTTGTGCAAGACAATTCATGTTTCAGTTCTTCAGCAACAGAACAGATAGCCACAGAATACTTATTTATCATCAAAGCTCACCCGCTATGCCCCTTCCAGACTCCTGACCTTGACTGGTAGGTCGCTGGTAGGTCGCTCCCCCACCACACAGCTCCGTCTGTGTGCCCTGCTGCTGCCCCTGATTGTGCTCGTTTTTTTCCTTTCTGTGCCCCCTTGCTGCCCCTGATTGTGATCGTTTTTTCCTTTCTGTGCCCCCTTGCTGCCCCTGACTGTGATCGTTTTTTCCTTTCTGTGCCCCCTTGCTGCCCCTGATTGTGATCGTTTTTTTCCTTTCTGTGCCCCCTTGCTGCCCCTGATTGTGCTCTGCTTTTTCCTTTCTGTGCCCCCTTGCTGCCCCTGATTGTGATCGTTTTTTCCTTTCTGTGCCCCCTTGCTGCCCCTGATTGTGCTCGTTTTTTCCTTTCTGTGCCCCCTTGCTGCCCCTGATTGTGCTCATTTTTTCCTTTCTGTGCCCCCTTGCTGCCCCTGATTGTGCTCTGTTTTTTCCTTTCTGTGCCCCCTTGCTGCCCCTGATTGTGATCGTTTTTTCCTTTCTGTGCCCCCTTGCTGCCCCTGATTTTGATCGTTTTTTCCTTTCTGTGCCCCCTTGCTGCCCCTGATTGTGATCGTTTTTTTCCTTTCTGTGCCCCCTTGCTGCCCCTGATTGTGATCGTTTTTTCCTTTCTGTGCCCCCTTGCTGCCCCTGATTGTGATCGTTTTTTCCTTTCTGTGCCCCCTTGCTGCCCCTGATTGTGCTCGTTTTTTCCTTTCTGTGCCTGTTTCCCGCCGCTGCGCCCTGCGGCCCCGCCCCTCACTACCCATTCGCTGCCCCATTCCCTGCTCCTCCCTCCCACCTCCCCAGTTATGGCGGCCGCTGCGTGGTGAAGAGAGCGACCCCTGACCTTGACTGGTAGGTCGCTCCCCACCACACAGCTCCGTCTGTGTGCCCTGCTGCTGCCCCTGATTGTGCTCTGTTTTTTTCCTTTCTGTGCCCCCTTGCTGCCCCTGATTGTGATCGTTTTTTCCTTTCTGTGCCCCCTTGCTGCCCCTGATTGTGATCGTTTTTTCCTTTCTGTGCCCCCTTGCTGCCCCTGATTGTGATCGTTTTTTCCTTTCTGTGCCCCCTTACTGCCCCTGATTGTGATCGTTTTTTCCTTTCTGTGCCCCCTTGCTGCCCCTGATTGTGCTCGTTTTTTCCTTTCTGTGCCCCCTTGCTGCCCCTGATTGTGCTCGTTTTTTCCTTTCTGTGCCCCCTTGCTGCCCCTGATTGTGCTCGTTTTTTCCTTTCTGTGCCCCCTTGCTGCCCCTGATTGTGATCGTTTTTTCCTTTCTGTGCCCCCTTGCTGCCCCTGATTGTGCTCTGCTTTTTCCTTTCTGTGCCCCTTGCTGCCCCTGATTGTGCTCGTTTTTTCCTTTCTGTGCCCCCTTGCTGCCCCTGATTGTGCTCGTTTTTTCCTTTCTGTGCCTGTTTCCCGCCGCTGCGCCCCTGCGGCCCCGCCCCCTCACTGCCCATTCGCTGCCCCATTCCCTGCTCCTCCCTCCCACCTCCCCATTTATGGCGGCCGCTGCAGTGAAGAGAGCGACCCCTGACCTTGACTGGTAGGTCGCTCCCCACCACACAGCTCCGTCTGTGTGCCCTGCTGCTGCCCCTGATTGTGCTCGTTTTTTCCTTTCTGTGCCCCCTTGCTGCCCCTGATTGTGCTCGTTTTTTCCTTTCTGTGCCCCCTTGCTGCCCCTGATTGTGATCGTTTTTTCCTTTCTGTGCCTGTTTCCCGCCGCTGCGCCCCTGGGGCCCCGCCCCCTCACTGCCCATCCGCTGCCCCATTCCCTGCTCCTCCCCATTTATGGCGGCCGCTGTGCGGCCGCGCTTCGGCGCGCCTAAGGCAAGCCCGTCTGCGCCCGTCCGCGCCGCGCCCAGCGCCAGACCCCTGGTCCGGGCATCCCCGCGCCCGCCACATCAACAGACGCCGATTCGACGCCAGCACCCTCCACGCACTCAACCCCGGAAAAGATCACGCCTGCTACCAGGCCACCCCGAAGCGCACCCAAGGGCCCTTCACCTGCCGGAACTGCAGCTTCGCCAGCACCCGCCCCGCCAAACCACCGCCCAGGAAAGAACCCAACTACCTCAGATGCATCCTCCTCAACACCCGCTCCGCCCGCAAACACGCCATCGAACTCTGGGACCTTCTCGACTCAACCTCCCCAGACGTCGCATTCCTGACGGAGACCTGGCTGAATCCCGCTTCAGCCCCCGACATCGCCATTGCCATCCCGGATGGATACAAGATCACCCGCAGGGACCTCACCAACGGAGTCGGAGGAGGCATCGCCATCGTCCACAGGAACACCCTCAGAGTCTCAACCAACACCGACGACACCCTCAGCACCGCCGAACACATGCACTTCCAGATCCACACTGATCCCAACACCACCCTCAGAGGAACCCTCATCTACAGACCCCCCGGACCCCAACCACAGTTCAGAGATTCCATCGCTGACTTCGTCAGCACACACGCCATCGCCTCCACGGACTACATCCTCCTCTGGGACCTGAACTTCCACCTCGAGAACAACAAGGACACCAACTCCACCACCCTGATCGACAACCTCGCCACCCTCGGACTCAGACAGCTCGTGACTACACCCACCCACGCCGCCGGCCACACGCTAGACTCCATCTTTTCCGCAAGCCCACACGTCTCCTTCAACCACACCTCCGAACCCCACTGGACTGACCACCACTGCATCCACTTCACCTACAGGAAGCCCACCACGCACCACCGCACCGAACAAATGCCTCGCCGCTGCTGGAGCAGAGTCACGGAAGACCAGCTAACCACAACCCTCGCCCTGAGCCCACCCGCCGAACCCTCCGACCCCGACACCGCCGCCCGCAACCTCAGACAGTGGATCGACGACTGCGCCAACACCTCGCCCCGCTCAAGAATCCGCCCAACAGCCACACCAGCAAGAAAGCCACCTGGTTCACCGAAGACCTCCAGGCCTCCAAACGAACATGCCGAAAACTGGAGAAGATCTGGCTCCACGAACGGACAGCGGACAGCTACGCCGCCCACAAGAGCGCCACCCGCAATCACCATCACCTCATCAGATCCGCCAAAAGGGCCTCACTCAAAGACCGCCTAGACAACAACGCACACAACAGCAAAGAGCTCTTCAACATCGTGAAGGAACTCTCCAACCCCAGCTCCAACACCAACGACATCCAGCCGTCGCAAGACCTGTGCGACTCACTGGCCACCTCCTTCCACCGCAAAATCGCCGACATCCACGACAGCTTCAACACCACGACCGCCCCGGCAACCACCGAGACCACTGCCCCCACAACCACCAACCGCCTGCTCTCCTGGACCAACATCAACGACGAGGACACCAGCGAGATCATGAACACCATCCACTCCGGTTCACCGCTAGACCCGTGCCCTCACCACATCTTCAACAAAGCCAGTACAGCCATCGCGCCCCATCTCCGGAAAATAATCAACATCTCCTTCGAGACAGCAACCTTCCCGGAAATCTGGAAGCACGCCGAGATCACCGCCTTACTCAAGAAACCCAAGGCAGACCCCAAGGACCTCAAGAACTTCCGACCCATCTCTTCTGCTCCCGTTCCCCGCGAAGGTCACCGAGAAAATCGTCAACAAACAACTGACCCGCTACCTCGAGGAGAACAACATCCTGGACCCTTCCCAGTCCGGCTTCCGCAGCAACCACAGCACCGAAACCGCCCTCATCGCCGCCACCGATGACATCAGGACCCTGCTAGACAACGGAGAAACAGCAGCCCTCATCCTCCTGGACCTATCAGCCGCCTTCGACACGGTCTGCCACCACACACTACGAACACGCCTTCACGACGCCGGGATCCAAGAGAAGGCCCTGGACTGGACCACATCCTTCCTTTCCGGCAGAACAAAAGCGTCCGCCTCGCCCCTTCCGATCCAAGACCACCAAGATCATCTGCGGCGTACCCCAAGGCTCCTCCCTCAGCCCAATGCTGTTCAACATCTACATGGCACCCCTCGCCCACGTCGCCCGACAGCACAACCTCAACATCATCTCCTACGCCGACGACACCCAGCTGATCCTCTCCCTCACCAAAGACCCTCACACCGCCAAAGCCCACCTCCACGAAGGAATGAAGGCCATCGCTGAATGGATGAGGACCAGCCGCCTGAAGCTGAACTCGGACAAGACGGAGGTCCTCATCCTTGGTTCCAACCCTTCAGCCTGGGACGACTCCTGGTGGCCAACATCACTGGGAACAGCCCCGCCACCCACCGACCACGCACGCAACCTAGGGGTCATCCTCGACCCCACCCTCTCCATGACTAAGCAGGTCAACGCCGTTTCTCATCCTGCTTCAACATCCTCCGAATGCTCCGCAGGATCTTCAAGTGGATCCCCACCGAAACAAGAAAAACAGTCACCCAGGCTCCTCGTCACCAGCAGGCTGGACTATGGAAACGCGCTCTACGCAGGAACGACGGCTAAGCTCCTGAGACGGCTGCAACGCATCCAGAACGCCTCTGCACGTCTTATCCTCGACATCCCCCGACGCAGCCACATCACACCCCACCTGAGAGACCTGCACTGGCTCCCTGTCAACAAGAGGATAACCTTCAAGCTCCTCACCCACGCACACAAAGCACTCCACAACTCCGGACCAGCCTACCTCAACAGACGACTCAGCTTCTACACCCCCACCCACCAGCTCCGCTCGACCAGCCTCGCCCTCGCCACAGTCCCCCGCATCCGGAAAACGACCGCCGGCGGCAGATCCTTCTCCCACCTCGCCGCCAAGACCTGGAACACCCTCCCCACCAACCTCCGACAGACCCAAGACCTACTGGCCTTCAGAAGACTCCTCAAGACCTGGCTCTTCGATCAGTAGCAGCACCACCCCCCTCTTCCCCCAGCGCCTTGAGACCCTCGCGGGTATGTAGTGCGCTTTATAAGTGACATGATTGATTAATTGATTAAGATCATGCGAAAACGCTTTGCTTAAAGTCCCCAGGTTCAGAAAGGTCAGGTCACGATAATCATTTTCCTTCCTCGCCCCCCACTATTGGAATAAACTGTCACTGCAATTACGGATAAGTGAAGACCACTTCCATTTCAGGAAAGTACTCAAGACTCACCTATTTTATGGATAGCCCTCTTTATTTGTTGTCCTAGTCTCATGCCGAGATACCCCTACAGGGGTGATTTGTGTGCGTAATAAATCAAAATAACATAACATAACATTCTTCATAGAAAGTTTTGAGGCAATCTGTGAAGCAGGGGCAGAGAAAAAGGGGGGTAAAAAAGTACATTTTCCCATGTTAATTCCCATACAGCCGAAACCGCAGGCCGGAATTACACCAAATTTGGCTTAAAGGTAGATTTGGTTATGCAGATCACGCTTTCAATTTATGGTAATCCATTCAGTAGTTGTGGAGGAATTAAAGGAAATTCAAATTTGCATATCTATGATCGGAAAGCCATCTGGATCTGGAGAGCTCTGAATTAGGAATTTTTAGCAGCCATCTTGAGACTCGACTTCAGCCGAGTCTCAAAGAAAACTTGAAAAAAAAGAAAAGGAGGCAGGGTAGGAATACCCTGACCCCTTAGCTCTGATCTTGGGGTACCCTGTTGGGGCAAAAAAGCACTTAAAAAAAACAACTGCAGAGAAATCAGGACGAATTCACTGCAAAAAGGAAAAAAAACAGCAAGCACGGTCTCCAGCACTTGTTATTATTTAAGACCCCGGGCGGGCCATGTCAAGGGGGCATGCCTCCTTTATTAAACTAAATGAGGGTGGGTGGGTGCATGTGGCCCCCCTCCATGGGCATTTTTATGCCCCAGGGACCACCAACTCCCCAGGGCTTATGTTAATCTTAGTGCAGAGGGGCCGTGCGGACACCCCTTGGCCCCTGAAGACCACCACCTCCCTGGGGATATAAATGAAATGAATAGGGGGGACGGTGTGACCCCCTTGAGCCCTGGAGACCACCACCTCCCTGGGGACTATGTTAAATGTAATGCAGGGGGCCTCACGGACCCCCCCCGGGCCCCGAGCACCACTACCTCTCCAGGTTTATAAATAAAATTAATAGGGGAGGCCATGCAGACCCCCCTTAAAGAGGGGGTCCACACAGCCCTCAGGCCCCAGAGTCCAGCACCTTTATGGCGCTGGGGACCACCACCCCTCAGGGTCAGTACCTGCTATGTCCTGGGGTGCCCATCCATGGGACATAACTGTTTGCTTTTGCTTGGTGGGGCACCCAATTACTTGTGTTGGGGGGCTTCAAGGCCGCCACGGTCCCTGCCAGCTCCCCGCCTCCTGCGGGAGACGGCATTGTTTTTACAGAAAGGAAGCTGCCAAAATATAAAAGCAATTGTCCTCCACTTTCAGCAAGTGAGGGCATTCTTAATACTTTTGCTTTCTGAAAGTGGAGCACAGTTTGCTATGGCTTGGCAGAAGCAGTAAAGCTTCTACCAAGCCATAGCAAACAGCTATGACCCGAGGATGGACACCCCAGGACATAGCTGGAGCCAGCCCTGTGGGGTGGCATTCCCCAGGGCCATCTATGGCTCCAGGAGGGGGCTGCACGGCCCCACTTCCTTAGAATTTGCCCTGGGGAGGTGGTGGTCCCCGGATCCTGCCAAAAATGAAAAAGAAAAGTGCTTTTTTGGTGCTAGGTGGTCCCTGTGGGACCCCCCAAGAGGCCTAAGTGGTCTGGGTGTTTCTACCCTGCCCCCTTTTCTTTTTGTTTACGATTTGTTCTGTGACTTGCTTCAAGCCGAGTCACAAGATGGCTGCCAATGTTTCCTGGTTTGAAGTGTTGCCAGCCAATCAGATCTCAGCACGAGATCAGGAGGGTTTGCCGATCCTCGTGTCCCTATATATACAACTGGAGATTTCTTTACATTTCTCAACAACTACAGAACAGATTTACACCAATTAACAAAAAGGTCACTTTTTGGACCAACAGCTACCTTTCTGCCAAATTTGGGTTAATTCCGTTCAGCAGTACAGGCTGTAGCCTTGTCTAAAGTTCCTATCGAAATGAACATTGGGGAAAATGCATTTTGGAAGCCCCCCTTTTTCTCTGCTCCAACTTGACGTTCACCCCAAAACTATATATCTCACAGTGGCATATATATCCCCTGTTGGCGGTCGCCAGTAGGTAATTATAGTTAGGATGTCCTTTCCATAGGAAGAATTTTTTTTTCTTTTGCCAATAACTGGTGTTGTTTGACGAATCCTTGAGAAATTTTCAAAACAAGTTTGACGCTCCATTTAGCTACTGTCTTGAAAGTTTGTTAATTGGTGTAAATCCATTCTGTAGTTGCCGAGAAATTTAAAGAAATTTAAACTAATCTCCAGTTGTATATATAGGGACGCGGAGGATCCGCAAACCCTCCTGATCTTGTGCTGAGATCTGATTGGCAGCCAACTCTTCAAACCAAGAAACATTGGCACCCATCTTGTTACTCGGCTTGAAGCAAGTCACAGAAAAAAACGTAAACAAAAAGAAAAGGGGGCAGAGTAGAAACACCCTGATCCCCTAGGCCTCTTGGGGGGTCCCAAAGGGACCCGCAGCACCAAAAAAGCATTAATTTTTTTATAGTATAGTGGGCAGTTATAGTTAGGTCTGCGCTTCCATATAAAAAGCACTTTGACTCAGTTTGACGAATCTTCACAAAACAGTCCAGAAAAAAGTCTTATCCACCTCAGCTCCTTCCTGTAAAGTTTTGGGATGATCTGTCAAGTGGGGGCCTAAAAAAGGGGAGGGGTCCCAAAACACATTTTCCATAGGAAAATTGAACAGTGATACCGCAAAAAAGGCTGAACGGATTTACCAAATTTGGTAGAAAGATAGATCTTGGCCCAGAAAGCGTGCCTTTTATGATTTGGTATAAATCTGTTTAGTAGTTTTTGAGCAATTAATGCTCAATAACTTTGTATATTTCATGCCATGGAGGATCCGCAGACCCAACAATTCTCATGCTGAGATCTGATTGGCTGCCACCACATCAACAAGGATCTGGCAGCAGTCATCTTAGGACTCTGGACACAGTCCTGAGTCCCACAAAAAACGTTAAAAAAAGACGTAAGGGGGCAAGGTAGGGATATCCTGACCCCCAAGGAGTAGTGGGGAGATCCCAGAGATACCTAGGTTGGGGCCAAATACTTTTTTTGAAACATGTTTGCTGGGAAGAATTCATGGATGATCTGCAAATCCATGGCAAACTTTCCCATTACAATTAAACCTCCTTCTCCCCCAGAGTGGCCTAAGGCCCAGGGGGTGGCACAAAACATTCCTATTGGGCAGGGCAGCATGTGGCGCCCCTCCCCATGCCTCTGGGAGGCCCTGGGAACCAAACTCGTCATGAAAAATAATGAGAGGGGGCATGCGCCCCACCCTCCCCAGGCCTATAACTCATGCCTTCGCCATGCACTGCTAATTACCCCCATATTACATCACTCATGACATCTTCTAAGACATCTTTGATAATATCACTGCAACATATTCAAATGAATTATTAATGAGAAAACTGCATAGTGGGGGCACTAGTTATAGTTAACTTAGGTCACAAATTATATTTACTTGAGATAACTATGGGCCCGATTCACAGAACTAACTTACGTAAAGTTAGTACTTTTTGGTATTCACAGAATACACTTACTCATTTTGGTATTCACAGAATGCACTTACTCATTTTGGTATTCACAGAATGCACTTACTCATACTAACTTTATGTCCGCACTCGGGCCGGAGATTCTGTGAATACCAAAATGAGTAAGTGTATTCTGTGAATACCAAAAAGTACTAACTTTACGTTTTTGACGTAAGTTAGTTCTGTGAATCAGGCCCACAGACTGGTGAATTTCAGTAGTTTTGTATATTTCAAACATTGAGTTGTCACTGAAACTTTCACCGAACTATAATGTAAATTTAACCTTTGTTTTTGTCAGTGAATATATAATATATGCACACACACACACACACAGCACAAACACACAACACACACAAACAGTCACACACAATTGGGAAGGAAATGTCCCTCACATGGTGACAGATGTGTCACTCAGCCCCGAGTGCCCCAACTGCATGGAGCACATGTGTGCTTCATGACATAGGACCATCTTGCAGATTGCTGTCTTGTTGAGCCGGGAAGGGTACTCAAAGAGTTACTCTCATAGTGGTGAAAGGTTATTCTCTTTGCCAGGATTGAAGCAGAATAAGCAAAGTGGTGGCAATATATAGTGCAGTGATTCGTAAAAATGAACATGCCTTTTAACCTCTGTTACTGGAGTAAGGCCTACAGGCTCACTCATATATAATTCAGCTGCAGTGTGCTTAACTCACCCTTGGCCTACATCAAGTTAGCATGTAGTGCTGTGCAGTGCATGTGTGCTGTATGGATATGCTGGGTGAATGTGTGCCTCTGAATGGTACAATACATGGAGGATTCTGGGTTTAATTTTGGGAGGCCCAGGGCTTTCTAGGGGAGCATGAGGCGGTGCAGAAATCCCCCAGACAGATTTGTGAAATGCTGTATTCCTGTAAGCTGGGTGGTGCACACACTGGAGGAAGGAGAGCCAAGCTCTCCAGCATGCTTCAAAGGGTGCTCTTTGATTCAGAGAGAGGTCACTAGAAAGGGGCCTGGGCACATCTCAGGAAGAATACGGGGCTGATAAGAGAATCATAAAGAGTAGGGTTGGGGGGCCTGGGGTAACTTTTTGAAACATGTATCACTGTGGCTGACATTCAGGTGTGAACCTCTAGTCCCTCACATGGCCTGTGTTGTGGGGCTCTCAGATTAGGTGTAGCTCCAGCTGTGACAGACTGTTTTCTGGGAAATAGGTAGGGAAGAGGAGAGGGGACTTCAAAAGAAAGCAGACCCCCAACACACACTTTAAAAACTCAGACCCTAATCATATTTGGTGTCTGGAATTAGACTATAGGAAGGGGAGCTTGAGGCCCCACACAATTGTCAACTGTCAAGCAGCCAAACAGGCTGTGTGAGGAGCAGAAGCTCTGCGAGACTTCTACCTATGACTAGGGCTGGAGGCTAAGGGCTGCCAGACTCCCAGCTGGGTGAGGGGACATCACCCAGGGGCATCCAAGACCATTTGCCCCTGGAGCCTGAGGAACCAGTGTCTGACTGCTTACCAAGACCAATGAGCCTTGTGAGGAAGAGGAGAGCTGGAGGGAGCGGGGCCCAGTGGAGGATCCTGGACATTGGATCCCTGTAATGAAGTGAGAGAAGATGACTACTGCACCAATCAGGTCATTGCCCATGTGCAGATTTAAGTCAGTGATCCCCGTATGCCAGAGGAGGGGCGCTGTGAAGTAAGCCATGAACGTTGCCGTTTAGATCAGGTCATCGCCCATGTGCTGTATGAGTCACCGACCCCATATGCCAGAAAAGGACGCATGAAGATTGCAGTGCCGATCTGGGCATTGCCTGTGTGCGGTGTGAGTCAGTGACCCTGTATACCAGAGGGGGCTGCAGTGAAGATGAACCTGCTGTTCTACTGACCGAGCCAAGTGTTGTGACCCAATATGTAAGAAGGGGCCACTGGAGGAAGACAAGGAGCACAACCTGATGAATGCCATCATCAAAAGGAGAGATCCACCGCAGTGACCCATGTGGGCATGAGTCCTGACTGCGGATTGTAACCAGGAATCACCAACAAACCTCCCCGCCTCCTTTTTGGGGAGAACCAAAGAAAACTTGCTATTGCATCAGAAGAGCGCTGAGGAACGCAACTGCAGCCCCTGCAGAGCCTCATGTGTGATCAGTTAATCTCGGATTTATAGAGTGCAGCTATTCACCCACAAGGGTATCCAGGTGATAGGTTCTTGCTGGGATCAGTCGAAGAGCCAGGTCTTGAGTCCCTTTCTGAATTCCAGGAGAGAGGATGATGTTCGGAGGTGAAGGGGAAGGTCGTTCCAGGACTTGGCAACGAGGTAAGAGAAGGAATGTCCTCCACTGTGGCTCTGGTGGATGCAGGGACTGTGTGTGAGGGCGGCGGAGCACAGGTGTCTGGAGGGTTGGTGGATGTTCAGGCAGTGGTTAATGTATGCTGGTCCTTAGTTGTGGAGGGATTTGTAAGCTTGTATCAGCATATTCAATTGGCATCTTTTCTGGACGAGGAGCCAGTGGAGTTTCCTGAGGTGGGGGGTGATGTGGGTCCATTTGGGGAGGTCGAGAATGAGTCTGGTAGCTGAGTTCTGAATCATCTGGAGTCTCTTCAGAGGTTCAGTGGTGATTCCTGCGTAGAGAGTGTTGCCATAGTTCAGCCGGCTGGTGAGTAGGGCTTGAGTGACGGTGTTTCTTGTGCTTGTGGGGAGCCATCTGAAGATCTTTCGAAGAATGCGGAGGGGGTAGAAACAGGCAGAGGAGACTGCGTTGATCTGGTGAGTTTGCTGTCCAGGATGAAGCCAA
The DNA here is from genome assembly GCA_963921515.1 of Calotriton arnoldi. Taxonomy (NCBI): domain Eukaryota; kingdom Metazoa; phylum Chordata; class Amphibia; order Caudata; family Salamandridae; genus Calotriton; species Calotriton arnoldi. Next base: position 35,786 of record CAWUFW010008721.1, on the reverse strand, counting down.
GGTTGCGGGTGTTGTCTATTAGTCTGGGTCCGAGATCAGAGGGCCACTAGGTTTCGCTCCACGGGGAGGTGCTGTTCCCAAAAATCATCACTTCCATCTTGTCCGTGTTGAGCTTCAGGAAGTTGGTCTTCATCCAGTTGGCAACACTCGTCATTCAGTTGCGGAAGTTGGTCCTAGTGGGGGAGGGGTCTTCTGAGAGGATGAGATAGATGTCGTCTGCGTAGGATATGATGTTGAGGCCATGGGTCACGACGATATTGGCCAGGTGTGCCATGTAAATGTTGAACAGGGTGGGGCTCAGGGAGGAACCTTGAGGGACACTGCAGTTGGTGCTCTTGGGTTCCCAAGTGAAGTAGGCAGATTCTTTGGGTTCGTCCTGTGAGGAAGGATGAGATACACTTGAGGGCTACTCGCTGGATTCAAATGTGGTGGAGTCTCTTGATGAGTGTGTGGTGGGATACGGTGTTGAATGCTGCTAAAAGGTCAAGGAGGATCAGTGCTGCTGTTTCTCCCTGGTCGAGGAGAGGGTTCTGATGTTGTCAGTGGCAGCAATGACTTTGCCTTGGAAGGGGAACAGAGAGAAGGGGCAGTAGTTCTTAAGTTTCTGGGGTTGGCAGAGGGTTTCTTGAGGAGGGGGCATAACCTCTGCATGTTTCCATCCATCGGGGAAGGTGGCCATGGTGATGGATGCGTTGAGTATGGAGGTGAGTTTGCCACCTGATTTCCTTGCTATCCAAGGTTGAGGAAGTGGTGGGGCAGGGGTCTGTGGGTGCTCCAGAGTGGATGAAGTTAATGGTGGCTGTGGTGATCTGAGAGGTGAGCTGTTCCCCTGCAGTAAGCGTTGGTTGTGGGTGTCATCTGTTGGTGTGATGAGGTTGTAAAGGTAGGTAGGTTGGGGTTCAAAGTTACTGTAGATCGTGGATATCTTGTTGTGGAAGTAGTCCGCCAAGGTGTTGCAGAGTTCCTGGGAAGGGTAGATCGTGTTCTCGGTGGCTGACTGACTTGAGAACTCTCTGATGATGCTGAAGAGTTCCTCGCTGTGGTTGGAGCTTGCTTTGATGCAGTCCGCCAGTGTGACTCTTTTTGTGTCTTTTAGACGTTGGTGGTATTTGTTGAGGGCTGACTTGAATGTGGATCGGTCTGTGGGGTCTCTGTGGGTGCGCCATCTTCTTCCTAGCTGTTTGCATTGCATGCCATAGTCCTGAGTTCTGGTGTATGCCAACTGGCCTGTTTGGTGGATCTGCTGGTCTTGGCTGACTTGATGTCGGTGCAGTTGGTGATCTTGGTGGAGAAATTGGTTGTAAGGACGGGCTAGGTGGTGTTGAGGGCGTCTGGCCATTGGGTCTCTGTCACTTTGTTTTAACTTCATGGAAGGAGCTGGAGAGCCTGGTGGCAGTGCATGGTGATCCAGTGATTGTGAAGTGGATGATTGCTGATAATAAGCCGTGGCAGCTGCTGCAGCCACTACATCCATGAGGGAGACTCTCTCTGAGACTTTAGTCGGACAATACCTGCAGGTGTGGTTAAGACTTAGCTGTGGGCCAGAAGGCTGCGGGGCAACTTGTCTGCCACACAGCACTTCAGCACTGGAACACTTTTGACTTTTCTAGTAAGAGTCAGAGTGGGTCTCCTGAGACTCAGACTGCTAGTGGGGCCTAACCTAAATGCTGCCTGTAGTGAATGGGGAATGCCCTCTATCGCTAGTGAAAGGTAAATAGGACATTAACATTATAGCCCTGACCTCAGGGGCCTGTGTATATTGTTTGTTTATGCTGTATTTCACTTTGTGTTCGTATAAAAATACTACTTTTGTCATATAACAAAGTATTTAACTGGACAATCATTTATAGCTGCTGTTGAGCTGTGACCCTGTGTTCACAACCTGCGTAGGAAGGTAGGTTATTAGTTGGTGCAGGTAGGTACCTACAGCTAGTAATAATTTCATAATCACTAATAAGGTCCAGGCAAGTCTCAATAAATTAATCTTTGCTCAACCCTTGGAAACTTAGCAGATGAGCAGTCAGGCTCAACTTAGGAGAGAGGTGTGTAAAGCATTTAATATCACAAAACAGTAAATAAGTAAAAGACAAAACAAAACAAAAATCCAACACCAATTTATAACAATAGAGAATATTTTTATCTTTAAAATGACACAAAAATTACAAAAATCCAAAGTAGGGAACTGGAGAGTTGAATTAAAAAAGTTTAAATTAAAAAAAAATGCTTTCCAGTGGCAAAAAGAGTAAAGCGCCAACCGTGGCTATCTGGTCATGCTGGACGGGGACAAAGTCAAAGTTTCAAGCTGACCGTGATAGAGCACAGGTAGAATACAATGAGCGGTTGTGCCTGGTCAACTTTTTACCTTCTGACTTAGTCACTTTTTTGGAGCTTTTCTCACATTGATGGGCTTGTCTGCAGGTGCTCTGGTCTTTCGGGTCCGATGTTCAGTTCGTCTACGGCGACCTACTCCTGCGCAATGCCTCAATGGTTCTCTGGGGGTCTTTGTCCTTAAAATAGATGACGGGGAGCTCTGGAGCTTTCAACGGGACAAACCAGCGTGGTCAGGCCAATTCTCAAGTCGACGATGGTGACTTGACCCTTGACATTAAGCCAGTGTTCTCTTGGAACTTTTTACCAAAGTTTTGCAAAAAGTTCCTAAACTTTCAGATCTTCATCTGAAAGGTTTCCTTTCGGTCAGAAAGTATCCAGCAGCACCATCCAAAGGTTCAGAAGCTCTGGTTTGCCTCTTGGGGTCTGGGACTCAATCTCCCACAATGCACCTGGTCAGTCCAAGAAAATCCAGGTGAGGTTGGTCAGGTGGAGTAGTCCTTTCAGTGGATGTTGCATGTGGCTTCCTATAGCACTTGTCTACCTGTTGCTGCTCAGGGAGTCAACTCCTTAGAATTTAAAGCAGGAACAGTCCTTTATTGTGTGGAGACCCTTAAGAGTACATCAGGTGCAGTCCATCTGAGTGCAAGCCTGTTGTGGTGCAGTCCAAGGGTCCAGCAGGGCAAACCTTCTTATCCAGATGTTTCAGGCAGGGATCTGGGGGACTCCTGCAGATCTCCCATATGTATTCCTCTTTCTGGGCTGGCAACAGGGGGGACACCCTAACCAATGGGGTGTAAGTTGCCACCAATGCCATGACAACTTCCTGGGAAGTGTGGCATATTTTTTGTCCCAGAATAGACATTTCACAAAAAATCTAAATGGGGAACTTTTATCCTTGGAGTGAAGGTCTGGCTAACCCAACTCACAGGTGTGGCTAACAGTTCCCTACACCCCCTTCCAGCTCCTTTCCTAATCTAATTAAGGGGGGCTCCCATCTGACTAGAGATCAAGGAATTGGGGGCTGGCATGGGTCCCGTGACATCGGTTCTTCTACCTTTGAAGCTCAGTTTTTCCCCCCAGACTCCTTCCTATCCCTGGATTCTGCAGGAAGCAAATCTCCTCCCACCAAACGGCTGTATAGTTTCAGCCCCAGACCTCTTCACATCTTCTCAGGGAGCAGCTGAGCTTGGTCTGTCAGAGGCTGGCCAATCAGAAGATGCTGCTACAGGGCTAGTCTAGGTGACTTCAGGATTGTATGTTCTAAAACTACTTTCCTGCAATAGTTATGATAAGGCCTTCCCATGTTAGCCTATGGAGCTAGCAGCACTACAATGGGGAAAAACGACTTTGGCTGTTTTACCCTCCGCATATAAAACATATTTTATGTTGTCCCTGCTTTTTTATAACAAGGCACCCTACTCTTGGGGCACCTAGGCAGACTTTAGGGGTGACCTATATGTAGGTAGGGGTGGGAGGAAGTTGTGGAGTTTCAGTCCATGGAATTCCGTGGAGTTACCAAGAAAGTGGACAAGATTCTGCGGAGTTCTGCAAGCAGCAGAGTTAGGTATGTTGTACTATTCATGGTGATTTTTAGCACCAGGAGTTGTCCCGTGCTGTAAAATCAGCACGAACAGCACCACGAGGTGCATCAGAGGGCACAGCTTCTTTCTGACGCCCAAGTAGATTTTCTACATGAGAGACAGCTTTCTCAATGCGCCCTGCAGCGACCGCCCAGATTGAGAAATCTCACTGAGAGGCAGTCTAGCACTCGATTTTAACGTTGGCAAGTCGCGTGCGTGAAAAAGACATGTAGCGGGGGGGCAGAGTTTTTACGGAACTTAGCGTGGGCAAACCTCTGCAAACTCCAAAGGAGAAGCAAAGATTACTGCCCATCCCTACCTCTATGTAATGAAAAGGTAGTTATGGAGTTTGGAATTTTAGGTATTTCAGAAAGAAACAACATCAACAAGGTAAGGTCCACAGGGAGGGGGCAGCGGGAGACAGTTTGTATGCATTTCACACCATGTTTTCTCCTACTGGAGATAAGGGTGAGGATACACAATAAAGGGTGGGACAGCCAAATTAAACAGGAATACAGATATCAAGGGTCACAAGGCACTTTGATCCAGCTGATGTCAATCAATCACACAGACAGCGTCCATCATCAGGCAGGGGAGTTGTCTCTGTGTCCTACGAGGGCACTGCAGTGCATAAAGTTCCAGTTCTGTCCCAGATAGATCAACCGGGGACCCCAGATGTCTTTCGGATGGGACCGTATCGGTATGAGCTACCGGTAGGTGGAGAACTGCTCCTGGCAGAATGCAGCATCATGCAAGCAGTCCACCTCTTTAAGTGCAGGCTGTCCGCCCCAGTGGAGGGCCACTTGTCTTTTAGACAGAAGTAGGAGCATAGTAGTAAGGCGTCAAACTCTGGAGGGACATCTTTGACGTAGCCCAAGAGGCTGACTAAAGGGGTCTGTGGTGGCGAGTGACCGGTAATCTGGGCCAGTCCTCTGTAATCGTCAGTCCCTAAGCTAGCTACATGCGGGCAGTCCCATGCAAGGTGAAGAAATGTGGCTTGCGGGGCACCTCAAGCAGCACACCTCCTTGACTAGGCCCATGCGGTGCAGTTGCACAGATGTACGATAAAATTGATGTAGAAACTTAAAGTGGATAAGCCAGAGTCTGTAATCGGGTAAAGGGCAGCAGATTGACCGCAGCAGTATGTCCATTGCACCTCAGAGATGGGAGGGCTTGTGTCAAGTTCTCATGCTGCGTGGGCTGCAGGGGCACACACTGGCGCCCTTTCTTGCATTGTGGCATACAGATGAGTGACCAACTTATGGGATGAGGAATTTTTTAACAGGTGGCTCAGAGAATGCAGTATAGGGGAGGCATGGGGAATGTTTCATGCAGCGTTCAGCAAGCAGCCCGGAGTTGGTGTTAGAGGAGGGCATCAAGTGCAGTGGGACAGAGGTGCATGCCGGCCTCAAGTGGGGAAAGAAACTGACAGCCTGGGTAGAGATCCCCAAACATAAGGAGGGTCCGTCAGTGGGCCCACCGTCTAGTTCCCTCATACATCAGTGGAGGGATCATGGAGTTGTGCACAAGTGGTGTAGTAGGAGTATGTAGACATGACAGCTGGGCACATCACCGCAGGCCATCCCATGCCCATTGAACACAGGCCACTGTGTCAATCTCCACATGCGGGGCTTGTAAGGCTGGTATAGCGCAGAGGCGAGGGGGCAGGGGGGCGCCTGGTCCACCTTCACTGCCGTGTGAGGCTGGAACAGTGTGTGGTAAAGCCAAACGTTTATGTATTGGTCTTGTGCGCGTTTAGGCCTCCCAGATGGAAGGGTAGTGCAAGCATCTCCCATGCGATGTTTACCTGCCCAGATCATAGAGATTACATTTGAAAAGAGTTGTTCTAGAAATTGTGAGGTGAGCAGAATAGGGAGACTGATAAACAGATGGAGCAGCTTAGGTAGGGCAACCATTTTGGCAATGGTTACCCTCCCCACCATAGAGGGCAGCCGAGACCAGGTCAGGATACGCTCCTCCAACAAGTCACAACCCTGCCATAGTTCGTTCTCCACAGTTCGTCGGTATCCCTCTTGAGTCATATTCCCAAATTTCGGACTTGAATGGTTGTGTATTTGAGGTGATAGGAAATACTGTGGATTTCGACCAATGGATGTTAATGGCTTAATGTCCACCAAATCAAACTGCTTTCATATGTTAGGGGACAGGTTTCTTTGTGGTTCTCGTAGAGCGTGATGTTTTCAGCGTACATGAGCACCAGTATCCCCCAGTGGTAAAATTGAGACCCATGTGGGCATGATGCTGTTGAAGCTGGGCGGCTAAGGGCTCCATTGCTATTGCACATAGGATATAGGGCTACCCTGCCTGGTTCCTTGAGTGACCGAGAAAGGTCAACGCTCAACGCTGTTGAGGCAGAGACGTGCCATTGGAAAAGCCTACAGAAGGCCAATTAGGCACAGAAATCGAGGGCTGAGCCCAAGACACAGGAGTAAGCGCAACAAATATGGCCACTCTATGAAATCAAATGCTTAGTGGCACCTAGCAATGCAGCGACTGCTTCCAGTTGGGGATTTATGGTGTGCATGAGGGCAAACACCGTTCTGAGGTTGTGGGTGGTTGAGCGGCCCAGTACGAATTCCGATTGGGCTGGTTAGACAATGTCAGGTAATAAAGGGAGCAGCCGATTGGCAAGTAGTTTAGCAAATATATTGTTGTCGATGTTTATCATTGAAAGCAGTTGGTACAAATCACAATGGTTGACGGGTTTATCAAGTTTCAATATCAGAGCAATGACTGCTAGTCGTAGCGATGACAGTAACTGGCCTGATGTAAAAGAGTCCTCATACACTGCCAGGAGATTGGGGGCTAAAAGTGTAGCATATTTCTTATAGAAGGCCGTTGTGAGTCCGTCCAACCCCAGCACTTTGTCTCCAGGGAGGCTCTGTATGACCTGAGTTCTCTTTCACAATGAAAGGGGATACAGACAGTGGGCATGGTCAAGCTATAGCAGCTGGATCATGTCAAGATAGGCTGTCAGAGTAGTTGCGTCATATTTGACAGAGGTGCAGTACAGCTGAGAGCACAACAATGTCATGGTGTTGCATTCTTGCTTTGTCTTTCTGCTTTGCTCCCTATGTCACGCTCTAGGAATCCTTGTGCGTGCATTATGTGTCTGCTGTTCTGTTTTCTGGAAACCACAGAATGGCAGTTAGTTGTACTGGCTTTATCTAGCTGGTTGTACTGTGTCGCTCCTAAATAAAACTATAAAATCTACTTACCTGCTTACATCTCGTCTTTACACATGGTCTGAAGTAGTTCATCAGATTGTGTGTGACTCACTTGCTGGTCATCAACAAGCTCCATGACATTGGTGTTGGCCCATGTCTTATGGAGCAGATTAGCTACAGTCTTGCCGGAGTGATTACCCTCCTCGTAGAGCCCTGCGGCTGCTTCCCGGTGGAGGTAGCGGGTTTCCCAATGAACTTCCTTGTCATAAGCTGAGTTTCTCTCTGAGGGCAGTAAGAGTGCGCATATAGTGTACCGTGAAGAATTTGAGTTCTAGGGCGTGGATCTTCTTTCCTACTGTGGTTAGTTTCCTTGACTGTTTCGCTATACAGGTGCTGCAAATTACCACATTTTAGGCTTCCAACAGTATTGACAGGAAGGCTACCAAACCCTCATTGTGGGTATAATAATCAATGATCACCGTCCGGATTTTGTCTCTAAAGACAGGTTCACAGACAGCATTGGTGGCTAACCATGTAAAAGCTCAAGAAGAGGCCAGAGGGGGGAACATCTCCAATAGAATGGGGGTATGGTCGGATAGGGTACGAGGTAAATGAGCAAAGTTCATAGCCCAGGAGAGGACAATGTGTATGAGCAGCCCATTGTTGATTCTGGACCATGTGCCATGAGTAGATGTGATGCAAGTGACCTCCGCACTGTCATCATGTTATAGTCACCAGACGTCCAATAGACAATTATCTCGCATGAGCGTGTGGAGCTGCGCTGTGGCATTGGGATGGGCCACCTGAAGTCACTGGAGTGCTCTGAGGTGTGATCAAGGATGACATTAAAGTCTCCACTCCAAAGAATGATATTGATTAAATGCCAGACTTCTGCAAAAAATTCTTGGCTTCCATGTTGGGACCGTAGAGATATGCCTGAATGACTCGATGTGTGTGCAGGGTGCTGGCAACAATAATATATCTCTCATCTCTATCGCATAGCGTGTGGCGTGTATGCCAAGGCAGTCCCTTACAGTTGAGTATGGCGGTGCTCCGAGCATTACTGGACTACAGGGTTTTGTGGGTCTCAGCAATCCACCCAGCCTGGAGGCAGTCGCCGGGGTTAAATGGAGGTCTTGTAGGAAGCTTATGTCAACATATTGTCGATTGGTGTAGGCATGTACCAGACAGGTTTTCTGCTGGTTATTAAGTCAACAAACGTTCCAGGTTAAGCAGTGTATGGCGGTCATCCTGTATCTAAGGAAAAGGTATAGGTCATGGCATGAGTAAGCGGGGTGCCCGGCAATGCAGTGAGGGAACATGACACCTCACCAGATGTGTGGCATGTACGGTGAAATCAGTAAAAAAACAAACAGTCCAACAAACCCATCCCCACCCACTTTAACCTCCCCAACTGGTTGAGAGACCTTTCCCCATCCTCCTCCCAAAAGCATGCCCCAGCAGCAGTAGAACCCTGAATTCCCTAGTTGTAGAGCAACCGGGTGGCTGAAAAGCAGGGAAAGGACTTCAGCAGGGTTTAGTGTGGGCGCATCAAGATAAGCTAAGGGGCTTGATCAATGTGGGTCCTGTTGTGAGAGCTAAGTGACAAACATATCCAATCGATAAATTCAGTGTTGTGGGAGCTGAAGTCATGGCAGCCAGAGCTGGGATCGCAGTGAGTTGATCATCTCGTCAAATTCGACAACTGTCTTTCTTTCCAACCTCAGGCCAAAATGGTAGTGCGGACCGGTTTTGGATTACTGTGCATTTTAAGGAAGTTCCTATATTTCCTTTCTTCTGCAGGTAGGAAAATGGTTGTTCAGGAATTTTTAACATCCAGGCTGGATTACGGTAATGCTCTGTATCTGGGTCTCCCCGACTATCTCTTAACAGACTGCTGGTGATCCAGAACGCAGCAGCCCACACCCTTCTGGGCCAGACTCTAAAAAAACACGTATACCCATATTTGTGGGATCTTCACTGGCTCCCAATAAAGAAGAACATTTTATTTAAAACACTTGTGATGATTCACAGGCGCCTTCATCAGAAAGGTGCAGGCTATATTAGGGCAAGAATTCGCTTTTTCATCTCTTCTATGGACCTTCAATCAGCCACTACCTTCCTGGCAAAACTCCCTAGGATAGGGTGTTCCAGTGCTGGGAGAAGGTACTTCTCTCTTCTAGGGCCATCTGCCTGGAACAAGCTTCCATTTGATTTATGAACCATTGCCGTAACCTCTTAGTTCTGGAAAAACCTGAAAATGTGGCTCTTTAATCAGGACTAATTAGTAGGACTATGCTTGGAATGGAAGGCTTGTGTCCAGATCCCCAGGCCAGTGAGCTATATAAGTGGCTTTTCATTCATTCATTCATTCATTCATTCATTCATTCATCATCTTTGTGCAGGGGGTGCTTGTGGGCCACCTATTCATTATCACTGAAGCGTCCATTGTCAATTGGTGGGGTCCTGCACTGAGGGTGGGCTGGTAGGCCGAAAACTGGTGAGTGAATTTTATCACTGCTTTAGAGTCAGTTACGGGGTGTGGTTTACCATTGTGCTGGGTCTGCAGTTGTCCAGGTACAATAAGGAGTAGGAGATCTCTGCTTTTTGGAGCAAATGCTTAATATGTAGGAAAAATTCCAGCGGGCAGCCTGTACCACAAGAGTGAAGTCTGGGTAAAAGGAAATGTCATTGCTGAAAGAGCCCCCAGCATGTAGTGCAGGTCTCGTGCAGGTGGCAGCAGTTTTCAAATCTAGTATGCTGGGGGGGAGCTCCACAGATGTCTGATGTCCGCCTCACTCCAAGCATTGCAGCATTGAGTTGGGGTGCATGAGCAGGCCCAGGGCTAGGCAGGGATGTTTTAGCCTGTATCCAAACACATATGGGGGCAGAGGACACAGGAACTTTCAGGGCATCCCTGGAGGCTTCTCACATGGGGCCTAATACTCAATGGGACTCCGCTGAGCCCCCGGCAACCTCTTAATCAGGCGCAGTCACCGCCACCTTCATCCCTCACTGCTGCTGCTCACCTGGGTCCCAGCAGCTAGCTGAAGTTCAGGCGGTTGCCCTGCCTCAGGGCCTTTTCTCTTCACAACCACGATGTCCAACAGGTCCAGGAGCTAAGGCCCTTAAACTGACCTCAAGCGCACGTCAGTCCCTGCTAATTCAGGCATGGGTGGGCCTCCAAGATCAGGCCAACTGGGTGCAGAGCACGCAGGCCACACTACGCACAGCCAGCCATTTCCTCTGCTGCTGCCTTCCTTGTCTTGGCAGGTAGGAACAGGGGAGACTTCCGATGGACCTCGAGATGCAAAGTCCCTCCAAGGCCCCTGTGCCATCCACCGTAGGGTCAGAAAAGCCAGGAACTCCGAGCACTCTGCGTCTCACAAGTTCCGCCACTAAGGGAGACAGGCCAGGAGGTCGCTCAGAGGCTCGGTGCTGGCGTCAGCAGGTCGAGAGGCGATCTGGCACTCCCAGGCTGGCGATCAGCAAAATAAAGGGCCCTATTACAACGTAGGGCATAGTTTCCTCCGCCGGACATCATCTCGGTCATGGGACCGCCGACACCCGGTCGGCAGTCCTGACCGACTAGTTAGGATGCAACTGAACACTGTTTGGTCGCATTCCTATACTTTACAATGGGAGCATGTATTCCAGCTGGAATGCATGCTCCCATTGTAAAATAGGAGGTGCAGTTCATCCCTGCACCCTATATGCTGTCAGTAATCCCAAGGGGCTCTCTTTCCACCCTTTGCATTACGATTGTCAGGTTTTGGCTGTCGGAACTCGACTTTGGGCCCCCCTGGGTGCTCGGCCTCAGGTTGAAGGCCAAGGGGGCACCTATATTGCCCCAATGTTGCTAGTTGGTCTTCAACACTTATTGTGCCACACACTAAAGTAGTACTTTAAAACGTGTCTCAAGCCTGTAATTGAAGCCAGTAGTGCAGTCTAAATTGCCAATTTGACCTGGCAAAATCAACCTTTTGCCAGGCATGAAAGTTCCTTTTTAATACATATAAGCCACCCCTAAGGTAGGGTCTCATGTCCTGGAAGTGAAAAACTACTAAATTCATCTTTCACTACTTTAAGGACTACCTCTACCATTAGATAACAGTGGGTTACCTTATTACATTTAACAAGTGATAGCCTTTGATTGGGAGCAGGTAGAATGTTCATGTTTGGACTCAAATTAATTGTAATTTAAAATCATGTGTATTGGTAAACTTGAATTTTTAGTCACAGTTATGAAAATGCCACTTTTAGAAAGTTCCCATTTTCTTGCCCTAACCATTTGGCGCCTTCTGCCAGTGTCCTAGGTCACATTATTATGAATGGCTTAACCATTGGGCTTTGCGTATTCCTCCCAGACAGTTAGACAAAAGGGGACTAGGTGTTGGCAGAATGGGCCACCATGCCTAGATGGCCAGAAGTGGAGTTCTTACCTGCCCCACTTATACTTCAAAGGGCTTTCCTCTAGCATACACAAAGGAACCCAACACCATTTTTGGTCACCCTAGACTTTTTGGAGTCTGGGCAGGGGAAGGGAAGACGTTTCCAGAACCAAATGTGGGGGTATCATAGAATATTGTCCTACTTTAAAGGCTGAGACCACGTATTAAAATTGGACCATTAGAACACCTCTTCAGTACACTCCTTGACCTGTGGAACACTTCAAAAAGCCTGCCTTGTTCCCAGAAAACTGCCCTGCAGCTTGAGGCCTGTTTTGTTCCTCAGAGGACAGCAATGCTCCTACCAGAGGACTGCCCTGCTGCTTGACACCTGCCATGCTCCCCTGAGGACTACCCTGCTAGTTGAAGGCCTGCTTTCCTGCTTGAAGGAGAACTAGGCCATCTCCCTGATACCAGAAGTGACTCCAAGGGCTACTTGGCTTGCCTCCTGTGTGAGCTACAAGGACATTACAAGCTCAATGGATCTTGAAACCTACACCTTGCCTCTGCTGGAGTGATTCCTAACCCCCCCAAGTGGTGCCACCCCAGATCTTGGACCCTTGGAAATAGTATTAAATGTGCTGCTCCTGCCTGACTCTAAAACTTGGGACATAAACATTTTCACAAAAAACTGGCAGAAGAACCGGCAGAAGATCAGGAACTATCTTCCTTCTGATGTGCCCAAGGTGCATCGCCGGTTGGCCTAACTTCACTATGTTCTTCTCCGCAGCATCAGATCATGTTCAGCAGGACATCTCAGCAACAGTATGTGGTCTTGTGAAGCCCTCTTCTGCTATACCCTGCAGCTTTGTCCCGTGGAAGGTTTTCAACTTCCCAAAAATTGTCTAAATCCAAAGGTAAAAATATTCTCTGGGCTTGACAGTAACCGGCTCCCCATCAAGAATGATGACCTCCTAGGCCTGAAATCCAGCTTTTCCCACTCTGAGATTTTACCTGCCATCATCAATGGCTTCACTGAGACTTCGTTCAGCGGCTCCCCGATGATGCATCCTAGGACAAAGCCTGCTGCCTTGCTACTCTGAACACTTCCTTCTGTAGATCTTTTCATTAGGATTTTTTCAAGTCCAGAGGTAATCTCAAACAACAAGAGAGAGAGGGAAAGTCAATGGAGCCACTCTTGGTCCCCCTGGTCAATTATAAATAAACAAAAGAAGAGTGAGGCCAAAAGATGAAGAGCTAGCAAGAGGAGTCACTCTTGTTTTCTAGAAAAAAACACTCTTGTTTTCTAGAAGAACCCTCACTCACCAACCTGGTTGGTGACATGCTTCATCATTGGGTTCCCACCAGAGAGGCCGAGTGCCTCTCTGGTGTGCTATGATGCCTGATTACAGCGGAGCGGGTTTGGTGATTCTGTGGGGGTGAAAAAGTGATAGTGCAAAGGATTAAGATTGCCTCTATTTCTCCCAAAAAACTATTTTTATTGGCGGAGAAATAAGGCAAGAGTAAAAACAGTGAGGTGGATGTTTAGAACTGGGTAGATTGACCAGTTGCATCCTAGGTTAAAAAGTGAAGTGTGGTCACACTTCACTTTTTAACCTAGGATGTTAAATAGAGGCAATCTTAATCCTTTGCACTATCACTTTTTCACCCAATGATGAAGCATGTCACCAACCAGGTTGGTGAGTGAGGGTTCTTCTAGAAAACAAGAGTGTTTTTTTCTAGAAAACAAGAGTGACTCCTCTTGCTAGCTCTTCATCTTTTGGCCTCACTCTTCTTTTGTTTATTTTTAAGTCCAGCGGTAAGCCAAAACTGGGCCCAATCCAACTTGTGCATCCGACCCATGCTCCATCATGGTCAACCTTAACTTTTGACTTTGCCCTGGTGTCATGCAAGCAGATACCCGTGGTCGGGACATTGATTTTTTAGGAGATAGGTTTCACTAAAAACCTTTAAAATTCATATCTCCAGTTCTACTTATAGGATTTAATTTGTTTTGGTGTGTTGTGCCAAGCTACTAGAGGGTTACGCACAGGTTAATTTAATCACTTTTGTTGTTCACCCTGACAAGGCTTGTGGTTGTTGTTTGAATAGGGTTTCTACCCCTTTCCACCAATAATCCAATTTCTTAAACTGGTGTTCAGTGGTGGGATCCAGTACTTGATTTGAGTAGCACAAAAATGCCTACAAATAATCCGACACAACATTTGATTTTTTCCTTAGTTTTTTATGTTGATATTTTGCTTTTCCTTTTTCTAAATGTAAGTATTGCCTCATATGTTTTTTGCTACAGTGAAGATGGATCTGATCAATGTTGACATCCTAAGCAATGTATTGCCGCTGAGGCTATGCAAAGAGAGACGGCTGAATGTGGGAAGGAATACCACCAAGGAACAGGAATGGACAATCTGAGGAGGAGGAGGTGGAATTTGAGGAGGAAGAGGAAGAAGAAGAGGCCCTGCCACAGGCCCCCAGCTTCAGCACCCTGAGGAGGAGATAGACAACTTGCCCACAGGAGTAAGGTCCCCTGCCAGAGAAATGAGCAGTGTGTCCTGCCACAACCTGTCCCCTGAAGAACTGGCGGAAAGAAGGCTGAGAGAGGGAGCTCAAGCTGCAGCTGGCCAAATAAAACTTTCTGCAGAAGAAAAGAAGCTGGCCTTCAAAGAAATAAATAAGGCTAGCCCTGGAGTAGCAGCTGACAGAGGAGAAGAAGGCTGAAAGAGCTTTGTGGGAGAGAAACATCTTGCTGGCCCATCAAGTGATTCTGAAAAGCTAGACCTTAAAGCCAATGGATGTACAGGGTCCAGCAGCAGTGATGGTAGTGATATTCCATTGCCCAGTGGAGACAGAAGGGTCCAAATCCCCAAAGATCCCATGCCTAACTTTGTTATGGGGATGAGATTGACAAGTGCTTTGATGTTTATAAGGTTGCCTTAGAGATGCACAGGGACTCTGATGAAGATTGAGGAGCCAGTCTTTGGAAGCACATTCCCAAATGAAGGGAGGGATGGACTACTGGCCCTAGGGAAGGGAAATAGGATGCGGTATCCCGTCATGAAGGAAAGTAAGGTCTCACCCCAGAGAAGTATAGGCAGAAGTTCAAGGACAGCCAGAAGCAGCCCCACCTGTCCTCTGTAGATTATGTGGATTACCTTTGCAAAACACTGGATGGTTGGGTGAAAGGCAGTGATGTGAATGATCACAAAGGGCTGTACAACCTAATTGCCACAGAACTAATGTTCAGAAATTGTATTTCAGAGCTGCGGCAAAACCTAGTGAACAGTGAGCTCACTGATCCCAGGGAGCTTGATAAGGAGGAGGACTACCTGTTCAAGAAGGTATTTGGGGGAATCACAAAAGGAGTGGACAGGGTTCCCAATAGAAGGAAGAGGGGGGGAGACAAAAATAAAAACTAAGAGTTCTCTAAAGGCACCAAAAACAGTTCTCGGGGGAGGAATTCCCAGTCCCAACCTGGACAAAAGTAGAGTGGTTTCACTGAAAAGAAGACAGTGGGGTACTTCAACATCAAATGTTATGAGTGCTACATGAACGTGCCCATCAAGGGATTTGCAAAATGTCCCAAAAAGGGCACAGCCCTCCACTGGTGGAAAGACAGCAGGAATGGCTATTGTAGTGTTTGGGGAGGAGGGTGTCCCTGTTAGAAAGGGGGTAGTGCAGATGTTTACCTTGTGTCCCTGGGTGACAAAGAGATGGTGCCAAAAGCCCACATGCCTATTAATACTTCAACATATAGACAGTGGACCACCATCAATAGGAATCTGGTGGAGGCTCTGAGAGACACATACGCCATTGTGACTGCAATAAGGTGTCATCCTGTGTCCTCACAGCAGGTAATCCCCAATACATTCCACCAGGTATTGTAGAAGACAACTGTGAGAGTCACTATCCTGTGGGTCTAGTTTCCTTTGAGAGGGGGCGGGTTCAGTTTCCTTGAGGGTAGCTATGCGTCCTGCCATGCCTGTGGATTGTCTGCTTGGTAATGACATGTAGTACAACCATCTGAAACAAGTGGAGCTTCGGTGCCACCTGGAGATGTTAGGGTTACCTGGGTGGGTGTACATGAGCACAAGATACATGGCAGCCCAAGAGGGAAGTCAAGAGGACATGGAGCCCGGATAAATACCCTAGGTATCAGCCAAAAAAAGGAATGGAATTGGGCATGGGAAATCCACCCCTTAAACTCCCACGGTCCGGTAGGAGGCTAAGCCTGAGGGTGATGCCTCAGAGTCTACAGTGGAGGATATTGAGGTCCTGGGGGAAATACCTGAGCTGGCTGGTTGGCAAGATGAAGGGCCCACCAGGGAGAAATTCTGCAACTCTCAGTAGGAGTGCCCTATTCTTGAGGGCTTCAGGTGGCACAAGTCTGAAAATGCCACTTTTAGAAAGTCCTAAGTCATTAGAATGTGAATTGCTATGCTGTTGGTCTTTGTGTATTCCCTCCAAACAGTGAAACATAAGATAATTAGATGTTGGCAGGATGGCCCATCCTTCTAGGATGGATGGGGTGGAACTTTATCCTTCCCTACTTACACTTCAAACGGTTTGCTTCCAGCACAAATAAAGGAACCTGATACTAGTCATTTGTCACCCCAGACTCCTTGGAGCCTTGGCAGGGGAAGGGAAGAACTTTCCAGATCCAGATGTGTGGGTAGCATAGGAAATTCCTCCAGTTCAAAGACTGGCACCAGGTGTAAATATTGGACTCTCAGAACACTTGTTCTGGACTTCTGCAGCATTTCAGAAGGACTAGCTTGCTCCTCATAGGATTGCCCTGCTGCTTGAGCCCTTCCTTGTCCCCCAGGGGACTGCCCTGCTACTACCAGAGTGCTGCCCTGCTGCTTGAGGCCAGCCTTCCTCCCCAGTGGACTGCCCTGCTGTTTATAGACCAACGTTGCTGCTTGAAGGAGAACCAGACCATCTCCTTGAACCCAGGACCACCAGAAGTAACTTCCAGGGCTAGTTGACTGGCCTCCTGTGTGAACTACAGGGACATAACGAGCTCCAGAGACCTTGAACCCTGCACATGGCCTCTGCTGGAGTGAGTCCTAACCCCCCAAGTGGTGCCCCCCAGGTCCTTTACCAGCAGAAGAAGTATTAGAGGTGCCACATCTGCCTAGCCCTAAAACATGAGACTTAGAAACATTTTCACAAAAAAGTGCCAGAAGAGCCAACAGAAGACTGGGATCTACCTGCAGCTGATCTGCCCAAGGTGCATTGCCGGTTGGCCTGACTTTGCGATAACTCTAGCTAAATTCTTTTCCGCAGCAGCAGATCATTTTTAGTGGGACCTCTCATCAACAATATCCAGATTTATGGAGCCCTCTTCAGCCACAGCCTGCAGCTTTGCTCTGTTGGAGGTTTTTGATTTTGAAGTTGTCTAAGTCCGTAGGTAAAACTTTTCACTGGGCTTGATGGCGACTGGCTCCCCATCAACGATGATGACCTCATCGGCTTGGAAATATAGCTTTACCCACTCAGAGCTTTTTTCTACCATCATCAACGGCTTCACCAAGACTTCGTCCAGCGGCTCCATGACAACAACACAGCCTGCTGTCTTGCCCGGCTGAACTCTATATCCTCTGGGGCTTTTCTTTAAGAGATTTTCTAAGTCTGAAGGTAAGCCGAGATGGGGCCCAATCCACCTCTTGTACCTGACCCACGCTCAATCTTGCTCGCCCTTACCTTTTGAATTTGCCTCATTCTCTCATGATCAGATACTCACGCTTACCGTTTTGATCTTGTAAGCACTAGATTTCACTAAAAACTTCAGAAATCAATAACTTCTGTTAGTGACTTTTGTGGTTACCCATGACAAGGATTGTGGTTGTTATTTGAGTAGGGTTTCCTCCTCCCCCAACCAATAACCAATTTCATACAGTTAGAATTTGTAACCATTTTTTATTTTATATTTTTGGTTGTTGGTTGAGTTGAAAGGTGAAGACATTGGAGGTCAGCGATAAATTCTGCTCTGCGGGTGGAGATTGCAGAGTTTTGGCCACTTAGCATTATGCTTGTAACACGGAGTTTCCGGCAAACTCCGCCAACCGTGCAAGGCTCGCCAATAGTAAGCTGGTGAGCGCAAACGAGAATTGGTGTCCACGAGTATGTTTTTCGGGTGCTAGGAGGGCACTTTGCAAGATATACTCAACATGGGCCTTCACAGACTCTTGTGACCGTACGTGGTGAGAAAACTGCAGAACAAGTAGAAAATCTACACGAGTGGCAGCAAAGAAGCAGAGCCCTCTGGGGCACCGCCTGGTGCAGTTTGTGCTTATTTTGCCATGCGGAGTAAACTTCCGGTGCTAAAAATCAGCACGAGCAGCGTGACATGTCGATTTCCGCCAGTTCACGGAGTTTTCATGTAACTCCGCGGTGTGAAACTCCGCAAGTTTCACCCACCCATACTAGACATATGGTGTACTATGTTTGCAAAAGTACAATCTCATCACCATGCATTTCTAAAATTACCATTGTCTTTTTTAATTTTGCTTTGCGCTTGAACGTGGCAGTAGTGTGCACATGGCTGTTGTTCTAGTCACCTAGCAAAAGTGGACTATGAATTTTAGACTCTGGCATTTACCATTTACTGAAAGATGTGAAAAAAATTCAGACTCCAGATCATTTATGACCATAAATATGGGATGACTACTTGGAACTAACTCCTGTTGTTCATTTTGAACATCAGGGTGCTGCCTGTTAAGTAAACGGACAATCAAGTGCATGCATTTACAAGTACTGTTTAACCTCATTCCTCAATTTTCTTCAGAATCAAACATGGACACAATGTAATGTGAACGTCAGCACATGCTCTTTGCCTTGCTCACATTTAGTGGCAGATTTACTAATAGTTTACAAAATGCAGCATGGCATCTGTTAGAAAATCGGTTTCTGGTTTGCAGAGGTGTGCAGCCTGTCCAAGACGGAACCACAATCCTAGTCAGGGTAGGTCACAACACACCCTAAATCATCCTATGCTCCCCCTCTGGTAGCTTTGCACAGAGCAGCAAGGCTTAAATTAGGAGGCAATGTGTGAAGTATTTGTGCTGATCCAGCGCGGCTAATATAAATTTCTCCTTTTAACACCAAATCCAGAAAAAACACCTACACAAAACTTATATCGGTGGGGCCCATGACAACGCACACATACATTCATCCAATTCTGGATTTAAACGTCAAGGAGAAAGAGCTGCTGGACAAGCTGGATACCTCATTAAAATGACAGCTTTATAACCTATACATTATATACATTGACTTCGAATCCTGTCGGTTCAAAACATCAAGGTACTCCGCTATTTGGTTGATGGACCAACTAGTAGAATCAGTTGATGGTGATTAAGACCAGCTCAATCACAATTGGAACCTTTTAACATTTATTAAATCATAAACTTAGTTTAAAAGAACCACAGACTCATTTTAGAGTTAAAATATAATTTTATCTAAAATGATTCAAGCAAATAAGTATAATTCTTTATTAAGCAAAACATTTAGAAATATCAATACACATTTATGAAAAAGTTTAGAAAGAGTGAGAAATTATACATCACCCTCGGCCATGGGGCGCTGACAAGAATGGTTCACCAAAGAAGATGAACCGCAGATCACAGGATAGGACTCCCAAACTGACTGACTGTCCCGCTAACCTCCTCGGATGCACCTCCCGGGCAGAATTCCCGCAACGATCTCGTTCCTTCCCCAGTCAAAGTCTCTCGCAGCATCAACTTTGAAAAAATAAAGCAAGCTTTTTTCACGTCAGAGCAGACCCTCTTATACCCTATTCTCTGGCTCACTACATTCAAAAGTTGCAATCTTTAGGGGCAAGAATCACGCTAATTGGTCCATTGGAGGGGTGGTGATGGTCACCTCATCGCCCTCCTTGTTCGAACCGGTTTGGGGACAATAAAGCACACAATAAGAATCATGACCATGGTGTCTAAAAAGTAGTCCAATTTGTTAGTCCATTTTGCAACAATCTTGGATGGTCACACTTTAGTTCATCCCTTGTCGTTTGTCTTCTCCATCCGTTCCCAGGCATCCATGATGAATTCTTGGCACGTTGCTTCATTGCAGGTCAAATTGGCCTTGACATCTCTCACTCCGAACACAGGCCGCATGCACGTGACTGGAGCATTCTTTCTGAGGCTGCGTGGGGGCCATTTTGTTTACCGCACGCGATCTCGTCCTTTCCAGTCGGCCATCTTAGAAGCATGGCCTAGCAGGCCCGAATGGAACTAATATAAGAACAAACACAATAGAAATTAAAATATGGAAAATAAGCCTTTCTGTTTACCACCCGCCATTCTAATAACCCGTGTTAGATATTACCTAGCTGAAAGCGACATTTAAAGCCTTTCTACTTACCATCTGCATTCTTTGCCACAATACAATTCTACTATGCAACATAAATCATGCAATTCACTTCTAATTACTACGCAATTCACATTACTTAACGTTAATTACTTCGCATTTTGTAAATAAATTAGAATTTGGCACATTTAGCATATTACCCACGTGTACTGTCTACTAAAAGTATATTTGTTGATTAATTCATGCGTTTTCAAACGGTTAGTATCATTAGCATTATGAGGTCATTAATTTCATAGGGGTACAAAAAAAATATATATATATTTGTTTGCCCTGCTCCATCAATTCCCCCCTTTGGTGATTTTTAACATCACCACTAAAACCTATAACATTTTATCAGATAAATGTTTCTTGTCCACTTGCATTTGTTAATTTAGACAATCGTGTTCTTTTCATCTTGTCTTTTAGACCTTTTGTACATGTTCTCTTTAAGCTCTTCTAATTTGATCTCTCCCATCTCCCGTTCTCTTTCTTTATTTTTCTCATTTTCTCTTTTTACTTTATTTTGTCTTTTTCTTCTTTTAATACACATATATGCTAATCTCAAAACAAATATTATCATTATTACTAAAGTTACTGGAATTAGTATTTTCCCAATAAGAGGACTACCTATTTCTGGGAACCATTTCTTCATTGAGGAAAAACTCTTACCAAGTCTCTCCCAAGCACCTTCAACCTCCAGTGGGGCAATTTCTTTATGCAAATCAGTAATGTTCTTTATATACTTCTGTATATTCTGACTTTTGTCTGGAATGTAAGTGCAACAATGTTGTGCTTTCAGCATTCCACAGACTCCACCCTCTTTTGCCAAAACAATGTCAAGGGCAAGTCGATTTTGCATCACCATAGCTCTCATGGCAACCATTTCGGTATTTACCATCATGAACCCTGCAGCAGTATTCGTTGATAAACGATCTACTACTGTAGACAATTTCCGAATTTTGTATGCATTCAAAGATATACCCACTGCTGGTATCAATGCTCCAAAAATGTCACCTATTATTTATGAGAAGCTTTCCTTCCTCCTACGGGTTAATGGTTTACCTATCTCGTGAATTCCTTTTGTTCCTCTTTCCACAAGAAATAGCTTTGGAAAGACCAGGCCTAGATAGCATGTTCCGTACCAATGGTCCGGCAACCTATAGTAAGCTCTGGGCCATATTAGCAACAAACTGCGATAAATATTGCAGAGCGCGCTTAGCGCGAATAGTTTTATCGCCGGCTATCGCTGGAATATTTCACCACGCTAACGCTGTATTAGCAACGAATAGCGCTATGGCGATAAATATTCCAGCAATAGCGTGAAAAACGGCCAGACATCGCTGAAAAACCAGCGAACATCCTGGCAATACGGTGAAATGCTTGCTGATACGGCCATGTGGCCGTAACCTCATAATCCACCTCCCATTATATGCATGCCTAAGTAGGGATTTTAGCAGGTGTAACTTTCAGGCGATATTCGGGGTTAGCGCGAGTTATTGTTTCGCTCCGCGGGACTTGGTAATAGGGGGTATGTGGGTTAGCGACTGCTTTCAGTCGCTTTGATGTTGGGAACGCCCACTTTGCATGTCATTAGTGATGTTTATCACTGACATGCAAAGCGGTAAGGAAACGGGCGCTATTGGCAGTAAGCTGTCGCTAACAGCTGTTAGCGACAGCATGTTGATTGGGCGATAGAAATAATGCCGCTTTAGCGGCAGAAAGTGCCGCTAAAGCGGCGTAGTTGCCCTTGCTAATATGCCCCTTTATTTCCGCAAATGTAATAGATCCCTGGAAATAATGGATCTTTTCCTCCTTTGAATCCCCATCCCCCTAGAATTTTGTATGTATCTCGGCACTCACTAGAACCCACGAAATAGTTATCATACAAAGTGTTATCTCTTCTAATACACAATTTTCCCTGTTGGGGCCAATCTAGAACCATAGCTGCATTTGTTTCCCCTTTGTCATAGCTTCCCTCTTCAAACGCCCATGGTGGGGTTTTGTCTTTCTCCTGTTGCCTTTCTTTGAAATTTAGCCATTCTGTCTTCTACCATGTCCAAGAAAATTTTTCTTCTTTTCTTAACCCACAAGTAAGATTATGTCTAAATGCATATTCTAAGGTTAATTCTTTTGTTTCTAGGAAAAATTCTCCAAGAGTCTTTGCAATCTTCACCTTATTTAGTTCAGGGATTACGGGAATTTTAGCAAAAACAGCATCTTTGTCAGTGTAATAATACTCTAATTTACCAGTTTTATAAAATAAACTGGCTAAAACACTACAAGTTATCCCATACGTCAAAGGAAGGTGATGATATGTCACACCTTCTGTTACAGACGCAGGTAACTGCATACATACGTAACAATCTCTCACATCCATTGTCTCCACATATTCATACAAAAGTTTCGTGAAGACATTCTTGGAAAAATCAGTGATTGACTTGTCCCTATGGAAATCAGTACTATCTACCAGTGTTGCAGTGTTCTTTACATTAGATTTCTTGTTACTATTTGTGTCATTCATAATTACAGATGTATTTTCTACAACTAACCTAAGTGGGATTATTATTGCCAAAAATAAACCAGATAAGCATTAGAAAACCTGTACAATAGAAACACATCTTACACCATCTACGGAAAAATTCACATCTAGTTCTTCTACTCTCAGGGGCTGATTCCGATCTCGGTCGGAGGCGCACCCAATACCATTCGGTCGGGAAAAAAGCCATGCGAAAGCCTGTTTCCCGACCGATCCGTAAAGTACACCGAACGAGCAAGTACGATGCGCACAACAGCAAAAAATCCGGCCGAGCCGTACTCACCCAAACCAGGTCCTGTTCTCCGACCGAGGCGAATCTGGAAACGCCGAATCGAGTCGCACGGAAGGAAAAATGCAGCCCCGTCCGGCCGGACAAGTACGATGCGCTTTCCGTATGCTCCGAACCCGTCGCTACGCACGGCACGTCAAAGCATCCGGGAGAGGCGCACATAAGCTCCGATTCGCGCCACAACACGATCCACGGCTCCGAGACGAACACGGCACCGACGAGGACGACGCGAAGCGACGAGGACGAGGTGAAGCGACGAGGACGACGCCAAGCAACGAGAAGGACGAACGACACGAACCAACCATGAATCCCTTCGTCCCGATCATACCAATATTCTACATTTACTACCGGAACAGGCACGGACGCGTACGGCGCAGAAGGTAAGCCAGACACCAACCACAAAACACATACAACACGTACACGACACATCACACACACACACGGGGATGCTGAATATACTTACACCAGCAACAGCAGCACCATAGGGGCGGGATGCCCATCACCAATGCCACATATGCACACAGGGGCCTGAATGCGCACCACCACCCCTACCCAGGGGGCTGGATGCCTACCACTACTACCACCCTCACCCAGGGGGGCTGGATGCCTACCACTACTACCACCCTTAGCCAGGGGGGCTGGATGCCTACCACTACTACCACCCTCACCCAGGGGGCTGGATGCCTACCACCACTACCACCCTCACCCAGGGGGGCTGGATGCCTACCACTACTACCACCCTTAGCCAGGGGGGCTGGATGCCTACCACTACTACCACCCTCACCCAGGGGGGCTGGATGCCTACCACCACTACCACCCTCACCCAGGGGGGCAGGATGCCTACCACTACTACCACCCTTAGCCAGGGGGGCAGGATGCCTACCACTACTACCACCCTTAGCCAGGGGGCCGGATGCCTACCACTACTACCACCCTTAGCCAGGGGGGCTGGATGCCTACCACTACTACCACCCGCACCCAGGGGGGCTGGATGCCTACCACTACTACCACCCTCACCCAGGGGGGCTGGATGCCTACCACCACTACCACCCTCACCCAGGGGGCAGGATGCCTACCACTACTACCACCCTTAGCCAGGGGGCAGGATGCCTACCACTACTACCACCCTCAGCCAGGGGGCTGGATGCCTACCACTACTACCACCCTTAGCCAGGGGGGCTGGATGCCTACCACTACTACCACCCTTAGCCAGGGGGGCAGGATGCCTACCACTACTACCACCCTTAGCCAGGGGGCTGGATGCCTACCACTACTACCACCCTTAGCCAGGGGGGCAGGATGCCTACCACTACTACCACCCTTAGCCAGGGGGCTGGATGCCTACCACTACTACCACCATTAGCCAGGGGGCTGAATGCCTACCACTACTACCACCCTCACCCAGGGGGCTGGATGCCTACCACTACTACCACCCTCACCCAGGGGGGCTGGATGCCTACCACTACTACCACCCTCACCCAGGGGGCTGGATGCCTACCACCACTACCACCCTCACCCAGGGGGGCAGGATGCCTACCACTTCTACCACCCTCAGCCAGGGGGGGCAGGATGCCTACCACTACTACCACCCTTAGCCAGGGGGGGCTGGATGCCTACCACTACTACAACCCTTAGCCAGGGGGCAGGATGCCTACCACTACTACCACCCTTAGCCAGGGGGCTGGATGCCTACCACTACTACCACCCTTAGCCAGGGGGCTGGAGGCCTACCACTACTACCACCCTTAGCCAGGGGGGCTGGATGCCTACCACTACTACCACCCTCACCCAGGGGGCTGGATGCCTACCACTACTACCACCCTTAGCCAGGGGGCTGGATGCCTACCACTACTACCACCCTCACCCAGGGGGGCTGGATGCCTACCACTACTACCACCCTTAGCCAGGGGGCCTGGATGCCTACCACTACTACCACCCTTAGCCAGGGGGGCAGGATGCCTACCACTACTACCACCCTTAGCCAGGGGGGCTGGATGCCTACCACTACTACCACCCTTAGCCAGGGGGCTGGATGCCTACCACTACTACCACCCTTAGCCAGGGGGGCTGGATGCCTACCACTACTACCACCCTAACCCAGGGGGCTGGATGCCTACCACCACTACCACCCTCACCCAGGGGGGCTGGATGCCTACCACTACTACCACCCTTAGCCAGGGGGGCTGGATGCCTACCACTACTACCACCCTCACCCAGGGGGCTGGATGCCTACCACCACTACCACCCTCACCCAGGGGGCTGGATGCCTACCACTACTACCACCCTTAGCCAGGGGGGCTGGATGCCTACCACTACTACCACCCTCACCCAGGGGGGCTGGATGCCTACCACTACTACCACCCTCACCCAGGGGGGCTGGATGCCTACCACTACTACCACCCTTAGCCAGGGGGCTGGATGCCTACCACTACTACCACCCTTAGCCAGGGGGCAGGATGCCTACCACTACTACCACCCTTAGCCAGGGGGCTGGATGCCTACCACTACTACCACCCTTAGCCAGGGGGCTTGATGTCTACCACTACTACCACCCTCACCCAGGGGGCTGGATGCCTACCACTACTACCACCCTTAGCCAGGGGGGCTGGATGCCTACCACTACTACCACCCTCACCCAGGGGGCTGGATGCCTACCACTACTACCACCCTTAGCCAGGGGGCTGGATGCCTACCACTACTACCACCCTTAGCCAGGGGGGCAGGATGCCTACCACTACTACCACCCTTAGCCAGGGGGCTGGATGCCTACCACTACTACCACCCTTAGCCAGGGGGGCTGGATGCCTACCACTACTACCACCCTTAGCCGGGGGGCTGGATGCCTACCACTACTACCACCCTCACCCAGGGGGGCTGGATGCCTACCACCACTACCACCCTCACCCAGGGGGGCTGGATGCCTACCACTACTACCACCCTCAGCCAGGGGGGCTGGATGCCTACCACTACTACCACCCTCACCCAGGGGGCTGGATGCCTACCACCACTACCACCCTCACCCAGGGGGGCTGGATGCCTACCACTACTACCACCCTTAGCCAGGGGGCTGGATGCCTACCACTACTACCACCCTCACCCAGGGGGGCTGGATGCCTACCACTACTACCAGCCTTAGCCAGGGGGGCTGGATGCCTACCCCTACTACCACCCTTAGCCAGGGGGCTGGATGCCTACCACCACTACCACCCTTAGCCAGGGGGCTGGATGCCTACCACTACTACCACCCTTAGCCAGGGGGCAGGATGCCTACCACTACTACCACCCCCACTCATAGGATGGACAATGCATGACACAACAAGCACACCACAACCTAGGGAATGCAAGATAAAGACATCCCCCCACCACCATGACAAGCGTGTGTAGGCTGTGTCAAATGCCTACAACACCGAACATGACTTTGAACATACAATGTGACCCCCTAGCACATGTGCCACACATATATGTGTGTGGCACCCACAATGCAAGCAGCCCATGACCATTGTGGCAATGGGGCCTAAACCCCCATCATCACAGTGACCAAAAGGTAAGTGTGGGGTCCATAGCTGAAGCACATTTTGACCATTGTGGCAATGGGGTCTAAACCCCCATCATTACAGTGACCAAAAGGCAAGTGTGGGGTCCATAGCTGAAGCACATTTTGACCATTGTGGCAATGGGGTCTAAACCCCCATCATCACAGTGACCAAAAGGGAAGTGTGGGGTCCATAGCTGAAGCACATTTTGAACATTGTGGCAATGGGGTCTACACCCCCATCATCACAGTGACCAAAAGGTAAGTGTTGACAAAGAAAGAGCTGCAACTGCCAAACTGCATGGATCATTCCTGGTCACAGAACCAAAAACTCATCTGTGGCAAAGTAGTGTATGTGTCCCATTGCAACATAAATTGGGTGAGCCAAATACTGCAGTGCAAATGAGACATTCCTTTGGCCATGTGCAGACAAACAACACCCATGGGGGCTGACACCGTCAACATTCATCAATGACACAATGACAGAAGTGACCATCAGAATGCAGAACCACATATTTGCACCAATGGGCACACAAATGCAGATATCCTGTGGAGACAGCAGATGTGAGGTGAACAGATACCATACCATGGCAGCAATGGGACACACAAACCATGATCACTGTGCTGACCGATGACCTAGGAGTCCCAGGGACAGCA
The DNA here is from genome assembly GCA_963921515.1 of Calotriton arnoldi. Classification (NCBI taxonomy): domain Eukaryota; kingdom Metazoa; phylum Chordata; class Amphibia; order Caudata; family Salamandridae; genus Calotriton; species Calotriton arnoldi. The sequence goes on along the minus strand of CAWUFW010008721.1, from coordinate 8,903 downwards.
GGGGAAACACACCAAACAACATACAGCCAATGGCACACCCAAGATATGCCAATGCAGTGGTGCAGATGCACAAACACAAACAGGCAGACCAACACTGTCATCATACACAGCAGGTGAGGGGGGTGCCAGTGTCCCCAGGCAACCACACAACACATGAGGAGAGCTGAATACCAATCATACAGATGTGCATACACTGCCACACTAAGGTAGCTCATGGATCCAAATCCCCTATGTGGGCAAGCAGGCATTGTCAGATGAGAGGGAGCACAAAACACACATGTCACACAGGCACGTAGGAACAACAACTGACACAGCAAGACACAGACACACCACAGCACCACCCCCAGGGCCCCCACAATGTGGTGACCCTTGGCTGCATAAAAATCCCACTCTGATGACAAAGCTGAATGTGGTTCACACTGTGAACCACAGTCATGTGTCCTGAGCAACAAACTACCATCACACCGACACAAGCACAAATCAATCAGCATGGCCAGTAAGCCAAGGCCAACATGGAGGCAGGGGTCTAGCTGGGCAACAACTCCCATCTGCACACACTCAAGACCACACCCCTCGACCTCCAACAATGTGCAGCAGTGAAGTACACATGCACTGGTGACATTGCACATGCACCCATGACTATTCCAGGGTGGTGGGTGGGAACCAAGGTGCAGAAACACATCACACATGGCCACTCAACAAGACTCCTGAATGTCTGACACACTGCACACTACGCTGTACATGGACATGACGGCGATACCACACCAACCAATGGGATCCCAGCCACAGTCACACACCAATGAAGAAGCCAAGGTCACCCACAAAGGACACACATAGACAACAACCAACATCGCAGCCCGGACCCTGAGGAGTGCCAGCAGTCACACACACAACGTGTCACAATAACTTAAAGATAACACGAACTGAAAATCACATGACAGGGGCAAACAACAAGTGCCAAGGGGAAACCTGACTGTGACCCATCTGCGTCTGCACACAAACTCAGCCCTGACAGCAAACACACCTATGGGTGACACCCTGATGACCAGTAATGTGCCATGCACCCACATCACAGAGAACACAGGGAGAAGACTTTGGGGAACATAGATCAAGTCAGCAAGCATCACAAACAGGTACAACACTAGGGATCACAGCATGCGCAGATAAATGGAAGTGAACACACAGACATGCACATACAACACACACCTTGGGCGCAGGCAATGTCACACGTGTACACACTGCCATGAGGGGACTCCACTCCTGTGTGAGGAAAGCTGTGCCATATGTTGCCTCAGTAGGGCCCCATCATGTCAGCTGAGCACTTGGTCACACAATCAACAATTAGCACCAAATGAGGGCTCCCGTCACATCAGCCTGGTCATGGATGTGCCAACGGAATCATCAGCACAGATCCAACACACTTGTATAGCAATGTTGCACTGACTACACGGATGAGTCCTTCCCCATTGATGCCCAAACCTGCATGTCCAGTGGAGATGGCAACACGGTCAGGGAAGTAGACAAATCCAACAATGGCAGGCACAACAGATGTGCAGGGGTGGAAGCCACAGATATGAAATTGCTAATGTAAGTAGGAAATCCCATTGCCAAATACTGAACACATGACACCCTCAGGTGCTGCTATGGATGACATGGATACACCACATGATAGGACACATTCCCCCTGGACCACATGGGTTCCTGCACAGTAACACTTCATAATCATGAGACCAGATATCACCATCACTGCAGCAAGGGCATGGTTAGCAGCACCAACAACATGTACATCTGAAGCATGAGCACTAGAGAAAAGAAAGTTGCTTTATTCAGCATATGTGTTGAATGAAAACGACGTCCAGAAAAAATAGAGCAAAGGCCAATGGCCAGTCCATTGTCAAAGTTCAAACAGGGTGACACTGGCAGATGTCACCCTACGCATGCCTGCACAAAGCCAGGGACAATCCACTAGGAGGGGCAACCGGGGGGGCAGGCCAGGCACCGCAGGGACAGGATCAGGGCTCACCAGGGGAGTCAGGGAAGGGGTGGTGGGTGCTGGAGAGCCACTGACAACTGCAGTGGAGGTGTCTGACATGGTGTGTGCCGGCACAACTGGGGGCATGACTCAGATGTCGTGGGTGCCGGCACAACTGCAGTGGACCCTGCAGATGGAGTGGACAGGTCCGCCACTGCAGTGCCCAAGTCAGACAGGGCGGTAGTGGACTCCACTGCAGTGCCTACCTCCAGGGGAGGAGAATGGGGAACAGGCAAGGTGGGTTGGACAGAGGGGGAGGACACCCTCACCACATCAGTGGCACAGACAAGCGCAGCGGGGGTGTGGTGCTGGGAGAGCAAGTGGCAGGGGGAGAAGGCCTGATCCTCTTGGGGATGGTATATCTGTGGGTGGGGGAACCTGGGGCAGGGTGTGGTGGGGGCACCTGTGCAGTGGGGGCCTGAGGGATGGAGGACGGAGACCTTGTGCCTGAGCTGCAGAGCGGTGGCGGGGTCTTGCTCTTAGGACTCCGGGGGACTTGCGGGTGGGGGCCTCAGTCCGTCTGCGCCTGGGGGAGGGTGTCCGGGGGCGAGGGGCACTCTGCTCCGTGTGGGTGGGCTTCCTCTTCCCCGGGATGCTGGAGCAGCTTCATCGGTGGGGAAGAGGCCGAGGTCACAGAGGAAGAGCTGCTGTGACTTTGGGGTTGCAGGTGAGGCAAGGGAGGGTGCTTTGGAGGGAGAGGGAACTGAGGACTGCGCAGTGCATGTGGATGCGTGTGTGTGTTCCAGGGCCCCATCCCCTGTGAGTCTGGCTTCAGTCCCCTGAATGTGCGTGCGTGTGCGTTTTGTCATTGGCGTGTGTGTCAGTGTGCTGGATGTGTGTGTGCTGGTGTGTGCCTGTGCCGGTGTGTGTGTGCTTGGGATGGGTAAGGTGCTGGGGAGTGTGGATGGAGCAGAGGCAGGAGGGGTGAGGGACCGTTTGAGGAGGGACACTGCTGCCGTCAGGGAGGAGTCCATGGACCTATTGCCCCTCTGTAGGTCAGACATGCCCGATGAGATGCCCTCCATGAACGACACCAGCTGAGTCAACAGCGCGGTGTGCGCATGGAGGACACTCAGCATGGCTGTCTGGCCTACATGGAGCTGGCGAAGGAGGTACACAGACTCCTCACTCAGGGCAGCAGGGGACACAGGGGCAGGGGCTGCGGTGCCTGGCCCAAAGGAGACACGCTCCCGGACATGGGAGCCTCCACGGACCTGGGGAATGGGAGCCGATGGGAGGGCGGTGGTGGTGCTGGTGGTGGCGGGGACAGCAACACTAGCTGGGGTGTGGTGGCTGCTGACACCCGCCTCCACAAGGGAGTCATCCTCCGAGTTGCTCTGGTCCTCAGCTGAGGTGGATGCTGCTGAGGACTCCTCGGTGTGGCTCCCCTCGCCCTCCGTGCCACTGGGTCCCTCCGACCACTCCTCGGCTGCTGACCCAGTCTGGCTCTCTGGCTCCTCCTGGTCCGTGGAGCTGTCCCCTTCCGTGGCCGTGGATGTATCTGCAAACAATGGGGAAACAGACAGACATCAGTCACCTGCACATAACGCACACACCACTGTGAGCACAGCACATCACAGAGCAAGCCCTGGCATCATTAGTTGTACATTGCTAAAAGTGCCCTAACTGAACAGGAGAAGCCAATTGTCAGTCTGATGCCAAGCATGGCACTCACATCCCACATGGCCTTGCACCCATCTGTCTGGTGTCTGTTGGATTGCAACACCCCAGTGTGGACACATGCACCAAGTACACAGTAGTTGGACAGTGCAGAGGACACGGTGTGGCATGTGGACATGCACACATCACAGCTCTTGCCACTGAGTCAGTACAGGTTTCCGGATGAAAGGGATGCCCAGAGTCAAATAGGAAATGCATGTGATGCATACCAGCGACAGACACCATGATGCACCCATGTCCTGATAGCCAGCGCCACTATGGTGTGCATGTAGCACATGTCACTCCCCTGCAGGCTCACCAATCAGTAGACACATGCCATGGCGGAGGCATGACTGCAAAGTCATACATCACTGTCTCAGTGATGTATGACTTTGCAGCCAGACAACAACACTCTGCACTGTGTCACAATAGTAGGTCATGGGGAATGCAAGTCCTGGAGCTGCACAAGTGCACATGTACATCCCCCCACAACACATCCTCTTAACCCTCATCTGTCCAGGTCATACCTATTGGACATATGGGAGACCTGTGACACTACCCTCTGAACCTGAGCCCCTCACACTCTGCTGTGCATGGGGAACAGCTGCCTGAACTTCACATTCACATGCCCCAGTCTGCATGGGCAGCTGATCAGACACCTATGTGACACACAAGTATCGTCTCCTATGGTCACATCTCCAGTGGCATGCTGAGCCCCTACCAAGAAACTCCACAGCAGTCCTGGCAACTAATCCACAGCACACTGACACAGAGGCAGACACCTGAGGGGTCAAATCACTGCGCACAATGTGTCAGCTGATACACGGGAGTGGGAGTACAGAGTGTATTGTATGGCCTGGAGTAGGCATGACTGTCCAGCCCCACATGAATGAGGGATGAGCCCTGGACTGTAGGCAGCTGGCTAAGTATGTGTGACACACGTCATATACATACTCCTGGGGCCCAAACATTGTTCCCACCCGCAGCATGGGTGTGTGCCAGATACCCCAGCCACATGTGGTGGATCAGCTCAGCAATTGGACCACAGATCAAAGTAACACGCTGAATACATGTCAGAATACAGGCATTGTGTAAGCAATGGACCCACCCATGATGCCCACCACAGAGTCAGGGAAACAGATGCTGTCTCCCACCTTGAGTCAAGCAAACTGCAAGGACACAGTCCTAAGTGACAGAATTCCCTGCATGTAAGGGCCACACCTGGGTATCAGATGAGGAGTGGGCAGTGCACAATAGAGGGACATGGCTCCTGGACAACATGACTGCTGTACTGTGGCAGTTTAACCAGGCCCAATGAGGGCACATAGCATGTTAGACAGAGTTCACAGTGCAGTCTTTGACTCACCCTCTCCTTGCTGCTCTCTGGCCATCAGCTGCCCATCCAGGTCTGGAAAGACCACCGCCAGGATCCTGAGCATGTGGGGGGTCAGGGTCCCTGTTCCGCCCCTCCTGCGAGGAGGCGACAGCTTCAGCTGGACCCGTGCAATCCTCCGGGTCCAGCCCCGAAGGTCCTGCCACCTCTTTTGGCAGTTGCGGATCCAGCGCTTGTAGACCCCCACGGACCGGACAGCCCGGACGATGTCCTTCCAGATCTCCTGCTTCCGATGGGCAGAAGCCTGTCAGGATGACAAAGTGATAAGGCCATTACTAAACATGCAACATATCCGTGCATGACACAGTTGCATATACATGTCGCAATCACAGGGGCACATGGTGTACACAGGCAGTGCACGGCTGCCCATGGACAGTTTTCCAGAAGTCACTACATGGTATCATTGCATGGGGAGTAAAACCCTGTTCAGAAGCACTGTCACTGCACCATACCTGTCCAGTGCAAGTCACTACACACTATGGGGGGTGACAACTACTCAGTGAGCCTGCTAGCCAGTGGCGTGCAGACTCTCAGCCTTGCTAGTCAGACAAAATGCACATTCAGAAAGGCAGTGCACAGGACACTCACCTGCTCCCCTGGTGTCCCATACAGCTTGCTGTACTGTGGAAGTAGGCTGTCCAGCAGGGCCTGGTTCTCTTCAAGGCTGAAGGCTGGGGCTCTCTCCACAGTACGTGCCATTGCAGGGTCCAGAGGGGCAGAGACAGCAGCAGTGCAGTGGCAGATGTCGTCTTGGAGCATGTAGTGCAGGCAAGTGGGCTCTCAGGGGAACAGCCAGCAATATATATGTGCTGGAGAGGCAGATACTGTCCCTTGTGTCCAAAGTGATAGGTCCAAGTCGTTTGCATCTTCTGAATCTGGCCAATCCATGGAATAGCAGCACCAAAACACGCCCACAGCATCCTTCAAATCTTCAACTTCATGACATACATGATTTTGCAACATTGTTGTGGGTGACCAACTGATTTTCCAGCAACCGACTCGTTCAAAATTCGAAAACGCGTCCGTTGCCAGGCAAGCCCATTGTCAATGGGTGCGCACCGATCGGTCCATTGCGGTACAACGCGCACAGGGGTACAACGCGTACCCGCACACATTGAAAGCAATGGGCCGGCCGGAGGCACCGATCGGTCCATTGCAGTTCAACGCGCACAGGGGTACAACGCGTGCACCGCACACATTGAAAGCAATGGGCCGGCCGGAGGCACCGATCGGTCCATTGCAGTTCAACGCGCACAGGGGTACAACGCGTACCCGCACACATTGAAAGCAATGGGCCGGCCGGAGGCACCGATCGGTCCATTGCAGTTCAACGCGCACAGGGGTACAACGCGTACCCGCACACATTGAAAGCAATGGGCCGGCCGGAGGCACCGATCGGTCCATTGCAGTTCAACGCGCACAGGGGTACAACGCGTACCCGCACACATTGAAAGCAATGGGCCGGCCGGAGGCACCGATCGGTCCATTGCAGTTCAACGCGCACAGGGGTACAACGCGTGCCCGCACACATTGAAGGCAATGGGCCGGCCGGAGGCACCGATCGGTCCATTGCAGTTCAACGCGCACAGGGGTACAACGCGTACTCCCACACATTGAAAGCAATGGGCCGGCCGGAGGCACTGATCGGTCCATTGCAGTACAACGCATCACTGTACATGTGACTGGCATATGTCAGCATGCCTGTCTCAGATGGACATATGCCAGCCACAGATAGCTCCCAGGGAGTGAGGGGCACACCTACAAATCATAAGGCATGTAAGGCTGCATTTCCTATTGAGTGTATGTTGGTGTACATGTTGTCCTGTGGGTGTCACCTGTGGGCAGCCACCCCCAGGCTGTGCACGTGTTCATGGGGACAGGATCCTGGGTGTTACGTGTACGTGACCACTGTGATGTGCAACTGTTCATATCTGTGCATGTGCCATGGTCACATTTCACAGTGGTGTTTGTGTATGTCATGTCACATACCCAGTGAGTCCCATGTGGGACGGTATGTTTGAGCCAGGGTGTCCCAGTGGCACAATAGTGATGGACCTCCACAGTCTTTGTGCATGTAGTGTTTACAATGTCTCTGATTTCATGTGCACAATGGGAGACAGTCTCCACATCCACGTTGTGTGTGCATGGACTCTGATGTTGTGCGTGTGTGTCACAGACGTCCATGTCTGTCCTGCCGTGGCAAGTGGGGCCACTACCTGTGGGGGTCATGTTTGTTTTGCTGTGGTGTACACATGATACTCCATGTGATGCCAGTGTCCATGTGGCATTACAGGGTCCCTGGGAATGTACCTGTTGTTGAGCTGTGGTGCCTGGGGCACATCTGTCCTCACATGTCACTGTGGGGGGTGAATGTGACACGGCAGCTGGAGATGGGAACTGTGACACGGCATCATGATATCCAATGGGCCAACCTGGGACAAATTGATGCCACCTGTAGGACCGTGTTGACAGATGTTGGCCATGTATGTACCATACATGTCCTTCCGGTACTGCACACTTCATGTAGTTGTGCCTCATAATGATGTATGTTGGGATCTTGAGTGTGTTCAATGCCGCATATGTGGGGTGACTGACAATCTTGCTTACTTCTCCTCTGCACTGCAGGAGCTCCTGCTGTCCATCGGCCATTCCCAGACCTGGCAACGATGGTGGAACGGGACAGCATCCGACGGTACCGCTTCACCAGGCAGCTGATTGAGGATTTGGCAGTGCAGTTGTCCCCACATTTGCAGCCTGGCCGGCCGTATCCTACAGCGCTGACCCCCAAGGTGAAGGTGATGGCAGCCCTACACTTCTTTGCCACCGGTACCTTCCAACATACTGTGGCGACTGCTGGTGGGATGTCACAGACCATGTTCAGCCGTGTGCTCCGCGATGTTTTGGCGGCAATGTTGCTCTTCCTGAACCGGTACATCTATTTCCCTAGACTGCGACGACTCACTGACGTGAAGAGTGACTTTTATGCCCTGGGGAGGATGCTGCATGTAATTGGCTCCATTGATGGGACACATGTGGCTTTGGTACCACCACAGGCCCAGGAGCAGGCCTACAGGAACCGCAAGCACTACCACTCGGTCAATGCACTGGTGGTGTGTCTTGCAGACATGACCATCACACACGTGTGTGCCCGTTTCCCTGGTTCAGCACACGATGCCTTTGTGATGAGGAGTAGTCGCATCCCCAGGATGATGGCACAGATGCAGAACCAGCGTGCCTGGCTTGTCGGTGTGTACTGACTTTGTGCCATTGTGTGTGATCTGATCTGTAGTATTCCGCCCACTTTTCCAAGTCAGCTAATGTGCACTTGTCTGGCCGTAGGTGACTCGGGATACCCCAACATGCCATGGTTGCTGACACCCCTCAGGAACCCTGTGACTCCTGCCCAGATGCGCTACAATGAGGCACATGGTCGGACCAGGAGAGTGATTGAGCGGACCTTTGGTCTCCTGAAGAGCCGCTTCCGCTGCCTGGACAAGACCGGAGGGTCCCTCCCATATGCCCCTGCGAAAGTGTGCAAGATTATCATCGTCTGCTGCATGCTCCACAACCTGGCAGTGCGGAAGGAGTTGCCTCTCATCCAGGATGACAATGACCAACATCTGCCACCTGTGGAGGATCCTGGCCTGGACCACGATGCCAGTGACGATGATGATGATGATGATGATGGTTGTTAGACCTGGCATCCTTGGCGTGGGTCTCCCTTCCATTTTTTCATAATGCCTCCACGGTTGCCGATATGTTTTTGCTGGACTAGATGCTCATGGGCACTTTGCCGCTGCTAATCAGTGCCAAAGTGCA